>OX578135.1:95973595-97173595 GCA_951213105.1 Amaurobius ferox
AAAATATTAGTACGTACATAATACATTTGTAAATTAAGTTTTGCATTCAAAAATATTTCTTATTTTACAAATTAAGACTTACAACTTAAAATATTATCTATATGCATATAGTATGCAGTTAAATAAGAATAGAAAGTAAAACTCATAGGTCGTTCATTTATGTATAAGTGCATAGTACATTTTCATACATATCGTAATCTATTACTGAGGAATAGCAAAAAGCTTATCCAGTGTTGTTTGTGCTAACGAATCTGTGATTAGTTTACGTACATCTATTTCTAAATCATAAAATAGTCCATAAACTTTTTCTGATGCCCCTCTGTGTTCAAGAGTTTTTCTAATTATAGTTAGGGCTTCTCGCGACTGTTTGGCTGTAGGAAAATTTTCTTTTAGTGGAACTTCGTCTTCATTTTCTTCTTCATTGCAAACATTCTGAATTTCCGCACTATGTCATCATCACTGTTTTCTTCAGATGTTTGTAAATTTTCGTCGATGTGAATCCATTCTTCGAAAGGTGTTTCTAATTCTTCTTCATCTTCTGCTGGTATGTCGACATTATTTTTCAAAAATCCTGCTTTACGGAAGAAATTAAAAATGCATATGTCAGAAACCTTTTTTCATGCGCCTGCGATCATATGGATAGCATCAAGCAAGGTTATTTTCTTGCTTATTGACTACACGGAGGTAGAGAATCATACTTTTTAAGTAAACTTTGCTTTTCAAGCAAAGTAAGGGTTTTTCTCTTTTGCGACATGCCTCCACTAGCAAAACATAAAATGACTAACTAAAGCTGTACGAATCTTATTTGAGTGCATAAGCAAAGATGCCTTTCCATATCAGTACGTTTCCGTAACTGCCGAAAGATTAAAACTCGTTTCTTACTGGTTTGGGGTTGTTCTCCCCAAGCCTTTCTACGGATAAATTATCTGTCATCCTTTGTTACATAGCAAACTCCCACCACCTTCCCGTACGCCCAGAGACAAGAGATAACAACTCGTCCTTCAGTTAACCTTAAACAAATCGATTTTTTTTTACACCCACGTCGCAAGGAAATCAACAAATTTTCTGTAGAAAACTGTTTCTTATAAGCGGAATCGTGTTTCTTATAAGCGACACAATATTAATGTTAAAACGAAGTTTGTATTTGTTTCTGTCGTTTTGGGTCTTATAAACGGCTGTTTCTTATAACCACTGAATCTTATAACCGGCGGTCACTGTAGTTGAATATACGGTGACTTGTGATTCTCGTATTTTTTGTTTTTGCGGAGAGCGCGTGCTATTCGATTTGTGGAATTTTCGGATCGAAACCATTTTAAATTGTGTTAAAATGCATTATTTAAGCAACGGGTGCTTATATAATAACTAAATATTGCTTGACCGATCAAGTTTGGCTGCTTTTGGCGAGTTCTACAAACTTCTAGAATTTTGTAAGATTGGCTAAGATGTTGCCAAGATGTTGGTTAAGATGTTGGCTAAGAAATCTATTTTCCATTCCTATTGAAATCAACATTTGGCCATGATTCCAATTCCAATCCATGATTCCAATTTAAGAAATGCTTTAATTACGGTAAATTTTCATCGAATGTAAATTTTGATCATGTGACACCTTTTAGTTATACAGCAATTAATGTAACTTTTGATGTGAAACATACTAGAATGCGGGGTATTGTGTAAATCACACGAAAGAAATGAGAAATGTGTGAAGCGGAAGTATGTAATGAAAGTGACATCATTTTGTTATGAATACCTAACAGAAAGCCATTGTTATAGTTTGAAGACTCGGCTGGCGGAAAATCCATTGATCTTGGAAACGAATTTGACGAAATATCGTCCAACTTGGCTGCTTTTGGCGAGTTCTACAAACTTCCCGAATTTTTTAAGATTGGCTAAGATGTTGCTAAGATGTTGGCTAAGAAATCCATTTTCCATTCCTATTGAAATCAACATTTGCCTGAATTATTTTACTCAAAAACTACAATAGGTAGGCAGGTGCAATTTTGCACACATACGCAAATTTAAATACAGATATGCATAATTACAACTTGAATAATTAAAATAAACTGTAACAACGAGTAACGCCCATTTTTAAACTGTATGTTCACAACGCGTAGTACAACCTTTCTGGTAGGTCGGACGGTCTGGGTCTCAACAACAACACGTAGTACAAACAGCAGGCCAACAACAACTTTTAAACAGCTAATCAAAGCGTGTGCACTTGCATGTAAGTTGAATCAATTTGCGTGCAAGTATGTGGACACGCGGATCATGTTCAATTCATTTCGATTTATTTCAAACCATTTAAATGTGTTTAATTTTAATTTGAAAGAAATATTTTCTTAATGATATTATTGTTAACTACAGCGAGTTACCCAGCATTGAACGGGTCCTAAATAAACGACCGTTACTTAAATAATATATTTGCAGATAACACCACTCACTTTCTCAGTCGTTAAATCAGTTTCAATCCAAATCCCCACGAAATAAAATATCTTTAGTTCAAACGTATGCAGCGCAGTCACGCACACAAAAGTCCACCGCTTCACGACCTTGAAAATCAAAAAATAAATAAATAAATAAAATAAAACGACTTTTTCTGCAGAAAAGAAGTTGTGGCTTAAACCACGCCTTCAGTTGGGCATGGGGACTGGATAGATAGAAAAATCTACCGGATCCACCGAACTTCATTTGCGGAATTGACAATCTGGATTAATGCGTTCGCTTAAAAAAACACTAAAGTTGAAATAACGTATTGATGCAAAAAATATATATTTTTATTAGAATGCGAAGATATACACACACCATTTTGCGAACTATTGAATTGTGCTATAATCCTAAATTTTTGGATGCAGCGAAATAATTAGAGGGAAGGGTGGTAATATGGACCCTGCAGGTATTATGGATCCCCTCGGTTGGAACGATACTCACTCTAGTGGCGGAGCGGTAAATCAACTCTAATCACTCCCCCTGAGATAAGAGATCGCCATTATCGTGCATTATTGAAGGAGCATTTGCGTTGTGAGCGTTGGTAGTTTCATCATATTCGCGAACGTTTAGCAAGGTATGCGATATACACGTTTTATGGGTATTTATGTTGCATAATGCGCAGATTTCGATGTCATACCTTGAACTACACTAGTTAGACGATAATATGTCAAAAGCAAACTTCAACTTTTTGACTAGGCTTGGGAGGAGTGATGTGATATTTTCAACATGGTGTTGCTGGTAATATGGATCCCCACGGTTAATGGGTTCAGAGTGACTGGAATTTACCCGTGTAACTGTCATATTTCTCCAGACTCAGACAACAGTGCGGCAGCACATGATACCCAAAACCAGGCTGAAATTGAGCAGTCCCCATCTACTCCAACAACCTCTTCTGCAAGAGCCCTAACCTCAGCACCTCTTCAAGATCCGCCAACAATCACTTCCAACAATCACCGCCAACAATCCGTCCTTTTCTCCTGCAGATTTTCTGTCACTTCCGAAGCCCAAAAAGAAATCAAACAGAGGAAGAGAGCCTGCTTCAGCAAATCTTATTACAGGAGCTCCCTACAAAAATTCTTTAGCGGCTTATATTCAAGAGAGAGAAAACAAGGAGGCTCAGCGGGGAAGACGTCGTGGAAGAAGTGACTCTATTCCACACCTGAACCCCAACCCTCAACATCAGAGATTAGTCAGTTCTACGCTCACCACGGCTGTGAATGGGAATGACAAATAACCAAAATTGCTAGCCGAAGAATCTGACAGTGATTCTAACCAATCATTCCATTCTGACCACTCCGGCGACTCACCGCACGGTCTCCAAATGGGGAAGGACCAACCTGGTGTACAAAACGACAACTGTCTCTTCTGTGACTCAACTTTTACTGATGACTGCCATGCAGAACTATGGGTCATGTGTGTGATGTGTGAATTATGGGTACACAGTGAACGTGCTCTGGAACCGAGAAAGAAATTTATATTTGAGATTTTTGTAAATAATTTATGTTTTTCCAACAATAAAGTTCATTTTTGACGAATAAACTGTGACTATTTCATGGGGGTCCATAATACCCACACTTTAAAAAACAGATGATTTCACTGCTTTTAACAAGCGCAATATGGAGGTTACTGTAAATATTCTAAAAATCATTCCTCCTGTTTTGGCCATAGCTGATTAACATATGCGACCAACCATTCCGAAAACGAGTGAAATTAGCTTAAAACTTAGGCGCACTTTACAAAAAACAAAGAGGGGGGGGGGGTCCATATTACCACCTTTTCCTCTATCAGATAGCCTAAAAAATGCAAATTTCAATGTATTTAAAAAAAATAAATAGTAAAGAAATGTCTTAAGGATTCAACTTATACATTGTTCAAAATAACGTTCTTCGATTTTTCCGATAGTGTCAAGATGGAAACTCTGTACTAATAATTTCGATCACTAGAGATCCGATTTGTTTGAACATCGCCCAAAATCCTGCTGAAACATAAAATAACTAAAAATGAATTCGAAATTTAACAACCGAGGCGTATCGTCCCGGATTTTGACGTACCTGCGTTCTAAATTTTACGGCCATACGACGCTTAGCTTGTCCGCCAGAGACAACACACACAACACACAGATAGATCCACAGATCATAGACACATAGATGCACAGATACATAGATGTACAGGAATGTTCCTTTATTATGTACAATATAATTTATAAAGAAATATTATTTAAGATATATTTTAGGGGATATAATAGTCCATATGATCAACTTTTTGTTATTAACAATGGTCAAATTCGATAATTACGTCGCACAAACTTGTGGGAACAATGGCTATTCTCCGATTCCTGCTTTGAAATTTAACCGCACTACTTGATTTTTTTAACTCACTTGTGCAATCACAATTTACATAATGCCTGATTTTAGAGAAACGGTTCATCTATTTTTTTTCACTTGTGCAGTCACAATTTACATAATGTCTCATTTTAGTCATGTGCGGTTGAAATTTAAAATTTAACCGAACTATTTGATTTTTTAACTCACTTGTGTAATCACATTATGTCTAATTTTAGATAATACGATAGTGCATATTAGAGTAGAATAAACTTTCTTAGGTCTGGCTTGTAGTGCAGTTTTATGTTTTAAAACATTTGAAAGTTTAACAATTTAAGTATCGTATTAATAATTAAAGTAGATTAGCAGTATGAATAATTTAACTACACAGACATGGAAATATAAAAAAGTCACATATGTTAATGTATCGAAAACGTAAAATATAACTTATGAGAATCACATCCTTGTATCTGTGATCTAAATGTATGTGATTTAATTGTTTTTCTTATTCTAGATTTGTTACTTTCCTTATATACATAATGTATAAGGAAAGTATTGTGACGGGTCGAAAATTCGAATTCGAGTTTTCGACGGGAGAGCACGTTTCAAGCATCCCTGATCACGAATCAAACATTTTTGAGGTGAAGTCTGTCTTTGTGTGTGTGTGTGTGTGTGTGTGTGTGTGTGTGTGTGTGTATGTATGTATGTATGTGTGTGTGAAAGTATGTGTGTGTGTCAGTGAGTCTGTGGAGACGATATCTCACGAACGAATGGAACGATTCGAATGAAACTTAGTACAAAAATCGCAATCCTTGAATACTAAAAGCCTATTGTTTTAAAACGCAATCGTATGTTCAGAACCTTCCTAAATTTTCGAGTGAAATTTTCAAAAAATCATCAAAAAATCAAAACTTTTAATAAGGTTACACAAATAGACATTTCTTAAGTAATTTTTCCTTAGAAAACTATTGACAAAAACTTTAGAACGCTAGCATGAACCGTTCTTGAGATATTGCACATTTTTCAAATAAATTTATAATAAATTTATCGAAATACCCCATAAATTATAAAAATATATTAACTGTTGAGAAACATGCTCACTTTTCATATGTAATATCATGCGATAAATTTGGCGGCATCATTCCCGTGGACCTAGCTCGTTCCATTCATAAGAAAAGATACTTTGAGCAATACATTTTTATTTGAACGCCAATAGTCATTTATCTGCTATAAGAATAACTTATTTCTCCGTCCATAACGCTTGGCGAGATTTTGGTGACGAATTTGGCGGAATGCCGCCAACTTGGCAACTTTTTTAAATGTTGTCAAATTAACGAAAATCTTGGCAAATGGATAAAAATGACGCTAAATCGATGAAAATGACGATTAATTAACGAAAATTCAATATCTTGGAAAGAATATAAGTATCTACTATAAGAATAACCTATTTTTTTTGCTGTAAAAGTAGTAAATTCATTGCATTATATAAGGAAAGTCATGTGCTGCCCACATCAAATTTTTTAATTTTATATTCAGATTCTAAACACTTACGTGATCTCTTATGTGAGAACTCTAATCCATGTACCTGTGATTTAAATGTATTGTATACTAAATTTGCATATTAAATGTGTTTTGGTAATTTAAATATATTGCTTTCATTTACTTATTTTCCTGGATTCTAGATATGTTTAACTTTATATTCACATTCTAAAACTTACGTGATCTTTTTATTAGAACTCTTAAATATTGTAATTAAATTTTATATTCGTAATTTCTTTATTTATTTATCAAATTATATTATATTTTAATTTGAAATCTTTTACAGTTTGCCCACTTCAAGCTTGTGAGTCCAATCAAAGCACGAAATTTTGCCAGTTAAACTAAAACAAAAGCAGCTTTACTGCTAAAACATTTCTGGTTTTACGCCCGTTTAATTTTACTTCAGTACTATCCCAATCAATGCCAAGTACAACATATGTTAGTCTGCAGGATAAAAGCAAGTACTGCTTTTATTCTGAGTTACATTAAGTTGAATCATGCATATGCAACAGATCCTGACTCTTCAAAGAACAACTACGCAGAGCATTCATTTTTAAATCCAATATTTAACTGTGTGGATAAATTCCGGAAACCCCATTTCCTTCAGATCAACATATACAAGATCTACATCGGTTCGAAAGACTCAATATCGCCCAAGCTTCTGAGCAGCGCGGCTAATGGCAGAGATTTGCATTCATTAGATAGTGGGTCCCGATTAATTATGGAAAACTAATTACACGTTGGAAACTAAATCCATAAGGATTTGGAGGGCACTAAGAAGGAAAATGAACGGTGAGTTGAAAGTATTGGGTAAACGTTCATGGGAAATTCTTTGACTTTCATTTTGCAAATATGGTAGATTCTGTCTTACTCTTTCTTGGTTTAACAGATATGTCCTTTGTCGTTCAGCATGAGGAGCTAAAATGTGCAGGTTCCTTACAATCAGACGAGACATCATTTCATGGTCACATAACACATCTATAGGAAGTGCTCCGAAAGTTAGGATTACGCTCCTGTTGCAAATAACAACATCTACGAACTGGTTTTGCACTTGTGTGCTTATTCGCAGGGAATAGTCGATATATGCAATGGTAACAAGAAAATTTGTTGTGTACAACACTATTACGAACCTCTATCAGCTATTCCATGTTGACGAGCGTATGATAAATACAAAACCGCTCCATAGATATTGTTATTTACAATTAGAGCGCAGTCTTGGTCACTGCTTGTAGAGGCGTTACTTGATAATTTATTTTTTTTGTTTTCTTTTCTTGTTCTCGCCTTTACGGTTGAGTTACTTCATAGGTTTGCAATTTATAGTTATCATTACTTTCTTTATATACAATAATGTATAAGGAAAGTATTGTGACGGGGTCGAAAATTCGAATTCGAGTTTTCGACGGGAGAGCACGTTTAAAGCATCCCTGATCACGAATCGAACATTTTTGAAGTGATGTCTCTCTGTGTGTGTGTGGATGGGGGTGGGGGAATTATGTGTGTGTGTGTGTGAAAGTATGTGTGGGTGTATGTGTGTGTGTGGGTGTGGGTGTGGGTCAGTGAGTCTGTGGAGATGATAACTGACGAACGAATGGACCGATTCGAACGAAATTTTGTACAAAAATCACAATCCATAAACACTGGAAGCCTATTGTTTTTATACGCAATCTAGTGCTCAGAAGCCCCTAAATTTTCGAGTTAAATTTTGAAACATCGTCAAAAAATCAAAACCTTTAATAAAATTGCGCAAATAGACATTTCTTATGTAATTTTTCATTAGAAAACAATTGACATAAATTTTAGAACGCTAACATGAACCGTTCTTGACATATTGCACATTTTTCAAAAAAATTATCAAAAAATCATATAAAATAAAAAAAATATATTTTCTATTGAGAAACATGTTCACTTTTCTTATGTAATACCATGCGATAAATTTGGTGACATCATTCTCGTGGATCTAGCTCGTTCCATTCATGAAAAAGATACTTTGAGTAATACATTTGGATTTGACCGACAATAGTCATTTATCTGCTGTAAAAATAACTTATTTCTCCGTCCATATCGCTTGGCGATATTTTGGCGACGAATTTGGTGGAATGTCGCCAATTTGGCGACTTTTTAAAATATTGCTAAATTTAGGAAAAACTCGCCAAATGGATAAAAATGACGCTAAATCAATGAAAACGGCGACTCATTGACGAAAATTCAATATCTTGGAAGGAATATAAATATCTACTATAAAACTAATCTATTTTTTTGCTGTAAAAGTAGTAAATTCATTGCATAATATAAAGAAAGACATGTGCTGCCCACATCAGATTTTTTTATTATATAAAGGTAAAGTAAGGATCTGTGAGTGAAAACAGTTTATACCCAAAAAATGGCTAGATGAATATTGTTCTGAAAAAAAATTCACTCTAAGAAAACGTCATGCTATTCGATTGATAAAAATCTGATGTGGGCAGCATATGACTTTTCCTGCAGACTCATATTTACATTCGCTTTATTTCTTCAATAAATTATCAAATTGAGTTTAATTGCACAAATTAACAGCCATAATTACTTTATCTTACACTGAATTTTGCCCTTTTAATTCAATTATCGTTTCATTTGGTAACTGAACTTATTTTCAAAGATGGCGGAATGAAAATGCAAGAAACTAAAATATCTCGAGAAAGGCTACGCCTAGATTTATGGGGTTGGTCTTATTCTATTCATAGTCAAACATTACGTATAAAATAAGCATTTAATTGATATATTTGAGTACACGTAGTTTTATATTTTTATATTTAACGATTTTTGCGGCCATTTCGCAAAAAGATGCAGTCTCTTTTATCCCGAATCGTACCAAAATCTAATCAGCACCAGGGTCATATACAAGGGATTTACTTACTAAATTTTATGAAATTTTGACCAATAGTTTTTCAATTACAGTTGATACATACACTGTATATACAAACACACAGACAGACACACACAGGCAGACACACACAGACACACGCATACACCGACGTCATGCAAAAAAATCTGAGGTGAGCAACACATGACTTTCCTTATATAATGTAATGAATTTACTACTTTTACAGTGAAAAAATAGGTTTTTCTTATAGTAGATACGAATATTCTTTCCAAGACATTGAATTTTCGACAATTAGTCGTCATTTTCATTGATTTAGCGTCATTTTTATCCATTTGACGAGATTTTCGTTAATTTGGCAACATTTCAAAAAGTCGCCAAGTTGGCGACATTCCGCCAAATTCGTCGCCAAAATCTCGCCAAGCGTTATGCACTAAGAAATAAGTTATTCTTACAGCCGATAAATGACTATTGGCGTCCAAATGCAAAAGTGTTACTCAGAGTATCTTTTTTCATGAATGGAACGAGCTAGATCCACGAGAATGATGTCACCCAATTTATCGCATGGTATTACATATGAAAAGTGAACATGTTTATCAATAGGAAAAATTGTTTTTATTAACACTTTACAACAAAGTTGAAAAGTGTTTATGACTTTGTTCATTCTGTCTGTCTGTCTGTCTGTCTGTCTGTCTGTCTGTCTGTCTGTCTGTCTGTCTGTCTGTCTGTCCGTTAGCACGATAACTGCCGTAAAAATGAGTTTATCAAAATGAAATTTTAGTATGTTGTTCAGACGGTCTGTAGGACCTATGGGAATATAAATAAATAATATCACCCAATTAGTTTTTTATTGAACCCGGGTTGAAAAAATGAAATACATTGAACCCTATGGGACCTAATTTTTCAAACATTTTTTAAGTGAATTTAAAATTCACGAATTGCTTCGAAATTTTTAGGAAATATTCACATTATCCCATAGAATATATAAAAAAAAATTCAGTAAAATATGTTAAGTAGTTTTTTAATTAAAAAAATTATTTAATATAGGGAAAATAACAAATTCAATTAAATTCTGACGTTGGGATATCTTCCAGAAAGAAAAGAGAGAGATATTATATAATAAATATCTCTCCATTTGTTTAAATGTTTTGCATATGGGAGTGGCTTCATATTTAAAAATAAATTTGGTAGATAACAATTTTTCATTTTTTTTAAATTTTATATGACTCTTCTTGATAAATTTAATTGATGGCATTTTAAATGCACTTTCCTACGTCCTAGAGAGTTAAAATTTGGTACACAGCTTAAATTTGTTGAACATTTTATTCGACAAAAATTTGATGGATCTTTAAGTATAGATTATACATTTTTTTCGAAATGGCCTGAAAATAATCCCCGTTCACTTCTATAAATCATTGGTGTAATATTGTTAAAAATTCTGATGTGGACAGCACATGTCTTTCTCTGCAGACTCATATTCGTTCTCTTTATTTATTCAATGATAATTTGAGTTTATCTGCACAACATAAGTATTTTAAATGACATTGAATTTACACGTTAAACTTAAATTTGGTTCTCATTTGATAGCTGGACTTATTGTCAAAGGTGGCGTAGCGAAAACGCGAAAAAACTAGAATATCTCAAGAACGGCTAGTCCTAGAGTAATGGGGTTAGTCTTATTCTTTTTGTTGTCAAAAATCACATATAAAATAGGAATTTAATTGATATAATTGAGCACACGTAGTCTTTTATTTTTATATATAACGATTTTTGCTGGCCATTTCGCAAAAATAGCCCGTTCCTTTTTCCCGAATCGTAGTAGAATAACCTACAAATGATTTATATACAAAATTTTGTTAAATTTGGTATATAAATCACTTGTAGGTTATTGAAATATTATACTCCAAATTTTGTTAAATTTGGTTCATTAGTTTTTAGCTAGAGTGGATAAAGGCAATTTCTGCGGCCATTTCGCAAAGAAGGCAGATTCTTTTATTACGAATCGTACTATAATCTAATGAACACCAGGATTTCCCACAAAAAACATACCTACCAAATTGTATGAAATTCGGTCCATTAGTTTTTCAATTAGAGTGGATGTAATATCCACACAGACACACAGAAACATACATAGATACACCCTTACACACACAGACGTCTTCCTAAAAGTAGTTTTTTCGTGTTCTAGAAGTCCCAAAACGTGTAGATACTTTGAAAATTCGAGTTCCGATCTTCGGCACGATTCCAATACTTTGAGTACATACACATACACATATATATTATCTGTGTATCTAAATTCCGTGCCTATGCAATTACAATAGTTGTGATTTTAAATGATCCCTAAACTTTTATTATTTCTTCAAGGAAGCCTAATTTTAACATATGCAGAATGCAAATATCTCAAGCGATTGTAAGATGAATTACATAAGAATTGCTGAATTTTTTTCACACAAAATTATTTAGCTCTGGAGTCTGGAATACAAGTTATATGAATGAAATATTCATTGATTTCGCATAAAGAATCAGATGATTTATATTTCGATACAGTTTTAAATATTTAAGTATAATAAATTACTGTAGTACTATGATAATGTAAAAGATATTACCACTGAATGAATCACATTTTAGAAATTTTTAAATGAAATTACATTTCAGTTGGAAAGTGTTTCATAATCAATGCTTATGCATGATTGATCTTTCTTGTTTTATATGACTTTTTGATATTTTTTTGAAAAATGTACAATATCTCAAAAATGGCTCATGTTAGCGTTCTAAAATTTATGTCAATCGTTTTCAAATGAAAAATTACATAAGAAATGACTATTTGCGTAACTTTATTAGTGGTTTTGATTTTTTGACGATTTTTTCAAAATTTCATTCGAAAATTTAAGGGGGTTCTGAAAATTCGATTGCGTATAAAAACAATAAGCTTCCAGTGTTTACGGATTGTGATTTTTGTACCAAATTTGGTTCAAATCGGTTCATTCGTTCGTCAGTTATCGTCTCCACAGGCCCACTGACACACACACACATATTTCACACACACACACACATACACACACACACACTCAGACATCACTTCAAAAATTATTGATTCGTGATCAGGGATGCTTGAAACGTGCTCTCCCGTTGAAAATTCGAATTCGAATTTTCGACCCCGTCACAATACTTTCCTTATACATTATGTATATAAGGAAAGTAATAAGTTTTTCATGTTCTACATTTCTCAAAACATGCAGAACCTTCGAAAACTCGACTTGCGGTTTTTCTGCATGATTCCAATACTTTCCCTATACCTTATCATACATTGCAAGGAAAGTAAAAAAAAAGCAAGGAAAGTAAAAAAAAACGTGTTTGAAACAGTAGACGATATTTTTACTTTCCTTATATACATAATGTATAAGGAAAGTATTGAGACGGGGTCGAAAATTCGAATTCCAGTTTTCGACGGGAGAGCACGTTTCAAGCATCCCTGATCACGAATCAAACATTTTTGAAGCGATGTCTGTGTGTGTGTGTGTGTGTGTGTGTGTGTGTGTGTGTGAAAGTATGTATGTGTGTGTGTGTGTGTATGTCAGTGAGTCTGTGGAGATGATAACTGACGAACGAATGGACCGATTCGAACCAAATTTGGTACAAGAATCACAATCCGTAAACACTGGAAGCCTATTGTTTTAATACGTAATCGAATGTTCAGAACCCCCCTAAATTTTCGAATGAAATTCTGAAAAAATCGTCAAAAAATCAAAACCGCTAATAAAGTTGCGCAAATAGACATTTCTTATGTAATTTTTCATTAGAAAACGATTGGCGTAAATTTTAGAAGGCTAACATGAACCGTTCTCGAGATATTGTACATTTTTCAAAAAAATTATGAAAAATTCACATAAAAAAAAATTCCTATTGAGAAACATGTTCACTTTTCATATGTAATACCATGCGATAAATTGAGTGACATCATTCTCGTGGATCTAGCTCGTTCCATTCATGAAAAAATATACTTTGAATAATACTTTTGTATTTGAACGCCAGTAGTCATTTATCTGCTGTAAGAATAACTTTTTTCTTAGTGCATAACGCTTGGCGAAATTTTGGCGACGAATATGGCGGAATGTCGCCAACTTGGCGACTTTTTTGAAATGTTGCCAAATTAATGAAAATCTCGCCAAATGGATAAAAATGATGCTAAATCAATGAAAATGACGACTAATTGTCGAAAATTCAATATCTTGGAAAGTATATTAGTATCTACTATAAGAAAAACCTATTTTTTTACTGTAAAAGTAGTAAATTCATTACATTATATAAGGAAAGTCATGTGTTGCCCACATCAGATTTTTACTATATTTTTTCGGGTATATTAGTACTGCCTAACTAAAAATATTCTACTACAGGATGATCGAATTGTGCCGCACATCAAATACACTCAAATACTCCTACATTCCATAATGTAACGGGAAATTGGAATAGTAGAATTTTTTCCAGATAGTTGTTCACTAATATATCCTCAAAAAGGTATCAGGAATATTGTCTGCCGCTTTTAATTGATCATAATATAATAATTACCGACCTCTTTTGTATCAAACGAAGTACATGGTATTTCCCCAGAGTGAAAAAAATATTTTAGAGCAATATTACTTTCCTTATATACATAATGTATAAGGAAAGTATTGTGACGGGGTCGAAAATTTGAATTCGAGTTTTCGACGGGAGAGCACGTTTCAAGCATCCCTGATCACGAATCAAGCATTTTTGAGGTGATGTCTGTGTGTGTGTTTGTGTGAAAGTATGTGTGTGTGTGTGTCAGTGAGCCTGTGCAGACGATATCTCACGAACGAATTGAGTGATTCGAATGAAATTTGGTACAAAAATCACAATTTGTGAATACTGGAAGCCTCTTGTTTTTAAACGTAATCAAATGTTCAGAATCCACCTAAATATTCGAGTAATATTTTGAAAAAATCATCAAAAAATCAAAACCTTTAATAAAGTTACGCAAATAGACATTTGTAATTTTTCCTTAGAAAACTATTAACATAAACTTTAGAACGCCAGCATGAACCGTTCTCGAGATATTGCACATTTTTCAAACAAATTTATCAAAAAATCCCAGAAATTAAAAAAAAAAGTTTTAACTCTTGCCAAACGTGTTCACTTTTCATATGTAATATCATGCGATAAATTTGGTGACATCATTCTCGTGGATCTAGCTCGTTCCATTCATGAGAAAAGATACCTTGAGTAATACTTTTGTATTTGAACTCCAATAGTCATTTATCTGCTATAAGAATAACTTATTTTTCCATCCATAATGCTTGGCGAGATTTTGGCGACGAATTTAACGGAATGTCGCCAACTTGGCGGCTTTTTTAAATGTTGCCAAATTAACGAAAATCTCGCCAAATGGATAAAAATGACGCTAAATCAATGAAAATGACGACTAATCGTCGAAAATTCAATATCTTGGAAAGAATATAAGTATCTATTTTAAGAAAAACCTATTTTTTTACTGTAAAAGTAGTAAATTCATTGCATTATATAAGGAACGTCATGTGTTACCCACATCAGATTTTTTTAACTGTAAAAGTAGTAAATTCTTTGCATTATATAAGGAAAGTCATGTGTTGCCCACATCAGATTTTTTTTGTAGTCATACGAGAGTGAAATTGAAAAGTTTCTGAAGCATTTATTGAAAAGGTCCAGCAACGCAGTCTTTGTTTCTGACACTTTATCTCAGTTTAAATGGAAGTCTTGGCTCTTCTACATACAGGGTGTATCTGAATTCATCATCAATATTTGGTGTGAGGTAGGAAATACGATAAGAAGACTATTTCACATAGTAAACCATAGGCGCAAACGAACACATGACGGTTTGTGTTCACAACTCCCATTCACGAGCAAAGCTGTCTAACGTGTGGTTCCAGCATGAGGGCGCTCCAGTACATTTCGCAAATTATGTGCGTGGTTACCTGACCAGAAAATTTGGAGCTCAATGGATTGGTCGCGGTAGGCTGGTTTTTTGGCCACCATGGTCACCGGATTTATCTCCAATCGACTTCTTTGTATGGGGTGCGATGAAAAACATGGTGTACGAGATCCCTGGTAAGTGGAAAACCACACGTCCAGTAAGGACGCTAAGGAGGCCGGTCTCTTAAAGGGAAGTAAATTAAAATGCATTTTATAAGAAACTAAAATGAAGAGACACATTTTAAAACAAAAAGAAATAAACATTTATTTTGCGATATCCATTATTAGCATTTGTTCAAGTCAACAATTCCACAATGATTGTTTAATAATTCCAGAACTCATAACAACCCATTTAATTTTACAATTATGCATTTATATCCGGAAAACCATTATCAGTAACACCTCGTGCCATTCTTCTTTACCTATAGGATAAAATGTCCCTCTTACAATATTTAATTCATATACTGAAAATCTCTTTTATCACATTTTGCCTTACGTGTGAAATACATTTCACACATGCATCATTAAATTCAACCAAGCTTTTAATACTCCTAACGCTAGCCTCGCATAACAGAGAGAGTGAGAGAGAGTACTTAACAATAGGCCTTCATGCAAGATACATGTAAGGAAATAGCCTACCTCGGTCATCACTGTCGACCCGGGCTTGTCGGTGGCTCGTAGCGGCTTTCTCCGATGGGCTCCGTGTCTACGATTGTCGCGCTTGTGACCGCCTTTCAGCACAGTTCAAATTCAACTCTCCGTCCGATTTTCAAAATTTTAAAGTTTTTAGTTTCTCTCCGTCTCTCCCCTCTCTCTTAGGTCCCCAGTCTGTCATTTGTTCAGTAAATATATAAACTCCGCCTTCCGGCTGTCTTACTGGCCAAAGCCCCCCCTTGAAATATCAGATCTTTGAGTTTTTGTCTTTTTGGTGCAGAAAGTTCTCACAGACATTTTACCATGTCCCTGTGAAAATTAATTGACCTCTCGGGTCAGGAAGTTCAACCCCTTCCGTTTGTCATAGCACCTAATGCTGACTTGAATGTGAGAAGCCCCCTCTTTCTTTCTTGAACCACATCCGGTCCAGCTGCGTTAAAGGGAGCGTTATACATATTGTCTCGCTGTAAGAGGGACCATCTTCTTAGGTGTTGTTTCACCTTTCAAAACAGCAATGTTACATTGGGATTGCAAATCACAATATAACTATCCCTGCTGCCAGTGCTACGGACCTTGTAGCAGGCATATCGGTTGCCACCTCAAATATCCGGGAAATGCCGGGCATATTCTTGAAAGTCCGGTTGTCAATGCAACGTCGTTGTGATGCATGTACTCTGCAAATGGTCGATATTTCAAGCACCTTTTGTCTGTACAAATGATGCACAAACAAATGGTTTTTTTCTTACAACTTTCTTGTCATGTTTTCTTTCCATCATTAAACCGGGCTCATGTTGCCCTACTAGATGACGTCTGCGTCCATGTTTTCCTATGTAAAATAGTATTCTTTTTCTATTCCCTACATCCCCATCAAATATTGATGATGAATTCAGATACACCCTATACGTCTACAATAGATACAGTTTATTGAAAACCGTTTACAAACCTCGTAATTACTACATTATTAGAGGTTTTAAAGGATGGGTATTTCTCTCTCTTCGGAAACTCTGCAGTGACACTCTCCTAAAAATGACTATAGAAATATTGCTCTAAAATTAATAAAAAAAATCTGACGTGGGCAGAACATGACTTTCTCTGCAGACTCATATTCAGGTTCTCTTTATTTCTTAAATAATTCATTAAGTTGCGTTTAATTGCATAAAATAACCGCCATAATTATTTTAAATTACATTGAATTTGCACTTTTAATTAAATTTTCGTTTTCATTTGGTAACTGGGCTTATTTTCAGAGGTCCCGTAGCGAAAATGTGAAAAATTAAAATATCTCGAGAGCGGCTAGTGATATTATTTTTGTCGTCAAAACTTAAGTATGAAACAAACATGTAATTGATAAATTTGAGATTGTTTAGTCTTTTATTTCAGATTTAGACGATTTTTGCCGGCCATTTCGCAAAAAGAGGTAAGTTATTTTTTTCAGAATCGTACTAAAATCTAATTAGCTACAAAGTAACCCACAAGTGACTTATCTATCAAATTTTATGAAATTCGGTCTAATAGATTTTTAGTTAGAGTGGATACATACATTGCACAGACAGACAGACAAACCACACAGACAGACAGTCAAACCACACAGACACATACACAGACGTCACGCTAAAACTGAAGTTTCCGAATTCTAGAGATGCCCAAACGTGTAGATCCATTGAAAACTTGAGTTGCGATTTTCAACATGATTGCAATACTTTCACTATACATTACCATGTATTACAGGCAAAGTAAAAATTTGACTTTCGAAGCACATTACTTTCCGTATAGGCACAAATTAATTTCCATTTTTTTCCTTTCATAATTAATAAAATTGAATTTAATTGAACAAAATAAAATACGGATACTTTTTTTAAATTAAATTGAATATGCGGTTTCATTTAAATTTTCATCTTCATTTGGAAATTGGACGTAATTTCAAAAGCTGCATTTCAAAAATGGTAAGCAACATAAATATATCGATAACAGTAGGTTCTAGACTAATGAGATTGTTCATTGTTTTCGTCGTCAGAAAATTACGTATAAAACAAGCATTTACTTGCTATATTATTTATTTCAGATTTGGACAACTTTTATTTTAGATTAGTATTTTATTCCAGATTTGGATGACTTTTAGTTCAGATTAGTCTTTTATTTTAGATGTGGACGAGTTTTATTTTAGATTAGTCTTTTATTTTAAATTCGGACGACTTTTATTTTAGATTAGTCTTTTATTTTAGACTCGGACGACTTTTATTTTAGATTAGTCTTTTATTTCAGACTCGGACGACTTTTATTTTAGGTTAGTCCTTTATTTTAGGTTTGGACGTCTTTTATTTTAGATTAGTCTTTTATTTTAGACTCGGACGACATTTATTTTAGATTAGTCTTTTATTTTAGGTTTGGACGACATTTATTTTAGATTAGTCTTTTATTTTAGGTTTGGAAGACTTTTATTTTAGATTAGTCTTTTATTTTTGGTTTGGACGACTTTTATTTTAGATTTGGACGACTTTTATTTTAGATTAGTCTTTTATTTTACATTTGGACGACTTTTATTTTAGATTAGTCTTTTATTTTATGTTTGGACGACTTTTATTTTAGATTAGTATTTTATTTTAGGTTTGGACGACTTTTATTTTAGAGTAGTCTTTTACTTTAGGTTTGGACGACTTTTATTTTAGATTTGGACGACTTTTATTTTAGATTAGTCTTTTATTTCAGACTCGGACTACATTTATTTTAGATTAGTCTTTTATTTTAGATTAGTCTTTTATTTTAGATTAGTCTTTTATATTAGATTAGTCTTTTATTTTAGGTTTGGACGACTTTTACTTTAGATTAGTCTTTTATTTTAGATTTGGACGACTTTTATTTTAGATTTGGACGACTTTTATTTTAGATTAGTCTTTTATTTTACATTTGGAGGACTTTTATTTTAGATTAGTCTTTTATTTTAGATTCGGACGACTTTTATTTTAGATTAGTCTTTTATTTTAGGTTTGGACGACTTTTATTTTAGATTAGTCTTTTATTTTAGGTTTGGACGAATTTTATTTTAGATTAGTCTTTTATTTTAGGTTTGGACGACTTTTATTTTAGATTTGGACGACTTTTATTTTAGATTACTCTTTTATTTAGATTTGGACGACTTTTATTTTGATTAGTCTTTTATTTTAGGTTTGGACGACTTTTATTTTAGATTAGTTTTTTATTTTAGGTTTGGGCGACTTTTATTTTAGATTTGTCTTTTTTTTAGATTTGGACAACTTTTATTTTAGATTAGTCTTTTATTTTAGATTTGGACGACTTTTATTTTAGGTTTGGACGACTTTTATTTTAGATTTGTCTGTTTTTTAGATTTGGACGACTTTTATTTTAGATTAGTCTTTTATTTTATATTTGGACGACTTTTATTTTAGATTAGACTTTTATTTTAGATTCGGACGACTTTTATTTTAGATTTGGACGACTTTTATTTTAGATTAGTCTTTTATTTTACATTTGGACGACTTTTATTTTAGATTAGTCTTTTATTTTATGTTTGGACGACTTTTATTTTAGAGTAGTCTTTTACTTTAGGTTTGGACGACTCTTATTTTAGATTTGGACGACTTTTATTTTAGATTAGTCTTTTATTTCAGACTCGGACTACATTTATTTTAGATTAGTCTTTTATTTTAGATTAGTCTTTTATTTTAGATTAGTCTTTTATATTAGATTAGTCTTTTATTTTAGGTTTGGACGACTTTTACTTTAGATTAGTCTTTTATTTTAGATTTGGACGACTTTTATTTTAGATTTGGACGACTTTTATTTTAGATTAGTCTTTTATTTTACATTTGGACGACTTTTATTTTAGATTAGTCTTTTATTTTAGGTTTGGACGACTTTTATTTTAGATTAGTTTTTTATTTTAGGTTTGGACGACTTTTATTTTAGATTTGTCTTTTTTTTAGATTTGGATAACTTTTATTTTAGATTAGTATTTTATTTTAGATTTGGACGACTTTTATTTTAGATTTGTCTTTTTTTTAGATTTGGACGACTTTTATTTTAGATTAGTCTTTTATTTTAGATTTGCACGACTTTTATTTTAGATTAGTCTTTTATTTTAGATTAGTCTTTTATTTTAGATTTGGACGACTTTTATTTTAGGTTTGGACGACTTTTATTTTAGATTTGTCTGTTTTTTAGATTTGGACGACTTTTATTTTAGATTAGTCTTTTATTTTATATTTGGACGACTTTTATTTTAGATTAGACTTTTATTTTAGATTCGGACGACTTTTATTTTAGATTTGGACGACTTTTATTTTAGATTAGTCTTTTATTTTACATTTGGACGACTTTTATTTTAGATTAGTCTTTTATTTTATGTTTGGACGACTTTTATTTTAGAGTAGTCTTTTACTTTAGGTTTGGACGACTTTTATTTTAGATTTGGACGACTTTTATTTTAGATTAGTCTTTTATTTCAGACTCGGACTACATTTATTTTAGATTAGTCTTTTATCTTAGATTAGTCTTTTATTTTAGATTAGTCTTTTATATTAGATTAGTCTTTTATTTTAGGTTTGGACGACTTTTACTTTAGATTAGTCTTTTATTTTAGATTTGGACGACTTTTATTTTAGATTTGGACGACTTTTATTTTAGATTAGTCTTTTATTTTACATTTGGACGACTTTTATTTTAGATTAGTCTTTTATTTTAGATTCGGACGACTTTTATTTTAGATTAGTTTTTATTTTAGGTTTGGACGACTTTTAATTTAGATTAGTCTTTTATTTTAGGTTTGGACGAATTTTATTTTAGATTAGTTTTTTATTTTAGGTTTGGACAACTTTTATTTTAGATTTGGACGACTTTTATTTTAGATTACTCTTTTATTTAGATTTGGACGACTTTTATTTTGATTAGTCTTTTATTTTAGGTTTGGACGACTTTTATTTTAGATTAGTTTTTTATTTTAGGTTTGGACGACTTTTATTTTAGATTTGTCTTTTTTTTAGATTTGGATAACTTTTATTTTAGATTAGTCTTTTATTTTAGATTTGGACGACTTTTATTTTAGATTTGTCTTTTTTTTAGATTTGGACGACTTTTATTTTAGATTAGTCTTTTATTTTAGATTTGCACGACTTTTATTTTAGATTAGTCTTTTATTTTAGATTTGGACGACTTTTATTTTATATTAGTCTTTTATTTTAGATTTCGACGACTTTTATCAACAGGACTACAGACAAACATACACACATATCAAGCTAAAAATAGGATTTTCGTATTTTAGAATGCCTGAAGCGTGTAGATCTGTCGAAATCTCGAGTTTGGATTTTCGACAAAATTTCAATATTTCCCCTATGTATTAGCATGTATTATGGGGGAATGTAAAAATTACTTCAATCTGGAAAAACGTCATATTCATATACGTTTGTTATTAATATAAATTTGTATTATATATAAATTTGTAATTATCAAAAAACAGCAAACTATAAGGCTGATATATTTTAAAGGGTATAATGGCGCCACCAAGCTGAAGAAAATCTTCTATTTCAATTTCTTTGTACATTATAAAGTATAAATTTGATTTACCCGACTTTTCAATCACCTTGTATATATAAATAATTTAAAATTAATTTTATATTATTAAAATGCGTTTTTGATAATTACAAATTTATATAAAATACAAATTTATATAAATTTGTAATTATTATAAATTTGTATTATGTATAAATTTGTAATTATCGAAAAACAGCATACTATATTTCTGATATATTTTAAAGGGTCCAAGCCAGAGCCACCAAGCTGAAGAAAAGTCTACTATTTCAATTTCATTGTACATTATATGGTATAAAATTTGATTTACATGACCTTTCAATCACGTTGTATATATAAATAATTTAAAATTAATTTTATATTATTAAAATCCGTTTTTGATAATTACAAATTTATATATAATACGAATTTATATAAATTTATAATTATTATAAATTTGTATTATATATAAATTTGTAATTATCAAAAAACAGCAAACTGTATTTCTGATATATTTTAATGGGTATAGTGGCGCCACCAAGCTGAAGAAAAGTTTGGTATTTCAGTTTCACTGTACATTATATGGTATGAAATATGATTTACAAGACTTTTCAATCACCCTCTCTATATAAATAGTTTAAAACCCATTTTTTTATATAAGACCACATGAATCTAAAAGACAAAAGTATGTGCTACTCATCTCAGATAATTTAGAGCACACAGAGCATACTATTTCCTCTCACATTTTGTTAAAATCCAAAGGAGTCGATATAGCGATACTCTGAAGTATTGATAGAAACGTCTAAACCAGGGTAACCAAGGGACTCCGCAGATAAAGATAAATCGATGTCGCATTCACATTAGGGACAAACACACAAAGACAAGTAAGACATAAGGCATTGTAATGTTAAGGGATAAACTTCCGGAGGAAGTCAATAAAAAGGCAAAAAGATGCAATCGTGCAAGCTAAAGAATAATCGGAGACCCGATTTTTTTTTCAAGCGCATAAAATTTACACTGTTAGTTTAAAAAACTTATCCATTTATCCGCTGAACGCAATACAGAAGTTTAATGTTTCATGTATCTACTAGAAAGCATGCCCGTCATATGATGGAATTAAAAATTTGCAAAGCATTGCCTCTCATTCAGCGTTGTTTTTATCAATTTGGTGACATTTTCGTCAATATGGCAATATTTAAAAGAGTCGCCAAGTTTGCAACATCCCGCCAAATTTTTCGCCAAGCATTACGGACGGGCGGAGAAATGGGTTATTTATATAGTTGTTTATTACGTAATTTCCAAGATATTGCATTTTTGTCAATTAGTCGTCATTTTCATTGATTTAGCGTCAATTTTATAAATTTGGCGACATTTTCAGCGTTTAAAACGACTCACCAAGTTGGCGATATGCAGCAAAACTCGTCGTCACAATTTTGCAAAGCTTTATTCTTATAGTATATTCTTATAGGTTATTCTTATAGTATATGCTTATATTTTTCCAAAAACTAATTGATGAATTTTCATCAATTAGTCGTAATTTTTACCAATTAGGCTACATTTCTATCAATTAGGCGACATTTTTATCAATTTGACAATATTTAAAAAATATCGCCAAGTTGACGATATTCCACCAATTTTGACACCAAAATTTCGCCAAACATTACCCAGGGATAGAGAGATAAACAGACAGATAAATCAAGGTGTTTATATCATAAATATCATACAGCTGAATGAGAACTGACAGACACACAAAATTTGTTTTTAGGTTACGTAATAAAGGAAAATGTCTGTGTGTGTATGCATGTGTGTGTAGTCTCTAACGGGAAATGTAAGTATCATACAGCAATAAAATTTAGTACACAAATAGTTGAGGACCCTGGAAGATGCCCTCCGGCGTCATTTATTTTTTAATTTCAAATTAGTTTTTTAGTTATTTCATGTTTTATCCCGGTGCACAAATAAATTCCTTAGTGACATAAAATATTATGACCTCGTTCCTATCTTGACGCAATCAAAAATATCTAAAACGTTCTTTCCAACAATGTTGGAACTAAATCCGTGGAACAATATTCTTCATATTTATTTATTTTTTACACACACACACACACACACACACACACACATATATATATATATATATTTACATATAAATCACCAGAATCTCGTAATTTTAATATAGTAAATAATACATGAAATAAAATACATGAAATAATACATGATAGGAAGGAAGGAATGATGCCTGTAGATGCCACGTCATCGGGCTTCCGGTCTAAATTGGGGAGCACTTCCCGGCTATCCAAACAGATCTTACACATTCGGATAGGTCGGACGTCCTAAGTCGAAGAAGAATAATATAGTAAATCAGTTTTAAACAAAGTAATTAAGAATGTCCACACCTAATATTGGGTTTTTCATAATTTATATTCTATTTCCTATTGGCTATACAATATCAATCCAGTTAATTGTAAATTAATCTTAGGTTAATATCATAATTATGGATAATATTCATATTATAATTATTATTAATATCATGCTTATTATTCTATTCTTAGTAAATAATTACAATTATTATTAATATCATAATTTGTGTTCTAATAATTATAATTATTATTAATATCATAATTATTTTTCTAATCTTAGGTTAATATCATACTTATGTTCATTTTCTCCCTACTCGGAGGTGTCATGTAACGACGTGCCCCAATGTCGTTTTTCATTTTGTTATACAAGAGTCGAAATTTGTCATTCATATGTTCTGAAAACGTAGAAGAGCCAATACAGAGAGGTGTACTTTGAACTATTGGTAAAAGTGTCTGATCCAGAGTAAACAAGGGACTCTGGATAAAGATAAATCGATGTCGCATTTACATTAGGGTATTGGAAGACACACAAAGAAAAGTAAAACCGAAGGCTTTGTAATTATAGGGTAAACGTATCCAATGAGCCAATAAAAATGTAGAACAGTCTTAACGGAGAAGTAAAAAAAAAATCAAATCGTTCGTTTCTAAAATATATGTTTATATCCATTTATTTATTATTCAAATCTAAAAAATAATAATTAAAATTAACAGAGAGATTTAATTTAATTGCGTTTCTGAGCAACATGATATAAGATAGAATCTTCCTCATAAACTGCGAAATTAAATAATCATTTTGATTTCTTTATACTTTTGTTCAGTAAAAGCTTGTGAAAAATAAACCATGGAGATAGATTTCCCTTTTAAATCATGTTTCAAACAATTCATGTTTTCTGACAGTGACTAATTAGCGCAAAAAATCTCACACCAAACTCAAAGATGAAGTTTTAATTCACTTTCAAACGATTTTTAAGCTTTTCGTTTGGATTAACCACGGAGTTAGAGAGTAGAACTCCTAGGAAAAAGTTTCGTTTTTCATTAATTTCTGGACGACCTCTGGTCTTAGATACACAAAACTAAATTATGGGCTAATTTTATGGCGGGCTATTTCAAGGCTATCGACAAAATGTCATCAAATTCGGTTCAGCCGTTCTCCCGTGATAATGAGACAAACGAAAATTTAGATTTTTACCAATATCTCGAGAACTACTGATCGTAGGAACTCCAAACATGGACTAAATTTTAAGTGGGACCATTACCAGGCTACCCACAAAATTTCATGAAATTTGGTTCAGCCGTTCTCCCGTGATGACGGGACAAACAGACAGACAGACAGACAGACATAGGGAATTTCAATTTTATTTGTATAGATATATTACAAATCTATATACAAAATATTTACAACGCTAGCATTACAAATTCCACACGATACATACTCACCTTTCTGGTAGGTCGGACGGTCTGGGTTTCAACAACAACAACACGATACATACTGATCTACAATAAAATTCAAACCCAACTGATTACTAAATAAACTGGCCTTAACTGACCTTCAATCTGAACCTATGATTATCAAACTACGACACAATATATATGCTCACAAGATTATAGGCTATACTCTATAGTTGCAACCTTTCATGGGTGATCAGAATACACACATCCGCGAACTCGGCAGAATGACAGCTACGTAATTCTAAAGTCTGCCTTTCTTATACAGATCTGGCTAATGATGAGCATGCGATTCTTCGGAATGAAAGTTGAGAAGTTTAGGACATAAATTGAAATCCGGAAAAGTAGAATTAGAATAAAAGGGCAATAAATAATAGAATCCTCACACTCACCCTGGCTAGTCTAAAAAATTTTAAACGCGGGTCCTTTAAACGGACCCCGCTAAAAATTTTCCTCCACACAAATACGCCTGCCCAAACCCCCTAAGAACAGCTGGTGAAATCATTTGCTCTTCCAGTTGTTCGTACTGGCAAACTCACATGATTTAGTTCAGTAATGTACAATAAATCATTCATTGAAATACACGTTTAAAATACACGACATTTAAATATTTGAATATTTAAAATACACATTGAAATATTAAGGCTTTGAAAATTTTACATTGCTATTTAGTTAAACACATTACTCGTTCAAATAAAAATTTTAGAATCTAGTATAATATTTGCTCTTAAAAAAAACAGCATATACTTTTAGCACTTTCTAAACACCACTTGCACTTTTAAAGTTACATAAGTCTACCTAAACCTTGTCTTTTATTCATTATTATTCTTATTACAAACCGATATTCTCCATATATTACATTTATAACTACTTTAACCATGGCAAAATAGCATTTTATACATTAATAATTTTAAAACAGTTTATAAAATACAGTTATTTTCCTTCTGGTCGTTTAATGACACCAAAGTTCAAAGTATCTTTACTTCCCCCAAAATAGATTTAAAAAAATATATTACAATTTCTGTTCACGCCCTTCCTTTTTCTACGTCGAACCTGCGGCCGAAAGACTGCATATGGCATTCTGTGCATCCAGTGCACCACAATATATATGCATCTCAAAGAACCTTCCTGCTTTTAAAGTTGCATAAATTTATTAATTAGACGTTCCACTAAAGAAATATATATATATATATATATATATATGCTGCTACTTCCACTTCCTCTGGTCTGATTTATTCCCACGCGGTATTATGCGAGGTGAGCGTTCAGGCTGTAGCATGTGGTGGACTCATTTGAAGATTATTCACGGTGACGACCTTTTGACTTGTGAGTTGCTCTTTTTTGCAAGTTTCTATATTTGTGCGCTATATTATTCATGTTTATGTTTATGTGGTATTTTATATTTCATGTTTATGTGGTATTTTATATTTCATGTTTATGTGGTATTTTATATTTCATGTTTATGTGGTATTTTATATTTTATAGTTGATTTTTATCCTATTTGGTTTTTTTTCAGTTATTCTCGTTATTCCGTTGTTGGGCACAGATTACATAATATTTTAACCACGTGTTTTTATGCAATCATTGAAACAACGGATTTTAGTATATCTGTCTAGAATGTGCCCCTGAAAATGTTTCTGGCAGATATACTATTCTTTAATATATTTTCCTAGTCCTGGCATCTCCGTGCTCTGCTTTTCCTGCCCTTCCTCGTTGCTTTTTGCTATTCACTAATCGCTTTTATATTGCCCGCGCGGCATTAAATAAATAACAATTACAACCGGGCATACCGCACACTTCGACAGAAGCGGCCGAAATTCTAGCGGCGAGTTCCTCATCAGGTTCAAAGAGAGTGTCATAGGCGATACTTTTGAGATATCCCCTCAAAAAGAAGTCGAGTCGCCACGGCACATCGGGCGATCGTGGGGACCAAGCTAAGGGACCACCTCGCCCAATCCATCGGCACGGAAAAATGACGTCCAGATAATTCTTTACCTTTCGCCAAAAATTGGCTGGTGCTTCGTGCTGGAACCACATGCGCCGCTGGATGTCAGTTGGAATATCCTCCAAAATTTTGACAAGTTTTCCTACAGAAAAATACTCTACATTCTCTCATCAAGTCGTTCCGGCATAAAATACGGCCCTATTAGGGGGTCGCCGATGATTCCTGTCCACACACTGATGGAGAATCATCGCTGATGCATCGCGTGCGAAGGATGCTTCATTCCTGAAAAACGCAGTCACCGGAAAATCTGGCTGCGTCGTACTCTGCCTCAGGAACCAGCGGGTGATCTCCACGCGACGAGGGTCATCCGCTGCAGTCAGTGCTTGGATTCGCTGGAGATGGTATTTATGTAACTGTTCCCTATGCAGAACCCACCATACCATGGATTGTAGCACACCGAGAGTATGAAGTATTGCTCTTGTGAACTGCCACTGTATCCAGAATCACCTGTTCCACACTTGACGTTCTTCCCGACCGTCCAAACTGTTACCTTACACCTTTCTGGTAGGTCGGACGGTCTGGGTTTCAACAACAACAACACTTGACGTTCTAGCATCCCTTGCGCGACCTGCATTAGGCCTGGTAGCCAGAGAGGATCCCGATTCACAGAGTTGCCGAAGCAAGAGTTAGAATGTTTTACGATTGCAGGACCGCCAATGGGGGAAACGTCCCCCGTGCATTCGTTGTGCCTCTCTGCCATTCCCATTTGCAGCTCCATAGATGAAATGCATATCGGATTTTTCCCTATTTGTAAATTCCGGAGTCTCAAAAGGTGTAGCTGCGAATAACTGCTGCAAACTGACAAGGACGTACATTAGGTGTTACAAAAATGTGTATAATAGTTCCTCAATTTTATACAACCCACGACCTTATTGGGGGCAGTTTACTTCAATGCGGCCTTCAAACATTAAAAGGTTTCCCACCCCTGATCAAAACTCTATCTACAGCAGATCCTGAAGAATAGCTGTTTCAATTAACAAAGTGTTCCCCAAACTAATAGTAGGGCAAGCTCTTTGCCACCAATTACAATTTCAACCCATAGTGTTTTGAGCAGCAATTATACGAATACAAGGTGTAAAACTAAACAAATATTTAAATTTTCAGAAGAGATATTCTTTATGCAATGTTTAATCTAAAATGAATTCAAACAATGAAGATTCGCGTGTGCAAGCTCTGAATTTGAATTATTCATTAGGCACATACGCTCTGTTTAAACTCGTGGCATCGTATGTGTTTCGTTGCGAATGTTTTGTAAATCGGTTTTCTTGTATTATAATAAAAAAATCTGAATGCTAAAGTTTTGTTTTGCGCAAATATGCAAAATAAAAATACATTTATTCAAAACATTTGAATACTTAAAAAAACGTTTCTTTTTACATTCATAAATTCAAACTACACCAACTTACCATTTCGGTAAAACTCTTAGAAATGTTTCTATTTTTCTTCACTTTTCCCTTTCATCCGTTTATCAAAGTATCCATCATTTAACGTAATCATCTCATTTGGATCAAAATGCTGAGGTAAATGCAAGTTTATGTCTAGCCAGTCAAGCTCAGGATCATATGCTAAAGGAATACTGTTATTCATGAAAATCCAGGATATCAAATAAATGCTAATACAGTTAAATACCACGTGGATATTACAAGAGGTTTGTTGAAGACCCAGACCGTCCGACTCGTCCAGAGGACTTAGAGTAACTAGTTGGACGGCCGGATTACAAGAGGTTTGTAATTGTTATATTTTCCACATTTATATTTAAAAGTTATTTATTATTTTACTTTTAAAAAGTAGTAGGTATCCAAAAATTAATTTTATCACTTTATAAATTATATAATACATTTTAATCTCCAATTTTCTACTATAGCAAAATATACCCGCTTCAAACGTATCCAGGAATACATATCAACTCTAATTAAATCACATCGGTTTAAAGTGAACTAGTATTGTTGAAATTAGTAATTTTAAAATAATTTTATTCTTTGCAGTATTCTTTAAGTATCTAAAATAAAATAAAATATAGAAAGTTTTATTTGTAGCTTAAAAGTGAATTTTAAAACCCTAGTCCTCATCGGTAATTTTGTGAGCAGATGTATGACTGGTGTGTACCGAATGTCTTGTATGGTACATAACGTCAAGTATGCAGCCGGGGCTACCATCCTGTATCATTTATGGTTTCGAAGATATTTCGAGTTAAAATAAGAAAATTGAAAAGATACATTCGCTCGGACAGTAAGTCTTTTATGTTTTTCCGAGAAAAGAACACAAATTTTTGTTAAAATATTTCTACATTTCTAAAAAAGTTCTCTCAAGTGCAGAAGAACAGGATGTGTTCCAGGGTCTCATCTTCCATAGAGCATATAAACTAGGTGAGCCAGGTAAAATCTATTCAAGTAGGTCTGGGTGACTATGTGGCCTCTTCTGGCCACAGCGGCAAAAGTGGCAACTATTCCAGGGATTTTCTGAAAAAAAATATCATTTGGATCCTTTCAGAAACGAAAAAGGTGACGATTAATTTGAGTTTTATTCCAAGAATCACACTAAAGCACACGAACCTCTCTTTTGATCTTTCTAACACATAAATTTCGCTGCTTGTGAGAAATATTATAATATATGTGAAGATTTACGGGCAAAGGAGTCCAGTTATCTGAAATTTGCAAAATTGAACATATACTTTGTTTAGTACATATTTTCAGGCTCGGTCTAAAACAGAAAACCGCATGTCTTCACGATAATAGCAACCCATCGTGCAAATTTTGCAGAAATATTCTAAAGACCCTCGATGCTTAAAATTATGAAGAAATAAATTGTTTTAATGTCTAGTTGCAAAGCTTGGTCAATTCTGAACAATTTTTATCCCAGAGTGTGAAAACACTTTCATTTTAGATAAATAGAAGAATACATACAAAAGACGCGCAATATTATAAGAACGTCCTAATGTTGGAGAAGAATTGATGGCAAAAATTTTGCCATACTATTATTTTTACTAAAACGTTTCATTGAAATATCTATTTCCCAGGATCTACTGCAGATAAATAATGACTAATATAGATTCGGAATTAAATTTTAGAGGAGGTATGTGTTTTCAAGGGATTTTCACTTCCTGTTATTTTCCATTCTCTGTTCAAAGATCTTCATTTTACAGGATACATCAATTTCTCAAGTATGACTAGAGATATAGTTTAGAAGATAACTGTTATGAATTTAGCATTCAATTATGAAGAATATAAATTAGACTATTAAAGATTTTCGATTCCTGTTCTTTTCCCAAATGATGTCTAATATGGATTCAACATCAAATTTCAGAGGGGGGTTAGATATGTTTACTAATAATTTTCACTCGCGGTTCTAAAGATGTCTCTTCAGGGATTTTTCCGAAAATTTGTATGACTGTACGAAATAAGTAATCTAAAGAGATCTTATCCATCACTTTTCTTAAGCCCAAGACGCTGTGCCCTTCAGGGTCTATCTTGTCTTTCTCGAACTCTACTAGGTGCCTGATTGGGACCTAGTTTTACTTTTCTTAAGACTTAGAAAAGAGCATGACTTCGGTTATCGCGCCCTCCAAGTGTCACTTAGATGTAAACTCTATCATTTCATGAAATTAGTTTTTATAAGATATTTCTCTCTTCGCTGTCTGTTTAGGGGGGAGGAATTTATTCTCTCCTGGACACTTCTCTAACCCCTGTCCTTGAGTCAGTGAGTAATCCAAAGAGAATAAAAATGTTTAACAGTTTCCTCAAAAGTGAAGTATACAGACCATCTGCCACCATATTCTTGTTTTAATTTGATTATTACTTATGATTTATGGCTGAAGTTTTGTTTCTCCAAAAACGTGTTTCATATGTACAAAGTAGAAATGTAAGTCCGGCTAATGTTAAATACTAACAAGATAGATCAATCATGCTTAAAGCATTGATTATGAAACACTTTCCAACTTAAATGCAATTTTATTTAAACATTTCTGAAATGCAATACATTCCTCGGTAATATTTTAAAACTTATTACAATACTGCTTCAATTTATTATATTTGAAAACTTAAACCATCATCGAAAAAAATAAACTTCATTCGAATGACGGCATTGAAATATAAATTGCCTGGTTTAAAAATCTATATAATGCGATACATTCCTCGATAATATTTTAAAAATTATCATACTACTACAATAATTTATTATATCTGAGAACTTCATAGAAAACAACTGAAATTCATTCAAATAACGTCATAGAAAAAATAACACGCCTGGCTCTCTCTATAAAAGCAGCATTTCATTCATAAACACCTTCCCATTCATATCATTCATCACAATACTATAATAATTTATTTTATTTAAAAACTTAAGACCATGAAGCTACAAGTAATTAAATTCTATGCTTAAAATTTCATCGAAAAAAATCATCCTTCTCTCTGTAAAACAATGAATATTTCATTCATATCAGCTATGCAGACACCATGAGCTAAATAATTTTAGGTTAAAAAAATGCAGCAATTCTTATACAACTCATTCTACATATTTTGCTGTTTACATTTTACATAAGTGAAAAATAGGCTTCGTTGAAGAAATAATCAAATTTGGATGAGCATTTAAACTCAAATATTGTAATTGCGTTGTTTTAGTATGTAGATGCACAGAATTTAAGCAAAAATAAAGAGGTTTTAGGACGGATCCAACAGTCAATATGAATTAAAAAGAACTTTAAAAATCACGATTTTGAGACAAGGTGGATGCCATATTTCATTTTGAAGTGGGTCACGTGATCTTTTCATATCATGTTCATGTGATCCCTTCATATAAGAGGTGTAATTATTATTTTAATTTTTTTTAAGAAACTACTGAATATATTTTGCTGAAATTTTTTTTATATATTTTATGAAATAATTTGAATATTATCTAAAATTTTCGAAGCAGTTTGTGAATTTTAAATCCGCTTAAAAAATGTTTCAAAAATTTGGTCTCATAGGGTTCAATGTATTTCATTTTTTCAACCCGGGTTCAATCCAAAACTAATTGTTTGATATTATTCATTTATATTCTCATAGGTCCTACAGACCGTCTGAACAACATACTAAAATTTCATTTTGATTATGTCATTTTTACGGCAGTTATCGTGCTAGCGGACAGACAGGCAGACAGACAGAATGAACAAAATCATAAACACTTTTCAACTTTATTGTAAAGTGTTAATAAAAATCGGCGTTATTTCCACAAAACAAAAGGTAAAGGCAAAATCAATTAAAATAAGTTAATAAATTAGTTTATAACAAAACTTTAAACTCAAATCATTTATTTCCTTAATAGAATATTAGAGAATGCGTTCAGTTTTACTGTCCTCCCTAGATAAGAGAAGAGAGAATATGTATACTTCTCAAAAGTAACTTTTTCAAATGCATAAATCCTTGTAAATAGATTCGAGTAGGGATGATATTTACTGATAAAAGTGTCACATGCCTTTCAATTTCTTACCTACCTATTCTATTTTTGACGACATGCACCTGTTGAAAATATCTTATGATTTCATGGATTTTTCCTGACACAAAAGATTTGCATTGCACGCAAAAGGATAATCCTGATTCAGTCACCTATAAATTCCCTCGAGCGAGAAAATATATAACATTAAGATAAAATCCAAGAAAATTGAAATGTATTATATACTTGTTGCATTTGATCAAATATTCATAGTCGTCTGTGCTAATGGAGATAAAGGTTCTGTAATTGTCATGTTCAATGGAATTGATATATAAACAGTTATTTTTTTTCTTTTCCAACAGTACATAGCAAATACGGAAAGTATGGTAAACAATATTACGAATATATTAAACTGAACTGAATATATATTAAAACATAAAGAAATGCATAACATAACAAAGCACAACTCTATGCGCACTGTTGAGCATAACATAGAAACGTATAACATCGAAACATAAACAAAACTGAACTGTTGCCATTCTGATAATACAAAAGGGAGTGTGGCCGTTACAAACATAAAACTAATGTAGCTTAATCATAGTAATAGCATCTTTCTTACAGTTTACTATTCCGGACATTTTTAGCATTCAAATTCATTTTTTAGAAATCACTTTTTTAGCATTTTCGGAGAGTAGTGAACGCACTCTAATAATTGTAATGGGGACCTTGTGTTTTACTTCTGCATAGGAGTCCATTGGCAAGGGGTATAGCGAACTTGCCGCTTATAAAAAATTAAACAAATTGAAAATCCTGATAATTATATTCAGTACAGAAATAAATATTTCTAGCTGCGGTGCTTGCAACTAGTGGTTACTTTTTAACATTTACATGTTTAGCATGTATCGACCCCACAAACTGTGGTGATTAAAAGAATGAAATATTTTTACATACCTCCCATACATATCGATAATATTTTAAAAATACATTTTATATCAAAAATGATTTTATATAATCACTACATGTAGTGTAAACGTAAATAAATGTTTGTCATAAAATCTTGAAATCTGTGTCTAATAAGGCCGCAGCGAATTGAAATAGGTAGAATAATTTTAGAGCTAAGGGAGGGAAAAAGCAACACATTGTTGACCGATCGCGAGCTAACTCGTGTTTTCATGCCCAAACATTGTTGACCGGCACGCCGTAACTCGCGTTTTCACTTGCATTAGCTGTTTAAATTTATGAAACCCAGGTCAATATAGAATACTGCAAAAGCTTGGTTCATCGTGCTCACCACTTTATTATATAAAAAAAAATTTTCTTGGTATTTAGGTCTTATCACAATTTAAATATTACAAAAATTTCAACAATGACGAAACATGGCGGTGAAGAATTTTCAAATGAATTATACGCCGATACTTTATCTGATTATCCGAGTGATTCTGAAATAAAGTGTAGTGATTTGGGAAGTTATTGTTTATCGGAAGACAGTTATGAATCTGATATTGGACCACCAAAACTGCAAATAAGAAATGTAATTGAATCTGATAGTGAGAGCGATTTTGAAGAAGAGTGGATTTTAAATGATATTACACCAACCTTGGAGGATTATTCAAATATTTCGGGTGTAACTGTCGAACTTAGTGATACAGCGAGTATCAGGGAAGTAACGGATATACTTTTTGATAATGATTTTTTTTTATTTAGTTTTTTATCAAACCAATTTATACCACTGCCAAATGAAACAATTTTATAAAAAATCTGCTAAAACTTTACCATGGGCAGCACAGTACCTGTCACATCTTCTCGTACTTCTAAAAGGTATCCTTACAATGATTAAACTTTCAAGCTTTTAAGACAACGAAAAGACCGTATTTTTAGAAAAAATAGACGCTGACGTAAAAATAAATCCAACTAGAACTTTTAGATTATGCTCTTTAAAAGTAAAGAGTAGCGACACGAGAAATATTTGCAAAACCTGTTGTGTACCATTACACGTAGGTGATTGCTATACAGTTTATTATACCAAACAAAAAATGTAAAAGTTATATAATAGATATGTCCAACGTTTCATTTCCATTCATTATGTATAAATAACTTTTATTGAAGTTTATGCAGATTATTTCACTTCCACATTCAATTACGAAATAATAGCCGGTGACATGAAATAGCTTCTGTGTCAAATTGCCGGTCAATAATATGTGAACTCAAAAACAAGCATTTTAAAATATCGAAGAATGAAAATTATGTAATTTTCAGGATAGTTTTTTATAATTTTTTTTGTTTTCAGATTGCACGTTTGATTTTTATGGAGTTTGTTGCACATATGTATTGAAAATTAATCACTTTTCTTAACTTTTGTGGTTTTTCCCACTTAAATATGTATAAAATCTAATACGTGTTTAAATTTTTTTAAAGGCTTAGATGTAACATTTATATGCTTTTTCCACAGCATCGATTATAATTTTTTAACCAAACATGTTATAAAAAAGTGAAACAACTTTTTCGTGTAGATTTCATATTAGCGCAAATTCTGCCATTTCAAATCTAAATTTCATTTTATTTTATTTTATTTATAGCCTAAAAGGTCAAAGATAATTTTTTCCATCAAAACTTTTTAGATGCCTTTAGTTAAACCTAAATTGGATAACATTATTCTGCCTTCACAGTATGAAATTAAAAAAAAAACTGAAAAATGATATATTTTTTTTGCATACTTTCCATATGTACCGATAATATTTCAAAAGTATATTTTACATAAAACATTATACCCTTTAATTAAAGCACGATCCAGGGCACAATATCTTATGAAGAAAGCCACGTTAAATTAGGCCAAGGCGAATTGCATTTGGTTAAATAAATCTAGGACTAGCGAGGGAGTGAAAAACAAGGATTTTAAAATTTTCAGGATAGCTTTTTACATTCTCATACGCAGTATTGAGAAAGTATTGTTTTCATGAAAGTTTTCGCTTTCGAGATTTTGATGCCAATTTAAGATCGCCACAATTCATTTTGAATATTTTTGAAGTAATGTCTGTTTGTCTGTATGTCTGTGGTCGATTTCTTGTATGCAATACTAACGGCTACAAACATTAATGGATTTTCTCAAATTTTATATCCGGCTTTGTTATCAAAAATTCTAGAAATAAATAGAATTTTTTTTAATTCGAGCGATAACTTTGTAATTTATTTGAATTTTATACTTTTTTAACATGGCAGACTTGGACAAAATGTGACACAATCATCCATAACAGGGTTTATTTTTGGATCACAAGGCAGAATAGTTTTAATTATTGTTGTGAAAATTAGCCGCGATTCTGTTTTTTTTTCGAGACATCATTAGTCCCCTCGGGGGTAAGTCCCCTCCCCTTGGGGTTTATTGTCAAGTATGGTAGCAATCGAAATATTTTTTCAAGCCCTTTAAGGAGACGAGCAACGTGCTATAATTGTAATAATTTGGACCCACGATAGCGATTTTTCAAGAAAAAAAATTGAAAAATTTGACAAAAAAAAAAAAAAACTACTGAAAATGGATTCTGGTATGAGACAGTCGAGATGAGATCCACCCTAGTTAATTTTTTTTTATCCTTTTGGTTTTCAAAATAAGCAATTATTTTTTACGAAGTTTGTTACATATCTGTAAGCTAAATAAAGTATCTGCAAAATTTACTTCCATGATAAGATCTTGCAATTCCGTCCAGTAGCTCAACGGTAGAGCTTCAGCTGGCCAGTTCGAAAATCTGAGATTTTATTTCCGACTAAAGCAGCAAGGTTCCTTACAATGGCACCCTAGCGGTATAACCCTACAAGTTAGTGCAGTGATGTTGGAGATCTGAATGTGGCCCTAGTACGGACTTAGTGGGCTCTGGCATATTTATAGCCGATTCCAAAATAGGATGGTTAACGACCACGCAGGGTACTAACCTCGGTAAAAATAGTAGTATCAGGAGTCTAACTTAAGGTTAAATTAGCCGAAGGCGGCCAGGAAGAGTGTGAAGTTCAGCGTTGGCCTGACATTAGCCGGAGGAGAATATTATGTTCATTTCGATAATAAGAGTCCTAGCAATTTAGTCCTAGTAGTTCAACGGCAGAACATCAGCCAGCTAGTACGAAGATTCGCGAATCGATTACTGTTGGGACAGCAAAATTCTTTACAAATCACTTTTTATAACTTATATGTTTTCCTCACTTATATATGCGCAAAATTTAATAGGTGTTTCAGGTTTTTATTTTTATTTTTTACATATTAGAAGCCCAACTGATTTATGTGTTTTTACCATAGCATCAGTTGTAATTTTTTTAGCCAAACATGTTATAAAAAAATTGCAACTTTTGACTGTGCTTTTCGCTGTGTCATTTCTCGCCACCTCTGGAAATAACCGTGGCATATATATCCTCTCCAGACAACATTGGTGGGTTAAAAGAAAACGTATTGCGCGGAACAAAATTCCACTCTGTTGGGTTGCATACATTTTGTCAATGTTAATATAGAGTACTTGAGCGCTATTTCCCTATTTCGCAAGGACCTTTAAATATACTGCACATATTTTACTTTTTCAAGAATGTTCACTAGTCAGGCCCCTACCCGTGGGCGGCATCTGGAGTGTGAAATATAATTGTAATCCGTGAAACCAGTATAAGTAAGAAAACCGGTATATATCAAAATAAGTACTTTAAACAAATTTAATTATTCAAATTTTCTGTAATTTCTGAATGCAGTTCTAACATAAATAAACATAGAACCGTGGATTTTTTAGAGGTCCCCTTTTAGAGGTGACCATTATAGCAGACACTTTTTAGCAGCCACTGCTAATGATACTTACTCCACTGTCGATTTTACCATAGACGAAGTCGACAAATGTTGGAGGTCCGCAATTTTTAAGAGGCCTATTTCCATGAACTCATAGCTGCATGCATTAGCCTGTACATTATATGCTATGAATAGCTGCATTATCCTGTACACACTAAATATAAATTGATGTAACACTAAATGATGCAACACTAAATGCAACACTAAACACTTTGATGCAACACTAAATATGAATAAATTTAAAAGAACTTTAAAAATCACTATTTTTACACTGGGAAAAAATATGGATGCCATATTTTATTTTGAAGTGGGTCACGTGATCTCTTCATATAATATGGGTATAATCATTATTTTTATTTAAAAAACTACCAAACATGTTTTACTGATTTTTTTTATATACTTCATAGGATAATTTGAATATTTCCTAAAATTTTCGAAGCAATTTGAGAATTTTAACGTTGTTTAAAAAATGTTTGAAAAATGAGGTCCCATAAGGTTCAATATATTTCACTTTTTCAACCAGGGTACATTTCGAAATGAATTGGATGATACTATTCATTTACATTCCCATATGTCCCGCAGCCCGTCTCAACAACATACTAAAATTTCATTTTGATAAAATCATTTTTACGGTAGTTATCGTGATAACGGTCAGATAGATAGACAGAATGAACAAAGTCATAAACACTTTTCAACTATTTTGCAAATTGTCAAAAAGGTTTTGGAAATTGTTGTCTCTTAAATATTGATAGAAAACATTCCAATACTGCGCAAAGTGCCATGAATTGCTATAAATATGTGAAAACTAAGAAGAAATATAAATATGCATTTCACGAAATAAACTCTTCCTTGTTTTGAGCATATTCAATGTTATAGAAGCAAGTACTCCTTTGTATTTCTTTTTATTCTTCACTTTCTTTTGTAATCTTTCAGATATGTGAAATATATATAATCATTTGTAATATTTTGTGCTTTGCTTTTTCTTAGTAAGTATACAAAAATAAATTAAAAAGCATATATTTGTATTTAGATTATTCAAATAAGACCCTTTATATGCTTATTTAATTTAATTAGAATTTTTATTAATTATTTATAATTCAATTTAAGAGTATAAGAAACTCGACGACACCAGTTATGAAGAAAAGAAATCCACCATAGCAGTTAAGGAATATTTAGTAGATTATTGTTCTTTGTAAAATTTTTTCATGAGAAATCCTAGGCAATTTCTTTTGACATGTTAAAATAAAGCTTTTTAACGAAGTTTCCCGTTTATGGAATTAGCGATCTGACGTCAATGAAAACAGCAAATTACGAAGTAAAAATATAATAATTTAAAAACTGAAAATTTGACGTAATATAAATTAAATGATCACTTCATATGAAAACGAGCATATATGCTAATTCATTGAATATAAATGGCAAAGGAGAAAGAGGCAAAAATTAATATATCTTGAAATGTATGTGGTGCTCACATAATTTAGATTTCACGTATTTGTTACTTAAATCATTTTACAAAACTTACACTACCTAACTAAAACCTCAAAATTAATACAGCTCAGCGTTTTGAAATTTTCAATCTTTTGTAAAGTGAAATGCATAAAATGAGTGTTTATCAAGCGTGATTGATTATGATTATTTTTATATATTACTTTCTGAAGCAGTGATGAATCTTACATATTGAAGTGCGATGCAGAGTGACAGCCATGTTCTGATTCAACATGTAACTTTCATCTTATAGTAAGCTCGGCTGAAGACATTTTACATTTCAAATGGCTGTTTTCAACCCTCTGTATCACAGAAACTAAAAGGAGAAAAATGTTGATATTTTAATTTTCTAACAGTCAGGCATAATGAAACAAGACATTATTCATTAGGTTTACTTTGTCCCCACCCATTTTTTAAATGAATATGTCAGTGATAGTGCATTTTTATTTCTATTAAATGTACATATTTGTACCTAAACTGAAAAAGTCGTCTGCTAAAATAAGAAGCTTAATATTCAGCATGTTGAACATTCTATTGCTGCTCTACGAAAAGAACACAGAAATTTCTCATTATCACTTTTTAAATAATCGTAATTACTATTCGAAATTTCGCTAGTGCTGTATTTATCAGTTTTTCTCCCACACAGGGTGAGTTATAACTGAAATTCTACAGAAAATATGTTTAAACACAGTTGAAATTTAATATAATTGACAGTCCTGTAGTAATCAGTAATGGAAAAATTACAAAGTTCAAAATTTTCCGAATTTTAAATACCGTGATGACTGTTCGAAATCTCGAAATTGTCGTATTTATAAATTTTCTCTCAAAAAAGGGGGGACTTATATTCAAAATGTTACAGAAGAGGTTATGTTTAAGACACACAGTTTAAATCCGATATGATAAGTGTCCTGTAACAATCGTTAAAGCTCCGGACCTAACCTAAAAATATACGTTAAAAAAAGGGGAAGCCAATAAAGACCGTCCCTTAACCACCATGAAGACAAACGAAATCCAATCAGGGTAGGGGGCCACAAGGAAGGCGTGTTTCCTAAAACGTACAGTAAACTAAACGGCGATTCAGAAGTTTAAAGATATCAAAATATTTTCACATGTCTAGACATTACGCAATATGTATGCAGAATTGCATCACTCACCGTTATATAATTGGGGTCGTTCATAAAATACGCAAAGAAATACTAAAGTGTTTTGTGAATTTTAATAAACTTTTGCTGCAAATACTAATTCTTATCCTTTGTTTTTATTCTACTATATGTTAGATTGCCATAACGAATGCATTTAAAAATATCAGTTAGTGTTTTCCAGCTCTTGGGATGCATTATGATATTTTATATGGATTATTAAATTCGAATAGCGCGATTTCACTTAGCGCGACGTTTTCCCACAACCAATTAATCACGATAATAGGGGTATTGCTATATAACGAAGCAAAGAACGCATCCGAACGATGATATAAATGACATATCCCAATTCATAAATCACCCAATGGTATATACACTTCCTATTAAGGCATTGTAGTTATGTTAGCAGAATTCATTAATTAGATTCTATGAAATTCGAGCCAACTATCAAACGTTCGCAAATAAACCATATATTGAAGTACAATTTAGCGAGAAACTTTGCAACAGGAGCGTAGCATTTCAAACGTTCCAAATATAACATTAACTCATAGAATATATCTTTGAGTGTTAACATTTACAAATATTAAATGTCTTGAATGCACAGCTATATCATCGTGGAAATTGTGAGAAAGCAATGTGCAGATAAAAGTTTTCTTAAAACTCTGTCTCGCTGAAAGTTGATAAATATTTTGTTATCAATTAAAAAAATTTCTTATTGCCAAAGCTTTACAATGCTGTTTTTCATATAAAAATATTTCCCTACCGTAATCTTCAAACCGAAATCAATTTTTAGTGTTCATATCAGTATCTACCTCATGGAGGTAAAAGGATGGAATACTTGTCGGGAAACGCCAAAATCACTTGTGATAATAATTTGGGTGACACCTGGATTAAGATGTCCCACCGGATTGTATGTATTTCTATACCAAAAGGCGTATATTGAATTAAATAATATTAATTTAAACTGTTAATTTTACAGAAAAAAAATTATTATGAGTATAATGCAAATTAGAACTAAATAAAATAAAGAACATTCCCGAGTATTCAAATTTGTTTTAGCTTTGAATTTTGTGTTTGTCTCGCTATAGTCAGTATCCTAATCTACACGTAAGAAACTTCCATTTAAAAACAAGTAAAAAGAAAAAATGTAAAACTCAAAGTACAAATTCTTATTTGTATGTAATTTAATTATTATAAAAATGGATTTATGGCATGTAACATGGAATGGCATGTAACATAAATGTAAAAAGACAACGACATGTCAAATTTAGATTTTCTAGCTGGTCCGATCCTCTAATCATTTTTCAAAAGCGAGTGCATTCTAATGGCGGACCCAGGACGGACTGGGATGGTTAGGTTTAAAATCCCCAAAATTAAAATATACCACGAAAGACAAGAACAGGCTAACGTCACAGAAGATTCTTGATGCTATACAAAATAGCAAAAAAAAAAAACAAAGAAAAAACAATAACCACGCTGCGCTAACCTCGCTTGATATAAAAAGAGCTTTCGACTCTCCCCCTTTTACAACCATCAAGGAAAGGTAAAAAGTAGTAAAATATCCAGGCAGTATTGCTAGGACGCTGGCGTCTTATATAAGTGAAAGGAAAGTCGTAGTCAACTAGGGCTCAAGTAGTAAAGAAATATCTATAGACAGAGGATTACCACAGGGATCCTGGCTGGGCCTACTACTTTGGATCCTGGTGGCTAGTCAGGTCCTAATGTCAATGAGCTACACTGTTTCCACAATCACTGACTATGCTAATGGTTTTCTACTAGCTATCACGAAAAGCACCAGAAATGTCCTGAAATGGAAAGCAAAAGTAGCCGCTCACCACTTTTTAGGCTAATGTGAGGGAGATGAACTGACGGTTTCACCAGAAGAGTCTGAAATGGTAATAATAGGGAAAATTAAGACAGAAACCACTGGAAAAAACGCCGATAATAAAAGTCGGCGGCAGAAGAATATGGACGCAGACAACCATCAAATGCCTAATACAGAGACCCAGTGATACAGGCATCTACGACCTGGAGAGTCAGGTCGAATATTCTAAAAATGTAGAACCAATGGAAATGTTCTTGATATTGTGTGCTATTTTTATAACTTTCTCGAGCTAGAGGATCCCATAAATTTTCTATTTAATTGAGATCGGGGCTCCTCACCTGCCAATCAAGTAAATTTACTGAATTAGCTTCAAACCAGAGTTTTGCACTCTTAGAAACGTGTTTGGAAGTGTTATCCTGTTGGAAAATATCGTCTCCTGAAGTTATTAGTGGGGCCTCAGGTAACAAATGTTCACCTAACATATCAACACATTTGTCAAAGTTCATTTTGTAGTTGATAAAGACTATAGGCGTGGTTCCGTATGCTGCAAAAGCGCCCCAAATCATTAATGTGCCCCCACAGTATTGACGTTTGGAAAAAAAAACTTCTTTGGTTTTACGCAGATTATACCAAAAATAGCGAAAACCATCTGGACCATCAAGGTTGAACGTCTTTTCGTCCGAAAAGATTACATCAATCCATTTTGGACCGAGAGAAATGAATTTTTTTTTTAATTCCTGTCTTCATTCCTTATGTTCCTTTCTAAGAGGCGGACATGTCATTAACTTTCCATATCAAATATTCGGATGTTTATTCAAAACATTTTGAACTGTTCGTGTGGAACATAGTAAGTCCAAATTTCTTCTAACTTCATTTGCAGTTTCTTTTTTCTTGCAAGCTCGTCTTACAACCATTCTTTTCTGTCGATGCGTTAGAATTTCTGGTCTTTCAGTTCTTTTTTTCATTCCATACATTTCAGGTTCTTTTAGAAAATTATAAACAACAGTCGTAGTCAACTAGGGCTCAAGTAGTAAAGAAATATCTATAGACAGAGGATTACCACAGGGATCCTGGCTGGGCCTACTACTTTGGATCCTGGTGGCTAGTCAGGTCCTAATGTCAATGAGCTACACTGTTTCCACAATCACTGACTATGCTAATGGTTTTCTACTAGCTATCACGAAAAGCACCAGAAATGTCCTGAAATGGAAAGCAAAAGTAGCCGCTCACCACTTTTTAGGCTAATGTGAGGGAGATGAACTGACGGTTTCACCAGAAGAGTCTGAAATGGTAATAATAGGGAAAATTAAGACAGAAACCACTGGAAAAAACGCCGATAATAAAAGTCGGCGGCAGAAGAATATGGACGCAGACAACCATCAAATGCCTAATACAGAGACCCAGTGATACAGGCATCTACGACCTGGAGAGTCAGGTCGAATATTCTAAAAATGTAGAACCAGTCAGTGGTACAGCGAGTCTGTAGCGATTTGGCGTCGCCAGGACCGAACTCGGGACCTAGTGCTTACAAGACCGACATTATAATCGCTGAGCAAAAGCTAGCTCCTCCTCTGTTCTTATAATTCGGTTACTGGCTCGTGTGGCATCTTTTTGATAGATGTCTTTGCTGCCGCACACTCCCCTCGCTGATGCGGAAGGCGCCGAGAGGCGTGTCGCCTCGGCGTGACGGTCAGGGCCGGGAGGCGTGTTGCCTCGGCGTGACGGACAGTTGTGGTCAACCAGGAAGGGAGTGTCAAGGCTTCTGACTCCTTGTGGTGCTGCCATCTCGTGCTGAGAGGCGAAGTCGTTGGAAAGGAAGGTTGCGTTTTTTCAAACGTCCAGTCATCATTGTGGCGATTGTGCGTCGCCGTGGTCCCGAACCAGGGACCTGATGCATCGTAGACCGACATTATAATCACTGAGCAAAACCTAGCTCCTCCTCTGTTCTTATAATTCGGGTACTGGCTCATGTGGCATCTTTGATAGATGTCTTTGCTGCCTGTGTGGCGGTTAACTATTGCCAGTTATGCCACCTGCACCAAAACGAACTACGAGGCTCGTCCACAAAGTAAGTTTCCCTGGGGTCGTTTACAGAAAAGAAACACAATTTCATGGAAATATTTATTGCAACAGATACAGCAAGTGTTCAGCTAATTTGCAACATATTCGCCATCGGAATTGGGACATTTGTCATACCGTGGGACCAACTTTTGAATACCTGTGTCGTAGAAGTCTGCCGCCTGGGATTTGAACCACTGTGTGATAACCATCTCCGCCTCTCTGTCATTCTCAAAATGCTGACGCTGACCGGACAGGAATTTCTTGAGGTGTAGGAAAAGATGGAAATCACTGGGAGCGAGGTCCGGGCTGTAGGGTGGATGATTAAACACCTCCCAGCTGAACTCTTGCAGGAGACTTGATGTCCGTCGAGCAGTGTGCGCGCATTCCGCGCCGCTTGTTCTGAATGGCCCGTCGCAATTTCTGCAGTGTTCCGCAGTAACGCTCAGCATTCACCGTCTCACCTCTGATCAGAAATTCGACGTGAAGAACTCCCCGTCTGTCCCAGAACACCGTGCACATCACTTTCCGCGCCGGTAACGTCTGCTTGAATTTCGTCCTACAGGAAGATCCACTGTGACGCCAATGCATTGTCTGCTGCTTTGTTTCTGGGGTAATGTGTGCAATCCAAGTTTCATCACCTGTGATGATCCGGTCCAGAAACTCGTCGTCGTCATCATGGTACCGCTGCAGAAATGTCAATGCTGACCTTATGCGCTTTGTTTTGTGTTCTGGTGTCAGTTGCTTCGGCACCCACCTGGCACACAACTTCCTGAATAACAGGTGCTCCGTGACAATTGCGTGCAACAAGAAGCGGGAAATTTGCGGGAAATGACTGCCGAGTTCCGTATTTGTGAAGCGACGATTCTCCATAAAGCGTTTCCGCACAAGCTCCACAAGGTCGTCTGTAATGATGGATGGCCTCCCACTGTGCTTCTCATCATGCACACTTTGTCAACCTGTTGAAAATTCTCTGCACCAGCGACGCACTATCTGCTTGCTCATAACGTTAGGCCCATAGACACGGCACAGCTGACGATGAATTTCGATCGGCGCTATGCTCTGTGCATTCAAAAATTTTATCACTGACCGCACTTCACAGTCGGCGGGAGCTGGAATAAGATCCTCCATCTTCAACAGCTGTAACGATGCTACTGTGAGAACGCGGGAAGTACCGTTAGTGCATGTGCTATGCTACGTCATTGCTCTATCACGTACGCGAAGTCGTTTCGCGCTATATAAGGTTTGCTAGCTGTGGGACGAGTGGGAAACTTACTTTGTGGACGCGCCTCGTAGAAGCGGCTTTTCTCAGTGTATCTGATAACTGAGGAAACCGCATACCATTTCCTGTTTTGGGACGTCTGACTTTCAAAGATTCCCGATGGGGATGTACACATAACTTTAACGCCGGTGACAGTATGTTGGCATGTGAAAGCCATAATTTTCGTCACCGGCATGTGTGAAAAACAAGACGATGGTGCACACCGAAAACACGTGGCGTGCATGGGGAGCACCCCCATTAATGAGCCCCAGACCGACGACGACCAATAAGATAGTCGGTCACTCCTTCTGGGGCGTTTACAAAATTCAGTTTAGAAAAGAACTTTCATCTTTTCGGACAGAGACTCGCTCCTAAAATCTCGACCTAATCGGTCGACTCTCGGTCTACTTGCTTTCGAACTTTGGAACTACGCAGTCGAAGCCTCCTTCCGACTGTTTCGAACTTAACGTTCCAACAATCAGGATTTATCCGCTTGTCGCAGAATCTCTCTGCAAAGTATTAGTATGCTGTATATATATTTGTAAAATTTAATGTAAATAAATGTTATTTTATGCAAGTTAACGTTCTGCCTAGAGAACAAAACAACAACAACAAATGTCGGGGAATTGTGCTGGGCATTAATACCGCATGTCAGGTTTAGCCCACACAAACAAACTTCAAACCAACAATAAACCCCGCAATGGTGACCCTGTGGACTTGAACGCCCGAGCATATGGAACAATTCTCTACGGATGCCAACAATGGAGCAATACTCTACTTGTCAACAGCAATAAATTACTGCTCATATAAGACTGCTCTCTCAAAGACAAGCATGCTCGCAGACGCAAACAGTGCTACCCAACAGCTGATGACGACTTCGCAAAGCAACTGAGTTCCTTCCTGAAACAATGAATGACCGCTTCCGATTACAAGCAATGAACGGAAAGTTAACCCAGGAGAACCCCCGTGGAGCAACTTCGCCTTCCTCGGACCCCGGCTATTCATCTCCGGACTTTTAAAAGATATCTTTTCCGGCGGCTAAGAGCTCTCCCCTTCCATGCCAACACAGACGTCGCTGAAAGGCAGGATCCTCCGAAACAACTGCAGTTCATTAAGGTCAGCACAGGTCAGTTCCTTTTTTCCCTTCCCACAAAATTATTTTTATTTCGGGACAGTGTGTATTCGCGTTATTACCGCTAATTCGCAAAATTACGCATGGATGGAAACGACGAGCAACCCCAAATTAACAGGGTTACATGCAAAATCCCTCCTTTTTGGAAAAAGAATGTAACCCTATGGCTAGCTCAGGTTGAGAATGCGTTCCAAATTTCGCATATCACGAAGGATGAGACGAAATATGCATATCTCGTAGCGGCGATAGACTCAGAAGCATTATCCCATGTAAGTGATGTAATCTTGAATCCACCGCAGGAAAACAAATTCAGGACCTTAAAAGATAGGCTAATTACAGAATTTGCAGATTCGGAATTAACGCAAACGAGAAAACTTTTATCAGAATTGCAACTAGGGGACCTCAAACCATCCGCATTATTGAGGCAGATGAGAGAATTAGCTCTCGATAAAGTGAACGAGGATTTTTTAAAATCTCTATGGCCAGATCGCTTACCGCCAAACGTCCGCGCAATTTTATCGGCAATTTGCTGACGTCCCAAAACAGGAAATGGTATGCGGTTTCCTCAGTTATCAGATACACTGAGAAAAGCCGCTTCTAGATCACGTCCGGGTCACCATTGCGGGGTTTATTGTTGGTTTGAAGTTTGTTTGTGTGGGCTAAACCTGACATGCGGTATTAATGCCCAGCACAATTCCCCGACATTTGTTGTTGTTGTTTTGTTCTCTAGGCAGAACGTTAACTTGCATAAAATAACATTTATTTACATTAAATTTTACAAATATATATACAGCATACTAATACTTTGCAGAGAGATTCTGCGACAAGCGGATAAATCCTGATTGTTGGAACGTTAAGTTCGAAACAGTCGGAAGGAGGCTTCGACTGCGTAGTTCCAAAGTTCGAAAGCAAGTAGACCGAGAGTCGACCGATTAGGTCGAGATTTTTGGAGCGAGTCTCTGTCCGAAAAGATGAAAGTTCTTTTCTAAACTGAATTTTGTAAACGCCCCAGAAGGAGTGACCGACCATCTTATTGGTCGTCGTCGGTCTGGGGCTCATTAATGGGGGTGCTCCCCATGCACGCCACGTGTTTTCGGTGTGCAACATCGTCTTGTTTTTCACACATGCCGGTGACGAAAATTATGGCTTTCACATGCCAACATACTGTCACCGGCGTTAAAGTTATGTGTACATCCCCATCGAGAATCTTTGAAAGTCAGACGTCCCAAAACAGGAAATGGTATGCGGTTTCCTCAGTTATCAGATACACTGAGAAAAGCCGCTTCTAGTTTGTTTTGGTGCAGGTGGCATAACTGGCAATAGTTAACCGCCACAAGTCCTTTGCTACAAGTCAATTGTGTTGGAGACGAAACTAAAAATCTGCCACATCCAGAATCTCAAATCGGAGCAGCGACCATTCCTGTTCTTAATGAACAGATCATGCCAAACATCTTCGGAGTCTCTGCAGGTACTGGCCGGTATTATGCCATTACATCTGACCTTGGAAAATGGGGGACTAACAGCAAAAACATTTAGAATCAATAAAACCCATGAGGAGGAAACTCTCGTGCTAAAACTAAGAAACTTCGACAAGCCACACAAGTTGATCCCGACAACAAGAGTTGAAAAGCAAACAAAAAAAAAAACCAAAACACGTAAAGACCGCCATCTACACAGGCAGCTCAAAACGGATGAAAGAACAGCACCGGTTTTTGCGTCTACGAAAACAACACATTTACATACATATAAAGACGCAGACTCCAGGACAAGACTGTCTTCCAGGCAGAATTAAATGATGTAACAGAAGCTTCCAAATGGATGACACACGACTCTGACAATAGGCGCCACATGCGGTTCGATAATGTACAAGGGCGTCATTCACGAAGTACATACTCAGCCATAACTATGCTGGTTGATTTTGACCTCAGACATACTTTTTGAGTTATACCGGACCTCAAGCTATTCCATGAAACGAGTACATTCCTATAGCAGACCCAGGGCGAGTTAACCTGATAAGGTTTAAAATACAAAGAATTAGCATATGCTGTAAAAAAAAGACAACGATATACCGAATTCCACGTTACTGTGATCAATGTAACTAAATTAGTTAGGGCTTCAAAGATTATAATTATACTCACAAGAAAACAAACACCAGATCAAGTTAAATAAAAGACTGTAATAATAAAAAATCTGATGTGGGCAACACATGACTTTCCTTATATAATGTAATGAATTTACTACTTTTACAGTAAAAGAAATAGGTTTTTCTTATATTAGACACTAATATTCTTTCCAGGATATTGAATTTTCGTCATTTTCATTGATTTAGCGTCATTTTTATCCATTTGGAGAGATTTTCGTTAATTTGGCAACATTTCAAAAAGTCGCCAAGTTGGCGACATTCCGCCAATTTCGTCGCCAAAATCTCGCCAAGCGTTATGGACGAAGAAATAAGTTATTCTTACAGCAGATAAATTGGCATTCAAATACAAATGTATTACTCAAAGTATCTTTTTTCTTGAATGGAACGAGCTAGATCCACGAGAATGATGTCAGCCAATTTATCGCATGATATTATATATGAAAAGTGAATATGTTTCTCAATAGGAAATATTTTTTTTTCTATTTTATATGACTTTTTGATAATGTTTTTGAAAAATGTGCAATATCTCGAGAACGGTTCATGTTAGCGTTCTAAAATTTATGTCAATCGTTTTCTATTGAAAAATTACATAAGAAATGTCTATTTGCGTAACTTTATTATTGGTTTTGATTTTTTAAAGATTTTTTCAAAATTTCATTCGAAAATTTAGGGGGTTCTGAACATTCGATTGCGTATAAAAACAATAGGCTTCCAGTGTTTACAGATTGTGATTTTTGTACCAAATTTGGTTCTAATCGGTCCATTCGTTCGTCAGTTATCGTCTCCACAGACTCACTGATACACACACACATACTTTCACACACACATATACATCACTTCAAAAATGTTTGATTCGTGATCAGGAATGCTTGAAACGAGCTCTCCCGTCGAAAACTCGAATTCGAATTTTCGACCCCGTCACAATACTTTCCTTATATATTATGGATATAAGGAAAGTAAAAATGCATGTTTTATATAATACGCCTTCCTGCTGTGTCAAATGAAAATAAATCGGATTTTACTACACTAGCAACATAGTTCTCAAAGCATTATGGCATTTTCAAGCTTTTCATCCGTAGGAGTTTTATATCCTTCTTTCTTACTGTATGATAAAAATATTAATTCTAGAATAAACGCTATTAGCGATTATCTATTACCGTGAAGTTACCTGATATCTCTACTGCACAACATTATTTATACGTTGCATTGCAATTGTTTATACAGAATAGTAACAAGATCAAAACTTGCTTCTTTTGTTGAATTTCAAATGTCATGTTGAGTAAAATGTATGTCATGAGGTATTGAATGCATTAACTAAAACAACAACACTTAACTCAAATGCCATATTGGTGGTTTGGGATATATAGTGCGCGAAAAAACTATAAGGACAACATATAATTGAATGAAAATATACTTTATTTTCACTTTATCCAAAGAAATTTTTGATATTTCTGACCTCTAATATGAAATTATACAATAGCATTTACAACACATAAAACAACAAATATGAACCTTACTAAAGTTGACCTTATAAAGATTGTCACTAAAGAAAATATAGAAAAAAGTATAAGGATATGTTCTAAATTACTTAATATTTCTCTTAATAATTAAGAGAACGACCTTTCTGTACAATTACTTAAATAAGCCGAGAGGTCACCGATACTGAAATTCTTTTAAAGTGTCTATGGAAATGTTCTTGATATTGTGTGCTATTTTTATAACTTTCTCGAGCTAGAGGATCCCATAAATTTTCTATTTAATTGAGATCGGGGCTCCTCACCTGCCAATCAAGTAAATTTACTGAATTAGCTTCAAACCAGAGTTTTGCACTCTTAGAAACGTGTTTGGAAGTGTTATCCTGTTGGAAAATATCGTCTCCTGAAGTTATTAGTGGGGCCTCAGGTAACAAATGTTCACCTAACATATCAACACATTTGTCAAAGTTCATTTTGTAGTTGATAAAGACTATAGGCGTGGTTCCGTATGCTGCAAAAGCGCCCCAAATCATTAATGTGCCCCCACAGTATTGACGTTTGGAAAAAAAAACTTCTTTGGTTTTACGCAGATTATACCAAAAATAGCGAAAACCATCTGGACCATCAAGGTTGAACGTCTTTTCGTCCGAAAAGATTACATCAATCCATTTTGGACCGAGAGAAATGAATTTTTTTTTAAATTCCTGTCTTCATTCCTTATGTTCCTTTCTAAGAGGCGGACATGTCATTAACTTTCCATATCAAATATTCGGATGTTTATTCAAAACATTTTGAACTGTTCGTGTGGAACATAGTAAGTCCAAATTTCTTCTAACTTCATTTGCAGTTTCTTTTTTCTTGCAAGCTCGTCTTACAACCATTCTTTTCTGTCGATGCGTTAGAATTTCTGGTCTTTCAGTTCTTTTTTTCATTCCATACATTTCAGGTTCTTTTAGAAAATTATAAACAACAGTTTTCGATTTCTTATTTTTTTTCAAAATTTCATGCCCACTCAATCCACATTATTTAAAAGCAAGAATTTCCCCCCTTTTCAAGGTCAGACAGATGAGTTCCTTTTGGCATCGTTCAAAAATCGTGAAGAAATGAGGCAAGAGTGAATTTTGTTTAGAAACTTTATATTTAAAATGGTCTTTATATTTAAAATGGTCATTTTCTGCTTTGAAATATGCAAATTTTACTATAATTTTAATTATACTTTTTTCCAAGGTCATATGCGCTTAAAATTTATAAAGTAAATCTATACATTTTTATTTTTGGACAATTTAACTAATTTACATGAAAAAGAACTTAATTTTAGCAATATTTTTACTTAAGGAATTTTCATACATTTCTGTCTAAAAGATTTATAGATTCGGCGAGTCTTCACTTGTCCTTATACTTTTTTCGCGCACTGTATGTACCCAGGCTCTCTATGAATGTAATTAATTTAAATCAAAGACAAATGCATTTAATTTAAATCAAAGGCAATGCCTTTATTGAATCTGCGAAGGTGTACTTTTATATATGCCTGTTCTTACATAAGTTTAGTTTAATGAATCCGGTTGTAGCCTAATACAAAGTGGATTATGTATAAAAGGGACTTGTCCATCCATACTTGTGCAAAAGGGAAAACAAAAACATGTCACCACCTTGAAATAATAGGCGTTATATTTGGAAGTTATTTAAGCTTAAGTAGTTTCATTTTTAGATAACAGATTATCTAGACGTGCAACTCCAATAGGAAGATAATAGTGACCGACTTGCTATAGACGTACAGAACTAAATTTGCTACAAATTTTACTTCCACAAATGCGTGATTAAACTAAAAAAAATTGTCTAACGTGTTTTTGTTTTTCCAAACCTTGTAGTATTCCTCCGTTGACTTAGTAGACTGAATCCTGTCACACTTATAATACTGATCTTGGTATAAAGTCGAACTAAGCCGGATTATCGAATTTTCAAAGTACAAAAAAAAGGGGTGTAGAAAAGTTTTTCCTGGCCCTCTAGAAGATTCCTTCCCCGGTGACCTAAAAGGCTGAATCTTTGTACACTTAGAATATCATCCACAGGGTAGAACCGAACAAAGCGATTTGCGATTTAGTCCCCACGAGAAGAGAAAATGAATATTTTCTAAAAGTCTTTCCAGACTCTCATAAGCCCTCTCCAGGTGACCTAGGAAGATGAGTCTTTGCACACTTATAATAAAATCAACCTGGCAGAATCTAACTGAGCGGAATTTAATATTTTCTCATCAGAGGAGGTGGGTCCAAATATCTTTCCATACCCTTCAAAAGTCTCCAATTGGTAACCTAGAAAACTGAATCCATCTTCAAAACATCCACATGTGGCAACCCTAGTTCCACGCCATGGGAAAGGATGCCTGTACGGGTGTTTGCTCAGCCTGGTAGTCGAAAAAGACAAAAGTATGGAGGGGTACAAAGGATTCCCCAGCATTTTACAAGTTCGCAACAATATTCTACAGATGCGCAGTTGCGTACACATTAAAAGTGCATAATATCAAAGTTAGGGCCTTCTCACATTTTGAATTTTCTGGAGCGAAGCGAATTCCAAGCGTAGCTTCCTTAACATCGACACAAACCTGATTCTGTGCGAAAGTTTCATTGACACAGTAAAACTCCGCCGGTTCTAATAAAGTGTTATATATAGCTTAAATTAATCACGTTTTAGTTCATAACGAAGTGCAAATTTTAAATTTCAATCTACGTACTCGAATTGACTCTTTGACATAAGATATCTGAGTCCAAGTAAGTAGAGCTGAGTCAAAGGTCAGTTAATTTTATTGGTCAGATATTATTTCTATAGAGAAATATTATATTAAAAAATAGCGTTTCAAATATAATATTATCTTTTACTTACAATTTCTCAATACAATTAGTATTGTCTCAAGTAAATGCAATTTTTAAATATTTTAAAAGGTACAACTGATCTTTTTCCTGTAAATAAATACGAGTGTCACACTGAAATTTTTTAGACAAGGGCAGACGATATGCACTAGAAAAAATTATTGGTCGGATATTTAAATTTGAAGTCTTTTATGTGCGCAGACTATAATTCGGAGCAACAATTACAATTTAGCTATCGTAGAATAAATTTTGAAAGAAAACAAAATGGAGTTGACACGAGAGCATTATCGAGCTATGATTTTCCTTGACTTTAAAGTGGGGCTAAATTATGAAGAATGTCTTCAACGTCAACAATTAGCATATGTAAATGGTGATCCCTCTTGTGCTACTGTATTTAGAGGGTTTACAGAGATTAGAAGAAGTTGAAATTCTCTCTTGGATGTAAAACACACAGGAATATCTTTGTCAGCTGTAGAAAATGTGTCGGCCATTCGAAAAATGTTAATCTATGATAATCGCTGTACCTAGTAAATGATATAGAAGGAACTTAACATTGGATCTGTAACTATATATAAAATTATTCATGAAAAACTGCATATGAAAATATTAGTTTGTCGTTGGGTCCCCATAATTTAACAGAACACCCAAAACCTGAACGTGTCAGAATCAGTAAACTTTAAAATTACTTAATGATGGTGGAAACCGCATTATTTCTAATATAATAACTGGTGATGAAACGTACATACCTTTTTCTGACGTTCCAACACTTCAAGAAAGTAAAGAAGAAAATAAAATATCGGTATTTGAAGATGACCCCAAACCAACAATGGTGAAAAGACAACGAGCAATGAAAAAAGTAATGTATGCCGTGTTCTTCAAAAGTACAGGTCTGGTCAAAGCCATAAAGCTAGAGAGACAGAAGACAGTTACAGTAAACTGGTACACCACTAAGTGTCTTCCAGAAATTCTTTAGGAAGTGAATGTTAAGAGACTCATGCTTCACCATGACCAGTATATCCTCACTCAGCAAGAATGACAGTCGTATTTCTTGAACAAAAAACATCAAAGTGATAGAACATCCACCCTATTCTCCTGATCTTGCTATGTATGACTTTTGGCTATTTTTTAATATAAAAAAAAATTACGTGACAGTCGTTTTCATTCCGAAGATGAGATTGGTGAACCTATAAAAGCACATTTTTCATCGATTCCAAGAAATGGATGGCTTGAGGCATTATATCTTTTAAAATTTTTCCAACAAAAGTACTTGATGTTGGAGAGGAGTACTTTGAACACTCCTAAGAGTTGGTAGGTTTAACTCTTACCATTTAGACGTATCTCAAAAATTTCAGTGTGACCCTCGTATTTTACAAAAAACTGCAAGGTCTATACTCGTAAGCAGATACAATTAGCTCTGGCTTATGCTATCAGTATCCATCAATCGCAAGGCATTGCTTTGAATAAAGCAGTGGTTGATATTAAACTCAACGAATTTGTTCTTAGCATCATTTGCGTTGACACATCAAGAGTAAAAATTTGATGTGAGTATGCACGTGACTTTCCCTGCAGACTCAAATTCATTTTTCATTAAGAATTCATTGCATTGCGTTTAATTACACTAAATAACACGCATAATTATTTGAAATTACACTGAATTTACACTTTTAATTCAGTTTTTGTTTTCATTTGGCAACTGGACGTATTTTTAAAACCGGCATAGCAAAAATGTGAAAAACTTAAATGTCCCGAATGGGGTTGGTCTTATTCTTATCATTGTCACTAATTACGTATAAAACACAAGCATTTAATGGATACATTTGAACATACGTAGTATTTATCTCAGATTTTGTCGAATTTTGTTGGCCATTTCTCAAAAATGAAGATTATGTTTCCTCAAATCGTACCAAAACCTTATCAGCACCAGGGTAACCCACAAGTGACTTATCTACCACATTTTATGAAATTTGTTCAATTAGTGTTTTAGCTAGACTGGATACATGGAATTTTTGCGGGCCGTTTTGCAAAAAAAGGGCAGATTCATTTATCTCGACGTCCGAAAACGTGTAGATTCGTCGAAAAATCGAGTTGCGATTTTTGACATGATTCCAATGCTTTCCCTTTACATTACCATGTATTGCAGGAAAAGTAATAACAGTGGAAGGACCTCTGCGTTCTACACAGCTTTCAATTTCAATAGATTTCAAAATACTAGTCAAAAGAAAGATTCCAATCTGAAAAAGCAAGAACTAAGCTACCTTGAAAATTAAATTTACGATAGCATTCCACTTGAATATCACTTTGTTTTAATATTTTGTGTTTTCTACTCTTTACTGAAATAACCGTCTCAGTAATTAAACATTTCTTGCTTCGATTCAGTTTCGCGTCGCGAGAGACAGCCTATTGTAGTATATTTCTATCAACTGAAATAGAAGCTGTAGTTCGAGGACAACACTACCCTATAGACGTCTTGATATGTACGATATGGGCTGTTTGTGTTTCACTTCCTACTTAAATTGAATAACAAGGAACAGAAGCCGTCATTAGGTAGACCATCTTTATTCTACACGCACACAACAATATTTACACTGTAACTACGCTCTACCTACTTCTTTCATTCCATACAATACATTACATACTATTTTGTTCGGTCGAAACAGTACAAATACATTTTCTTCTTCGTGACGTCATGTGTTGTCATGGTAACTTACAAAGATAAGAAAATTACCATATATGGCGTGTAGACTTCTCATGGTTGGCACCAAACATACACGGGGCCTTGAACTCTTTGCTTGAACTAAGAGTTTAATTTCAAACGTTCAGGCATCGAGAATCCCGCTAGATTTCGAAAAAAGTTCAAATGAATGGTCTACAAATAATATAAATATAAAATTCTAACCAAAACTAATGATGAGAGTTCTAAACTCTCATCATTAGTTTTGGTTAGAGGCTCTGGATTGTCGATCGGAAGGGGCGAAATCTTCGTGAGGGTTTTTTTGAGAATACCATCTTTTGTACGTAGCGTGACAACTCTTACTAAATTATCCTTACCGGCGTGCGTATCAACTACTCTGCCAAAAAGCCATTTGGTAGGGGGTAGTCGATCATCTTTGATGAGAACAAGTTGTCCTTTGGCCACATTTTTGCGTTGTTTTAACCACTTCGGTCTTTGTTGCATTCTGCTTATGTATTCTAAATTCCATCTTTTCCAGAATTGTTGATTCAGTTGTTGCAGCAATTGCCACCTGTTTAATCTATTTTCCTTTATATCTAATATACTTGGTTCAGGTATTGCTTTTAACGAATTTCCAATTAGGAAGTGTCCCGGTGTAAGTGGGTTGAAATCGTTAGGATCATCATGAATTGGCGTAATCGGTCTTGAGTTTAACGATGCTTCGATTTGAGTTAATACTGTGCTCAATTCTTCGAATGTAAGCAATCTTTTTCCTAAAATTCTCTTCAAGTGATATTTTGTGGATTTTACGCCCGCTTCCCATAAGCCTCCAAAGTGTGGCGATGACGGAGGGATGAAGTGCCACGTTACTTCATCTTCGGTTAAGACATGTACTATTTCCTTGTTAATTTGATCAATCGACTTTTTAAAGTCGTCCTTAAGCATGGAATTTGCTCCTTTAAAATTTGTCCCTTGATCACTATACAAATCAGAACAAAGTCCGCGACGCGATGTGAATCGTCGGAACGCTGCCATGAAACTTTCGCTAGTCAGATCGGAAACGGCTTCTAGATGAATCGCTTTTACGGCTAAACATATAAATACTGCAATATATCCCTTTTGTGATTTCGCACTACGACCTTTTGAAATCTTAATATCGATTGGGCCGCAGTAGTCCACTCCAGTATGAGAGAAAGGTCTAGATTCATTTATTCTAGGAGCTGGAAGATTTCCCATAAGCTGCTGAGACATTTTGGCTTTTTGTCTGTGACATACGATACATTTATGTAAAATAAATTTTATCGTATTTCTAGCGTCCAATATCCAATATCTTTTTCTTAAAAGTCCTAATACTAACTGTGTTCCTCCATGCAATGTATCTAGATGAATTTTTTGGATTATAAGGGTGACTAAAGGATTTTTTCTTGGTAAGATCGCAGGATGAATTTCTTCAAACGGTAAATTGGCATATTTTAAACGCCCTCCTACCCTTAATATACCTTCACCATCTAGGAATGGGTTGAGATTTAGAAGTCGACTCTTATGCGATAGATCCTTTTTGTTCTCTAGTCGTTCTATCTCAGAAGTAAAGTATGGTCTCTGTGTTAATTTTACAAGTTTCTTTAAAGTGTTTTTTAGTTCTTGCCCCGTAAGATAAGATAAACTACGTTCAGCTTTTGAGATCTTACAATTAGATGCAAATCTATAGCAATACCCAGTTATTCTTACTAGTTTAGACAAATTAGAGTATTTTGAAATCAAGTTAAAATCTGCACTTGCATTTAATGTTGTTAATGTGACAACCTTTCTTTTTTCTATGGTTGTAGGTGGAATATCAATGGATTTAGGCCAACAGTCTTGAGGCATTGTAAGCCATGCAGGTCCTTTCCACCATAATTTATGCTTAATCAGTTCGTCTGGTGTAAGTCCACGAGTCGCGCAATCGGCAGGATTTTCTTTTGATGGCACATACATCCAATTACAGTTTTTAAGTTTATCGTGAATTTCAACGACACGATTCGCTATGAAGGTTTTCCATCGCGTAGGATGGCCTCTCAACCAGGCTAAAACGATCTTTGAATCTGTCCAAGAGTACGTATTTTCAATTTTTGCATGTATTGCTAATGAGATTTGATAAGCTAATCTTGCCCCTAACAGTGCTCCACAAAGTTCCAGTCTTGGCAGAGATACAGTTTTCACTGGAGCGACTTTAGTCTTTGCTGCAACAATGTGCGTAGAAATTGTTGTTTCAGAAATTATCCGAAGATAGACAACAGAAGCATATGCAGTACTCGAGGAATCACAAAATATGTGCATTTCGATAGAATGATTTTCGGAATAACTGTAGTTTATCCAGCGTGGAATTTTAATATTTTCCATATCTGGTAATTGACTTATCCAGTCAATCCACTGTTGTCGAATTTCTACTGGTGGTTCTTCGTCCCAATTCAATCCAATCATCCACAATGACTGAAGCATAATTTTAGCTGTAATTAGAACTGGTGCTATCCATCCTAATGGATCGAATAGTTTACTTGTGTTCGATAAAATGGTTCTTTTCGTAATAGTAGATTGTTCCGTTGCCATAGAACTTAATTTGTAACCGAAGTCGTCTGTTATTAGATGCCAATATAAACCAAGAGTTTTGATGCTTTGATCTGCTTCTATGGTTTTCAGCTTTGATATTTCTCGAAATTCCTCAGGTAATGATTCAAGCAATTCTTCTTTGTTAGACGCCCATTTTCTTAGAGGGAATCCTCCTAATTTTAAAAGATTAATTGTTTGCTTTTGTTTCTCCAATGCTTCAGAAATATCATCCGCTCCGGACATAAGATTATCTACGTAAAAATCGTTTATTGTAGATTCTGCTCCTAATGGAAAACTTAGTTTCTCGTCGCGAGCTAATTGTTTCAAGGTTTTTATAGCAAGATAAGCTGAGCAATCCAATCCAAACGTTACTGTTAGTAATCGGTAATCTTTTATTGCTTCTGACATAGAATTCCTCCAAACTATTCTTTGATAGTCTGTATGTTTATCCACAACACGGATTTGTCTGTACATTTTTTCTATATCAGCTGTGTATACGATTCGATAAAATCTCCATCTATGTAATATAGCTGTCATATCCTCTTGAAGATTCGGTCCTACTAATAATTTATTGTTTAATGATACACCAGTCGAAGTTTTTTGAGATGCGTCAAATACCACTCGAAGTTTCGTAGATGAACTACTTTCTTTGATCACTGCATGATGAGGAAGATAATTCGGTTTGTAACCATTTCCGTGAATTTTGAGATCCTTTGGGGTGTTTTGGATTTCTTCCATATGGTTTAGTTTGATATATTCATTTATACATGTTGAATATTCCGCACTAACTTTAGGATTTCTTGATAGTTTTCTTTCGTTTTGCTCAAATCGCGAAATCGCTATATCTCTTGATTCACCAAGTGTTGTTAAAGTGTCTTTAAATGGCAAATTTACTACATAACGTCCATTTTCCCTTCTGTGCGTTTTCTCAAAAATATCTTCACTCATTTGTTCTTCAGCAGTGAGTGTTCGAGCTAGTGAAGTTTCTTCAATTTCCCAGAATTTTCGCAGCTGATCGTGTATTTCCGACATGCTGTGAAGATTCAGAATTTTAGTTGTTTGTTGTTTGGAATAGCTATCCTGAGAATTATTTAAGATTGATCCCGTCAAAATCCAACCTAATGAAGTATTTTGAGCAATCGGAGTACCTCTTGGTCCTTTTATGATACCATCCAATAAGATTTGCGAATATACATCTGCGCCAAGTATGATATCAATTTTTCCTGCTTTGCTAAAGTTTGGATCAGCAAGATTAATGTTTCTTAAATGTTCCCAAGAATCAGATATTGAGCATCGTGGTGGTGTATAATCTGTGAGATTTTTAAGCACTAAATCATTAGTAGTCGTCAATAATTCTTCCTTAAATCGGGATTTTATTCTAAATCTAACTTGATTGCGAGATATTCCAACTTTAGATTTTCCCATTCCAAGAATCTGAGCAACGACCGGATCCTTCTTAAGTCTAAGTTTTTGTAAAGCAGATTCTGTTATGAAGGTCGATTGCGATCCTTGATCTAATAATGCCTTCACTGTTATTTCCATTCCCGAAGGTGATGCGATTCGAATAAGTGCGGTAGCTAATAAAATTTCACTGAATTTTGTAATGTCACGAAAAGAATGAGTGCAAGTTTGAGTAGTAGTTTCATTACAATTTTCACTTCTTAATATTTCTTTTGAACCAGATTCTGGATCTCTATGATCTCTGGCTTTGACCCCATTATCCTGGTTATTATTAACAATCGCTCTGTGTAAAATACTGTGATGTCGTCGATCGCAAAATCGGCAATTTATTTTGCTAAGGCATTGACGTGCAACATGTTTCGGAGATAAGCAATTAAAACATAAACCTTTATGCCTCACTGTTTCTAACTTTTTCAGATTATTCATTTTCGTAAACATTTCACATTGTCCTAAAGCATGTTTTCCCGAGCATATTATGCATATCACATTTTTAGTTATAAGATACGTTCTTGTTCGATTTTCTTTAGCTCCCGAAATTTCTTTTTCCTGGGTGCTTACTTTCTTTGAAGTAGCTTGATTATAATTTGAAATAGCTTCAAGTGTTCTGAAACGGGATTCAAGAAATGATTTCAACTCTTCAAATTTAGGTAAATCTGTTTTTGAGCTTAAACTTTGTTCCCATAACTGAAGCGATTCTATACTAAGTTTCTGCGTCGTTATATAGACCACAATATCATCCCACTGTTCTACCGGAACTCCCAAATTTTTTAATGTTGATAGACATTCTTGGGTGGTATACAATAAACTTTTAATACAATAAGCACTTTCCCTGGTTATCTTTGGTTGAGCAAAAAGTGATTTCAATTGCGAATTAACTAACACTCTCTTGTTTTCGTACCGTTCAATTAGTGATTTCCATGCTATTTCATAGTTATCTTCGGTAATTGCAAAATGCTTAAGCAATTTCTCTGCTTCTCCAACTAAATGGATTTTCAAATAGTGGAGTTTTTGCACCTTAGATATCGACTCATTACTATGAATTATGGATACAAACATATCATGGAATGAAGTCCAATCTTCGTATTTACCAGAAAATTTAGGCAATTCTATTCTTGGTAATCTTACATCATTATTAAAGTTTTGACTTGGAGTTCGCATATCCTGCACCGCTTCATTGTTTGAAGCTAAACTAAATTTAGAAACAAGAAATTCTTGGATTTCTGACTTATGTTTGATAAAGAAATCTTCTACCGTTGAGTAAAAATCGTCCGTAAAATAAGGATCGTCGTTTCCAACTTCTTTGGATAAAATTATTTTACGGTGCGTAGTTTTGAACTCGATCCAGTATTCGGAAAAGTTGTTCAATCTTAAATTAAGGTACGATTCCGTTTTCCTATCTTTTGAATCCTTCTTATAATTTCTAATGAATCTTGTCATAGAATCATAGATTTCATGTTGTATTGTAATTAATTCAGACATAGTTATTTCAACTTGGTTAAATTCAAGATACGTGTATCACGAATGCACTATAAATTCAACGAATATAGTTTTTAACTATACTGACCTTAAGCTTTGCGACTTCTGGAGCCTTGTAATTCCCATTTCGTTACCGAAATCCTTTAGGTGATTCAACTCTTGAATTCTTACTCCGACTCCGACGGACCATGTTTGTGTTTCACTTCCTACTTAAATTGAATAACAAGGAACAGAAGCCGTCATTAGGTAGACCATCTTTATTCTACACGCACACAACAATATTTACACTGTAACTACGCTCTACCTACTTCTTTCATTCCATACATTACATTACATACTATTTTGTTCGGTCGAAACAGTACAAATACCTTTTCTTCTTCGTGACGTCATGTGTTGTCATGGTAACTTACAAAGATAAGAAAATTACCATATATGGCGTGTAGACTTCTCATGGTTGGCACCAAACATGGGCATTGATGTTTTAATGGCATCAATGTAATGGTGGGCAACTTTCTGCCTGTGGCACCATTAATACCACTTCATCAATCAAATCATTTCCGAAAACTTGCACATCGGGAGTTCGTACCCTTAATTTAATTTACAGTTTTATATTTTGTTGAAGATAAGCCGATATCTTATCTGTTGAATTACAACACTTATCTAAATGATAATTGTCTAACGTATGTTTGACTTTCCAGGCCTTCCAGAAGTTTGTCCTGGATTTAGAAGGTTAGATCTTTGCACACTTATGGTATTGACTAAGGGATAAAACATAACAACGCTGGGTTTTCAATTATTAATTTATTTCGTTTTCAAAGTACCTAACTTCAAAGTACAGAATTGACTACGTGATAAAACACAACAGCCCTGGGTTTTCAATTATTAATTTATTTCTTTTTCAAAGTACCTAACTTCAAAGTACAGAACCTAACGAAGTCAGATTTTTATTCTTCCGGATTTCGGAGAACGTGGAAGGTTTTCAAAACATATTTCCACCTCCTCTAGAAGCCTCTCTCCCAATTATCTAAAAAGCTAAATATTTGCATACTCATAGTATTCAACACGTAACTGAACCGAATTTCCGACACTCCCTCTGGGGCCAAATAAAGTGGAGAGTAGTCTAAAACATTCCAGACCCCCCCCCCTTCCTTTCTCTGCCTTAGAAGCACTCAGATGATCCAGAACGCTGAATCGTATAGCATCGCCCACGGGACAGAATACAACAGAACCAGATTTTCGGTTTCTTCCCCTGAAACTGACAGAATTGAAAATCAAAAAGTATTTGCTGACTGAAAAGAAACTAGCTCTCCGATGACCTAAATTTACATAATTACAGTAACGACCGCGAGACAAAGTCAAGATGAATATTTTTGGCTTTAAGCACCATACATTGTTAAACAAAATAAAAAGTTAAAGTTCAAACTTAATAATTTAAGAGTGTTAGCTGCCCTGTTTTTGACAGGCTTAAATGCTTAAATACATTTGGCTTTGTGGTATGAAATATAAAAAAATTACGTACCACGAAGCCAAATATTCTGAAACTCGGGAAATATAATTTGTAATACAATTTATGGAAATTTGAAAATTATTCATAATGTAAAAACAAATCCTCCATTCAATTTTTTTTCTCCACGCACCAGGATATTTCTTTTTTTTATCTCCCCGCAAGAAGAAGAAGAAGAAGAAGAACGTTTTCGGGGAAATAACGGATCTTCTCCGAACATCCTAAGTTCTGGAATAAGCATGGTATCTCTGAATTATTCATCAAAATAATACGTGTGCAGGAAGCGGATCTCGAACTATTTTCGACAGAACATCTGTTGTTTCATGCGCCGAGGAGCCTCATGCGCTGTACTCCCAGAAAATGCATTCAAATATGTGTGCATTTAAATTAATGCAAAGGCTTGAGGTGTGTATGTGCTTGAGGAGGGGGGGGGGCGATCTCGTAAAAATACGTAATATCAGAATGCGGTGCTATTTTGAATATCGCAAGAAAGAAACTAGGTCGAAAAGACCAGGTAACAAAATGAGAAAAGAGATAAATAAAAATCTTACATGCCCAGGACGTGACTTATCCTAAAAATTTAGCAGGATCATTTCTAACACCTGAAAAGTAAGTTGAAAAGTGTTTAAGACTTTGTTCATTCTGTCTGTCTGTCTCCCCCCCGGGGCGGCGCCACCTTAGATGTGGTGCACGGATCTTAGCTCTGTAGCTCTGGTCCTCTGTATCTGGGGGGGGGGGCATAATAATGCGGGGATCAGGCTGTCGAAGAACCGGCCGTCGTACCGGTGAGGCAGTTAGGCCTCGAAATCTTCCAGCTGGCTGTGATATCACGGACTGTGTCTATTCATGACCTGAGCCTAGATCTGGCCGGCGACCGGGGTCGGGCTTGGCGAGTGTTCTTCGGACCCTACCCGGTGAATGATCCCGTCGAGAACGTGGCCCCCGGCTGCGGCTCTGCTGGATGGGAGATTGAAACTCTGGTCATGGAGAGTTAATAGGCATAAACCTCCACGGTTGTCTTCTCCTTGGTCTTATTCCTGTCTGTCTGTCCGTTCTCATGATAATTTACGCAGAAATAACTTTATCAAAATGGCATATTAGTATATTGTTGAGACCGTTCGTAGGACGTTTGGAAATGAAAATGAATAATTTCACCCAAGTAGTTTCGGATTTTACCCCGGTTGAAAAAATGAAACACATTGAACTCCATGGGACTTAATTTTTCATACATGTCTTAAGCGGGAACATTCACTAATTGCTTCGAAAGTTTTAGGAAATATTCAAATTATCACACAAAATGCGTGAATAATATTTCAGCAAAATATGTTGGGTAGTTTTTTTTAATAAAAGTTGAAATAATAATTATACACATGTTATGTGAAGAGATGACATGCCTTGTTGCAAACTAAAATATGGATGTTTAAAGATCGTAAGATATTTAAAGATCTTTTAATTTCATATTTGGTGTCACATCCGTCATAAAAGCACTTTTTCTTCTGCGTATTATCTGTGTATCTAAATTCTATGCAATTACAATTTTTTTATTTTAAAAAATCACTAAATTTTAATTATTCGTGCAAGGAAGCCAAATGTTAGCGCACAACTATAGCATACAGAATGTGAACAAATCAAGCGGTTGTAAGCTGAGTTGTATAAAAATTCTGATATTTACGTTCTTTATATACATAATGTGTAAGGAAAGTTTTGTGACGGGGTCGAATATTCAAAGTCAAAATTTCGACGGGAAAGCACGTTTCAAGCATCCCCGATTACGAATCAAATATTTTAGAAGTGATGTCTGTGCGTGAAAGTATGCGTGTGTGTTATGTGTGTGTGTGTCATTGAGCCTTTGGAAACGATAACTGACGAACGAATGAACCGATTCGAACCAAATTTGGTACAAAAATCACAATCCGTAAACACTGGAAGCCTATTGTTTTTATACGCAATCGAATGTTCAGAACCCCCCTAAATTTTCGAGTGAAATTTTGAAAAAATTGTCAAAAAATCAAAACCGCTAATAAAGTTACGAAAATAGACATTTCTTATGTAATTTTTCATTAGAAAACGATTGACATAAATTTTAGAGCGCTAACATGAACCGTTCTCGAGATATTACACATTTAAAAAAAATATCAAAAAGTCATATGAAATAAAAATAAAATATTTCCTATTGAGAAACATGTTCGCTTTTCATATGTAATACCATGCGATAATTTGGGTGCCATCATTCTCGTGGAACTAGCTTGTTTAATTCAGGAAAAAAGATACTTCGAGTAATACTTTTGTATTTGAACGCTAATATTCATTTATCAGCTGTAAGAATAACTTATTTCTCCGTCCATAACGCTTGACGAGATTTTGGCGACGAATTTGGCGGAATATCGCCAACTTGGCGACATTTTTAATTGTTGCCAAATTAACAAAAATCTTGCCAAATGGTTAGAAATGACGCTAAATCAATGAAAATGACGACTAATCTAAGAAAATTCAATATTTTGGAAAGAATATAAGTATCTACTATAAGAATAAAATTTTTTGTACTGTACAAGTTGTAAATTCATTGTATTATATAAGGAAAGTCATGTGTTGCCCATATCAGATTTATTTTTCGCGCAAAGGTATTTAGCTCTAAAGTCTGGAATATAAGTGATATGAATAAAATATTCATTGATGTTGCATAGAAAATAGACGATTTATGAAATGAAATGGTTTTCCACAGTAACAACAATTTCGAAGAACTAATTTAACATGAGATAAGCAAACAGTGTAGTTTCTATAATAATGGAATATTGTCATTGTGACTTAATATTAACTGCAAAATCATCGTAAACACTTCCCAAATTATACTTTCAATGGCGTCATTTGAAAAAGTCAACTTTGTCTTACTAGCATTGTCTTCTTCGATTTTAAGATTAAATTTGTCGATGGAAAATGTTGAAGCAGCTTAAAATGCAAATAAAATCGTATTTCAGTTTGAAAGTGTTTCATAACCAATGCGTTATGCCTTATTGATATTTCTTGATATTTTCTTGTGTATGGAAAGAAAAGTTTCATTTACAGTTCTGCATGCCATAAAAGTTTCACTGTTCTTAAACCAATGTCACATAGAACGCAGTAAAACTGGAAAATCATGTCAACTGTGACAATTTCTCCTGACTTTTATTCAAAAGTGTTCTTTTTCTTACCTGGACCTCTTTTCTGTTTTTGATATCAATAATTTTTTTTCAATAATCTAGTCAATTATTTTTATTCAGGAAAGCAAAAAGATAATTAAATTTCGATGTGTTCACGGTAAAGCAGATAAAACACTGAAATATAAATATCCTATTTTCCCAATTTAGGACGTAAAATCACAAGGCCTTTAGCGCTTTCGAGCGTTACACGTTCTTCATCAGAAGATATCAAGAAGAGCACCATTATTTAGAAAATTTATAGAAAGTCAAATACGAATAGTACAGTTAGCCAAGAGTTGAAATAAGATCCAAAAAGAATTGTATAAAAGTGTGCGTAAAAACATAGAAAAAGAGAGAGAGAAAAAGAAAAAGAAATGATGTAAAAAAAATATACGCAGCAAAAAGGGGAAATCAGGTTTAAATGGCTAGATACGTGGATAGTTGCTTGACCCTTATGAATCAAGAACGCCAAACAAAATTAAGATTATAATATTATAAAATATTTTTACTCTTAAAACTCTTAAAGATATATTATAAACACAAGTATTATAAACTACAAGTTTTGCTTGACATTTAATCATTGATTCTATAAGGGTCAAACCATTATATAAGTACCTAACCATTTAAAAACTGATCGCCCCCACCTTTCCGGAATATTTTCTTTTTGGTTATTTATTTTTCGTTATCTTTTTTCTGGATCCTATATTTTTATGGATACATTTATACAATTCTTATTGGATCTGGGTTTTTTCTCTTTTTGCCTCTTGGTTAATTGTAATATGCAAATTTTAATTCGTATTTTGCTTTACATATGCATTTTCCATGTCATGGTGCTCTTCCTGGTGTCATTTGATAAAGATCTTTTAGATAAAAGCTTTCAGCTCCTGAAAGCGCTAAAAGCTTTTTATCTTGTGTTTTACGACCTAAAATGTGTAAATAAATCTTTTATATTCCGGTGCTTTTAACTAATTCCATTTTCTTTTATGCAATATTACTTTCCTTATATACATAATGTATAAGGAAAGTATTGTGACGGGGTCGAAAATTCGAATTCGAGTTTTCGACGGGAGAGCCCGTTTCAAGCATCCCTGATCACGAATCAAACATTTTTGAAGTGATGTCTATGTGTCTGTGTGTGTGTGTCGCAGTGGGCCTGTGGAGACGATAACAGACGAACGAATGCACCGATAAAGTTACGCGAATAGACATTTTCTTATGTAATTTTTCATTAGAAAACGATTGACGTAAATTTTGGAACGCTAACATGAACCGTTCTCGAGATATTGCACATTTTTCAAAAAAATTATCAAAAAGTTATATAAAATAAAAAAAAAATTCCTATTGAGAAACATGTTCACTTTTCATATATAATATCATGCGATAAATTGGGTGATATCATTCTCGTGGATCTAGCTCGTTCCATTCATGAAAAAAGATACTTTGAGTAATACTTTTGCATTTGAACGCCAATTTATCTGCTGTAAGAATAACCTATATCTTCGTCCATAACGCTTGGCGAGATTTTGGCGACGAAATTGGCGGAATGTCGCCAACTTGGCGACTTTTTGAAATGTTGCCAAATTAACGAAAATCTCGCCAAATGGATAAAAATGACGATAAATCAATGAAAATGACGACTAATTGTCGAAAATTCAATATCTTGGAAAGGATATTAGTATCTACTAGACGAAAAACCTGTTTATTTTACTGTAAAAGTAGTAAATTCATTTCGTTATATAAGGAAAGTCATGTGTTGCCCACATCAAATTTTTTTATGCTGTGATCGACTCATTTATCACACAGTAATCTTCATTATTTAACGATCGTTGAGAAATGTTTGTGAACCACTGCACAAAGTTAATGGCAATTCACGGTAAAACTTAACTCCGGATATTTGTTGAACAAATTTTGCCGCTGTTGTTAGCTTAGTTAACTAGCCTACATATATTATTACATTTATCAATGTTACCATGTGCAGCATTTAATTTGACAAAATCAGTACTAATGGTAGCGTGATGAAATGCACTCTGTGGAACGACTTCCATAAATTCTCGCCAAATGCGAGTACAAATTATTGCTTGTCCTAATGAAGGGCAAATACAGTGACGGAACTGAATGATATAGATGGGTAATATTAATTCAAACGGCCAATCTGGTAATATATTCATATCAGCTCATTTTAATTATATAAATATTTCAAATCCACATTTATCATATTTGAATCGTTTAAAAATATTAAATGTACAATTATTTTCATTTTCTGGCATCAGTATTTTTATTAAATATTATTTACACTAAGAAAAATTTAAGAAATGTATATAAACACATATCAGACAATAATGCACTCATGTACGTTGATCAAGTTTCCTTATCCTTTGCACGAAACGTATTTTAGTAATTGAATGTTAACACTAGTTTGTACATCCGTAGGTTAAATTTCAAATTGGCAAAACATGCTTGACATGAACGGTAGAAAAAGTTTGGATATTTCTAAAAATTAATTAATTACTCACCAATAAAATGAAATCACTATATTAATTGTCTTCAATGTTTTTGCCTCTCCAAACCTACCAGAATACCCTCTGTAATCTAGAAAACCATGCTTTTGCATACTTACTGTATCTACCACGGTATAAAACCCAACAGAACGAGGTTTCAGATTTACACCGCCCCCCCCCTCCGAGGGGGAGGGGGCTCAGAAAACATTCTTACCAAAAGCAAACCAGATCCTTCAAAATCCCCCCGATGGCTCAAAAGCCTCAATAGTTGCACACTTATAATATCGATCACGATGCAGACGAAGAACCTCTCAAAAACAGGTATTTGACATACCCTATCCCAAACAATTCGATCTCCCTTTGGAGACATTGGCGTCCATGGACGTCAATGTCTGCAAAGGAATATCGAACTGTTTGGGATAGGGTATGCCAAATACCTGTCTTTTTAGGAGATTCTTCCTTTGGAATGGACGCTGTCCCACCCATAAGCAAAAGGTTAATGGAACCGAGTTTTCGATTTCTTCCCCGAAGTTGGGCAAAATGAGAGCAGGGTCAAAATTAATTTTTGGACCTCCAGAAATACTCGATTACTTAGAAGCCTGAATCGTTACACACTTATAGTGTCCCGGCCGTCCAAATAGCTGCTCTTAGTCCCCCGGACGAGTCGGACGGTCTGGGTCTTCTACACTTATAGTGTCGACCACAAGATAGAATCTTGCAATGTTGGATTATATATTTTTACCCCAGACGGAAATTCTTTCCATGACTTACATAAGTCTTGATCTAGAAGACTCAAACTTTAAATTTATAATATGGTCCGTGAAGCTGAACCTAACTGAGCCCACTTTTGATTACGACGATTATTCTGGTAATTTTTTAAGAGTATCAGTTTCTTTATCTTTGTTATGCTTAATTAGTAGTTAAAAATTGAATCTTTGTTGATAATAATGAAGATTAAATACATATAAAAAGCAGTTCTTAAAACCTATAAGAATATAGAATTTTTATCTTTAGTTTAAGAAACACAATTAGAATATTTAAGATTGTTTTGGCGTTTGTTTCATTTCAAAATGGCCTTAAGACCTACAATTCAATAGCCATATACTTATCTAATCAAATATATTTTTAACGATACCGCGTTTTGAGAAACATGTTAAAATTTATATAGCCTTTTGGAACATTGACTAAGAATGTGCACTAAGAATTTTATCCTCTCCTTTCTTCTACACTCATATCTCCGTTCTTCATATATACAGATGAAAATCTGTTTGATATGCAGCAACATTGCAGTCCAATTTTTATGAGTTTGGTTAATATAATTTACTCTATAAGATATTGCTACAAATACATCATATGTATCATATCTCGTCTCCCATCTGGTCTTATCTCCTAGCTTCACCCATTTGACAAAATGTTGTCAACTTCGCTATTTTTGGTGCGTTTAGAATTTTTTCTAAAATTAAGTGATTCGCAAAGAATTTTGCCAAATAACTGGGTTTTCCTAAATATTTCTTTAAAGAGTGTATTATGAAATAGTTGAGTCTTATTTGACGTTTTATTGTATTTAAAAATTGTTTTGTGACTTTGCAAGATAGCTAGAATTTTATTAACTATACCTCCTGGTCCTGTTTACTCTGATTGCTGTTTTGAATAATACTTGAGTTATACAGACCAAACTCATTCTTGTATTCTGATAATACATTCACAATTCCAGAGTATACGTTTTTACATTATCGAATATCTTCTTGGTCACGATTGAAATTAAAAAAAAGATTAATCATGCATAAATCATTGATTATGAAACGCGTTCCAACTGAAATGCAATTTTATTTAAAGATCTCTAAAATGCGATGCATTCAGTGGTTATATTTTTTAAATTATCACAGAACTACAATAATTTATTTTTCTTTGGAAATTTAAAACTTCATCATAAAAGGCACTACTATAAAATCATCTGCTTCTCTATGGAAAATCAATAAACGTTTCATTCATATAACTTATATTCCAGACTCTAGAGCTAAATTATTTTGCGTTATAAAAAATTCAGCAATTCTTAAACAACTCATCTTACAATCGCTTGATTTGTTTATATTCTGCATACGTTAAGATTAGGCATCGTTGTAGGAACAATCAAAGTTTAGTGATCATTTAAAATAAAAAATATTGTAATTGCGTAGGCACAGAATTTATATTCAAAGATAATTTGCAAAATTGAAGCGGTTTTAGGACGTATGCAACACTAAAAATAAATTTAAGTGTTCCTTAAAAATCCCGTTTCTCACTGAGCAAAAAAAATCTATGCCATATTTTATTTCACAATGAGTCATATGATCTCTTCATATAATATGAGTGTAATTATTATTTTAATTTTTATTTAAAAAACTACTTAACATATTTTGATGATTTTTTTACACATTTTACGTGATTATTTGAATATTTCCTAAAATTTTGAAAGTAATTAATGAATTTTAACTCTGCTTAAAAATATTTGAAAAATTAGGTCCCATAGGGTTCAATGTATTTCATTTTTTCAACCAGGATTAAATCCAAAACTAAATGGGTGATATTATTATTTTACATTCCCGTATGTCCCACAGACCGTCTCAACAACATACTAAAATTGCTGTTTGATAAAGTAATTTTTACGGCAGTTATCGTGCGAACTGACAGACAGACATATACAATGAACTAAATCATAAACACTTTACAGCTATGTTGGAAAGTGTTGAAAACGTTTTATAAGTAACATTTATTTTCTTTCCTACTAATTGTTACATAGGATTTCGTTCAATACCTAACGCCAATGAACTGCATTAACATTGTACAGTTGATTGAAAGAGACATTGTTCAAAAGTGGATTGTTTTCATTGAGTAACATACGCTGAAATAGTCGTTACATTTCCGTCAAGAAAGTAGATATTTGGAGAAAATGGCAGAAATTTAAAAAATCGCAAAAATATCGTCGTAAAGGAATTTACCAATAGTCGGGCTTTTAAACGTTCAAAGCGGCATTTACAATATATACTACACAATTACAAAATTTTAACTCTAATAGTTGTAACTGTAATTTATATTTTTAACTCATTAAATAAATTCGACACACATTTTAATCTGCACCTATTTTTCATAGCGAGATTAAAGAAAATGTTAATGCGTTAGATTCATAAACATATACAGAATCTGTGAATAGCAGAAGTTGACAATTAAAGAGATGATTACAGCAATAATTTAGTATGTTATGATGTAATGGAAATCCAATGCTTTTGTGTCATCAGTGACGGGGTTTATGACCCATAATATCTTATTGGCCGCGCCACCGGTTCAAATGGAGAAATATATTAACCTTGTCCCTGTTATACTTAACGTGTATATATTACGACACTTAAATCCTTACATATATTGTTTAACTTATATAACGTGTTTTTATCATTTCAGACCGTCCAGAAGCCTTATATTTGCACACTCATAGTATTAATTACGGTACAGAACCTAACGGGCCGGATTTTCGTTTTAAACACTGGCAGCGAAAAAATACAGAATTTCTGAAATTAATTTCACTCTCCAGAAGTTTCTCCGTTTACCTAAAAGGCTAAATATTTCTATATATCCCGCCCCCAGTGGTCGGTACAATAAGTACGCAAAGATTTGGCCTCCTAGGTTAACAGAGGACGATCTGAAAAGTATTTTTAAAAAATCCCATTTTCTCCATCCCCGGGGGGTAAATCGAATATCCGACTACATTAAACTCTGTCCGATGGTCGATACTATTTTACCTAAAAGACTGAATATTTGTATGAAATAGCTCTTGCTATCGATCCAATTTACCGGTATTATTTACGAAAAAATTTTCAACAAAAAGCAAATAGTCTACTAATGCTGTTTGTAGCACTGAGAATATGATAAGTATTTATGAAATAAAAAAAAATTCTTTGCAAAAATGACGAATTGACTAAAAACCAAGTTTGACCCCTCAAAAAATTGCCTCATACACATAATTCCATGACTTTGATAAAGAGAAAGAACAGTAACGCATTTTAAGTTATATTTAAAGTATTTAACCTGACTTCTAGACCCTCACTACGACTTAATGACTTGTAGACTTGTACGACTTATACACTTTTACTTCACTGATTATATTTTATTCTTTTTGGATTGAAAAGCTTTCCTCACTCAAAGCATTTGCATAAACTTTCTTCCGGGATGTTAATTAAATAAACTTCTTTATAATGTTTTAGTTTTTTCTACTCAGACAGTCCGACCTACACAAAAATGTGTACCTCACCTCTTAGCTCATCATTTGATGCAATCCACTAACAGTATGGTGTAACATCTTTTTACGCTATGATAAACATTTATTTTGAAAATACTGACTTTTCCAGGGTGATGCAATTTTTTAGCAGCACTGTGACAAGTAATTGATCTAATACCAACTTACCTGGGAACACATACATGCCTTTGAAATTGCTGAAAGCTATTGCTATTTTGATTATTATATTTTCTCTTCCTGCAAAGCCATCGCAATTTACAGAAAGTCCCTCTCTTCAGAACTCTCAGTAAATGATTGCCTCTTTACTGGAACCTCAGGTAAAATCCATAACATTCCGACTTTCAAGAATAAAAAGTGCCTGAAAATATTGCACTCTTAGTATTTTCATTGTAAATGTACACTCAGCTTTTCTTCGGTTTCGAAAAGCACTGAGGGAAAAAATATCTTTCAGTGTCGGCGTTGAGACTTTTCTAAGTTAAGGAATGAAACTGAATATTATCTGGAGAGTAAGGGAATGACGGCGAAATGACTGGCGATAATGCAGATGATCTGATTTTGTTAACAGTTTTTCATAATGCTCAATTACTTATTATTACATTTTATTATTTACTAGCACTAATACCAATTCAATATACAAACCTCTGGTTTAGATTATATAGGAATATATAACGAATTTTTGAAAACCAAACAACACTTTAACTATACGTTCGCTTAGAGCAAAGAAGATGAAAAAATTAACAACTCTTTGCGCTAGCGTAATATGATCTAGATAAATATACGGGGTGCATGGAATCAGGATATAAGGACTTTGTTTGCTAAAGCAAAAGTATAGTTATTAAAGCTAAGCTCTATCAAAATTAGAAGCTGAGACATGATGAAATTAATGAAAAATGCACAGTAGATTGATACGGCACTCTATGAATTCAACCGACAGTTTTAATAAAGAAAAGTTAGCATATGCATTGGAAATTAATAAAAAACATTTGGAAATTAATAAAAAACATTTGGAAATTAATAAAAACAGACAGAAATCTGAAAAAATAAGCTTGAAAACGTACATTATCTGTTACAATTCACTCATAAAAACTTCTTTAGAAAACAAAAAAAAATATATTTACCAAAATTGTGAACATTAAATTTTAAATCCAATTTTCTAAAGTTCACATCTGATTTAAGAGGAATTTTCACAGAATGATATCGTTAATGATATTGAAAGAAATAATAGCATATTTAAAAAAATCGAAATGATATCAGTAAAATTCAGAAAAATAGAATTTTAGCACTTTAAATTTCAGTTCTTAAAGCGACAGCTGCATACATCAGTCTAGGTTCTTTTAACGAACACCTGATGCAATGTGTCTTAATCCCGGAAAATTGCCTGATGGAAATAAATGTTATTTCGAAGCCGAAATTTTACTAGATGTTCGACTTTAAATGTTAGGGCCTTAAATGTTCCATCTGAGAACTTGCGTGTTAAGGGTTTTATTAACTCGCTGAACATTGTATTTTTTAAACGAATTCAACTGATTTTTCTTTAATTTATCTTTTCCAGTAAATAAATTTAAAGGACATTTTCTCCCACAGCGTATTTACTGCACATTTTTATTTCATCCCTAAAAGTTCTGCAATTTCGATCATATCCCTTTCCGGAATCATCAATAAATTATTCTCTTTTCCATACGTTCTGCAGGTAAAATGTAGAACGTTCGAATTTCAAAGTTAAAAGTGCAAGTGCAATATTTTATTGCACTTGCAGCACTTTCAATGTAAATGTATACCCCCACCTCTTCAGGTTTGGAAGAATACTCGGGTGAAACTAAAGAGCTTTAGAACAATGCTCCAGGCAATTCCATCGCGGAAGACATTCTAGTGATCTCCAGAGTAGATATAATCAAAATAAAAATCTCACAATTTCAGGTGTTTCTGTTTCAATAATTTATTTTCTAGAAATTTGTCGATGATCATATAAAATATAACAAAGGTATAAATTAAGACGAATCGTATTAAGGGAATTCTAATCTTATTATTAACGACTGAAAACCCATGTATATATGTCTTTATTCCGAATCCGATAATTGGGCTAATACTTCGCACTATTTTTGTTTAATGTAATATTTGATTCGAAGAGTTGCAAGAACTTCGAAAAATTCGAAAAATTCAATAGACTTTTAAGTATTTTCGAAAACCTTTTAAAAGGGGGTAAAATTCGGCATCCTTTTAAGAAACGTATAATTTTTTTCTCAAATTTCAATCTGAGATCTCGATTTTTTAACTGGTGTCAACGGTCCTTCAAAGACAGTTAAAGAGCCAGAATTTTGAAAGTGTCAAACATTTTATTTCTATGGATTTTTAAAGGCTGATAAATCCTAAAAAATCTCGAGAAAAAAATATGTGTGCGTTAGTAATGGGTTGTTTCTTCAGGTGAATTTGTTTAAAAATAAAATAATTGTATGAAATGAAATTTCAAAGAAACTTAGATTTTAATATTTTCAAAAATGCAAGAGGATCCAAATATTTGTTATGACACTTTTGCAAAAATAAATAGAAATATTCTTAATATACAGCATTTACATTTATTTACATTATATTTATTTATATTACATTTATTTACATTACATTTATTTACATTAAATTCATTTATATTAATACACATACAAAAAGTTGATCAGTAGAGTGCCTATTACAATTTCAATCATGAGGATAGAAAAATATTTTGTACATGCGTTCTTAAAAATGTAGTATCTTAATAACTCTGTACAAATTTATAGCGTTAATTTAAAGAGTGTAAGAACCTTACGGGATTGCAAACATATATATTAAAATAAAATAAAAGTAAATCGAATGTTCAAATGAAATAAAATTAAATCGAATGTTCAAATGAAATAAAATTAAATCGAATGTTCAAATGAAATAAAATTAAATCGAATGTTCAAATGAAATAAAAAAATGGAATTACCTTGAAAAAAAAGCAAAATTTTTTTGATGCATCGACATTTGATTTATCCTTCTGAAGTTCTTTATAAACCTTAGCGATGGCATAATTGTAGTTTAAAATATTTAAATAATATGCAATTTTTTAATAGAATTTAATGATTTTCTACAGAATCTTAATATAAAATAGGATGCTTGAAAATAGAAAAGAAAACTGAATTTACTTGCATTGCGAAAGTTCAAGCATTTGCATATAACTGTGCTGTTCAATAATTTTCACATAATTCTAAATTTCTTCTGCTATTTTGCAGTGCTCTTCAATATTTCAACACACACAAAATAATTTTTCAATACATTTTCCCGAATGTATAACTCTCCTACCCTATATTTTTTAATTAAATGTCGGATCAATATTTTGCATAATGTATTCACACATGAAAATTCACATTGACATATACATAGGTTTTTAAATTATCTTATCCAAAGAGACAAATACGCAGACATATATGCACACACACAGATAAACATCTTGAATAAAGTGTTTAAATCGTGTTCAGGAAATCCTGAAATATATTTTAACGACGAAATCCCGATTTTGCAAATTTTTGGGTTTCTATTTGTATTCAATAGTAGGAGAAATAAATAAAATTTATTTTCGATTTCAATATCGTTCATCGCATTTTTACTGCTATGCAAAACTTATTAGAATAGGACTAAAATGCATTCACTCTACATTTCCTACATTTTATACACATAAAAGGATTTTAAAAATCCTTAATATCATATTAAATAATTCGACTGGTAATAGAGTACACGAGAAAATAACAAGATAATGCACCTAATGAAAAAAAACTTTTAACAATAAAATTCTCGACAATGTTTAAAATATCACTTAAGTTTTAATTTTAAAATTATATTTGGCACATTACTACAAATTAAATAAAAGAAATTTAGGTGTTAGGTTAATAATTAGTAAAAGTTATAAAATTTTTCGATATGTTTTTCCAATCCAAATTTCTAGTCGAAAATTCTTCTAATTAAAATGTCGACCTCTTATGGGATTGCATTCATTTCAATTTTGAAATAAAATTGAAAATTTTAATAACCCTGAAATAAAGTAGTTTTATTATTAATGCTTCTGCATTTGTTTTTCAGAAATTTTTCGGTGTAAACTTTAGCGACATGACATAATCGAATTCTGAAATATTCAAATAATATAGATTACATTAATAATATAGCTTTCATTAATGAAATATCATGCCGGTACCTACATGCGTTCATAAGCTATCTTACCCAAAATTTACATGCAAATACATATACAAATATGCACTTACACAAACAAACACATATGCATACACGCATATACACAAGAACACATACATATACGCACACACACACAAAAACACATGCATATAAGCACACACACCAATTACATATACATGTATGCACTGCACTCTCACACACACACAGATGCACACAACACAAACATCTTGCAGAGAGTGTTTGAATTGTGTTACTGAGACCTTAAAACATACTTTTCCTACCACTTATTTTTCTTTCTGTTTTCGATTCAGACCAAATAAAAACATATTAAAATAACATATTGAGTTATTTTATGATTTTGATGGAAATGCGATATGCCTAAACTACGATTTGAAAACTAGAATTTTTCCCGTAGAGACGTCAAAATACGAGGGAAGTCAGCGACATACTGTATACCAACTTCTTCTGTATACCAAGATTATACAGTATGCCAAATGAAATGCAGTTATTAACTTAGGAGGCTTTTATTTATAAATTTTATATGCAATTTGTTCGATATCAATCAGTTACATTTTCCAGTACATATGTCAAAGTACACATGTACATTTATTGTACTAAATTTTTTTAATATATTGTATTGCCGTATTAAAAGTATATTATTTCAGACGGTTAACTATTGTCAAATGCTCTTTATAAGTAGTATATCGGTGTTTATTACAATTGCAAAAAGTACTTAAAGGTATTGTTTTTTTATAAAAAATGCTCTCCTTATGTTCAAAATTCCGTTATACCAAAAATTTGTTATAAGAAAATTTCAACATACTTATCGTTCACATACATGTACTATTTATAGACAAATAAATCAGAAAGTAAGACAATTAAAATATATATTCTTTATCTATAAAATGAAGTAAAGGGATAGTTTTAACTCCGCGGGATACTTAAATTAAAAAAATAATTAATTTCTGATATCCCGGGATGTAAAAAATACCCTGTATTGCAATCTCAAAATTATATCTTAGGAAGCACAAACTATTTCTTGCACGCATGCAAAGCGAGCGGCCGCAATCTCGCAGTTTCGTTTTTCCAAAACTGCCAAGATGTAGTAAAACGCAGTTTAAGTTGTTTTAATGGGTATTTTTTATAGATACATTGATGGAATAATTTCTTCACGAAGCTCAGCAATATCTCCTACAATTTTTTTATCCTTAGGAGTAGCAGAAATAATTAAAATCATGTATTTTATCTTTCAAGGACACTTTGCCATTCACCTTCTCCCATTGAACTACAGGGGAAACGGACCGCTCTGGGCGGGAATAGTCCCTAAAGTCACGTGACAACAATTTCGGTCTTGCGTTAAGGTTACCGAGGCTTTCTCTACTTGATGGCTCCTCGAAGATTGCTATAAAAACTAATTATGTTTAGTGACCTATTAAAGAATAGTTATTATAGTGTGGTATTATGTTTAGTGAGTTATGTTTAGCAGGCACCGCAGCTAGATTAATTGAAATATCAATCGTGTGTTCTCCGTTTGAAAGTGAGAAAGATAGCTTGTCAAAATATAATTCAGAGGCGTTTAAGACGTCTAAATCCATCAAAATTCTGAAGTCGCATATTTTACCTCAAAACTGTACTTCCCCCTTGCATTAACTGTGCATTGTAGGTAAGCTAAAAGTTGAGCAATTGTATCAAATAAGGTGTGGTTACTTCAATTGACAATTCCAAACTGAACTGATAGACTGCAATATTTATTATTATTTTCCGACAAAATTGATATTTGTTGATTTGTAAAAAAAAGTAACATTTAAAATATATATTTTTGTACTTTGTTAATGTACAACGTGTATCAAAAATACTAATAAGGTTTTTAACATTCGAACTGTTAGTATCAGACACATACTTCTAATTCAAAAATTATTTTGAATCGGAAGGAAAATTTAGACTAACGGTTCAAAAGTTATAAGCCTGAACAGTTTTATAAATACGTCCTAAATACACAAAAAATGTTTCGCAATATATGTCTACCAACATATCCATGTATATTTATACAGGGCAATCGTAAACTCTTTCAACAAAAACCGAGGGGTGATAGTACACATCAAGACGAACAATATTTGCATAGAAACGGACCTAAGGCCACATTCCACTTATTGCCAGAAAAGCGTAAAGTTGCATATCCACGTTGAGCCTTCAGCAGTGAAAAAATAGACTTCAATAATTTTAAGAATTTCACATTTCCAGTCGCATCAGAGAAATACTCAAAGTGTCTGTTCACAGTAGCGGCTGGGCGCGCCGTTGCACAGCCGACACCGATGAATGAAAGACTGTCACACCCTCTCGCAGACTTCTAGTGTGGTGTTGATCTTGTCTGCTGTAACAGCAATTCTCGCCACAAGATCTTTCAGGAAGCCCACAGATGTCTCGTCTTCAATGTTTTCATGTGCCATATGGGAGACTGGTATATCATGGGAATTGCTATAACTTATAACATGCAAGTGCCATCTATCGTAAGCTTTGTCACACGACGTCTAAACCGGCCGTCCAAACAGCTGCTCACGTCCTCGAATGAGTCGGATGGTCTGGGTCTTCAACACTACGTCTAAAGTTGCACTCTAATCTCCCGAAAAAACAATCACTTAATTCGGTGAGAAAACAAGAGCAAGAGGACAGGCCTTGCTTTCCATGATAGTTTTTGCAAGGGAACATTTATGTATATTATTCATTGAAAATATGAGTTAGCTTAATTCGAAGTAGTGTTTTGAAAGCGACTTCAATAATTATTTAAATTGATCAGCTTACATCTCTTGAAATCGTATTTATAAGTGAACATAATTTGATTATACACACACATTCAATTTCCATCAATTTCCACTCGATTTTCTGAGGTCGAAATATTGCAATATTTATGATATTGCTATATTTATTTATTTGTTTTATTACTTAATTGGGTACTTTGCACACACAAATACGAAATGTGGCATAAAAATGTAGTTGTTGAGACCCAGACCGTCCTCCCTACCCATAAAAATGTAGTGTCATTACTCATATTATTTCCACCAACATACTTGATTTTCAGCATTACAAAATATATATTTCCATATTATCAATTTTTCCCGCTTATACTATTATATTTATATGCACGCTTATACACAGTTTGGCACATTTAAAAATGTATTTCGATTAACTGGAGTTTGGATCAACTCGACTTCCTCATACTAGAATCCATTTTTAGTAGCTTTTTTTCCCAAATTTTATAAGAAAAAGTTTGTGAAATCGGTATTAGGGGGTCTAAGTGATTACAATTATAACTTGTCACCCTTCACTTCAAAGGGATTGACAAAACCATTGGATTGATACCATACTTGACATTGTACCCCCTAGCAGTGTGGGGGATGATGTCACGAAAAAGTTGTATCGCAGCTATTTCTCGCAACAACGATTCAAACTATTAAGTCTCGTGATCATTAACCCATAAATAAACCCTTTTATACATGATCATATTAAATTTTGTACTATGTTGCCATGATAATAAAATATAAAATTTCGAAGTTTTCGCTTGAATATAAAAAAATGTCCATCTAGTTCTAGATATTTTCATAACAAAACCGAATATAACGTTTAGTGAAAATACATTAATATTTGTGGCCGCTATCGTATACACAAGAAATTGACCACAGATATATAGACAGACAAACAAATAGACGAACATTACACCAAAAATAGTCTAACGTGTTCAGGAGTTACTGAAACATATATTAACATCAAAATATCGAATTCGGAAATTTTCGTGAAAACAATACGTTCCTTACTATATTACTAAGCATGAGAAAGTAAAAATTGTGTTTTTTTATATCAACTGTATTTCAAACTAATAGAGATCCAGCGCGAATAATGTTCAGTTCTAAAGCATTTCCTCCTTTCACTGTGGATTCAAACTATTTTGAACTTTTAAAGGAAGAAGGAAACGTGACTTCCACATTTCGCCGATTGGAAAATACATCTGGAGAAATTCTCCTACAAATAGCTATAGACAACAGGGTATTTATTTTCGCTGATTGAAAACGAAGGCTTCTTTTGATGAACCTAAATGCAGTTTTCGTCGCCTTTTATTGCAGGCGTAAATCATTTAGACGAATTTTCTGTTTTTTTCACTCTGTCGCCATTTTGAAGTGGAATGTTGTTTAGAATTCTGTAGAAAGAATTGAAGGATTGTATAGTAAAGTAATTTGGAATTTGAATATATATACTGGTGTCCAAAATTATTTTTGCATACCTAAAAATTAGCGGCGCAATCGCGAAGTATGCTTTCATGCAAACTTCTGCCATTCAGAATTTAATTTTGGTGTTTATTTGCTAAAAATAGTTTTTTATGGTTCCGAAGTCTCATTTGGAATGAATTTTTGGAGGGCTGTTGATTATTTAGAGGCTGAGTAGATATTAATGGAAATGATAAAATGTTTCATAATTATTTTTATATGGTATGGACCCACACTCTACTTTTCAGTTTTCATTTATGTGCTATGATGTTATGTATCACCCCTAAAAATGCATTCAATTATATTGAACTGTTGTTGAGAAATCGGTGTTTGGCGCATGTAAAGACGATTTTGGACACCAGTGCATTTCCTTCATATTATTGATTCCATTTCTCGCGTTTTTCTTCCATTCAAGACATCTCTGATTCTATACTACAAAAGTTAGTATTCCATTTTCGTTACACAACTTAGTATACGAGGTATATTGATTTCCATCTGAATCGAATCATACGAAACAATTTTATTACTGTTTTCCAACAAAATCGAAATTTGATGATTTGTAGAAAATGTGTTTGTGATACATGATATTTCTGTACGCTGTTAGAGAGAGTATGAAAATATCACATGTTCCAATCACGTTTGGATTAAATGATTTATACATTGGTTTGTTAACGTACATAATATATACGTGCCCTTAATATACTGGGTCGTTAATGTTTATTAACAACTATATAAATCATCCCACTATATAAGTCAAATGGTTATGATATAGGAGAGAGTTATTATATGGGAGTTATCTATATTTATTGACATACTAGTGTCATATAGTTGTATCTCTTCCATACTACGTATAAAACTGCCTCTAGTCTCCCAATATAACAAACACTAAGTTTTAGTGAAAGACATTGAGCCAAGCGGACAAAATTTGTTTTCGCATGGGTGGAAATTCTTGTACATAACAGTTTCTGCTTAATTTTCTTTATTAAGCTGGTGCGATAGCCTATTCCAACATAGTTTTAAAAGTCAATTAAATAATTTCTTTAAATGAGCGGCTTCGATTCCCTGAAATCGTAATTTCTGGTTAACTTATTCCTTCATAATTGTTTCTTTATTTATATTTTGAGTTGGTATTAACCAATTTGGCAATACCTGGGTTTGATCCCGGACCAACGCTTGGTAGGTCAGTATCATAGCTCTGAGTTAAAGGCGTCTCCATCTCAAGGCTTGCAATACTGCCTTATGAGTGTTTGCTACAGTACTCTCCCTCCCAGTGAGTTTCATCGAAACCGAACGAAATTGTCGCTGGGTTGCAGTTGAGGGGGTGAGCTCCTAAGTTGAAATGAAGGAGTTGTTACAAGCGGCCTCGTCATGAGCCACACGGCCCGATGGCGTACAGTGAGTCAACGTCAGGGAATTTTGGAAAATCAATAAAGTGTGGTGGCGCCATCTCATGGGGTGTACAGAAAGTACATTTATGCAATGCATATATTATAATACTCAGGTAGCTGAATAACTGGAAATAATTGAGCGAAAGATGATTCGTGCTCGTAGCCATATTCCCCAATGTCGCGAGAATGAAAATTACCAACATGGCAGTGCGGTGGCCAAAACGTGGTAGGCCAGTATTATAGCGGTGAGCTAAAGACGTGTTCAGCTCAAGGCAATTAATACTGCCTTATGAGCATTTGCTGCATGTCATTACAAACGTTAATGCAACAAATAAACCTGAATTTTTAATCTGATGAAAATACCTTTTCATATTTCTACGCATATTTATATACATACTTCGGTATATTTAGATATTTATATTTAAAATAGCATTTTAGATCACCTACGTTTCAAACTAATAGAGTTTCAGTCTCAATAATGGTTCATTTCCAAAGTATTTCCTCGTTTCGAGGTAAAATAAAACTATTTCAAACTTTGAGAGGAAAAAGTGAACGTGACTTCCACACTTCAACAATTGGAAATTACATCTGTAGAAATTCTCCTACAAATAGCTACGAACAACAAAGTATTGCTTTGTGCTAATTGAAAACGAAAGTTATATTTGATGAACTAAAATACAATTTTCGTCGTAAATTTTCGTTTTATTGCTTGCGCAAAATATTTAGCCTTTTTTTCACAATTGTTCTGTTTTAAAGATAACGGATGTGAATAATTGGGAAGATATGAAAGGTTATTACAGCAAAATAGTTTAGAATTTGATTACAATTCAGCCATGCTATTTTTTTCTAACGTCTTTTTCCTACTTCGAGCTTTTCTAATATTTTGCTTCAAATCCAATATTCCAAATAGTTCATACTGCTAACAAGGAAGGGCTCCTGACCGACGCCCCACCGATTTTAATGCAAAAATTAGTGTGAATAGTATTGGTCTGTCACAACACATGGTGTAAGTACCAGCGGCCCTATAGCAATAGAAACGATACAATAAAATATTGAAAAAAGTTGTTTTCATCGCCAAATATAACCCTACTGTAGAAGTAGAACTCGGCGCCAACGGTGGCGTACAGTAGACGTCACATTCTCCGAGTATAAGTACGGAAACAGTGCATCGGCTCGTTTGCTTTACTCTTCGATTCGCTTACTGTTCTGTAGTACTGCACATTTCGTATTTCCAGCGACATATTTTATAGTTTATTCCTCTTTACTGTTTGTTTGAATGCAAACTTGTTGCATGATTTTCTGTTTTTTTACACTATCAAATGCTAATAGAACAGTGTGTTTAAACTATTTGAATATTTTTACTTTCCTTATATATACATAATGTATAATGAAAGTATTGTGACAGGGTCGAAAATTCGAATTCGAGTTTTCGACGGGAGAGCACGTTTCAAGCATCCCTGATCACGAATCAAACATTTTTTAAGTGATGTCTGTGTATGTATGTGTGTGTGTGTGAAAGTATGTGTGTGTGTGTGTCAGTGAGTCTGTGGAGACGATAACTGACGAACGAATGGACCGATTCGAACCAAACTTGGTACAAAAATCACAATTCGTAAACACTGGAAGCCTATTGTTTTTATACGCAATCGAATGTTCAGAACCCCCCTAAATTTTCGAGTGCAATTTTGAAAAAATCGTCAAAAAATCAATACGGCTAATAAAGTTACGCAAATAGACATTTCTTATGTAATTTTTCATTAGAAAACGATTGGCATAAATTTTAGAGCGCTAACGTGAACCGATCTCGAGATATTGCATATTTTTCAAAAAAATTATCAAAAGGTCATATAAAATGAAAAAAAAATGTCCTATTGAGTAACATGTTCACTTTTCATATGTAAAACCATACGATAAATTGGGTGACATCATTCTCGTGGATCTAGCTCATTCCATTCAAGAAAAAAGATTCTTTGAGTAATACGTTTGTAGTTGAACGCCAATAATCATTTGTCTACTGTAAGAATAACTTATTTCTTCGGCCATAACGCTTGGCGATATTTTGGCGACGAATTTGGCGGAATGTCGCCAACTTGGCGACTTTTTGAAATGTTGCCAAATTAACCAAAATCCCGTCAAATGGATAAAAATGACGTTAAATCAATGAAAATGACGACTAATTGTCGAAAACTCAATATCTTGGAAGGTATATTAGTATCTACTATAAGAAAAACCTATTTTTTTACTGTAAAAGTAGTAAATTCATTACATTATATAAGGAAAGTCATGTGTTGCCCACATCATATTTTTTACATTTGTAATTTCGCATTGTTGTTTACTTTTTTCAGGACATTTTCAAAAACCGGTTGATTTTGTTTTTCATGCATCAGATTCTTTTCATTGCTCTTTGGCCAATTGTTCTTTCCAAAGGTTTGCAAAATGTAGTTGGTGTTGCACATATTTTTATTTCGAACATTTTTACTATTCCTCACCTCTGAAATGCATTTATTCCATAAAATAATAAGCCTGTTAACGTTACATTAATTTAGGCCGTAATGGCACCAGATTGGATTTGTCCTACAGATTAATTTATGACAAGTTTATAAAAAGTGAGAAAGCTGATGAGTTGTATTAGTACTGTATTAGCCTGGTACTGTCCTGTTAGTGTTCACTGTTTAGTATTACTATTGGTTTTGTTAAAAACTGCACAAGAGCTTTCCTCCTGCTGGGAGAAGTGCCCAAGAGGGGGTAAAGCGGGTGTTTCTAAAGATCTTGCCTCGCATTAACGTTATATGTGGAGAACACCACTAAAAACTCTGTGCTGTCTGATCAATGGAACGCGTGAACTCAAAATCTCCCATTGGTGTCTTACTTACAAATGCGACGCTCGTATACCCAGGATCTAGGCATTAACCAAATTTTTATAGCATTACATCTTCAGAGGTTTTCATCTTTTACGATTGTCAAAACAGTAATCATAATGAATAATCGCCAAATCGGGATAACGTATAGATTCTGGAAATCCAGAACCAATTTTCAATATTTTATTGTGTCGTTTCTATTGCAATAGGGCCGCTGGTACTTACACAATGTGTTGTGACAGACCAATACTATTCACAGTAATTTTTTCATTAAAATCAGTGGGGGTCGGTCAGGAGACCTTCCTTGTAAGAATACTGCATTTTGGACAAATTGATCCATATACTTTGCTTCCTCACCATGTAAATATTCATTGATCTACGGCTAAATTACCATAATAATTGTACCTGGTTTTGCTTGTTTTAACTACGTTATTCCGTACATCTGAAAACACGACCTAATATTACTTTCCCTAGCATACATGGTACTGTATAGGTAAAGTATTAAAATATATTTAAAAATTTGAACTCGTGTTTTCGACGGACTTAAAAAATGTAATCCCGTTTAAACGTGACGCATGCGTGTCTATGAGTATGTGTCCTTGGGTTCAATATATATATATATATACATATATATTGTTGCGAACGCACACTATTCTCTCATTGGCGCCTCCTCTTTCGTCTGTCTCGAAGAAGGCCAGGCGAAGAGAACTCAGTCTATGACGTCAACATGACGTGAGGATAACGTGAGCACAGGGTTTCCAGTATTTCACAGTTAGAAGAAGGGTTGCCAGATCTGGCCATTTATCACCAGTTTGACGACATTTGACAACTTCGGTAATCACCGAAAAGCACCCCAGAATAACGATTATTCTACGTGATAGGAGATAATTCTAGAAGTTTCTATTGAGATACTGTAAAAGGCCTCCGTTTCAGGGGAGTTGACGTAACACGAGCTACATTGGACTGTAATTTTTGACAATGTTTTGAGAATAGTAGCTGCTGTTTTGTGAAATTCATTTCGTTCACATTCTGCGAATAATATCAGTTATTCTGTGAAATTAGTGGAGTATTTAAGTACTGTTTGACATCGTTCCTGTTTACTTTGTGCTTGTGAATAAATGTAAGTTATTCAGAAACGTGGACTCGTCCTTGTATCCTGCGTGTCCTGCGCCTTGGATAGGAGCATTTTTGATGTGCGTGATGTTTCTCTGACATCACGACGGTAGCGGTGCAAAAAGGACGCTATCGTTTCGGGAGATAGAACAAAGGGAGCGTTCGAGATGGACCTACGGAAGGTCCGATCTAAATTTTATAAAATTCTAAATTTCAAGATAAAAATTTAAATTGTAATCCCATCTCACATTGGCCATAATTTTAAGAGGACCAAAACCATGTGATATTATTGTAAGTAAATTTTATGCTCTTAAGAAAGGATTTATTTGGAAAAGACTTGGCTTTAGCTATTCGCCATACCGGCCTGAATTTTGATTAGAAGTATAAATTACATTTATTATTGGATTCAACAGAAATAAAGATAATGTTGTTTAGTAAATTGAGAAATTAATGGAATATCGTCTGCATTGCCCTTCGAACTAAACTTGCTTAAGAGACTCTTTAATATAATTTCTTGAAAAGATGTCCAATGTTCTTGATAATTTCAAAGCCAAGTAGAATGATATTAAGTTTCAAATTGCTAATATTATAAAATACCTTCAAATGCTGAAAATTTGTTTCTGTGTGAATTTATATATGATTTAACATATTAAAGAAAAGATTTTAACAACAGAGGTTGGTAATTATTCTGTGTACATGTCTCCCTTGCCATATTTTAATATCCCAGCCATTGGTGGGTCCTGGCGCCCATCACCAGGGAAGACTAACCACTGGGTTGTATGAACCACTATTTCAGATTGATACGTCTGGCCTTTACAAATTACTGTCTTACAAATTGGTGTCATTCTGACTTTACAACATTCTGACGTATATATTGAATATATATTGTATATTGTATATATATATATATATATATATATATATATATATAATTCTAGACTTTCTGACCCAATTTCTTGAAATTTGACAGTTGCGTCACTTACGAACTAAGGTTCTGAATAGATTTCAGTATGATTGGAATAAATAACAAGACGTATTTACCTCTAGTGTAAACCATTATCAAAATATTTCCTTTTTGGCAGCATTGGGAGATATTATAAAATGCTCATAGTTGCCAACAAAAGAAAAAATTATTTTAAAACTGAAAATCCAGTAAAAAATGCATGGTGAAAACCGAAGCTGATTTATTTAAAAAAGAAAAGGAAAAATAAATTTTAGCCTGTAAGGAAAGGCATGGACTGTCTATATCAATTCATTCTTACACAGGTAATCACCCTATCCAGTCTTCGCTTTGCATCCAGTTATGACACAACCACCCCCACTTTGAACATGTGGAAAGTTACGTTCCATTTCCAAACAAGGTTATAAAATGAAAATGTTCCATGTATGCGATGGCTTATGTCAACATAGCTAACTCTATAACACTATTATTTAAATCTCTTTGGAATTCTGCAACGCATTAAAAACCATTAAAGGGAATATTGTAATTGTGAGATCACCAGACCAATCCATCAACAGTGAAACAGTCTCACTAACTTCAACCTTTAGATATCATTTTTAACTTTGGATTACCTTACCTCAGTTAAATACTGCTAACAACAGAGAATTACCCTACATCAGATGGATTACTCTCAATTCCGTTCCCTCTAAGACAACTGAAATAGATAGAGCATGCCCTCCTAGATTTCCAATAAATAGTCAGGAGAAATCTATAGCGTTACAACTTCAAGAGTAAAAGCGCCCCCAAAACATTGCACTCGCATCCATGCAAATGTGTACTCAGCTTTTCCCCAGTTACGGAAAGGATGGATACTCGGTTCGGCGATGATAGTTTTCGGCGATGACGGTGATACTATTCACTAAACAGGAAATGCCGATGAAGTGATTTTATTACATTCAAGACGCATTAAGTTCATTTAAAACTGTTAATCTATTTTGCCTTAGGTTAAATCTTCTAATTTTTAACACTTTATAACGTAGTTGAAAAGTGTTTATGACTTTGTTCATTCTGTCTGTCTGTCTGTCTGTCTGTCTGTCTGTCCGGTAGCACGATACCTGCCGTAAAAATGACTTAATCAAAATGAAATTTTAGTATGTTGTTCAGACGGTCTGTGGGACCTATGGGAATAGAAGTGAATAATATCACCAATTAGTTTTATACTGAACCCGAGATGAAAACTTCAAATACATTGAACTCCATGGGACCTAATTATTCAAACATTTTTTAGCGAATTTAAAATTCACAAATTGCTTCGAAAGTTTTAGGAAATATTCAAATTATCCCATAAAATACGAGAATATAAAAGAAATTTCAGCAAAATATATTCAGTAGTTTCTTAAATAAAAATTAAACTATTAATTCCACCCTTTATATGGCCCACTTCAAAATAGAGTGTGGCATCCATCTTGTGTCAAAATCGTGATTTTTAAAATTATTTTTAATTCATATTTAGTGCTGTATCCGTTCTAAATGCGCTTTACTTATTATTTTTTCTGTGCATCTACATACTGAAACAACGCAATTACAATATATTTGAGTTTAAATAATCATCAAACTTTGATTATTTCTACAACGAACCTAATTTTCATTTAGGGAGAATGTAAAGATCAAAAGATGTAGAATCAGTTGTATAAGAATTGCTGCATTTCTTTAACGCAAAACTATTTAGCTCATGGAGTCTGCAATATAGCTGATATGAATGAAACATTCATCGATTTTATACAGAGAACCAGGCGATTTTTTAGATGAAATTTTAAGCATAAAGTTAAATTACTTGTACCTCCATGGTTTTAATTTTTTAAATAAAATAAATTAGTATAGTATTGTGATGAATGAAAGGAATAGAAAAACGTTTATGAATGAAATGCTACTTTTATATAGAGGCGATTTATATTTCGATGATGTCATTTGAATAAAGTTCATTTGTTTTCGATGAAGTTTTCAAATATAATAAATTCTTTTAGTATTATGATAATTTTCAAAATCTTACCAAGGAATGTATCGCATTTTACAGATGTTTAAACCAGATAATTTATATTTTAATGACGTCATTTGAAAAAGTTTGAAAAAGTTCATTTTTTTCGATGAAGTTTCAAGTTTCAAATATAATAAATTAATGTAGTATTGTGATAATTTTAAAAATATTACCGAGAATTGTATCGTATTTTAGAGAGATGTTTATATAAAATTGCATTGAAGTTGGAAAGTGTTTCATAATCCATGTTTATGTTCGGTAGTAATACTGCATTTAATTGTTCGGTAGTTTTACTGTAATTATGATATACTCAAAACATTTCCAAATATTCAAAATTCCTGAAAGTTCTTACTCAAGGTTCTTAAAACCTAAATGTCATCTGAAATTCATCTGAAAATATGTCTGAAATACTTCTCTCTAAAATATAAACCATTCTAAGTTCCTTAAAAACTTTCTGAAATACACTCTAAAAAGTTCTAAAGTTCCTCAAACCTAAAAACATTCTAAAAATAAACTGAATTCTTAAATAAACAGAAAGTGGACCTATTGACCAGTTTCCCTACGTGTACAAATATGTACTCCTGTAAAATATTAAAAATGACACTTTCCTAAAAATAAAAATACATCAAAATAAAAGAAAGAGAACACAGATTTTAGGTTTTCAAAATCTAACGTTTATTAAAATTTTAAACTTCATTTTTAAAATAATTTTCAAAACATTTTACATCTCATTAACTAAAATTTGACATCTTAAATAATAAAAATAAATGGAATGGCCGGTCGTATAGTGGTAGAAGAACGTTAGAACATTAAATTTTAAAGTTAACAATATTAAACTTATTCAATTATTTATCAAAACTAGAATTTGGAATAAAAAGAACATAAGTTAGCCAAAAGGGAAATTTAGAACAAAAGTTAAACTTAACCTCAGGTTCAGGTGACCTAAAATATATAAGTCTAAAGGGGTCTTATTCTATGCTAGTTCAATTAAATTTTAAATAATGCAAAAGTAAATTAGCCTGAAATTTGAAGGAAAAGAATTATATCACCAAGGCTCCAAGATAAGCTTCTGAGATCTGCAGGAAAGGACCCAACAGCAAAAATGTCACCAAAGTTCCCAGAGGACACTTCTTGAAAGGCAAACACGGCAAAGGAGGGTTATGTCCATCAGAGGTGAGGAAAATCTCCAGCCGGATCCGAATTCCAAAAGATTCCAAATAGGACGTTTAGTAACGAAGAAATAAATTCTCCACACAGCTACACCGGGTCTTTGACATCAGGACTGAATGCATAGCATATGTCTGGTGCTTTTCACCAAAAATGACGCTCCAGTTCTTCATAATAAGAGCAGCATAACCCGGGAGAACCAAACACTTAGTTGTCGTGTTAACTCATCTCCGCTGACATCGCAGAAACTCTATTTAGAGGATGGGAGACCAATAACACCTCCAATCGTTCCGTCCGTCTAGACATAACAAACGTCCGGCTCCCACATCATCCAGACGAAACATTTTCAGAGAGCACGGAGGGAGGAATCAATTAAACAAAAAAAAACAGCAGAAGAATGTTGATTAAACAGTAAACACAGAGGAATTCATCTCGGAGAAATCTCAACGCAGGTTTAGCTGAGAATAAAAAACGAAATTCGCATTTCGAATTCGCACTTCGGTTCGGCTCGCGCCGAAACGCTAAAAACAACAGCTTATTAGATCACATCTTGAGTTCAGAGGGAAGAAAAAGAGAAGCGAAAAAACGCGCGATTTTACTTATATACTGCGAAACATCGCTGCCACAGATTGTAAACAAAATTATCGATGAACGATAAAATATTTAATGACAGACGATTTTAATATTACGGTCAACCAATTAAAAACTCGAAATTTTAAAGAAGAGAAATGGAATTTCAGAGCAGACGAAAATTAAAAAGAAATGAAGTGAAACGATTTGGAAAATACGAATTCGGCAATAATTTAAATATGGACGATTCTGAAATATTTAAAAAGCTGAAAATAGAATAAAACTGTAAAATTGCGATGAATTAACCAATTTTTAACAGAGAGCAATAAATTTGGAATCAAATTAAAGGGAATAAAAAGGGCAATAAATGGAATCACAAATTAGCCAATTTAAATAAATTTAAATTGCTAAAACCTAAAAAGAACGAACTTTCGCCGTTTTTAACACAAAACCTATGGAATAGAATATATTTGAACAAAGAATATCAAAAACCTAAACAATTGGAAAATGGATAACTAGAGGAGAAAGACTATGTAAATAAGACCCCTGAACACGTTTAAACAAAAAGCAAAACTCCTAAATTAATTAAATATCCAAAGGTATAACCCAACATTTATGCATGATTTCTTGTCTTCAAGTAAATCTACGGAAAATATATCGTTTGCATAATGCTATGTCTATGGAACTGTGCGTTTTTCATTAATATCTAGACAACCCCTGGTGATATAAACAACTCGAAATATGGAATAAATTTTAAGTAGGGCTATTCCAAGGCTACCCACAAAATTTAATGAAATTCGTTGCAACCGTTCTCCCGTGATGATGAGACAAGCATACAGACATACAGAAAGATTTTCAATTTTTTTTATATAGGTTCCTGCTCAGTCAATTCTCCATAACAGTGAAGTTGAATTTATTTCTCTATCTCGCTTTGTTGCAGAGTTTGATATGTCCAAACTTTTTAAAATATCCTCTAGTAGTGTTGCAATCAATTTTTTTCGATCTGACATGGTCACTTTACTATACAGATAGATCTAACGTGTACACTAATGGACCTTTTCTTACAAAGTTATTGGAGTCCTTAAGGACTTTCTAGGAACCCGGTATATAGGAAACTTATCATATTTTTTCACTAATAATATCTTTGTTATTAATTAAGATATAGGAAAATACATTTATATGGACGGTAATTCTCCAACAGACAAAAGCTGCTTGATATTAAGCAAACATTTTAAACTTATGAATTAATAAACTTTTTTATGAATAATCAGGATTCATGAATAGCCAGGATTGAAGAAAAAAGAAAGAAAATAAAATGTTCACCTCTGCGCATATAGAATTTTGGATTTCTTTTTATTTATGTTATACTCACTCATTTGTGAGGTGCTAAATATGAAACATCCATTATGAGATACAAAATATTATAATACGGTCTGAAAAATATTGTTGCAATTAAGATTCGTGTAGAAAGTGCGTTGTTGTGCTTGTAATCACTTACCAATTTTTCTGCTGCATCAAAATGCTTACTCTTTTTGCTGTAAATATAAATTTAATTAATTAGTAGATCATTAATTACACAATTTCCCAAATTAATTAATTTATAATTTATAATATTATTAAAATTTACTTAAATTGATGTATAATATAAAGAAGAGATTTAAGACAAGCATAATTTACCATAAACTTTCGGGCTTTAAATATAATAAAATGAAATGTAGTCCTGAAATGGGGAAATTAGTGATACTATGAAATCCAGAATTTCAATTTCCGAATTTTTCTTTCATCATTTAGCACTTTCAGGAATAATGATTTGGAATGAAACCATCTGTTTAAAATGTAACCCTCTTTTTTATATTTATTGAAAACAAACACCATTTCAATGTCCCAAGAAAACTGAGATTTCTCAAAATGGGAGTGAACAAATGTGGGGGGTGGCCATATACACAATTGATAAATGCCCCGGGTATGTACAATTAAAACTTTGATATTTTCTACTAAATGCATATTTACTATATTGCGAAAATTTAAGAGTATGTATGCTCAAATGTACGCACTTTGATATTAGTATTGCTCGTTAGAGATATCTGTTTGTGTCAGTGAAAGAGATTTAAAATTGTACAAAAATTAAACATTTATAGTTACATTTCTTCGTATTCGCTTAAATCTTTCATGCCTACACCCCCTTAAAACTATGAAAATTGTATCAGGTCCCATATAGAAACCTCAATAAATGATGCACTCTTTCGATAGTATTTATGTAAAATCCATAACATTTTGGCTATAAAGGCAAAAGTGCCTCAAAAATATTGCCCTTGCAGCACTTAGAATGCAAATAAAAGCTCGGCTTTTCCACCATTTCGAAGGGTATCTCCAGGGAAAATGGGTGGTCCCGGCTATTGCATGGAGAGTTTCGAGTCACGAGAGACATTTGGGCGATTTGGGAGAACAAGGGAATGAAGATATTGAAGTACTTAAAGGATATTGAATTAAATAAACGGAATTGAATAAATTGAATTAAATAAATTTATTTTAAAACATTATTCAGTTTTATTAATTCAACAGTTATATTATGTAATTTGATACTGCAAATCAAATTAAAATATTTAATGAATCTGTGGTACCAGAAGTAGTGATAATAGATAAATTATTTTTTTAAATACTCAAGTTTATTATCAATAAAGTTTATAAGATGCCTGTGTGTTGTGACTTATCCCCCGTGGTAAGGAGCGCCTAGCACCACGTCCAATAGACTCCTGGTCCCATGGCGAATTGGAAAATATGCAGCTTCACTTTTATTGGGGCTCCCCAAGGGTAGAAGGCTGACTTTGCCTCGACTACACAACATTCATGCCAGCTGGTGGGGTTTGAACCCACAACCCGGCAATCCAGCAATCAGACGGAAACACATGCCCCTGAACGCTCGACCACCGGATTGGCATAAGATGCCTTACTGTCCTAGCTGAAAATCGAACCACAGATCTTCGCACTGGCCAGCTGATGCTCTCCTAATTGAGCTGCTGGGACAGAATTGAAAGCACTTATCGTTGAAGTAGATTCTACTTTTTCCTACCTTTAATATCAGATTGATAACAAACTTGACAATCTGTCGGACCATCTCCGGTTAGTTTTACCTCAGGTTAACCCCCTGAAATTGTTTTTTCCTCCAGACTTGGGTCATGCGTGATCGATGGCCTCGTGATTTTATATTGGAGTTTACGGAATCTGTACAAATCGTAATAGACTCACTTTCAGACCCCCAAAATCACTGAACTAACTTGAAGACTTAATTCGCTTGATCACCATTTGTAATAAACCTTTCTGACACAGCTGGAGATCGAACAATGGGTCTCACTACTGGGAAACTGACGCTTTCCTATTTAAGCTACTGGGACAAAATTACAAGTTATAATCCTCGAAGTGAATTCTGAGAGTTAAAGGTCGAAATAGAAATAATTATTATTTGTGTTATTTACGTTGGGATTAACCCACCTATGTGATTCTGCATACAGCACATCACATTTATCAGATCTACTATAAAAACAAATTATTTAATGGGGAGGTAAGTAAATGCGCATGATTAAATTACATTAATTTATTATTTACATTAATATTATACGTAACATATTCATTTTTTAACACTTCCAACATAGTTGAAAAGTGCTTATAACTTTGTTCATTCTGTCTGTCCGTTTGCACGATAACTGCTGTAAAAATGACTTTATCAAAATCAAATTTTGGTATGTTGTTGAGACGGTCTGTGGGACATACGGTAATGTAAATGAATAATATCACCAAATTAGTTTTGGATTGAATCCAGGTTGAAAAAGTGAAATACATTAAACCCTAGTTTTTCAAACATTTTTTAAGCGAAGTTAAAATTAAAAAATTGCTTCGAAAATTTTAGGAAATATTCAAATTATCCCATAAAATGTATAAAAAATTTTCAGAAAAATATGTTCGGTAATAATTTAAATAAAAATTAAAATAATAATTACACCCATATTATATGAAGAGATCACGTGACCCATTTCAAAATAAAATATAGCATCCATCTTTTTTTCCCAGTGCAAAAATCGTGATTTTTAAAGTTCTTTTACATTTATATTTAGCGTTGCATCCGTCCTAAAACCGCTTCTTTTTTGCGTATTTTCTGCGCATCTATATTATGTGCCAACTCAATTACAAAATTTTTTAGTTTAAATGATCATCAAACTTTGATTATTTCTACAACGCAGCCCTATTTTAATGGATGCAGAATGTAATCAAGTGATTGTAAGATGAGTTGTATAAGAATTGCTGATTTTTTTTCAGACAAAATTATGTAGCTCTGGAGTCTGAAATAAAAGAGATATGAATGAAATATTCATTGATTTTACTTAGAGATTCAGACGATTTATATTTCGATGACGTCGTTTGAATAAACATCATTTTTTTCAATGAAGTTTTAAGTTTTCAAATATAATAAATTATTGTGGTAATTTGATAATTTAAAATTATCAGCGCTGTATGTATCGCATTTCAGAGAACTTTAAATAAATTTGCATTTCAGTTGAAAAGAGTTTCATAATCAGTGCTTTATACATGATTGATCTTTCATGTTTAATTTTAAGGAGTGCTTTGTGACGCCAGTTGGGGATTAAACTTGTTATTTACTTTATTGTCTAAAGTCACTCATTAAAATAAACAGAAAAAATCTTTGGAATTTTACCCCATAAAGTTGATTATCTAATTAATACAATTCTCTAACTGAACATAATTATGTACTACACCACCTTCTTTCAAATGGCAACTACTTTACGATACACTAAGCCAGTACTGCTCAACTCATCGATCACGATCTGAGTCCATTGTCAAATCGATCTATCGGAGATTTTGTGGGAAATGAGAAGTTTAGTATTGTGTTTTACGAGAACGAATATTAAATATTAACCTTAAAATTCTCAATAAGTAAACGAGTGATATTTATTTTTTGATCAACTTTTCATGTTATGTATTGTAGTTCACAGAACGAATTAGAAGATGGTTTAGAAACAGGTTCGATTGAATTTTAGAGGAGGAGTTCCGATACCGAAATCTTTAACCTCCAATTTGGGTAAGACATTTGAAAACATAATATTCAATCCGGGTGTCGTAGTGTAGCAAAGCGCCTTGAATCTCCAGTGTTTTCGTCTGAATTTATCTTCATTTATGACATTATTTCAGTGACCACTATGGCTTGGGGATTTCAAAATAATTATTTCACACTTTTATTTAAATTTCCCAGCGGCTTCATCTTGGCGCAGTATATTGAGCGTTGTTGTTGTTGAGACCCAGACCGTCCGACCTACCAGAAAGGTGTAAGGTAACTGTTTGGACGGCCGGGAAGTGCCACCCAATTTAGACCGGAACCCAGTGGGGGAGGCATCCACAGGGACCGTACCCTCCTTCCCCTACCACCAATCTCACGGAAGGACTTACGGACCCACATGTTTAACGTGATCGTACTCCGCGTGAACACGGCGGCAGTTTTGGCAGTGGCTGGAATCGAACCCGGGCCTACCGAGTGCAACTCCAGCGCGCTAACCAATGGGCTACCGCGCCCCCAGTATATTGAGCGTGGAGATTCAGTATTGTTTGCGTTGAAATGTTACACATGGCATCATTAAATAAAAATATGATCAAATAAATTTATTTCATTAAAAAAGTGGTGGATATTTAAAACAGAATTTTAAATTTAATGTGAAATTCCCCGCCCCTCTATCGGTGAAACATTGAAAGTTATCGTACAACATCTAATATCCCCTTATTTTCCCTCACTGGTATTCCCCCCATTCATTTTACAATTTCTACCCTCTATAATAAATTTAATTTTTGGAAACAAAAAATTGATTCCTTTTCTTCTCCCTCCCTCCCGCCTCCCTCTGATTTTGATTTCCTTGCTCCTTTCTCTAACTTTCACCCCTCTAAATGGTCCGTAAATTTAGTTAACAGAATGGATAAAAACTCTGCCATTTATAATATATATACTGATGGTTCAAATATTGACAATAACACTGGTTTTTCAGTCTGTATTTTTGAACATGATGTTCTGGAAAAGGTTCTCTCCTATAAACTTGACAACAGGAATACAGTATTTCAAGCCGAACTTACTGCTATTTCCTTTGCTATTGACTGGGCTTCCTCTACTAATACCCCTGTTAATATTTTTTCCGATAGCCTCTCTTCCATTCAAGCTCTTAACTCAATAAAAAATAAATCTAATTATCTTAACTCCATTAAATACAAAGCTCTCCTTGCCAAAAACCTTGTCAATATTTCTTGGGTAAAAGCTCACAATAACATATCTGGAAATGAAATTGCTGATTACCATGCCAAAATTGCTGCTATCTCTGGTTCCCCTCTTACTATTCCCTTTCCTTACTCGCTCCTCTCAAAATTTTGTAAATCTCATATTCTTAATCTTTGGCAAAATTATCTTAATGATTGCATTTCCACCAGGACTGGTGATGCGGCTTGAATCCTGTCTTACCTCCCTATCGTGAATCCTAATTTACAAATTTTTAATAAATATCTCATTTACTTTCTTACTGGTCATGGCCCCTTTCTTGATTACTTATACTTTTTCAAAATTAAATCCACCTCTAACTGTATTTGCAATAAATTCGGTGACGTTGACCATTACATTTTCGATTGTCCTTTTTCTAAAAAATTTCATCTCTGCAAACCTTCCCCCTCTAATAAACCAATTTGGTTCTCCAAAGTTCGTTCAAATCCCTCTTCAGTAGATAAAATTAAAAACTGTATTCTTGTTTCCATGGAAATTTCTAATAAAGTGACCTAAGCTTATGAGTAGATTCTGCTCTCATTTAATTTTGATCAATGAATCCCTTTATTTCATTCTTATTAACTTATATGAACTTATTGTGTTTCCTCCATTTTTTTTTCTTTTCTTAAAAAAAAAAAAAAAAAAAAAAGCTATGTTAACTGTTCTTATTTTTTTGGATCTTTCTTTTTCTTTCGACACTTTTTTTGTATTCATTCTTATCTTTCTTTTCTAAATTTTATTCTAAATTTCTGTTTTTGTTTTCCTTTTCATATATTTTCTTTTTATATATTTTCTAAATTTTACTTTTAAAATTTTATTATTTTCTTTCATTTTAATCTACATTTTATTATGTTATTATACCTCACTCTAAATATTAGTTTTGAATGATCTTTTTATCTATATTCGCAATAACCATTTTCCCATTGTTGTAAAATGGACGTACTTGTCAAGTTCAAATAAAATGTAAAACTGTCTGTTTAATCACAATATTTATTATAAATTGTAATATTTTCAGACCTAAATAAAAGTTCGTTTGGTGGGATGGTAGACCTTGGGTGCCTCTTGAATGCAGGAGGTATCCTTTCCCGGCCGTGCAGATAGCTACTCTAAACCCAATATGTGAGTCGCACGGTCTGGGGTCTTCAGACTCCCAACATCAATTAATTTTGATAAATGAATCCCTTTATTTCATTCGTATTAACTTATATGAACTTATTGTGTTCCCTCCATATTTTCTGTTTAAAAGGGAAAAAAAATAGATGTTAACTATTCTTGTTTTCTAGGTTCTTTCTTTTCTTTTGACCCTTTTGATTTGTATTTTTTCTAATTTTTCTTTTTTAAATTTTATACTAAATTTCTGTTTTTGTTTTTCATGTGCCTATTTTATTTTCATTTCATATATTTTCTTTTTATATATTTTCAAAATTTCACTTTTAAAATTTTATTATTTTCTTTCATTTTTATCTATTTTTCATTATGTTATTGTACCTCACTCTAAATTTTATTTTTCAATGATCTTTTTATCTGTATTCGCAATAACCCTTTTCCCACTTTTGAAAAATGGACGTACTTGTCAAGTGCAAATATAATGTAAAACTGTCTGTTTAATCACAATATTTTTCAAAAATTGTTATCTTTTTAGATCTAAATAAATGTTCGTTTGGCGGGATGGTAGACCTTGGATGCCTCCTGAGTGCAGGAGGTATCCTTTCCCGGCCGTGCTTCTAGCTACTCTAAACCCACTATGTAAGTCGCACGGTCTGGGGTTTTCAGACCCCCAACATCATTGCACTAACCTGAAAAGTTAATTTATTAGAATGCCATTGTAAAGAAACACGTTGCCCCAGCTGGAACTTGAACCATGGATCTTCGTACTAAGGTCAATTTCAGACCCTCGACATTATTACACCAACCGGAAAGGTAAAGTACCAATGTAAAAAATTTGATGAGGGCAGCACATGACTCCCCTTATATAATGCAATGAAGTTACTCTTTTTACAGTTAAAAATGCTGTACAAGATCCACGGTACAGTGTTTTTAATGTTGAATTGTACATTTGGCGATTTTCCGGATGACAACATGTAAAATTATTTCAAAGTTCCCAATTAACTTATATTTTGCGCAACTCTAAGTAAACAATTATCAATATTGTAACTAATCTAAGTAAACAATTATCAGTATATCATCCTCAATAAGCGACATAGTTTATATATTAAAATATTTTAATAATTAATTCATCAATTAGGCACCATTTTCACTAATTTAACGTCACTTTTGCAATTTTTATCAATTTGGTGATATTTTGGTCACTTTGGCAACATTTAAAATAGTCGCAAACTTCGCAACGTCCCGCTAAATTTCTCACAAAGCATTACGGAAGGACGGACGGAAAAATGGATTTTTCTTATAGTTTATTTTTATGTTCTTTCCAAGATATTGAACTATCATCAATTACTCGTCATTTCACTGATTTAGCGTCGGTTTCATCAATTTGGCGAATTTTTATCAATTAGTTGATATTTTTGTCAATTTGGCGACATCTGAAAAGTCAACAAGGTGGAGATACTCCGACAAATTCGTCACCAAAATGTTGCCAAACGTTACGGACGGAAAAATAAGTTATTATAAAATAGTAGATATATTATTTCCAAGATATTGAATGTTCGTCAATGAGTCATCATTTTCATTGATTTAGCATTATTTTTATCAATTTGGCGATATTTTCGTTACTTTAGCAACATATAAAAAAGTCGCCAAGATGGCGACCAAATTCACCAAATTCGTCGGACAGAGAAATAAGTTATTCTTATAGCCGATAAATGGCTAATGGCGTTCAAATACAAAAATATTACCCAAAGTACCTTTTCTTATGAATGGAACGAGCTATATCTACGAGAATGACATCACCAAATTTATCGCATGATATTACATATGAAAAGTAAACATGTTTCTCGACAGTTAGTATTTTTTTTTAATTTATGGATTTTTTTATAAATTTATTTCACAATAGTCAATATTTATTTTTATTTTACGTGATTTTTTATACATTTATTTGAAAAATGTGCAACATCTCGAGAACGGTTCATACTAGCTTTCTAAACTTTATGCCAATGGTTTTCTAAGGGAAAATTACATACGACATGACTATGTAAGAAATTTTTTTAAAGATTTTCATTTTTTGACGATTTTTCAAAATTTTCCTCGAAAATTTAGGGGGGTTCTGAACATTAAATTGCGTTTAAATGCAATAGGCTTTCAGTATTCATGGATTGTAATTTTTGTGCCAAATTTAGTTCGAATCACTCCATTCGTTCGTGAGATATCGTCTCCATACTCACACACACACGCGCATACTTTGACACACACACACACACACACACACACACACCACACACACACACACACACACACACACACACCACACACACACACACACACACACACACACACAGACACACACACACACACACAGACACACACACACCTTCACACATACACATACGCACACACACTTTCACACACACACGCACACACTGTCACACATTCACACTTTCACACACACAGACATTGCCTCAAAAACGTTTGATTCGTATTCAGGGATGCTTGATATATACTCTCCCGTCGAAAACTCTAATTCGAATTTTCGACCCCGTCACAATACTTTCCTTGCACTATACTGTGTATATAAGGAAAGTAAAAATGGTCTGTTCGAGACTTGAACCACGGAGATCCGTGTTGGCCAACTAACACTTTCCCATTCAAGCTACTCTTTTGCAAGCTCATATCATTGAAGTAGTCTCTGCAACATGACCACAACAGTGTGTGATCTACTTTGTACCGATTAAAAGAGTGATATCAAAAGACTGCTGATCCCGATTAAAAAGCTGGAGCGCGTAAAAAAGAGATAAAAATACAAAAATTATCAAATACATTGAGTTTCGAGTTCCTTAAACATAAATGGAAGATTTTTTCTTGTTAACTTTTTTTGGACTAAGAAAACTTTCTACTTTCTATCGGACAGCCGGAGTTTTGATTACTACAGGACAACTAGGTGCGCATTTTTTATACAGTATATATTTCTTTACATTTGATGAAAAAAATTATATTTTCCCCTACACTTTAAAATTTTATAATTTGTTGAACGTCTGCTTTTACAGAATCATCAATTGATCATTTCATCTTCCCATGTTCTTGGAGTAGAATCCATACAATTTCAACCTCAAATATAAAAGATTACCCTTAAATATTGTGTTTTCATCACTCTCAACGCAAACATGGACTCAACTATTACCTGATCTCAGTAGGATACAAGGAAAAAATATATTAGCGATTGTTGGACATTTTCGCCACAAATGAAGGCTTTCGCTATTACGAAATTTTAGATATTTATATTTTGTTACATGTACTCTGTTACATGTAATAAAACATACATGTACCTGTGTTACATGTACCTATGTTACATGTTTCGTTACATGTATTTACTCATGTATTTTTTATCACTTTCTTTCTCACGTTAGTTTCAATTAAATATAGTGAAATAAATGCATTGTATAACTTATCGTAGGTTTACACATTTTCCTGTTCCTTTCAATATCTTTTAAGTGTCAGATTAGATTTTCTGCAAGTATAGATCGATTATTGAAATTGAATGACAAAAATATTGAGAAAGTTACTAGTTTTTACTTTCCCTGCAATACATGGTAATGTATAGGGAAAGTATTGGAATCATGTCGAAAATCGCAACTCGAATTTTCGACGGATCTACACGTTTCGAGACCTCTAGAATACGAAAAAACCATTTTTGGCGTGACGTCTGTGTGTGTGTCTGTGTGTCTGTCTGTCTGTCTGTGCAGATTTTGTATCCACTCTAACTAAAAAACTAATACACCGAATTTCACAAAATTTTGTAGGTAAGTCACTTGTGGGCGGATCTGGTGCTAATTAGTTTTGGGTACGATTCAAGATAAAAGAATCCGCCTTTTTTTTTACAATTGGCCCGCAAAAGCTTGTATCCACTCTAGCTGAAAAACTAATGGACCGAATTTCACAAAATTCGGCAGATGAGTCACGTAAAGGGCACCCTGGTGCTGATAAGATTTTGGTACGATTCAGAAAAAAATAACCTGCCTTTTTTTGCAAAATGGCCCCCCAAAATTGTCAAAATCTAAACTAAAAAGCTACGTATGCTCAAATATATCCATTAAATGCTTGTTTAATACGTAATTTTTAACGAAGAAAAGAATAAGACCAACCCCATTACACTAGGACTAGCCGTTCTCGAGATATTTTAGTTTCTTCGTATTTTATCTACGCCACCTTTGAAAATAAGTCCAGTTATCAAATGAGTACGAAAATTAAATTAAAAGTGAATTAAATCTAATTAAAATAAAGAGAACTTGAATATAAGTCTGCAGGGAAACTCATGTGCTGCCCACATCAGATTTTTCCTTTCCCTGCAATACATGGTAATGTATAGGGAAATTATTGGATTCATGTCGAAAATCGCAACTCGAGTTTTCGACGGATCTATACGTTGCAAGACCTCTAGAATTTTTTGCGTGAACACGATACACGTTTTGAGACCTCTAAAGTACTAAAACACAATTTTTTCGTGACGTCTGTATGTGTGTCTGTATGTCTGTGTGTCTGTCCGTGTGTTTGTCTGTGAAGATTTTGTATCCTCTCTAACTAAAAAACTAATGGACCGCATTTCATAAAATTTGGTAGGTATGTCACTTGTGGGCGAATCTGGTGCTGATTAGTTTTGGGTACGATTCGGGATAAAAGAGCCCGCCTTATTTTGCGAAATGGTGGCAAAAACTTTTATCCACTCTAGCTGAAAAACTAATGGACTGAATTTCACAAAATTCGATAGATGAGTCACTTGTGGGACACCCTGGTGCTGATTAGATATTGGTATGATTCGGAAAAAATAGCCTGCCTCTTTTTACAAAATGGTCCGCAAAAATCGCCAAAATCTAAAATAAAAAACTACGTAAGCTCAAATATATCCATTAAATGCTTGTTCAATACGTAATTTTTAACGAAGAAAAGAATAAGACCAACCCCATAACACTAGGACTAGCCGCTCTCGAGACATTTTATTTGTTTCGTATTTTCTCTACACCAACTTTCAAAATAAGTTCAGTTACCAAATGAGAACGAAAATTGAAATAAAAGTGAATTAAATTTAACTAAAATAAAGAGAACGAGGATATAAGTCTGCAGGGAAAGTCATGTGTGCTGACCACATCAAATTTTTATTTATGTTTCCGTTTTATTTTGTACAAGAAAACAGGGTTTTTTTACAAGAGATTTCATTGTTACTACTAGTCGAAACTATTCCTCGCTTTTGGAACCTAATATATTTGCCTTAATATACGTCCTATTGAATCTGTGTCTATTAATGCCTTTAATTTCCTTCGCCTGGAACTACCCTTTGTGAATATCCATCCTATTTGACCGTAAATTATGAGATATCCTAACAGTGTCTCAACACAGTTATATATAATTAGAAGATCATAATGTAAATTTAGCTATTCTATATGTCCCTACTATTGTTATCGTATTAAGCAGCGTATCAATTGACGTGGTCTGATAGTTGTATTTCTAGTAAAATATCAACATGTCACAATATAGTTAAGCAGTATTTCAATATAGTTAAACAGTAATCGTAGTTCATTCAGTTTAGTTTAATATAGAAAAGCAGTTTATAGATAAGTAGTTCAATATTCAGGAAAACAGCAAATATTAGAGCTTTGTTATAAATCGATTTCGCAAACATTCGATAGAATTTCTGTTGTTATTAGTTAAGCTAAAACAATCCAAAATTTCTTTGAAAATGCTCGACCATCTCCAGAGATATGATTCCTACGGGAAAGTAACTTTTCTGCATCTCATTATACTCGTAAGTCGTAAGAGAGTTTTCATTCACGTCAAGCGAAGCGTTTTTCAATGGATTGAATTTGGCTTTTTCAATGGATTGGATTTGCTTTTTCAGTGGATTGGATTTTGCTTTTCCAGCGTTGGTATATGGAGGACTGCTTCAGGCGAGTCTGGTTCCGGGAACGTTTCCTGGGATTAAAAGCGTGCTTCAACCGGGAACAAGGGGTCGTAATCCCCCTTGGCCGTTCGACTTCCTTGTAAGCATCCCCATCCGTTTTTACTTCTTTCATTTCTTATTCATTTGAATCCATATATATGTATATATATATATATGTATATATATGTATATATGTATATATATGTATGTATATATATATATATATATATATATATATATATATGTATATATATGTATATATGTATATATATGTATGTATATATATATATATATATATATATATATATATATGTATATATATGTATATATATATATATATATATATATCTATATATATATATATATATATATATATATATATATGTATATATATGTATATATGTATATGTATATATATGTATATATATGAATATATATATATATATATATATATATATATATATATATGTATATATATATATATATATATATATATATATATATATATATATATATATATATATATATATATATATATATATATATATATATATATATATATATATATAATAATAATAAAAATAATCAATTCATGTAATCATATAATCATAATATATTAACATCACCAGAACAGCAAAACCACGGCCCCAATGCCGATAATAGAAAGGAACAGCACCGGCCCAAATTCGAAGAATAACCAGAATTAAATTCTCCTTCAGGTCTGAGTATTTAATTCTAATTAACCCAAACAAATGCCTGTTTCAGATTTGGCAATACTACGTTACTATAAATGCCAAAACCCAGACTACAGGCACCAAAAAAGGGAAATTGAAAATAAGAAACATTGTGAAATTTAGTATTACCTTGAGTTAGGAACCCTTCATGTTCCACCACGTGTAAGTTCCGCAACAGTATGAAAAATATCGAGCAGCACCGGAATGAACATGACGAAATACAACCTAGGAGGCAGAACAAACGTTCACAGCCACCCGCCTAGACCCGTCCAGTGAGTCAGAGCAGGAGACAGGTCAATTACCCATATAAGTAGAACAAAATATGAACATGAAACATGGATGAAAATTCTTACTAAACAAGTTATTCATGGAAGAAATAAATAAACGAGACTGTCACTAAACGCCATTATAAGGGCGCTCAAATCGTAGTACAAACTGGTTAAAGATAAAAAAATTTTAGCGTAAATAAAATTCAAAACATTAATGTTAATGTATCTAATTTTGCAATTTTATTATTTTTCTATTTTTTTTATTTTATTTTATTATTATTCATTTTTATTTAATTATATAATTAATAAATAATTATAATTTTTTTTCATATTATTAGCCACCATAATTGAAAAAGTTGTCTTGGATGCTATCGAGTGGAAATTAATGACATCCGAGACCTTTTGCACCTTGGGGATATAAAAAGACACACACACACTATATATATATATGTGTGTGTGTGTGTGTGTGTGCCTTTTTATATCCAAAAGGTGCACTATTTCAATTGGCGCATGTGAAGGTCCTAAAAATTATGCGAATCTGTGTTAAATAAAATGATACACGCAGCATTGCTGTTTTTATAATATTTTAACATAAATATTATAACATTTTTCTATTTTTTAGAAAATGAGATTCCCTAGCCCGATCACTCAGAAAATTAAACGCACTCTGACGTTTATTGATTGAGATAATCATAGGAGACCCTATTTATTTAATACGACTCTAGGAAAATGAAGAAAATCAAAGATTTGATTGAGGCTGAATTATACTTGAATCAAGGCTAAAACTATAACAACTTGTAACTGTGCAAAATACACTACAAAAGCTATGACTGTCAATACCCAGTTTTGTCTTCATGCACTCATAAAGCGTACGTTGACTAAATGGATTCTGTATAGTAACAAAATTCATTTTGCAAATATTAATTCAGAATTATTTTGTTGACATATGAAAAATCTGGCATATAATTTTGAACTTTAATTATAGGAATCGATTGATTTGAACAATAGCATTTGCTTTAATAGCACAAAATATTTCTTTACAAAATGCTTCATTATTTCTTGCATTTAATACATAGATTAACAATTTAGCAAAGTCAAAGTATTGCTCAAAAGCTGCTGCAATAAAACGCATTAAAAAAACTCGTAAACACAGCATAAATACAGAAAGAAACTGATCTACTAGTTTCAGATAACAGCCACAAATAACAGCTTCAAATATGAGCCATCTCCTTTATGATTGACAAAAAACTCGACCTCACTTACTCTGGTCAAGTTGAGTAACTGAGCTTGAGTTTATGTAGCTGAATGTAGGAGGAAAGGAGTTGTCGACTCTACGGGAAAAAATTCTTTCTTTTTTAGCCTATTTGTCTCTCCGCTTATTTGTCTTTTTTCGTTTATTTTGCTTTCTTTTCTCAACATTTAATTATTTTCTCTTCTATTTTATTTGACAATGTAATTCAAATTACCTTCAAAATCAATTTGTTCCTACACATTTAAATTTCATGTTTTCCTATTTGTTCTAATTAATTTCCTATCATTCCCCATGTTACATTCGGTTTAAACGTCTTAGGTTTCTTTCGTTATATAAAATCAAGGACAAAGCGTTTTTTTTAAAAAAAAGAAAGGTCTTTTATTCAACACATCCTAAAAGACATACAAAATATGTTAAAAACTGCCAGAGCGCTTTCGGACGTTTATACGCCCTTCATCAGTGGCTAAATGAATAATAAAAACATGGAATGTTTATATATAGAGAGACCAGTTTAAAGCAAACTTGCAGAAAATATAAAATGGTAAATGAACTTGATTTTATCAATTGAATGCATACGTGATACTAATCTTGATTATTCTTTCGTTATTATTTTTTATAGGTTTTCACACTATTAAGTTGTTTCTATTCGTACTGCTATCCATTCTCTAACTGCCCTATTTACCTGTGGTATTGTTTGTTCGTTATTTCCCGCCTGTCGTTCAGGGAATTTTTTTTTCTTTCATTTTTTCCCATGGAGTTGGCAACTTCTTTTCTCATACATTCAGTAACGTGTGCTACTAGCTTTCAACATACTTGAGTAAAGAAGATCTCTCTTCTTGTCGATCCTGAAGAAAAAGACTCTTAGTAATCTTTAAAAATAACAGACCAGTTAATTTCTGTATTATGCTATATTTATGAAGGTTTTATTTATTATGTTATTTCGGCTAGGGGTATAAATTTTAAAATATTTCTCTTCAGTCAAGTTAGATTTCTTACCGCAAATACTTTATATTTAGAAAAGTATTCGGAAACGTATGTTGAAAGGAGGAATTTGCATCTATGTCCCGAAATATATGCATTGTTGGGACACTTTGGGCGGCAATATCTGCCTTAACTCCTTTAGAGATGATTTCTATCAATTTTCGGAATGTATCCATTGGAACATGTCACCATTCCTCAATTAAAGTCAATGCTGAGACGTTTTAAAGGATGACGTTCTTATGAAAACGTTCAAACTCATTCCACTGCTGTTTGATCGGATTCAGATACGGAATTAGGGTCATCTAATCTAACTTTTGTGCCTTATGCCCCTTAAACTAGGACTGAATAAACCTCGAAGTGTGGTATGGAACCAGGTCCTGCTAAAAAATATAGGTCTCTGTTCCGAAGTATTGTCACATCGTTGGCAGTGCACAATTATCTAGAATGTTTATGTAGCTCTCTCAGTTCAGATGAGAGGCTCTATAATTAAACAGTCCCATACAATCACATACACTTATTTCATAATATAAATACAAAATCGGTAATCAAGAATTCCCTTCCGACAACTGTCGGTACAATACAGTCAGAAAAAATGTGTTCCCCGAACCAATCAACGCCTTACTCAAGAATGCCCCTCTGATTGGATTATTTTAAAGAGTGATTCACCATTCCACATGACCTTCCAGAAGAGACGAGCTAAGAAACACTGCAGTCGTCTCCTGGAATTAAGTTGAGTGATGTTGGACTTGTGCGCAGCAGACCTGTGGTACGCATCTTAAAGTTGAACTTTTTGATTATTTATCATTATTCTATCATATCTTAACTAGGCCGTAAAATAACGTATTAGTGGTACTTATTTATTAGCTTTATTATTATTTATTATTATTTATCTTTTGCGCGAGTTTTGTAAAGGAACTATTAATTAATATAATACTAAATGGATCACACCATTTAAACTTTAACAATAAAACATTTATTTAAAAAATAAAATACTTATTAAATTTAATTTCAATAATTACTCTGTTTATTAATTATATAGGAAGATGGCATGTGAGACCAGTAATATTATGCCTAAAGTATCTTGATAACCTGTGAATATTTGAGGAACACATACCTTCAAATCTGTCTTGTACTTTGCCGATCATCTTGTACTGTTGACTCATCATGTCGCACGAGTATAAATCATACATATTGATCAAGTCATACTATTTCACTTCTCACTCTTAATGTCGCACAAGCATATTTTTAAGTCATATCTACGTATCTTTTTTAGTCATGTCTCTGCATCATAATGTCGAACTCATTTTTCAGTGATCGTGCTGTACTCATTGCACAAATCTGCTCAAGTCGTTATTAAGTCATCTCTGCTCAAGTGTTAATGTCATCACTCAGTATTTGCCACGAGTCGTTCTTTTGTCACAGGTTGTGGCTTCTTTTTTCCTCGGGGGTGTTACTCCCCCTTTACTTTCATTTGTGGCATTGAGATTGACGCAAAAAGCCCCTTTTTCCATTGGTTAATCATTTATAAATGGAACTATTTCACATCCTCGTAAGGAGGGCGCGGTAGCCCATTGGTTAGAGCGCTGGAGTTGCACTCGGTAGGCCCGGGTTCGATTCCAGTCACTGCCAAAACTGCCGCCGTGTTCACGCGGAGTACGATCACGTTAAACATGTGGGTCCGAAAGTCCTTCCGAGAGGTTGGTGGTAGGGGAAGGAGGGTACGGTCCCTGCGGATGCCCCCCCCACTGGGTTCCGGTCTAAATTGGGTGGCACTTCCCGACCGTCCAAACAGTTACCTTACACCTTTCTGGTAGGTCGGACGGTCTGGGTTTCAACAACAACATCCTCGTAAGGGTTCGTTCGCCTCCCCCCCCCCCTCTGTTCTGACGCTCCTAAATTTATGGTTTGCTGTAAACCTCGGCGTCATCCAGACTACAAGTATTGTTTGATGTTTCAGATCAATAAATAACTGGCTTAAAACTGTCTCACCAAAACACATGTGAGATTTATTTTTAGTCTCACAAGACCTACCATGGTAATCGATGACATGCAGCTTCTGATGCAGTCTACGGGTACTAATAATAGTTCTTGCAAATTGGAATACCTTGGAAGCCTAGTCTGACGCAAGCGAGATGCAAGTTTTCTTGAGATTGCTCACAAAGGATCTTAATATATCTTGCTATGGTCATTTAATTTATGCGGCTTCTTATGTCATGGCTTTAATCTAATGGCGCAATCAGTCTTCCAATTTAATCACATTGGCCACAGTTCATTTTGATAGCCACAGAAAAGCTGCAATAGCACGGAAATACTGGTTACATAAATAGTATCCCACCGCCATACCCGTCTAGAATTCCGGTAGGATGTACCTGAATGCTTTTTCAGCATATGTATCGAATGAATAATGAATGGAGGATATAGATACAATCCCACACCAAATGTATCATGATTACTCGTCTTAAGTTCTAAAGATCAAAGGATCTTAAGATCCATATCACAGCAAACCTTTTAAACCACTCTAGAGTACTCTTAGAGTATTTTAATAATACTCATTGAAAGATAACGTTAAAATAAACAATATTACATTAATAATCCACTATAAAAGCTATTCCTTAAAACGCTAATGATTTAGCCCGAAGGTTAATTATTATACCTGAACCAGATCGATTACAGTCAGAAATGCCATTTCGATTATATTTCACACTTAATGCTAATGGATATGCAGAATCCCTTGAGAATTATGACTTTTCGCCCTCGTTTTAAAAGCTGTCAGATAAATGCCCATGAGACAAAAGGCAAATATGTTAAATTAAGATAATGAATCGATTTTCAAAAAATATTTTTAGATGGTAGTTTTGTTATTGTGTTATTTTTTAAGAAGAAATTACTGCCTAATGGAAGTTTATTTCCAAAAATTTCTTGAAATTTATTTACTACAGGACATACTCCGACACCGTGTCTGTTGTGGAAAAAAGCATAAGAAAGCATTCCGGTCATTAAAAAATGTCATTTATGATATTTGGTACTTTTGAAGAAGCTGTTTAAATTTAAACAGAAAGAAAACGTTGAGATCAACGAAAATACATGCAGGGTTCAAAGGAGAGTACTTAAGCCCCACAATAACTCTGTAACGAAAGGCCCATGCATTTACACGTTAGGTAATAAAAAGTTAGGAATAAAAGTAATTGCACGTTAGGAATAATGGTAATTGCTGCGCGGCTGGAAGATAATTTAAAATGTTAGAAAACGAACTCATCAACAACGCAAAATAGAAGAAAAACGCCAATTACAAAGATTACAGTAATGCTAAATTAATAGGAAAGGACACTAAAACTGCTACAGAAGTCATTTATATGATTTCTGTAGAAGTCACAATATGGTTTTTGGCGAATGACTGTCCTATTCAGGCGAATGGCTGTCCTACTCAGGCGAATGACTGTCCTATTCAGGCGAATGGCTGTCCTACTCAGGCGAATGATTGTCCTATTTTGGCGATTGACCGTCCTATTCAGAAAATCATTGACGACACTTACATACACAGGAATACGTATTAGGACCACGTACCTTAACATGTATTACAAATTGTGTTAGAAGATTTGATGATACAACTTTTTAACGAATATTTATCGGCTTCCGTATACGAGTTTCTTTCGTTCCTCGTGGTCGATTCCTACTCATTTGAAAATGCTCTACAACTTCGCAATTGGATTCTACCATCTATCTCGCTTTGTTGCCGAGTTCGTTATCCCAACTTTTCAAATTCTCAGCTAGGTATGCTGCAATCACTTTTTTTTAACTTTCCCTACAAAAAAGGGTAACGTATAGGTCAAAGTATGTAAATCGTGTCGAAAATCGCGACTCGAGTTTTCGACGGATCTGCACGTTTTGGAGCCTCTAGAACATAAACAAACCATTTTTAGCGCGACGTTTGTGTCTGTGTGTGCGTCTATGTTTCTGCATCTGCAATGAATATATCTATTCTAACTCAAAAACTAATCGACTAAACTTCATAAAATTTGGTAGATATGTCACATTTCACGTGTGAGTTTCCCTGGTGCTGATTAGATTTTGGTACGATTCGGTAAACAACCTGTCTTCTTTTGCGAAATGGTCCGCAAAAATCATCAAAATATAAAATGAGAGAGTGCGTAAGCGCAGATATATCAATAAAATGCTTTTTTTATGTTTAATTTTCAACGATAAAAATAATAAGATCAACCCCGTTAGAACTAGCTGTGCTCCCGATATTTAATTTATTTCCTATTTTAGCTTCGCCGACGTTGAAAGTACCACGGGTTACCAAATGAAAACGAAAATTGAATTAAAAGTGCAAATTCAGTGTAATTTCAAATAATTATGCATGTTATTTTGTGAATTTAAACTCAATTTAATGAATTATTAAAGAGATAAACATAAAATTAATTTGAGTTTGTAAAAAAAGTCATGTGCTGTCCACATCATTTTTTTTTATTCGATCGGTCATCCGATCACTTTACAATAGATAAATCTAACCTATACACTCATGAGCTTCCAAAGTTAATGGATATTTACCTCGATGGGGTGTTTACTTTGATTAACTATTGGGTGTGTACCTAATAGGTAATCAAAGTAAACACCATATAAAAAATCTGATGTGGGCAGCACATGATTTTCCTTATATAATGCAATGAATTACTACTTTTGCAGTAAAAAAAAAATAGATTATTTTTATAATAGATATTTATATTCTGTCCAAGATATTGAATTTTCGTCAATGAGTCGTTATTTTCATTGATTTAGCGTCATTTCTATCCATTTGGCGAGTTTTTAATTAATTTAGCAACATTTGAAAAGTCGCCTAGTTGGCGACATTCCACCAAATTCGTCGCCAAAATCTCGCCAAGCGTTATGGATGGAGAAATAAGTTATTATTACAGCAGATAAATGACTATTGGCGGTCAAATACAAAAGTATTACTCAAAGTATATTTTTTCATGAATGGAACGAGCTAGAACCACGAGAATGATGTCACCCAATTTATTGCATGGTATTTATGAAAATGGTAAATATTTTTGATAATTTTTTGAAAAATGTGCAATATCTCGAGAACGGTTCATGTTAGTGTCCTAAAATTTATGTCAATCGTTTTCTAGTGAAAAATTACATAAGAAATGTCTATTTGCGCAATTTTATTAAAGGTTTTGATTTTTTGACGATTTTTTCAAAATTTCACTCGAAAGTTTAGGGGGGACCTTAGTATTCGATTCCGTATGAAAACAATAGTCTTCCAGTGTTTATGGATTGTAATTTGCGTAGCAAATTTCGTTCGTCAGTTATCGTCTCCACAGGCTCACTGACACACACACACGCACATACTTTCACACACACACACATACACACACACATAGACATCACTTCAAAAATGTTTGATTCGTGATCAGGGATACTTAAAACGTGCTCTCCCATCGAAAACTCGAATTCGAATTTTCGACCCCGTCACAATACTTTCCTTATACATTATTGTATATAAGAAAACTAATAAACACTGCACATATGAATTTTACAATGGAAATTTTTCTTTATCTGCATGCTAGGATATGTCCAAATACTGTTGGAAATATAATGTATAATAGAAATATTGAATACGGGAAGTATATATAGTCCCAATTGTAACATGATTACTACTTTTGGGATCTAAAGATCTATGCTACGGTGATCTTTTCAGACCCCTGAAACCGCTCTCAGAATATTCTAATAAAATCCATTTAAATATCACTTTAGAGCACCGAACTCTATATTAATGATTCACTATAAAAGCTGTCATTCTTTTAAACACTAATGATTTAACCTGGAGGTTAATTATTACCTGAATTATATCGATTTCAGTCAGAAATACCATTTCAATTATATTTCACACTCAGTGCTAATGGATATGCAGAATCCCCTGATTGTTATGACTGTTAGCTCCCCTTTTAAAAGCTGTCAAATAAATACCCATGAGATAAATGGCAAAAATCTTATATTAAGATAATGACTCGGTTTGAAAAAATCTTATTTAGACACCAGTTTTGTTATTATGTTATTTTTTAGGGTGAAAACTATCTAATGGAAGTTCGTTTTCAAAGATTTCTTGAAATTTGTTTACTACAGGGCATATTTCCAAGAATGTGTTTATCGGGAGAGACCGGATAAGAAAACATTTCGGTCATTAAACAATGTCATATATGCTCTTTTCATTAATATCTCTTGAAGCAGTGTAAATTTAAACAAAAACATACTTTGATATAGTGAAATACATATATTGATACTATTTTTAAAATTTCATAGCAATCAGCACTAATTGAACACACGTTCTTTGTTAAAACGGATTAATATATAAGAAGAATGGGAACTTGCAACCTTTACTAGCTTCATTATACATTTAATATCTCAAAATGGCTATATTCACTGACACTGACATGATATTATAAGCTATTCCTCTGAATTTCATTATCAGATCGTATCAAACTGGTGATAAAAATTAAAAACTCAGTTTTTTCAAATTTTATTTATGCCGTTTGGCAACGCTATTCTTTCTCATTCCTGTACGTAACTCGAATATTTCTAAACGACACACGCTTTGTGCCATTGGGACAATTTGTGCTTGCGCAGGAACTGGTTTTTCTGATCTGCTTCTCGGAGTATTGCTTTGGCGGCTTTTGATATTATGGTAACCTGACGGATTCTGACATTACGCCAGAATAAAGCAAGGAAGATCAATCATGCATAATGCATTGATTATGAAACACTTTCCAACTGCAATGCAATTTTATTTAAACATCTCTGAAATGCGATACACTCAGCGGTAATACTTTTAAAAGCAGCAAATATTTCAATCATACACGTCTATTCCATTCCTTTGATTCATCACAATACTACAATAATTTATTTTACTTAAATATTTAAAACCATGGAGAGGTAAAAGTAATTTAACTCTATGCTTAAACTTCCTCGAAAAAGTCTGTTATAAAATCGTCTGCTTCTATATGTAAAATCAATGAAGTTTTCATTAATATCAGTTATATTGTAAACTCCAGAGCTAAATAATTTTGCGTTAAATAAATTCAGCAATTCTTATACAACTCATCCTACATCTTGATGTGTTTACATTCTCCATAAGTGAAAATTAGGCTTCGTTGTAGAAATAATCAAAGTTTGATGATTATTTAAACTAAAATATATTGTAATTGCGTTGTTCCTGAATATAGGTGCTCAGAAATTAAGGTGCTCATAATAGGTGCTCATAATTATTATATTTGTGTGTATGAGATTTGGATACAAAAGCACAACAAATGCAGCTACCGTTATCAAATTTTATTTCTGGAGATATTATGTATAAACTAAAATACATTTTAGTAATTCTTGCAACGATCAAGAGGCGTCTAAGGTTTTTGGTCATCATTAAACCAAAGAAAGTAAATTGAATTTTTATAAATATAATAAAACTTTATCTAGATTGACTGGAAAATTATTAAAGTCTTGTCAACAAGTATCTCCTGGAAACCAGCTTTTCGTTGATCATTTTACTTTCAAAGAATTATTCTTTATCCAGCAGGTTATCAATCCTTCTGGGTCACATGGACTTGCACCATGTCCACATGGACCTGCACCGTGTCCACATGGTCCTGCACCATGGATGGCATCCATGTTCAAAAGATTAATAATCATAGTGAATTGAGCAGGGAGATGCTGTTACATATATTTAACCTATCTTGGAACAAGGGTAAGCTGCTGTAACAGAGAAAAGTGGCAAGCAAACAAAGAGGCTAGCTCCCAAATTTTTTCAGACCAATTACATGTACTTGTATGTCTTACACGTTTATAGAGAAAGTTATCTTCAGAATAATTTTTAATAACTTAATAAACCACAACTTGCTACTTTCCGAATAATTTGAATTCCGCAGGGGCCACAGAACCATAAATTAATTCTTATATTTTATAGAACACATTACATGAACGAAACATGAAACCAACTTGGTATACAGTGGCGCCACTCCTGGAATGTAATAAAGCCTTTGACAAGGTTTGAAAAAACAAACATCAACAAATAATTCTTAAAATATAATATTAAAGGCCTTTCATTGGATATAACATTTCTTAAATAACAGATTTTTTCATAAGAAATATAACAATTGCTTTCTTTGTCACCATTGTATGTCACCACCGTGTCCACATGATCCTGCACCATGGATGGCATCCATGTCCAAAAGATTAATAATCATAGTGAATTGATCAGGAAGATGCTGTTACATATATTTAACCTATCTTGGAACAAGGGTAAGCTGCCGTAAAAGAGAAAAGTGGCCACCAAACAAAGAGGCTAGCTCCCAAATTTTTTCAGACCAATTACATGTACTTGTATGTCTTACACGTTTATAGAGAAAGTTATCTTCAGAATAATTTTTAATAACTTAATAAACCATAACTTGCTACTTTCCGAATAATTTGGATTCCGCAGGGGTCACAGCACCATAAATTAATTCTTATATTTTAAAGAACACATTACATGAACGAAACATGAAACCAACTTGGTATACAGTGGCGCCACTCCTGGAATGTAATAAAGCCTTTGACAAGGTTTGAAAAAACAAACATCAACAAATAATTCTTAAAATATAATATTAAAGGCCTTTCATTGGATATAACATTTCTTAAATAACAGATTTTTTCATAAGAAATATAACAATTGCTTTCTTTGTCACCATTGTATGTCACCACCGTATCCACATGATCCTGCACCATGGATGGCATCCATGTTCAAAATATTAATAATCATAGTGAATTGATCAGAGAGATTCTGTTACATATATTTAACCTATCTTGGAACAAGGGTAAGCTGCCGTAACAGAGAAAAGTGGCAACCAAACAAAGAGGCTAGCTCCCAAATTTTTTCAGACCAATTACATGTACTTGTATGTCTTACACGTTTATAGAGAAAGTTATCTTCAGAATAATTTTTAATAACTTAATAAACCACAACTTGCTACTTTCCGAATAATTTGGATTCCGCAGGGGCCACAGCACCATAAATTAATTCTTATATTTTACAGAACACGCTACATGAACGAAACATGAAACCAACTTGGTATACAGTGGCGCCACTCCTGGAATTTAATAAAGCCTTTGACAAGGTTTGAAAAAACAAACATCAACAAATAATTCTTAAAATATAATATTAAAGGCCTTTCACTGGATATAAAATTTCTTAAATAACAGATTTTTTCATAAGAAATATAACAATTGCTTTCTTTGTCACCATTGTATGAGTCAAGGCATACCTCAGGAACCTGTATTAAGCCTGACTTTGTTCTCATAATTTACCTTGAATGTTATTTCTAAATTTGCTGAGAAATGCAAATAAAATTCACCCGTACTAAATCGATAATATGTTTCTTTACTACTAATAGACATTTACATAAGACTATCCTACAAATGTACCTCAAATGTCAATTGCTGGGATCAGTGTCGTAGCAAGACTAGTGCGAGCGATAGTGAGCACTAGGCGCCGTATCGGAGAGGCCTTGATGTTTCCATCCATACGGCATATGGGAAAAGAGACGCACTCAAAATTATTTCAACTCAGGTGCCAAATAGGGTTTCTGCGTTGTGGCATTGGCTGGAATGTTCTGGATTTTATCTTAGATATTACCAGAAATTAACGGTAATAAATATATTGAGCAGCTAATCGAGAAAGGCATTGGAAAACTTCAGATTTTGAAATACATTGCTGCCGGTTAAGACTGGATATCAGATGCCAACACCTTAAAATCCACTTACACTACTTGCCTCCGCAATATTCATGAATATAGTTATCATATCTACTAGGTTGTTTCAGCAACTAACTTAAAGAAATTGGAGAGGGGACAGCTCAGTACGGGGAGAATCATTATTGGGATCCGGAATAGCTGCTTAAATGCCATAGTGCTTTATAAAGCAGATCTTCAACCTTTGACTCAGAAGTATTTTAAATATGACCAAATACATAAATAAATTTAAGCGTCAAGGCTCCCATAATATATCTGCTAACTGTTTGTCAATTGGGCCCAAAATCAAAGATTCAAAATAGATAGCCCATTAAGATGTACACGTTAAATGGGCTTGAGTTTGAAGGTTTACCGTCCTTTCCACGTAGCTGCCTGAACCCTACCAATATTAATTTATTTAAAGGACTGCCAGTAAGCACCAATGCGAATCACCACAATCCTAAATTGCTTAGACAGCTTGCTCCAGAACAGTGGTTCTCAACCTTTTGTTTGGTCCATACCACACTAACTTTTGTAATGAGTCCACTAACATTCAAGTTGCCAACACTGCGGGAGACTGGGTTTTGTTCGCACACATTTTACCTTCATCGATTATTTGTTTGCAGGTTTGCAATCGTAATTTAAGTTTGCCCATATTCTGCCATGTTTTGAAATTAACTATTAGTTTGACTAACACGTATTATACACAGTATTATGTTAATTTTGCTTTTTTTTTAACTTTCATTATATGAATTTTTTTTATATTTTTTTATATGAATAAGATGATATGAATAAGAATGTAGCAGTAAAAAAAGTGAGAGCGAACTGAGAGAACTGATTCAGAGGGACGTGGAATCTACTGGAATAGTCCGCAAATACCAGGATAGTTACCTAAACTTTGTATTTGCATTCAGTGGACCGGAAAACCGTCCTGTATCAGAGTGAACTTTATACATTCAGACAATATTTCGGTGTTTCAGTCCAAGCTTTTAGCTTTAAACGAAGCTCCTAATTACACTATCGCTTCCATTAGTAAGGATCATGTCTGGATTACGACAGTTAGTAAAAGCTCAGTTTTGTACTTGTGAGACCAGAAATAGATTTCACACCAGTTTAATGTGAGACAGTTTTATGTACGTTATTGTGTCTGAAATGTCAGACAATACCTTCAGTCTCAATGACGCCAGTGTTTACGACATACTGACCCAAAGGTCAGCTAAAATCATAAATTTAGGGGTGCCAAGATAAGAAGGGGTCGAAGGACTCTTAAGAAAATGTAAAGAACGGCATTGGATAAAAAGGCTGGCCAATGGGGAAGATGCTTGTGGCGTCGCTGTGAAGGCTGCCAATCAGAGCAAAGGAGGAGGCCAAACCTGAGGCAAAAGGGCCACCCACAACAAAGGAGATACAGCAAGATATATACAGACATGAGAACGACGACGGTACTACACTTAGAAATATATAGACATAGAATGACGAGACAGAATAACTAAAGAACGATATAAGAACGACGACGGTACTACATATTAAGAAAGAACGACTAGAAATATATAGATATAGAATGACTTAAGAACGATGAGAAAGAACGACGATAAGAGCGGATATATAGAACGAGGATACCTACAGAGAACTACTAGATATGTAGATTTAAGAATGGTATAGAACGGATATATTATTCCAGAAGTGTTCGATATTAGCACCTAGCCAGCAGCACAATATGATCAGCGAAGTACATGCTGGCGACCAAGCTAAGACAGCCTTGAAGGTATGTGTTCCTCAAATATGGTGCCAGGTCTTAAATACAGTTGAGGTATTTTTAATAATAGTCTCACATTGTCTCTTTCCGCCGAAATAATATGAATAATTGTGCAATGAATTCAATAAGTATTTTATGCTGTTAATAAAGGATTTACTGTTAAAGTTAAAATGATGCAATAAATTTAGTATCATACTAGCCGTATACCCGTTGAAAATCAACGGTCTCGCAATAAGGAGAAAATATTGGAAAACTAAATTTTCGCACTTCTTCCTCTGTTTGTATTGTGTTTTTTATCAGATGATTGGCCCATATACCAAATATCAAGCCTCTATCACATTTAAAAGGAAGCGTGCCTCATTTATTCAGAAAATCGAACATATTAGTGTGCGCACCCCTTAAAGTAGCAAATATGGAAATCTGAAATTTCACACTTTCTTCCTTTCAAACTATCTACCCTTACACCAAATTTGATATCTCTATCTCATTTCGAAGCATGGTTTTTTATCAATTCTCTTTTTGAACGTTTCGAACGAATAGATAGAGAGACATCGGCACCCCCTACAAGAGCAAATGTTGGAAGACTAAAATTGCACACTTTCTTCCTTTCCAACTTTTTACCCGTACACCAAATTTGAAGTCTCTATCTCATCGTGAAGCATGCTTTTCTAGCATTTCATCTTTCGAATGCTTTTGTGTGGAGTTCCCACCCCTTTAATTATACATTTTTTAAAAACTCTATTCTTTTTGTGATTTCTATGAGATGTTTCGCCCATATACCAAATATAAAGCCTCTATCACGTTTTTAAAGGAGCGTTTCTCCTTTATTCCGAAAATCGAACATTTTGGTGTGCGGCACCCCCTAAAGTAGAAAAGATTGGTAAACTGAAATTGTACACTTTCGCCCTTTCAAACTATCTATCCTTACACCAAATCTGATATCTCTATCTCATTCCAAAGCATGGTTTTCTTTATCAATTGACTTTTCGAACGTTTGACTCTGGAGCACCCCCTTAAACGAACATTTTTGAAAAACTGTATTCGTCTTGGGCGTTTTCGTCAAATTATTAGCCCATATACCAAATTTTAAGCCTCTATCAAATTTTAAAGGCGTATTTTCTCATTTATTCGGTAAATCGAACGTTTTGGTGTGCGACACCCCCTTAAGTAGAAAATATTGGAAATCTGAAATTCCACACGTTCTTCCTTTCGAACGATTTACCCATACACCGAATTTGAAGTCTCTATCTCATCGCAAAGCATGCTTTCCTATCATTTCACTTTTCGAACGTTTTGGTGTGCGGCACCCCCTTAAGTAGAAAATATTGGAAATCTGAGATTCCACACTTTATTTGTTTCATACGGTTTACCCATACTCCAAACTTGAAGTCTCAATCTCATCGCAAAGCATGCTCTCCTATCATATCACTTTTCGAACGTTTTGGTGTGCTGCACCCCCCCTTAAGGATAAAATATTGGAAATCTGAAATTGCACACTTTTTTCCTTTTGAGTGATTTACCCATATACCAAATTTGAAGTCTCTATCTCATCGCAAAGCATGCTTTCCCGTCATTTCACTTTTCGAACGTTTTGGTGTGGGGCACCCCCTCTATAGAACGTTTTCGAAAAATTCGATTTTTCCAGGGGGTTTTATCGAACGACCGAGCCGTGTACCAAATTGCAAGTCTCCATCTATTCGGGAAGTGCCTAAAAAAAGCGTGACAGACAGACAGACGGACAGACAGACGGACAGACAGACGGACACTTGGCAATTAGTATATATAGATTAATTAATATTCTGTTTCAGAACTCGCGCGAAAAATAAGTAATTGGAGGGTTATCAGCAGCAAAACAATGCAATGTATAATTTAATGTGTACCACGAATACGATCAATTTACGGACATGTTAATATATGTTTAAAATAATATTACTAAATAAATTAATCTAAAATTCCAGGTTTAAGTTTATTTTTAAAATGTGCACCACAGTACCTTAAATCATTGAATACTATTATGGACAAAACTGGTCGAAGTATTATCACCCAGTTGTCAAATATGGCGTTTGCTGGTTCCTCGTGTATTCAAAGGATGCTACCTCATGTTGGCTTGTACAGCAATAAGATCACTGACTTAAGGTTGAGCACTACCAAGAGATATAAATATTTTTAGACATTTTTTTTATATTTAGCATTTACCCCGAAGTAGGATTATTACTTGATTCAGCAGTCACACATGCAATTACGTTGAAATTCTATACTCCATGTTTATAAATTCGATTATGTCAAAGATATTATCACTTTCCACTTTAAATTTTCTAAGCTGTCAAATAAAGACTCGTGAGTAAATATACAAAAAATTTAAATACAGATTATGAAACATTTGTTTGAAAGAACACATTTAATTTTACTCTTTTGCAAAAAATGATTGAAACTTGTTTAGGACGATTGTTAAGATTGCTTCCCTTAGGGCATTCATTCGATAATGCACTTATTATCGAAATAAGCTTTAGAATCAACCATTTGAATCTTCAAAAAAAATTTTCAGTATCACTTATTACCGTTCAATACTTGTCGAAAGGCAGATAAATTTAACACAAAGGAAAATCTTAATTAGTTCAAAGCCAAATATTGATTTCTTTTGCAAGAAATCCTTTGAACTAAAGACACATGATAAAACATATTATAAATGTTACTTAATCTCTCAGCATAGCAAAAATATTTGGAGCATAAAGCTACATCGAGCACTCCCATATATTAATATTCTATAATGCTTATATACGTTTATACAAGCGCGTAGCCGCAAAAACTTTGAGAGGGGGGGTCACAATTTCTGACGAAAATGTAACAATATGTTCAAGTAAAACTCATTTATAATTGATCAATAATTATATATTTGAATGCGTATACATCTATCTCACAATACATTTAGAATCTCAAAGGACAAAAGTTGTAAAAAATGTATTAATTTAGGAAATGACTTAAAAACACATATAAAGAACCTAAATTTTTGGGGGGCTAGCCCCCCGCCTCCATATCATAATCATATTTTACTTTTTACAAGATGTAACAATATTTAAACATTCATAAAACTCTATTGTAGTGGAGTCATATGGATATGTCTTAAATTACGTTTGTAATATTTAAATTTTATTCTTTATATAACAGACTGTATTTAAACCTTATTATTTATGTCAAAAACAGTTCCCTTTCATGTGAGATGGATTAATTGTCGGAATTGTGAAAACTGTATCGTTATATGATTTCCAATCAACAAAAGATTAACTTTCAAAGTCCCTCAACGAATATCTTTCCAGGTACCAGTTACGATATTTTCTACAAAACAAAAAACGTCTACATTTTGACAGAAATATATCTTTTGAACTGGAGTGACTGCTTTGTCTTATCATTCAGAAGGAGAAAGCTTTACCTCCAAAATCGATTGATATATTTTATCAATTCCGTGCTATACTTAACGAAGTTTAATTTGTTTTCCAGATTTTTCCTGAACAGGTCAGGTTTTATTTTTTTTATTTGCATTCAAAACTTTAGTTGAATATAAACAAGCAGTTAAAAATACATAAACAGGCAGGTAATGCATAAAGGACATTTACACCTTAACATTGTGAAATATTTTACACTCAATTTTTGCTATTGTCATTACCTATTCAGTAAAGTTTTGAATTATTTTTACTTTTTTTTCTGCCTCATATTAATTTTTATACTATTTCCTGTATTTAAACACATGAAAGCCCATTATATTTCCATATGTTTTCATGCCATGTTTTATGTATTGAAAACACATTATGAAAACACATTACACTTTTGTGAATTATGACATAAATAATAAAATTTACAAAACATATAACTTGTATGCCATTGCATGCTTAAAATGATCAAAACATGTAACTTGTATGCCATTGCATGCTTAAAATGATCACATACTTCGTTTAATGAAAGCACACTACACTTTTGTGAATTATGACATAAATAATAAAATTTACAAAACATGTAACTTTTATGCCATTGCATGCTTAAAATGATCACATACTTCGTTTAATGAAAGCACATTACACTTTTGTGAATTATGACATAAATAATAAAATTTACAAAACATGTAACTTGTATGCCATTGCATGCTTAAAATAGTCACAAAACTTTGTAAAATGATGACATACTTTGTTGACTTTATTATTAATTAGTAATAATTTGCAAAAGTGTAGTGTTTTTTTCCCATTACGTGTGAAACACAATACAATTTAACGTGAAACAGAAAAGTTCAAATAATTTAATATTTTTCCTGAGTTTTTCATGAATGATTTAAATCTAGTATTTTCATAAATTTCCTTTCCCCCAGTGGATTCCAATAATTAAGCCTAAAGGTGAATGATTACCGGAAAGTGATCGATCGATAGTCAAGAATGTTTCTAATGAAAAATTTCCCACTTGATAATAGATAGTTGAAATCACTTCGCTCGTATGACTTTAAACATCTACTTTAAATCTTTCAAATTAAGACTCGTGTGACCAAAGATAAAAGCTTAAAATAAAGATAACAGCGTTCCTCGATAAAAAAAAACTTTCTGAAACTGTGATTCTGTTCTATTTCTCATTTTGTTTGATAAAAAAAACGAATTGAAATGTGTTTCAAAGTGATTGTTGCGATTTCTAACTTCGGGGTACACTTTCGATAATGCACTTAATATTTAAACAAGCTATAGGATAAAGTTTAGAGATTTAAAAAAAAAAACTGAAATGTAATAACACTTATTACCGTTTGATACTTTTGAAGAGGCAGTTAAAATTTTAAATAAAAGAAGAGCTAACTTGAATTAAAGGTAAATATTGATTTTTTTCCACTTTTATCGAAATATTTTAATTAATAAGAGATGGAGGGATTTCAGTAGTTACTTCATCCAACTGTGGAAGAATGAAAAACGAAAGCTGAGTGCAAGAATAAAGAAGATTGCTTATATTTTTGCTTTCTGATACTATTGTATAGAGAAAGTACTATTTCGCCGCGAGTTTTCTATTTCGAATTTTAACGGATAGGCAAGTTTTGACACATTTGACCTCGTTTAACCACTTTTAGAAAAAAAATATCCATTTGTGTGTGACTCGTCATCTGTGCCATAACCATGAAATGTGGAGAGGGTAACTCAACGCCTATACCGCCATTAACTTGTGTATGTAGATACGTGATGCTACAGCGTGCAGGCTCTACTTCAAAGAGAAGAGCGAGCTTACAATTATGTCCCAGTAGCTCAACGGTAGAGCGTCGGATGGCCAGTTCAAAGATCCGGGATTCGATTCCTGGTTGGGGCAGCAAAATACTCTACAATGGCGTCCTAACAAATCAACCCTGTAGGCATAGTGCGAAGATGTCAGAGGTCTGAAAGTAACCCTGGTATGACTGACACGAAATTAATGAGCTCTGTGATATGGAGCGTCGATTTCAAATTAGGAGGGTAATAACCACGCAGGAAGTTAACCTTCATGATAAAAATAACATTAGGAGGCTAACCTGGAGAAAAATAGCAGGCAGCGGTTAGCCAGATTTTCAGTTACACGCCAATCTGACATTAGAAGGTGGAGAATGCAGAGTTTACTTCGATAATAAGAGCTAACAATTTCGTCCCAGTAGAGCGTCGACTGGGTATTTTGTAGATCCAGGGTTCAATTCCCGGTTAGGGCAGGCAGCAAAGTTCTTTACAAGCGTTCCAGTGAATTTTAACTTCCTTCGGAAATAAACCTACTGAAGACACAGGTGTGAAAATAAAACAAAGAACTACGTTTATTATGATGAAACTAGGCTAATAAATACATTTAAAATGCAGAGCAGTCAGGGAAAGAGTAAAGGCGTTTTATAAAAATACATATAAAGAGCCAGGGAAATAACAGAGTATCATTCACCAGTTCAGAACGTTCTGTGAAGCATCTAAGTCAGACTCCCTTTGACATGCCATAATCTTCAGGTTAAAATTAGGAACTTCCCACAGCCGAACACGAATGGTTCATCAAACTTCAGGCATGAGAGCTAAGCACAACAGTGGGAGTGAAAGATTCGATATTAAGCAGGAAATGGTGGCTAAACAACAGCGACGCAGTGCATCAACTATGCTTGACGAAGAATCATTTCATTTGTATAGATGTAAAGTGTCAAAGCTTACCTCAGACCGATGACACATTCCAAAAACACTTTCAACACATCAGTATCAACTACGCAGTTCCATATCTTTAACTGGCATCTCAATAAGAGCTCTTTAAGACGGCTCCAAATTCCCCACGACTGCCAACTGCTCACAATTGCTCTGGCATTTGTGTCACTGACTATAACCGCACAAGTTCCTTTCTTTCACAAGTTCCTTTACAGGCTGTATAGGTCGCATATGATTTAAACACTCGACAAGCCCTTGATATGCATAAGTTCCCTTCATGTCAGGATAAATCGGATAAATGTCGGATAAACAGTTCCCAGTAAGGTTGGAACATCACGTGTAGAATGAGTCTGAAACGATTGTTTCCATGCTGACTTGGATTAGAGTGGATTGTGACGCAGCGTCACAATACCGGGAAAATATCCCAACTTTTACCTCCTTCGGAAATTTAGTGGAAATAGAGATAGAGAATTTTGAAAATAGGATTTAAAGGAGAAGCGAGTGTTCTTCATCCCAGCAATAGAAAAATATAATGCCGCGCCTGTTAATGTCAAATAAAATTTTGAAAAAGTGCCGCCGAAAAATAGACCACTCAGAACTAACTGTTCGAAAAAAACGGCGAAAACATAGATTTCAGGGGTCGAACAAAAATTTACTTTCATTACATAGAAAGTCAAAATGTTCAAAATTATCGTTCGAACAATTTTTAAATTAAATTTCAGGTAATTTTGATCGTATGACAAAGAAACATTTTTTATTCGACTCATGGACTATGGAATATATTTTCAGAATTTTTTTTTTTCAGAAGGGGGTGAGGAGCATATAAAAAGTCACACTTTCTACTTTTTTAAAAATGTGTCACATGAAAATCTTCTTAAATGGTGTCACATGATCCGAATTTTCATACGATACTAGTTTACCTCAATTGGAGTATTCATTTCTCAAACTGATATTTTGTCGTGCGATCTTTCCGAAATTCCCTGCATGTAGTCTATTAGAGAAAATAATCGTTAATAAATAATATCGTTCAAATCTACGATATAGATGTAAACGTAATCAAAATATAATCACAAATTAGTCAAATGCCTATATAATTTACACGTTTCAGTAAACAATTGCCAAATTGTGAAAAGAAATACTTTTTTTTTAAGAAATATTTTAAACGAATAACTCGGGTATGAAATTAAAAAAATATATATACATATCATCATTTTGATAATGATCGCAATGCAAGTGGAACAAAATACTATGAAATATGAATGTATGAGAAATTCGAGTGAAGACTATCAAATCTGATATTTTCATTTAAAAGTTCTGATATCCGGCTCCTTTAATACATTTTCACTATAGACAGGATGTTTTAAAAATATTGAACTGACTTTTTCCCTCAACTGTGAGTCAAGGACACATACTAACTACAAAATTTATTAAAATAATAAGTACTATTTTATTCGAACATTTTCACACCTGCGTGAGGAATTTGCATAAATATGCTGAATCTAACTTTTCTATGCCCACCCCCCTCCCGTAAGGGAAAATTCTCGTTAAAATATACCTTATTATCCATTGTTAGAGGTAAATTAAATAATATATGAAAATAATAAAAATGATGCTAAATCAATGAAAAGGACGACTAATTGATGAAAATTTAATATCTTGGAAAGAACATAAGAATCTACGAGTACTATAAGAATAATCTATTTTTCCGTCCTTCCTTAACGTTTGGATAAAATTTTGATAACGAATTTTTCTGTATATATCAAAGTTGGTGACTTTTTAAATGTTGCCAAACTGACGGAAATGTCAACCAGTTGATAAAATTCGCCAAAGTGATGAAACTAACGCTGAATCAACGAAATGACGACCAATTTGAAAGTTCAATATCTTGGAAAGAACATAAAAATAGACTATAAGAATAACCCATTTCTCAGTCAGTCCGTAACGCTTGGCGAAAAATTTGATGGGATGTTGCCAACTTGGCTATATTTTTAAATGTTGCCGAAGTGACGCATATGTCGCCAAATTTAAAACATGTCGCCAAATTGATAAAAATGACGCTAAATGGGAGGTAATGTTTTTCCAATTTTAAATTCCACCATATGATGGGCGTACTTTCTAGAATATAAAAAAATGCTCTTCTCTCTCTCCGTTTGCCTGTAACCCTTAGCGATACATTTGGCGAACTTGTCGAATAATTTAGCGAAATATAGCCAACGCTACGCTATTTCGCCCCAGATTAACGAAAATATCGGGAAAATTGCATAAATAGCGCTAAATTAACGTAAATGACGCCAATTTGATGAATTAATTATTTAAATACTTTAATAGATGAATTCTATTGCTTATTTAGAACTCTATCAATGTTGATAATTGTTAATTTAGAATTGAGTGAAAGTTAAGTTAATTGGATACTTCCAAATAAATGTTCATGTTGTCTTCTGGAAAAGCGCTAAATGTACAATTCAACGTTAAAAACACAATGCCGTGGATCTTATACATCATTTTTTCACTAACTATGAAGAAAGTAAATTCCTTGCATTATATAGAGAAAGTATTGTGCTGCTCACATTAGTTTTTTATTACTATCTCGACAACCCTTGGTCTTAGAAACTCGAAGCATGGACTAAATTTTAGAAGGGTCCGCTGTCCCTTCTAAACCACCGCTACCCACAAGATATCATTAAATTCGATGCAGCCTTGATAATGAGACAAACACACACACACACGTACAGACATATTTTCACTTTTATTTATATAGACTTGAAAATATAACTTGCCATAACTCTTTAAAATTATAAATTGAATGAAAGTTAAACTATCACATATTTTGAAACGCAAAATGTTTTAAATGATATTCATTTGATTATTTCAAATATCAGTGTTTTAACCCGAATGAAATCATTGCGCTCCATTTAATACCAAACCCTGTATATCCTATCTATTCACCCTTATTCTTAACTTTTTTTTTGTATGACGTCATTTGAAGTACACCACCAACCCAGCTGTCGAGTCTCTCACTTACCACTGTTTGCAGGGCCCTCCTGAGCTGACGTTTCATGTCACAGCAATCGGGTGCCCGCTGAATCGAAACAAGGGGCTTCTGCCCATCGTGGGGAGGGGCAGCTAACCCTCCCCCCCCCACTCCAACCCCAACCGTTTGATATTCATCTTTCCTAGGCCCTTTACGATTTCCACATGTTGCGCGAATGCTTGGGGGCAAAAAAATGAATTTGATTGGAACGCGAGCACGGAAACCTGCGAAGTGTGCAGATCGTTACAAAGTGATTGCCATGTGTGATAGAAGTGGTTTAACAAAGAATCGTCGGAATTCTTTGTGAATGGGGTGGGTGAGAATATTTTTTTAATTACAAATGATTTAAATAAATCCGTATGAGAAAGTATTACCATGATTTTTTATTGTTATATTATTTTCTCATAAGATTGTGTGTGTGCATATTATAATATATATATATATATATATATATATATATATATATATACAGGGTGTCCAGTGCTATCGGTGCCCAATAGTTAGTCAACCGTTAGTCACAGAGATGCACTTCTATTTGCAAAACTCTTTTAAATTTTAAAATCTATTATCTTAGAAACAGTTTAAATCAATAAATTCATTTCTGAAAGAAATACGAAATATAAATTTTTATGCAGTCCTCCGGTCCTACCAATTATATTTAGGAAAATCATCCACATACAATTTTATGCAAAATAAAAAGAAATCATTCTTTTACGACCAAAAGTGACCGACTTATAGCTGTTTAAAGTTGGAGCACTTTTTGTGCTGAGAAATGGTCAATACCGTCCTTGATTGGTTGGTTGCCTGGAGAAATGTTCCATATGGTCCCTAATTGGTTGGCTGCCTGAAACGGGACATTTTTATGCTTGGATTAAACTGTTCTCTGTGATTTAAACTGTTTCTAAGATAATAGATTTCAAAATTTAAAACATTTTTGCCATTGGAAGTATATCTCTCTGACTAACGGTTGAGGAAATAGTTATTGGGCACCGATAGCACTGGACATCCTGTATATATATATATATATATATACATTATAAAACTTGAAAAATTTATTTTCAATTTTAGTGAACAGATTAAAAAGCTAAAAGCAAAAAATAATTTATAATACATCTTGTAAAGCGCTATGCTGCAATATTTACATGTGTATTCCTATATAAATTCCCAAAAAGGACAAGTAGCAATGTACTCGTACAGATTCTAGATGAGTGACAGAAGTACCGGCCGGGGGGAGTTGCGACCCCCAGCACTCCGGTTAAAGCTTTTTCCGCCATGGCAAACGCTCCCGGTAACCGATACTCCCTACACGATTTCCTTCATGACCTTTTATAAATCCGCAAAAATACATACATATACAATTTCAATAACATGTAAAATCTAAAAGTTTACTTTTCTACGCTAAAACTATCCATGAAGCATTCTGTAAAAATATAACAAATAATTTAAAATACAAAATTCTTAAGACTAAAGAAATCCCAGTCTGAGAGGATATTTTTTTAAAAAATGGATATAAGACCCATAAACCGCATTATTTCCATATAAAAACCTGTGTGTAAAATTACCTCACAATTAGTCATTTAATCCTTTTAAACCCTTTCTATTCAAAACTAATGTTTGAAATACTAGTCAGAGTGTCTGTATTTTTAAATATGGACTCAAGACCTATTGGCAACTCCATCGCCATATATATACTAATGTTTGAAATCATTTCACTTATGGTTAATTATTACTTTAAAAACTATATATTCAAGACTATTGAAATCCATGTTATTATTATTAAAATCCTTTCTGGATACCAAAACCTATTGGCTTCTTTATCACCATAAAAATCCTAATGTTTGAATTTACTTCACTTGTGATAGTTTAATGCTCATAAATCGATATATTCAATTCCAAAGACATTCCAGTCAGAGAGTTATTTTTAAATATTGGATACAAGACATTTAAACAATATTATCACCTTATAAATATATATACATATATATAGACACATAAATACGCCATAGTCCAAACTCTACGCAATACACCTTCCCATGGAACAACACATAAATTTTAAAATCTATTATCTTAGAAACAGTTTAAATCAATAAATTCATTTCTGAAAGAAATACGAAATATAAATTTTTATGCAGTCCTCCGGTCCTACCAATTATATTTAGGAAAATCATCCACATACAATTTTATGCAAAATAAAAAGAAATCATTCTTTTACGACCAAAAGTGACCGACTTATAGCTGTTTAAAGTTGGAGCACTTTTTGTGCTGAGAAATGGTCAATACCGTCCTTGATTGGTTGGTTGCCTGGAGAAATGTTCCATATGGTCCCTAATTGGTTGGCTGCCTGAAACGGGACATTTTTATGCTTGGATTAAACTGTTCTCTGTGATTTAAACTGTTTCTAAGATAATAGATTTCAAAATTTAAAACATTTTTGCCATTGGAAGTATATCTCTCTGACTAACGGTTGAGGAAATAGTTATTGGGCACCGATAGCACTGGACATCCTGTATATATATATATATATATATATATATATATATATATATATATATATATATATATATATATATATATATATATATATATATAATCGACTTTATATGAAGCCACCAAAATTCTTAGCCCTGAGCTAACGAATTCTCACGATATTTTTTTATATCCGGCTGTGTTATCAAAAAATCTAGAACTAGATAGAATTTTTTTTTATTCGAGCGAAAGGTTCGAATTTATTCGAAATTTTATATTTTGTATTAATATGGCAGCATAGGATAACATTTGACATAATCATGCATAAAAGGGGTTTATTTATAATTCAATGCTCACAAGACTTGATAGTCTCAATCATTGCTGTGAAAAAAAGTCAAGGTACAATTTTTGTGTTCGTGACGTCATTTACCCCCAAGGGAGAGGGGGATATTTAACCCCCGGGGTGCATTGTCAAGTGGCATCAATTGAAAGATTTTTTAAGCCTTTTAAGGTGAGGAATAACATGTTATAATTCTGATCATTTTGATAAACAATACAGATTTTTCAAATTTTTTCTTGCAAAAAAATAGAACACACTACTTTACTTTAAGAACCCATTTCTCCGTCCGTCCGTCTCTGTAACGTTGGCCGACAAATTTGGAGCGATCTCGCCAACTTGGCGAAATTTTTAAATGTTACTAAATTGTTGAAAATATCGCCATATATATAAAATATGTCGCCAAATCGATAAAAATGTCACCAAATTGATAACAATGACGTTAAATCAATTAAATTAAATGTGTTTTGTTACAGGAGTACTATAATGATATTTCGGTAGCTTTTGTCTTTCAATCCAATCATCCCACTTTATTACAAATTTGACGACTTTTTTAATCTCGCAAAATAAACGAAAATGTCTCAAAATTGAAAGAACGTCCCTAACTTGATCAAAATGGCGCATAATTGAAGAAAATTCAATATTTTACAAAATTAAGTTCAATTTCCTTAATAATCAAATTTGCTTTGTGGGAATTATTAATTTAATATCTTAATAACCCATTTCTCTACCCGTCCGTCCATAACGTTTGGCGAAAAATTTGGAGGAATTTCGCCAACTAGGCGGTTAATTGTTGCAAAATTGACAAAAATATCGCCAAATCGATAAAAATCGTTAAATCAATGAAATTAATTGTGCTTTGTTAAGAAATTGTATTGTAATGATATATCGGTAACGTTTATCTGTTTGTTTAACCGTAACTGGAAAAATATTTGCTCCAAATGATCGCAATTATAGTATGTAAAATTTGAAAAAAAATATCATAAAATGGATTCTGGTATTAGAAAGTCTGGTTGAGCCACACTCCAGATAATTTTACATATAACTGTAATAAACCATCAGTTCAGGAGATTTGTTAAACAAATAACTCGATATTACTGTACTTTGATATCTACGTTACAAGATTAGTGTAGAATCAATAATATAAACACCTTGATTTATCTGTCTATCCTGAGTAACACTGGTACAAAATGTTGCCAACCGTGATTCAATCGCGGATTAACATTTCAATTATGATATAACCATGGAGCTTTACGGAGTATATGACATTACATACTGAAAGTGAGGTCATGATATGGGCGACCTGTTGTATCAAAATCGTGATTTTTGAAGTTCTTTTTAATTAATATTTAGTGTTGTATCCGTCCTAAAACCGCTAATTTTCACTTATGGAAGATGTAAATACCAAAAGATGTAGAATGAGTTGTATAAAAATTGCTGTATTTCTTTAACGCAAAATTATTTCGTTCATGGGAGTCTGCATAGCTGATATGAATGAAATATTCATTGATTTTACAGAGAGGAGGACGGTTTTTTTCGATGAAGTTTTAAGCATAGAGTTTAATTACTTGTACCTCTATGGTCTTTTAAATAAAATAAATTATTATAGTAGTGTGATGAATGAAATGCTGCTTTTTTAGAGAGCCAGGCGTGTTATATTTTAATGACGTGTTATATTTCAATAGACAGACAGAATGAACAAAGTCGTAAACCTTTTCAACTATGTTGTAAAGTGTTAAAAACTAAAACTCTTTATATAAATCCGATGATTTGAGTTCAAATAAATGAATTTCTAAAATGCATATTCAAAATTGTATTCACATGTTAGCATAATAATAAATTATTATAGTATTTTGATGAATGAAAGGATTGAAAAAAAATTATGAATAAAATGCTGCTTTCATATTGAGAGCCAGGCAATTTATATTTCGAAGACGTCATTTGAATAAAGTTCATTTGTTTTCGATGAAGATTTCAAATATAATAAATTATTGTAGTATTATGATAATTTTAAAAATATTACCGAGGAATGTATTGCATTTTAGAGATGCTTAAACCAGGCAATTTATATTTCAATGCCGTCATTTGAATGAAGTCAATGCTTTATGCAGGATTGACCTTTCTTGTTTTTCTTATAACCACAAGTTCTCAAATAAATATTTCAAATGTAAATTATTATTCCATTAAATCTTTTCACAGAGTGATCGCATTGTCAAAAACAATAAATATAAACATTTTCTCCTTTCAAATTATATTCAATTTTTTCCCCTTAGTAATCTTACGTACACAGTTTTTTTTTTTTTTTTTGCAAAGGCTTAGATAAAATTAAAAGTAAATTATTTCTTTTAGAATGGTCGCCACGGGCGTCAGGGTTATATTCTAGTCAGTATATATGTATTTAAAAGCCAACATGTGATTTTAGTGAAATAAGAGCACTCCAACTATTGCTATTATATTCCTACAAAACGAAAATTCATTAAAAAAATTTAAAACTAACGAAGCCTGTTACTAATAGAGTTTTTATTTTTGCAAATTTATTCAAACAGAAGTGTGGGTGAGCGTTTGTCATTCATATAGGCAAAATTCTTTATTTTCAGAAAATATAACGGCATTTGTTGCATGATGCGTTTATTCAGCCCATAAATAGCATTGCATTTCTTTCATGTTCTATAAAAAGACATCTGTCCATAACTCTAGCGCATGGAAACGGTCAATTTTAATTAACTACTATATCCCAGTTGCCACATGTCGCGAAGCCGGTTGGGGACCCATTAATCCCAATGCAATTTTAGAAGGCCTGCTTGTTTCTGGACGTGACCAGAAAATGGAACAAGTTCTTGTGTGTGACATTGGAACCGCTTGACACCTGTTGATTCAATAGGTAACTGCAACGGACATTTTGCTATAAAGCATTGTTCTCAGTTTCACTAAGGTAAATGTACTCAGTTTACTGACGAACTGTTTGTGTGACTTATATAAGTAAGGATTTGAAGAGAAGGGGGGGCAAAATATTTTAGGACCCTCTGCTTTGAACTTAATATATTTACAAGCAGATCTCTATCTATATATATAAAGAAAGAAAGTATGTATGTATGATCCACCATAACTGGAGAACGGCTGAACTGAATTTCATGAAATTTATCTTGGTAGTCTTGAAATCGGTCCACTTAAAACATAGGCCATGTTTCGAGTTTCTACAACTAGTGGTTCTCGAGATATTAGTGGAAAACGACACTTTTTCCTAGGAGTTTTACTCTCTAACTCCATGATTCACAACGAAAAAGGTTGGACATTGTTGGTTTAAAACGTGAAAGTCAATTAAATCTGTGGGAGTTTATTGAACGTATTAGACACTTTTGAAAATCGCAGGTTTGAGATATGAGTTCTACTCTCAAACTCCAGATCCACAACGAGAAAGGTTGGACATTGTTGGTTTGAAACGTGAAAGTCAATTAAATCTCTGAGTTTTGTGGGAGTTTATTGAACGTATTAGACACTTTTGAAAATCGCAGGATTGATATATGAATTTAAATAGAAACTATCACCATGGTTTATTTCTCACAGGCTTACTCAACACTGAGGTTTGTGGGAGTTTATTGAACGTATTAGACACTTTTGAAAATCGCAGGTTCGAGATATGAATTTAAATGGAAACTATCACCATGGTTTATTTTTCACAGGCTTACTCAACACCTAAAAGTATTAAGAAATCACAAGAAAGATCAATCATGCATAAAGCATTGATTATGAAACACTTTCCAACTTTAATTTTATTTAAACATCTCTAAAATGCGATATATTCAGCGGTAATATATCACAATCGGCCCTATATGTTCCGGTGTAATTTTTATCATAGTTTTGCATGGTGTATCCCGAGCAACGCCGGGTAATCTCTGCTAGTATATCTATATTAAAAATAAAGTAATCGACGCCGCTGCAGCTATTTGAAAAATTTTGAGTTTCTCAAGTTTCTCTGTCACATATGGCAAAATTTATAGCGTACAAAACTATGAAATTCGGTATATATGTAGAGAAATATTAAAAGAATACACCGATATAAAACTTTTTTCGATTTTAAATTTATTTTGAGAAATATTTAATGTTAAAGTCAAAGGAAGATTATTGGCGCTGCGAGTTTGCGTCCTGGACAGACTATCCTCGAATTTTTGTTCGCATCTACCTACATGGTTGAATATTTGCAGGACTGAGCCCTTTTCTAAAATTTCTATTTAGATTATGAGTTATTTAATTTTTATGCACTTCTAAAGTGAAAATTGGTCTTCTTTACGGGCGAAGATTTGAATGGTCGAGCCCATTGCCATGTTCTTTCTGACTGGTGCCTGAGTAACAGACGGTACGAAAGTGCTCGCGAAAAGAGAGCTCAGCAAGCATCAGTAAAATTACTGGTGTTGGCAAGTGTAGTGGGTAGGGGAGGATTCCCCTAATAGTACAAAAACTACCTACAGCCGCCGTAGCTGTTGACAAAAGTTTGTAAAAATTTTATGTTAAGGCACTAACGCTAATTTTATGCCATCAAATTATTTAACATTTTACATTATAGTTTAAATTCTGAACTATTATGTAAAATTCTAAATCAATCTAACCTTTAGAATATTATATTCTGTGTTCTTTATTTTTTTACCACCGGATTTAATATTTTATTTTTATATGATTTTGAAGTGAAAATTTAATTTTATATTGCGGCAAATCAACATATCACGTAGTCTTTGGGAGATGTTTTTAATTCGTACCTTGTACAAAAATAGAACCAATCGAATCTCCTACGAAACTGGTACCAATCGCACCTTTTAACAAAACTTGAACTGAACGTGCATTACACTGAGTGTGAACTTATATACTTTATACTTTAAATAATAATTTAGTCATTTTTATAGATTGATGCATTTGTATATTTAAATATTAATCTATATAATCAAAATTGAAAATCTGCCTGTCTGTCTGTCTGTTTGTAACATCATCACGGGAGAACGGCTGAACCGAATTTGATGAAATTTTGTGAACAGCCTTGAAATATCCCCCCATAAATTTAGCCCAAGTTTCAAGTATCTAAATCCAGGGGTTGTCAGGATATTAATGAAAAACCAAACTTTTTCCTAGGAGTTCTACTCTCTAACTCAATGGTTTATCCAAACGAAAAGCTTGAAAATCGTTTGAAAGTGAATTAAAACTTTATCTCTGAGTTTGATGGGAGATTATTTTTTGCGCTAATTAGTTACTTTTTGAAAACAGGAATTGTTTGAAACATGATTAATATGGGGAATCTCTCTCCTTGTTTTATTTTTCACACGCTTTTACTGAACAATGAAAAGTATAAAGAAATCAAAATGGTTATTTAATTTCGCAGTTTATGAGGATGATTCTATCTTACATCATGCTGCTAAGAAACGCAATTAAATTAAATCTGTCTGTTAATTTTAATTATTATTTTTTCGATTTGAATAATAAATAAATGGATATAAAAATATATTTTAGAAAATAACGATTTGATTTTTCTTATAGCATTTTTGACTGGATAATATCAATTACAGTCTTCAGGTTTAAACGTTATTATTATTGATATTTTTGGGGATTATTGATTCAGGAATTATTGATATTTTCAAGCTATTATGCAATTGTTTTATTATGACAAAAATTGTTTAAACTCACATATTGTACGTTGTACGAGTAATCTTCTAAAAATATACGGGTATATCTTTTAATCTACGAGAATATAAGTAGTACAGGTATATTGGCATATGTTTTGATATATTTTGGCATATATTGGAATCAATTATGACCTCCTGATATAAAGAGTACGGGGATTATTGATATTTTCAATTTATTACGTCATCTCTTTAATTTTGGCAAATATTTTTGAGACTCATATTGTAATACGGGTGATCTTCTACTAACACACTGACATCTTTCTAATCTGCGGCAATATAAGTAGTACGGGGTTGCATATATTGATTCAATTCCTTTTTTTGTGTAAATTTACTTACAAAAGGGGCCAGGATATTTTATTCTTCAGATCTGCCCGTCATGATAATTTTGCATAGTGAGAACAGATAGATATTCTTAAACATCTCTTTAGGAGAAATAAATTTAATATTTTAACAGAATTTGCACATGATTGCGAATTTGAAGTTAATTTATATTATATACTCCGTACGAAGAACGGGTATGCTGCTAGTGTATGATATATTTAAAACTCCGCCTATCACAATTGCCACATGCCGTCTCACATCTGACAGATTCCCCCCCCCCCACACACACACGTAAGCTGTAACACAAGACCGACCGCAATATTTCTTATAAAAATATATTTAAAATAGATATATTTTACTTTAAACATTTAAGATACATATAGCACGAAAGTTTTGTTTTTCAACAGTGAAGATTTTTATCTTTACTATTGAAGAAATAAATTAACTAAAATTCGTTTTTCTCAAAATGTTACAATTATCTCCAGTTTCCTCTAAATATCAAAATCGAGGTAGAATACATAGAAGAGAACATAACTTTGTAGAACATCCAACAATATACAGTATTAGAAAAGGAGTAGAGATTGACTAAAATTGCAATCATTTTAAATCCCCACTGCAAGACAAAATCAATATAGAAAATCTGATGTGGGCAACACATGACTTTCCTTATATAATGCGATGAATTTAGTACTTTTACAGTAAAAAAAAAATGATTATTCTTATAGCAGATACTTATATTCTTTCCATAATATTGAATTTTCGAAAATTAGTCGTCATTTTTATTGATTTAGCATCATTTTTATCCATTTGGTGAGATTTTCGTTAATTTGCCAACATTTAAAAAAGTCGTCAAGTTGGCAACATTCCACCAAATTCGTCGCCAAAATCTCGCCAAGCATTATGAACGGAGAAATAAGTTATTCTTAAAGCAGGTAAAGGACTATTGGCGTTCAAACACAAAATTATTACTCAAATTATCTTTTCTCGTGAATGGAACGAGCTAGATCCACGAGAATGATGTCACCAAATTTATTGCATGATATTACATGTGAAAAGTGAACATGTTTCTCAAAAGTTAAGTTTTTATTTTAATTTATGGGATTTTTTGATACATTTATTTGAAAAATGTACAATATCTCGAGAACAGTTCGTGCTAGCGTCCTAATGTTTATGCCAATCGTTTTCTAAGGAAAAATTACATAAGAAATATCTATTTGCGTACCTTTATTAAAGGTTTTGAATTTTTGATGATTTTTTTCAAAATTTCACTCGAAAATTTAAGGGGGGGGGGTGAATATTTGATTACGTTTAAAAACAATAGGTTTCCAGTATTCACGGATTGTGATTTTTGTACCAAATTTCATTCGAATCGCTCCCTTCGTTCGTGAGATATCGTCTCCATAGACTCACTGACACACACCCACACACATACCTCACCTCAAAAATGTTTGATTTGTGATCAGGGATGCTTTAAACGTGCTCTCCCGTCGAAAAATCGAACTCGAATTCGAATTTTCGACCCCGTTACAATACTTTCCTTATACATTATGTATATAAGGAAAGTAAAACATCTGGTGAGCAGCACAATAACTTAACAGTTGATGAGTATTTAGAAAACAGTCTCAATTGAAAAGTAGAGATAAGTAACAATACATCAATCTTTAGCTGATTCACTGAGATCAGGGACTAATAACAGAAGAGTACGATCAGTTTCAGGTGCATGAGTAGAGATAGATCAATCTATCCAGAAAATAAATACCAGCTATATGGAAACAATTTCAAAAGATTAAATTAATATTAAGGCTTAAGCATTAATAACTTAAAGGAGTTTTTATACCCTGATTGCGTAAAAATTTTGATTTTTTGATAGCGAAATTTTATAAATTAAAGTTATTTGCATTGTAAAACTTTTATAGTGTGAATTGCAGGGATAAACAACTCGTTTAATTTTAATGTTATCTTGTCATAAAGATGGCGGCTTTCCGCCACATTTTAAGTTCCTTATGTTGATAAACATAATTACACTACTTCTTGATGAAAAAACTCCCCGCAAAAAACGTAAAAAACCTATTTCCAAAAAGTTATGAAGTCTCAAAATCTGCGAGTTTGCGTTAAGTTCCCGAAGGACTTGAGGTGTACTATCAGGTATGGGCTATCCTGCTAAAATTACTCATCCTCTTTCAAATCACATATGGTTCTTTTTATTCGTAGACATCTTTTTCAATTGGACTAAAAATCAAGTTTGTCGAATTTTTGAAATAAATTCTAAATAAAATTTATCTTCAAGTTTAAAAAAAAGTGTTTGCACCTCCCTTCCAATCAAACAAAAAGAGCCATCATTCATGAAAATCGGTTTTGTAGTTAAAACAGTAGTTACGGCAATACTGAAGAAATAAAAAGTAGGAAAAGACAATCGCAAAAAGAACCACATTAAAGATACTTTTTATCAAGTACTACTACACCAATTGTGATTTTATTTGTTTTATTTTTCTGAACTTTGCAAGCTTATCACAAAGAAAAAAGATTCAAGTCTTTAAATCCATGGCTGAGCTACATACCACAGAAAATCGGCGTTTGTCACGTTAAGTATAAAATGCACTGGCCAGCTTCAGTTTCGGACTTGATGACTTGGCAAAACGGAACGCTGTCCCGTTCCTAAAACCTAATTCTTGTCAAATAGCAATAAAAAATAATATTTATTCCAATATACTCTCCTTTAGATTCATAATTAATTATATTTTAAAAGAAAAGAACACATGTTGCTTTATATACTCATTCAATTATTTATTAATAATTCAAAAAAAGCTCTGTATAGAGAGGATTGAGAATATCTGATAAAAGCAACATGTGGCGAATTACTGTGTGCACCATCTGGGATTGCAAACTTAGCGGGGAAGAGGCATTGTTAATTGTGTTCTCCCCCACCATGCTGAATCAAGAACTGGGGTTAATCGGAATGATTAGATCATGCGGGTGGCTTATCGAATCAATTTTTTCTCTTTTCATATATGCGGCTGTGTTTGCATATTCATGATGGATATTTACTTCTCGTTATAATAATTTTAGTTATTCTACATTGTACAATTTGTATAGCTTCTTAAACGTTAATTGTCACTAATGTGTGTATATATATATATATACAATATAAAACTTGGAAAAATGCTACAATTTTGAGTGAATTGATTAAAAAGCTATAAGCAAAAAAACAATTTTTAATACAACTTGTAAAGCGCTATGCTGCAGTTTTACATGTGTATATCTATATAAATTCCCAAATAGGACAAGCAGCAATGTACTCGTAAAATTTCTAGATAAGTGACGTAAGTAACGGCCGGGGGAAGTTGCGACCCCCAACACTCCGGTTAAAGCTTTTTTCCGCCATGGCAAACGCTCCCGGTAGCCGATACTCCCTACTCTATTTTCTCCATGACTCTTATAAAACCGTAAAAAATTACGTACACACATATACACTTTCAATAACTTGTAAAAATCCAAATGTTTACTATAATACGCTAAAACAAACCAAAAAGGACACACTATTAAAATATAACAATTAATTTAAAATACTAATGTATGAAATCACTTCACACGTGGTTATTTAATATCCCAATATCAATATATTCAAAAAATAATGTTTGAAATCCAAGTCAGAGAGGTTATATTTAAAAATTCGGATACAAGACCAATAGGCAGCACTATCGCCATATAAATACTATTGTATGAATTTACTTCACTCGTGGTTATTTAATACTTTAAAATCAATATATTCAAGACTAATGAAATCCTAGTCCGAGAGGTTATTTTAAAATTGGATATAAGACCTATTAACAACATAATTGCCATAAAAATACCAATGAATGAAATTAATTCACTCGTGGTTATTTAATCCTTTAAAAACTATATATTCAAAAACTAATGTTTGAAATACAAGTCAGAGTGGTTGTTTTTTTTAAATATGGATACAAGACCTATTGGCAGCATTATCTAGAAATTTTACGAGTACATTGCTGCTTGTCCTATTTGGGAATTTATGTATATATATATATATATATATATATATATATAATGTGTGTGGAATATATAGCATAAAACCTATGTATGGAGGATGACAATGTGAGATACGTAATAGAAACTCGATCTTAGCTTTAAAAATCAATTTTAGGGGGCTTTGTAGCTATGGGTATATGTAGGTATGGATGCATGTATATATTCTCTACCACCCACTCGCTTCATTTTAGTACATATTAATGTAGTTTAAATTCAAGTAGGAAAGTAATACTCAAGTTCTCTTATTTATTGCATAACATAATGGCCTATTTAATGTGGCATGCAGTAGCGTATCGAGGTTTACCGAGTCTCCAAGCAAACTTTCATGAAAGTTCTCATCTAAACAATGAGTAAAACTTCAGAAACTCGAAAACTGGTTATCCGAAAAATCGATTACCTGACAATTTATTTTTGTTTTTACAAATTAAGTAGGGATATAAAATAAAACAAATTAAATAGGGATTAAATAGGGATATAAATAGGGATTTATTAAATGTACGTTAGTCTTTTCATTTTAGAAAACTGGCATAGAATTATGGGCGCCCGGGTCAACAGTATTTTGGGGCTCTTTGTTTATAATATAAAAATATTCCGGGGCCTGAAACGACCCTATATCGATGGAAAATTCATCTCTGATTATATAACCAAGCGTACCGTGAGATTATAGTATCATATTCCCCTGGGATATGTTAACTTAAATGAATGTCATGACCATCATTTTCAGTCACAAATATCAATTAGGGTTGCCACGTATGTTAAAAGCATATTCTGATATTGTCTTTGCGGAACATTTACAATAAAACGAAAAATCTTGGTAATTTTGGTGCAAGTTAACATTTAAAATAAAACAGCTTTACTAGACAATAATTTTCACTTATAAAATTATATAACATACGAATAATTGTTGAAGACACCGTCCAGCACTTCTACAATAAAGCTTCGTCACTCAAAAACGTAGTTAAAAAGATCATCAATCTATCTCAAGAGTGATCTGTCTTAATCTGTTTTAATCTTATCAACCGTACCTAACAAGGGCTTTGCTTTATCGGAAAGTTTGATAAACTTTTGGCTATATCGAGCTTTTGCATCATAAGTGTTTCATCTCTTAACCTTTTTATTATGAAAAGCGATATCTTCAAAATCAGTAGTGATAGGATTTTTATGTAGATTACTGCATATTATTCCTTTTAACAATATTAATTCTCATCTTTCTATTTAAAATATCGTAACAGTTGTATTATTTTTGTCAAACAGATAAACAAAATTATTTTAATATTTGGAAAATTCAATAAAACATAATTCTATATGATCAAATGTTTTCTTGTACGCATTGTTTAAACAAAAAAACACGTTTCTGCATTTAAAATGTTCTACCCATGTTGCACATTAATTAATTTTTGTTCACATCTTACACCTAAAATCGTGTAATATACAATGCATTATATCTTGCATATTTTATCACGCCGATGTTAAGAGATAAAACTACGCATTAAATGGCGCAATTTTAGAAAGTAAATTTTTACTTTTAAACATGGTAATATGCTGAGTAATGGTATATATTACACCTCTACTCATGCTAGAGAGTAAAAAAAATTGAGATTTACTAAAGAAACTTTAATGTATCTGGTGTAATTCATCAATTCAGCTGGCGTTATCATCTAATGGCAAAAGTTTGCAAGTATTTTGGCCTCTGATGCATTTTGCGTCATGCATGAAATTTCGTGACAAAGCTGAAGCCGTTTATTATTATACACTAGTCACAAAAATTTAGATAAATTACGAAAAAAATGCAAGAATTGTCTGATATTAAACAATTACACTGATATACATTTAGTAAAATGCTCAAAAAGCTTATCAAAAAAGGATACATTGTTTGCAAACCGTCAACATCTCTAAAAAAATGCTAATCACAGTGGTTTTTCTTTAACTCTACTATCAATAATTTTCAATTTTTCAATGCAACTTTTAAAACAGCCTGGAAATCACATGCTTTTCCTACAGTAGATACAATTTTTATACATTATAACCACTTGCACTATTAACCAATAATATTTTCCAAGGTGCTACTTGTCTTTGAAATATAATTTATATCCCTAACTTTTCATGATTAGTATAGTTTAATTTCGTCTCTCATGCATACACGCAGTGCATTCTAGGCTAAATAGCTAAAATTCTACAAAACTAAGACCATTTGTGCACCTTAATGGGTGTAAAAATACATTTTTTACAATATCTACACATAGTAAGGTGATATTCTCCTTATAAATTATTAACAACCAACCTAAAGAACAGACATTATGCACCTTTAAGTACATAAACATGGTGCAAATATAGGATAAGAGGCGTTTTATCTTTTTCGGTAAAAATAAATTACGTTAGAACATACTTCTTATTTCCAAAAGCCAGTTGGTGTAATATGCTACAGCAAGGTTGCCCCTTATTTTTGAAAGGCGTAATCAAAAGTTACATCTTATTTCATATTTTCTAAATCATAGAATTAGAATAGATTTTAGATGCGAAATAATATATCATATGATAAGAATAAAAATAACATTTAAAATACATCATATAACAATAATTCTTATAAAACTATAATACTTCATGTAATTCGCAATGGGATATTGTTTAGTTTCGGATGTAGCAATTTTGACATTTAATGTCCAATGAACATACTCCCTTTTCCAACATGTCTCTTTTATAAACTAAATCAGCATGCGAAAGAGTTGTGTACCTGCATACAAACGTCAAAGAAGGGTGGGATATTAATTGTCAATGCCACAACCACCCCCTTCCCTCAAATGGGGAGTGAATGAAAATTTGGCGTTAACAATATTTACAGCATCGGAAGAGAGCAGGTGTTATTTCACGCGCTTCTGGAAAGCTTTCTAATTTGCCTATGCATGTGATTTTTACTCATATATAATACCCGTTTGAATTATAAATAAAATATGTATCTTCCAAAGACATATGAATAACATCTATATGTTTTAAAATCTTACAGAATAAAAGATATGTGTTTGTTTGTTTCTTTGTTTGTTTGTGTGTTTGTCGGCTGCGCAGCAGAAAATCTAAGCTGCCCCACAGTTACAAAATTCGGTACAATGACATAAATAGTTCAGTTCAGGTCCTAATGTACCTTGGCGAGATATTTCTTTAATTCGAATTAATTCTAAAGTTACGAACGTTAAAGTTAAAATTCGATCGAAATGTCGCCATTCTCAAATCAAATTTATCAAACAAACAAATTTTCGAGCGCAAGAAATAGAGACCTTTATAACTACAGGAGCTGCAAAATTCTAACTTTCTGAATTTTAAGAAGTATCATTTTGATATTTTATATGTATGCTAATTTGACTATTATATGCATTCTGTGAAAAATTCATTTGAATCAGGCGTAAACTTTTGAAGATGCCAGTTAGCATTTTAATTTTGCATCCCTGGCTAAAAGTTCTCTTTTTTTCATTTACGAAAATTGCGTCACATCGACTGCCATAGCGATAAATTCGAAAATTCTAGACTAGATCATGTAAAAATGTATAAAGTTCCGTCAATACTTTTTTTTATTTTACTCTTATTTTTTAATTTAATTTAATTTTATTTTATTTTAATTTATTTTATTTTTTGCTCTAGGGGTTTCTAGAGTTGCAGATTCGAGACTTTTTTTCATTTAATTGAGAGGTGTTATATGTATTATTAAGCAGAAAGTGCTTATTCATAAGTTTGCCTTCTGAATCCCGGACAACGTCGAGTATTTGTGCTTACACAAAATATGATGTGATCGGTATATACCGTTTCCTATTGACCCTACTTCATTTTTACTGTCTTTCTTTTTTTTATATGCATTTATCGCACAAAATAATAAAATAGATGAATATTCATTTAAAATGACATGAAATTTGCAACCTCAAAACCATTTTGAGCAAGAAAGACCAATCCTGCATAAAGCATTGATTGTGAAACACTTTCCAACTGCAATGCAACTTTATTTAAACATCTCTAAAATGCGATACATTCAGCGGTGATATTTTAAAAATTATCACAGTACTACAATAATTTATTATATTTGAAAACTTCATTGAAGACAAATGAACTTTATTCAAATAACGTCATTGAAATATAAATCGCCTGGCTCGCTATATAAAAGCAGTGAATATTTCGTTTATAAACTTTTTTCCATTCCTTTCATTCATCTGCGATATTTTTCAAATTATCACACTACTACAATAATTTATATTTTTAAAATTATCACAATACTACAATAATTTATTTTAGTTAAAAACGTAAAACCATGGAGGTAAAATTACTTTCTAACTTCATGCTTAAAACTTCATCAAAAAAGCAATAATATGAAATTATCTTCTTTTCTATGTAAAATCAATGAATGTTTCATTCATATCAGCTATATTGCAGACTCCAGAACTAAATAATTTTGCGTTAAAGAAATTCAGCAATTCTTATACAACTCATCTTACAGACTAATCTGTTTACATTCTTCATAAGTGAAAAATTTTTTCAAATTTTTTATGGGATAATTTGAATATTTCCTAAAATTTTCGAAGCAATTTGTGAATTTTAAATTCGCTTTAAAAATATTTGATAAATTAGGTACCAATGGTAGTTCAATGTATTTCATTTTTTTCAACTCGAAGTTAATCAAAAACTAATTGGGTGATATTATTTATTTAGACTCTCACATATCCCGCAGACCGTCTCAACAACATACTAAAATTTCATTTTGAAAAAGTCATTTTTACGGTAGTTATCGTGCGAACAGACAGACAGACAGACAGAATGAACCAAGTCATAAACACTTTTCAACTATGTTGTAAAGTGTTAAACACGTATATATATTTTTTGTATTTTGAACATGTGCAAATATGAGAATTAAGTGGTATAATCTTTCAGAGTTTTTATTCTTATTAATTTTCCAGAAGAAATGAACAATACTGTATAGTATTGTACCGATTATCCGAATCCCGGTTATCTGAGGTCCGTGTTCTTCGAGCTAACTCTATCTTTTTCACTCACTTTTTCTGATGAAGTTGAAATATCGACTCTCATAGAGTTCTATAAAAAACTCTGTAACTGAGGAAAAATATAATAATGAAGTTATCTTCCGCTTATAGATCTAGTAAGAAATCTTTCGATTCCAGAATCGGCAAAAGACATTCAAGATTGGATTTATGAAGTTAAGCAACAGGAGGTAAGAGCGATGAATAAATTTAGTGAGTAAAGAAAAATAAGAGAATGAATAAGAGTATGACGTGTATCCAGAAAAATACTCAATAATTTAGCATACGGAACTTCTTAATGCGTTTAAAACAGCATTACGATGCAGCGGACAGCAGGGTGAGTGTCCTGCTGTTGGATGTATCGTAGTGTGTAAACACATGACATATGTATTTATTGTGCATATTATTTTTCTTACAGTACATATTTCCTTAATGGAAGGAAGGGGAGATATCCTAGGGGGAAGATAACATTGTCATAAATGTCAGCGCTAAATTGTACAGTGCAGTGTACAATGTACAGTGCAGTATACGCACAATTGTACATTAGATGCGAAGCTTTTTTCAGAATTAACCGAGTCTGGCCGGACCCCCAGCTGTTCTCGGTCTGCAACAGTTCGGATAATCGATACTCTAATTTATTTCAAAACATGTGAACCTTCTGGAATCTAATCGCATACCCAGTACATCTACAAACTTTGGGTCGCAAGGGTTGACAACTAATAAGCTTTTCACCATCCGTTAGATGATAGCTGGATTTTATGACTACTATAAATTTATGCAATGCTAACAGATTTTGCAAACGTTTATTTATATTTATAAGCGTGAATAAATATCGTGTGTAAACAAATATTATATGCGAATAATATTTGGTAATTCTAATCTGCATTTCAACACGCAATTCATAACAGAACCAGACAAGATTCGTTACCATAGTATGAACCTCATAAGGCTAGATAAAGCATTGCACTTCTGGGACGATAGCAATTTCTTAAGGCTGGTCGCCAAAGGCGGCTAGTCTTAAATAATAAAAGGCAATGTCTGTGTGTGTGTCTGTCTGTCTGTCTTATACACTATACGTTTCGCGACCGCGCGTCGGAGAGCTACGAAATTTGGCAATCGGAGACCCGGGGGGGAGGGAAGGGGACACATGAAAACCGATTTTTAAAATTTTAATTATTTTTTTATTTATTTAATGTTTTATGCGATTTCGACCGTTTTTTGCCATTTTTGCCCTTTTTTCTCCACGATCCAGACATCGTAGAAAAAAATAAATGACACCATCGGAAAGAGCAGAGAATTTTGAGTAAAAATATATCAATTTCAAATCTGAATTTCGATTTCTAATATTTTTTAAAGATTTTAAAACAAAAGTCACTTTTTGCTCAAGAAAACGATTTTTGGTTTTTAAATTCTCGCATCGTGAAAAGTACTCATAATTTCGACTAATAATTTACATTTTCAGAAAGGTCAAACATCTGGCATTCTTACAAGTCCAATCTGGTCCAGAAATAATGAAAATTGCCTTCAGGATGGCAATTTTAAAGACGCCATGATTTTAAATTTGTCGGCTACCGGCTCAGTTTCTCAAGGGCATTTTCCCCCCATCCGCATTAGTTTCTTCCCCGTCTCCATGGAGACCGCGCTTTCGGTTTTAACTGAATTACGAGCATAAGTGTTGTATACATCGGGCGAAATTATTATATTTATATGATATTTTAAATGGATATTTTTAAATGGATATTTTAAATAATTTAAATGATTGAATTATGGTGGTTTGAATTGTGGTGATGTATTTGAAATTATTATATTTATGGATTGGTGGAACGATATGGTTGATTTTTTTATTTTAAATGGATATTTTAATTTATGGATATTTTAATTTATAGATATTTTAAATGGATATTTTAATTTTATGGCTATTTTAAATGATGGAACGATGGAACGAGGATGGTGGAATTAAGAGCCTAGCATATGGTCGTTATAAATTTAAATTAGCGCGCGGGAAGTTAGCGCGCGAGAATTGCACTCGGTAGGCCTGGGTTCGATTCCCGCCACTGATGCGGAGTACGATCACCTTAAACATATGGGTCGATAATTCCTTCCGAGAGGTTGGTGGCAGGGAAAGGAGGGTACGGTCTCTGTGGATGCCTCCCCCACTGGGTCCTGGTCCAAATTGGGTGAATAAAAAGAAAGTTATGGAGATTGTCGCGGAGGGCGCGGTAGCCCAGTGGTTAGCGTGCGGGAATTTCACTCGGTAGGCCCGGGTTCGATTTCCTCCACTGACAAAACTGCTGCCGTGTTCACGCGGAGTACGATCACGTTAAACATGTGGGTCCGTAAGTCCTTCCGAGAGGTTGGTGGTAGAGGAAGGAGGGTACGCACCCTGTGGATGACTTTCCCACTGGGTTCCGGTCTAAATTGGGTGAATAAAAAGAAGGTTATGGAGATTGTCGCGGAGGGCGCGGTAGCCCAGTGGTCAGCGCGCGGGAATTTCACTCGGTAGGCCCGGGTTCGATTCCCGCCATTGCCAAAACTGCAGCCGTGTTCACGCGGAGTACGATCACGTTAAACGTGTGGGACTGCAAGTCCTTCCGAGAGGTCTGTGGTAGGGGAAGGAGGGTACGGTCTCTTTGGATGCCTCCCCCATTGGGTTCCAGTCTAAATTGTGTGGCACTTCCTGGCCTTCCAAGCAGTTACCTTACACCTTTCTGGTAGGTCGCGCCAACGAGTTTGCCACGGTCAGAATTTTCAAGGGTAGCGAACAGGCTGGTCGCCAAAGGCGGCTAGTCTATATAATAAAAGGCAATGTCTGTGTGTCTGTCTTATACACTATACGTTTCGCGACCGCGCGTCGGAGAGCTACGAAATTTGGCAATCGGAGACCCGGGGGGGGAGGGAAGGGGACACGTGAAAACCGATTTTTAAAATTTTAATTATTTTTTTATTTATTTAATGTTTTATGCGATTTCGACCGTTTTTTGCCATTTTTGCCCTTTTTTCTCCACGATCCAGACATCGTAGAAAAAAACAAATTACACCATCGGAAAGAGCAGAGAATTTCGAGTAAAAATATATCAATTTCAAATCTGAATTTCGATTTCTAATATTTTTTAAAGATTTTAAAACAAAAGTCACTTTTTGCTCAAGAAAACGATTTTTGGTTTTTAAATTCTCACATCGTGAAAAGTACTCATAATTTCGACTAATAATTTACATTTTCAGAAAGGTCAAACATCTGGCATTCTTACAAGTCCAATCTGGTCCAGAAATAATGAAAATTGCCTTCAGGATGGCAATTTTAAAGACGCCATGATTTTAAATTTGTCGGCTACCGGCTCAGTTCCCCAACGGCATTTTCCCCCCATCCGCATTAGTTTCTTCCCCGTCTCCATGGAGACCGCGCTTTCGGTTTTAACTGAATTACGAGCATAAGTGTTGTATACATCGGGCGAAATTATTATATTTATATGATATTTTAAATGGATATTTTTAAATGGATATTTTAAATAATTTAAATGATTGAATTATGGTGGTTTGAATTGTGGTGATGTATTTGAAATTATTATATTTATGGATTGGTGGAACGATATGGTTGATTTTTTTTATTTTAAATGGATATTTTAATTTATGGATATTTTAATTTATAGATATTTTAAATGGATATTTTAATTTTATGGCTATTTTAAATGATGGAACGATGGAACGAGGATGGTGGAATTAAGAGCCTAGCATATGGTCGTTATAAATTTAAATTAGCGCGCGGGAAGTTAGCGCGCGAGAATTGCACTCGGTAGGCCTGGGTTCGATTCCCGCCACTGATGCGGAGTACGATCACCTTAAACATATGGGTCGATAATTCCTTCCGAGAGGTTGGTGGCAGGGAAAGGAGGGTACGGTCTCTGTGGATGCCTCCCCCACTGGGTCCTGGTCCAAATTGGGTGAATAAAAAGAAAGTTATGGAGATTGTCGCGGAGGGCGCGGTAGCCCAGTGGTTAGCGTGCGGGAATTTCACTCGGTAGGCCCGGGTTCGATTCCCTCCACTGACAAAACTGCTGCCGTGTTCACGCGGAGTACGATCACGTTAAACATGTGGGTCCGTAAGTCCTTCCGAGAGGTTGGTGGTAGAGGAAGGAGGGTACGCACCCTGTGGATGACTTTCCCACTGGGTTCCGGTCTAAATTGGATGAATAAAAAGAAGGTTATGGAGATTGTCGCGGAGGGCGCGGTAGCCCAGTGGTTGGCGCGCGGGAATTGCACTCGGTAGGCTAGGGTTCGATTGCCGCCACTGCCAAAACTGCTGCCATTTTCACGCGGAGTACGATCACGTTAAACATGTGGATCCGTAAGTCCTTCCGAGAGGTTGTTGGTAGAGGAAGGAGGGTACGGACCCTGTGGATGCCTCCCCTACTGGGTTCCGGTCTAAATTGGGTGAATAAAAAGAAGGTTATGGAGATTGTCGCGGAGGGCGCGGTAGCCCAGTGGTTAGCGCGCGGGATTTGCACTAGGTAGGTCCGGGTTCGATTCCCGCCACTGCCAAAACTGCCGCCGTGTTCAGGCGGAGTACGATCACGTTAAACATGCGGGACCGTAAGTCCTTCCGAGAGGTTGGTGGTAGGGGAAGGAGGGTACGGTCCCTGTGGATGCCTCCCCCACTGAGTTCCTGTCTAAATTGGGTGGCACTTCCTGGTAGGTCGTTCCTTCTGGTAGGTCGCGCCAGCGAGTGTGCCACGGTTAGAATTTGCCACGGTCAGAATTTTCAAGGGTAGCGAACAGGCTGGTCGCCAAAGGCGGCTAGTAAATAATAAAAGGCAATGTCTGTGTGTGTGTGTGTCTGTGTGTCTGTCTTATACACTATACGTTTCGCGACCGCGCGTCGGAGAGCTACGAAATTTGGCAATCGGAGACCAGGGGGGGAGGGAAGGGGACACGTGAAAACCGATTTTCAAAATTCTAATTATTTTTTTATTTATTTAATGTTTTATGCGATTTCGACCTTTTTTTGCCCTTTTTGCCCTTTTTTCTCCACGATCCAGACATCGTAGAAAAAAACAACTCACACCATCGGAAAGAGCAGACAATTGCGAGTAAAAATATATCAATTTCAAATCTCCATTTCGATTTCTAATATTTTTTAAAGATTTTAAAACAAAAGTCACTTTTGGCTCAAAAAAACGATTTTTGGTTTTTAAATTCTCGCATAGTAAAAAGTACTCATAATTTCGACTAATAATTTACATTTTTAGAAAGCTGAAATATCTGGCATTCTTACAAGTCTAATCTGGTCCAGAAATAATGAAAATTGCCTTCAGGATCGCAATTTTAAAGACGTCATGATTTTAAATTTCTCGGCGTTCCGCTCGGCGTTCCGCTTCGTTTCTCCCCCGCTGAAGCAGGGAAGGTGGTGGGTGGGGACGTCAAGGTGGAGGTGACGTCACGGTTCTGTATATGCATAGCGATGGGTGGGACAATAAGAAACCGAATTAGTTTTTACTTTCCGTTTCCCGCGCTTCCGATTTTAAATGAAATAAGAGCTTAACATCCTTACTCCATAAGCTTAAGCTCCTTTACTCCATATAAATTATTATATTTATATTTTAAATGATGGAACGATATGGATTTTTTAAATGGATATTTTAATTTTATGGATATTTTAAATGATGGAACGATGGATATTTTAATTTTATGGATATTTTAAATGATGGAACGATGGATATTTAAATTTTATGGATATTTTAAATGATGGAACAATGGAATGAGGATGATGGAATTAAGAGCTTAGAGAGCATATGGTCATTTTAAATTGTAAATTAGCGCGCGGGAAGTTAGCGGTCGGCCCGGGTACGACTCCCGCCACTGCCAAAACTGCCGAAGTGTTCACGCGGAATACGATCACGTTAAACATGTGGGACCGTAAGTTCTTCCGAGAGGTTGGTGGTAGTGGAAGGAGGGTACGGTCCCTGTGGATGCCTCCTTCACAGGGTTCCCGTCTAAATTGGGTGAATATAAAGAAAGTTGCGGAGGGCGAGGCAGCCCAGTGGTTAGCGCTCAGGAATTGCACTCGGTAGGCCCGGGTTCGATTCCCGCCACTTCCAAAACTGCCGCCGTGTTCACTCGGAGTACGATCACGATAAACATGTGGGTCCGGAAGTCCTTCCGAGAGGTTGGTGGTAGGGGAAGGAGGGTACGGTCCCTGTGGATGCCTCCCTCACAGGGTTCCCGTCTAAATTGGGTGAATATAAAGAAAGTTGCGGAGGGCGAGGCAGCCCAGTGGTTAGCGCTCAGGAATTGCACTCGGTAGGCCCGGGTTCGATTCCCGCCACTTCCAAAACTGCCGCCGTGTTCACGCGGAGTACGATCACGATAAACATGTGGGTCCGGAAGTCCTTCCGAGAGGTTGGTGGTAGGGGAAGGAGGGTACGGTCCCTGTGGATGCCTCTCCCACTGGGTTCCGTTCTAAATTGGGTAAATAAAAAGAATGTTATGGAGATAGTCGCTGGGGGCGAAGAAGCCCAGTGGTTAGCGCGCGGGAATTACACTCAGTAGGCCCGGGTTCGATTCCCAAAATTGCCGCCGTGTTTACGCGGAGTACGATCACGTTAAACATGTGGGTCTGTCAGTCCTTCCGAGAGGTTGGTGGTAGGGGAAGAAGGGTACGGTCCCTGTGGATGCTTCTCCCACTTGGTTCCGGTCTAAATTGGGTGAATAAAAAGAAAGTTATGAAGAATATCGCGGAGGGTGAAGTACCGCAGTGGTTAGTGCGCGGGATTTGCACTTGGTAGGCCCGGGTTCGATTCCCAAAATTGCCGAATAAAAATAAAGTTATGGAGATTGTCGCGGATGGCACGGTAGCCCAGTGGTTAGCGCGCGGGAATTTCACTCGGTAGGCCCGGGTTCGATTCCCGCCATTGCCAAAACTGCAGCCGTGTTCACGCGGAGTACGATCACGTTAAACGTGTGGGACTGCAAGTCCTTCCGAGAGGTTTGTGGTAGGGGAAGGAGGGTACGGTCTCTTTGGATGCCTCCCCCATTGGGTTCCGGTCTAAATTGTGTGGCACTTCCTGGCCTTCCAAGCAGTTACCTTACACCTTTCTGGTAGGTCGCGCCAACGAGTTTGCCAAGGTCAGAATTTTCAAGGGTAGCGAACAGGCTGGTCGCCAAAGGCGGCTAGTTATTAATATAACACGGAACATGAATAATGGAACACATTCAAAATAGTAATACTCATACATTTGATTTCTGCCACAAAATAATTCAGTAACTTCAGCATATTCTAATTAACAGTATCTAACTTTTGCCATAATCTATTTCTAATGTAATCTTGCTTATTAATCTCTTAACAACTTACTATTCAAACACAATATTCTTATGAAAATCATTTTAAGAGATTCAATTCATAAGCCTTAGAGTTGGTCGTGTCGTCTGGGTCTTCAACTTGTTACAACTTAAAATTGTACTTACTTAAAATTGTTTTAACTATGTGCAAGTGCACTAATTTGAAGTATTTCAAAAAAAATGTATACATGAATTTTGAATAAATCTAAATTTCTATATGCATAATTTTGATAAGATTCAAAAAGTCACTGTACCAATTTTCAGTCGTTAGGTTTCATATATAACTGCTGAAATAAAACCTGGTCTTGCTGAAAGAAACACAGCAAGGATCAGTGAACATCCTGCCATTAGATTCAATTTTCTTGATTAATATATTTATTTGCATATAATACAGTACATAGGTACATTAGTAACCCTATAGTTTTAAATAAACAATGTTAAAAAAATTTCATAATTTAGACAAAATTAATCATGCACGATCTCCAATAAAAATCAATATAGCCTGAAAAGTACGTCAAATTTTCATTAGTCACAATAACGCTACATCCATTCTATCACTTACGTAATTTATTCCTGTCGATTTTTTTTTTATCAAATGGCCAGGCACTTGACTTCCATCATTCACCTATATATCGGCCAGAACCGTGAACCATTTAGCATCCTAGGACGTTGCCCCAGGCGCACCAGAGGGGGGGGGGGGGCGGAACACACTGCGCCCAACAACACAACATCCATGCCTTACGTGGGACTCGAACCAACAACGCGGCGGTTGAACGATCGCTTGGAAACGCTCGCCTTGACCATTCGGCCACCGAGTCGGCCCTGTAGAATTTAAAAAAGTCTATTCTACATGTGCTCATCAGACCACTAGCAATTAAAGGTAGGTCACAGGTAATTAAAATTCCTACTATACAATTGAAGAAAATATTAATTTACACTTGTATTATACTGGGTGTCCCAAAAAGATTGAAAATAGCTTTAATTCTTTACCTGTTGGAGATAAATGGGCAACATAAATTGCAAAAATGTTGAAAGTAAGATAGGAAATAAGACTACGTTAATGAAATAGTCCTCCCATTCACTTTCCAAAATTTACACTTTTTAAATTTTTATACGACCCCCTAGACAAATTTGGTCAATCAGAAAATTTTTACATTTGATGCAACAAGATCATTAAAAAAACCGCATATCTGTATCTTTAAAATTGAGCGAGTTATATTTAATTGAAAATTGAACATTGTGAATGGGGACCATATCAGATTAGAAATGTAAATTTGCGACCTATCACAAAAAAAAATATAACTGAATGATAATACATAGGAGACATTTTTGCAAATTCCGCGTAGGCTCACGATGCAATCACGGATTCTTAAGTACTTTTAACATTGAGACATGCCAATAAAAAATTTTGACACGTATTAACGTATTTTTGATTTAAACAATTTCCATCGTCAATTTGTTTATGATCCCTATTTTCACTGATGAAGCAGCCTTTCACATGGTACGGAAAAGTGGCATAAGTCAGATTTTTTCCTTTATCATAATTCAGTTGATTTTAGAGATACAGATATGCGTTTTTTTAATGATATTGTTGCATTAAAAATAAAAAAATTCTGTGTGACCAAATTTCTTTAAGGGGGTCGTATAAAAATTTAAAAAGTGTAACTTTTTGAAAATGCATGGAAAGAATATTTCATTAACGTAGTCTTTTTCCTACCTTACTTTCAACATTTTTGCAATTTACATTGCCCATTTATCTCCAACAGGTAAAGAATTAAAGAGCGTTTCAATATTTTTATGACACCCTGCATATACCAGAGATGGATCAGTTATTGAAATTGTTCTGTATAGCAGAAATGAAAATAGGATGGTCTGAAGTAAATATGTGATATCAAAAATGACTATACGACAACCTTGAAGATGATAAATAGCAAATTATAAATATATATATATATAATTGAAGATTTTGATTTTTACTTGTAATATATATATATATATATATATATATATAAAAGAAAACAAGGTTTGAAAATCCAATGACAGAAAAGTGAGAAGCTGTAACACGAAAATCCAAATTTCTAACAGGCTTACGAAATAAAAGTATAAATCAACAAATCCTCAAGCAAATGGAAAAAATAAAAACCAAATAAATTAAATAAATATCGAATCAACAAGTCAATGAAAAGTATCAAAATACAAAGGTATGGAATCGAAACAGGAATAACAAACGAATTCAAGCACAAACGCTATACACGTGGACAATGCTCTAATACGCGTGGCCAAGGATCTAAAACACGTGGACAAGGTTCCGCCTTTACTTCTTATTGGCGCTTACTGGTTACCCCTTACCCAATTGCACCATTGCACATTTAGTATGGCCCAGTTCAGCCCCTCTGGTATTGCACCCCTAAATTTATAGTCTTTTGACCTTTAGGTTCAAGTCCTCATAAACCTTGGTGCAGCCAGACTACAGCTTTGTTTGCCATTCTGGGCATCATAAATTTCACAAATAAAAGTGTCTCATGTGAGAACAATTTCTGGTCTCACAAGAAGTAATTTACTCGCAGTAGTAGAGTAAGTATTATGCCCACTAGTTACTGTTCGAAATTCAATGGGATTTTTATGAAATTTTGGAATAAGCACAATATATGGAAATTTAAGAAATTTATATTTAATATTTAGGTCACTATACATATTGATAATTTTTAATTTAATACTATTAATGGAATGTAAATTAAGTTTGAAAAAACTATTATTTTTTAAATAATCTAACGGAAATTGTATATAAAATTTTTACAGGTAATAGCATAATTATTAGAGGCTTTATCAACATAGGTGATAACAAAAGATTTTTGTAAATCAATAATGGAGGGCTTAATATTATCAAAATTATATAAGGATCTAGACAATTTAATACTACTAATAGCATTTTTAATAGATTCTAATAGAGTAAATTTCCACATATTAAATGCTTCTAAAGGCATAGCATATATAGAAGCTAATTTATATATATATATATTTCAAGATCAAGATTAATGTATTTTAAAACGTTAATAGAATTATGACAAGAGGGTAACCTGAATTTAGTGCCAAAAGACATAATGATTCTTAACGAAATGTCTTTAACAATACCTAAGTCTCCTGTAACTATATGCCCCAGGTCCGGATTGAGAAATTTAGTATAATATTTTACTGTACAATTACATTTATTGTTTAAAATTGACTTTGAATACTGATCTAAACAGATAGATCGTGAAATTTCATTATAATTAAATATTGATCTACCAAAAGGCCGGTTGTATTTAAAAGTCTTTGATACACTCAAACCTCCAATAGGCATTAAATGCTTGAACTTGTTAAAAAGATGACCAAAATTTATAGCATTATAAATGGGATGCTTGAAAGAAATAACACAGTATGAATTAGTTGAAAAATTATTAAGATGATTTTGATTAAGTTTTAAATTTAAATACTATGATCTTGTAATAAGTCAGTCATAGAAAATATGATTAAAGTGTTCATTAGCAAGATTTAATTTTAAGAAAATTGCATAAACTCTATTTAAATGTATTTTCCTTACCGCAAAAACCCCGAATTTAATTAATTTCCCCTGAAAAGTGCTGTTAAATTTGTTATGTAAACATATTATCTCAGCTTTGTGATTAAAAATTGATGAACTTCCATTGCCACAATTAAACCTTTTAAATTTAACAGATTTACTATTATATAAAGGAGGTTTCAAGAACAGGTGAATAAAAATAGAGTATTTATTATCTACAAAATTATTCTTCACAATATTACCATTTAGATATAGTTGATTAATTCCATATGGAAAAAGAGTACAATTTGATTTTATATAATAGTTTTCAAAATAAATCCTATCTGCAGAATTTGTTTTTATATCCAATATATGTATTGTTATATTTTCAAAACCGTGTTTAGCAAAGTGTTTCTATTCAATTTTACTAGAAGTAGGAAGAAAATTATTATTGAGGATATATTTTTTGACGTGATCTCTATGAACATTCATACGTAGATGAATGGGATTACAAGTTTGTCCAATATATGACAGATTACAAATATTACAAGAAATACGATATATGAAATTAAAAACTTTACAGAAAGGCAGATGGCTATTAAGGTTCGTAATTTGAGTTTTAGAAGCAGAAGGGCAAGTTTTGCAATTTTTATTCTTACATACACTGAAATTATAATTTTTAGAGGGGTAATTAATATATTCAAAACTATCCATTACACAAAGTTGGTAATTTGATATCGGTCTAAACAATTCCCAACACAAATCGAAAATACCGGGCAATATCTATCTAATTATATAAAAAGTATAAATAAGTTGCCAGTCACTAAATCAAATAAGAAGCGTAATTCATAATATAAAAGTGGAATTCTTAAAATAATAAAGACAATACATAGAGAGAATAAAAGAAATAAATAAAATGATTGCTTATATATAATTATAAACAGCTAAGTCCAAGTTAAACCTAATGACTAACAGGAGGATATTACAAAAAATAGAAAACACAATGTAAGATACATTAGTTTTAAACTAGAATATAAAACAACACAGTGTATTAATTAATACAAAAGTGTAAAATCTGGATTCATTTAAAATCCATTCCATATAAGATAAAGATTGTACTGATAAGTACAGTTTGAGCACTTCAATAATTCGAATAATAGCAAATACTATACGCATATAAATAATTAAACACCCAAAAAAAATTACAAGTAAAAGCATTAATAAGAATAAGCAATAGATGTAAGAATAAGCAATAGATGGCAGCACTAGATATATCCTAAATATTAATTATAAGAATATACTAATAAAAACAACAGTAATTAACTAATCAGATATATATATATATATATATATATATATTTGAAATGTAATAATAAGAATATGTAAAAATAAAAAAATAAAAATACAATTCAAGTAATATTAACATCACCATAGAAGATATATATATACATATATATATATACGATGAAGTACATTCGTTGAAAATTGTACTTGTTCCTACTCAGAATCGTTCATTGAAGTCATAACACATCAAAATTTATTTTGTTCTTGAATCCAGTCGATCTTATTTATAAGAGTATATTTGCAATGTTATAGTTTTAATACATTGCAAAAATGCGTACTAAAGTACTTTCTGTATCTTCTGCAAGAAAATAGTCAAAGTTTTAGACGAACTCTTGCAGCATATGTTGACATTCTTTTTTACACTTTTCATAGTAAAAATTAAATATCACATTTATTCATGGGCTGTTTTTATTTCCCATATTAACAAGAAATGATACTTTTAAAGAATTTGTAATCTGTTATTTTAAAACTATCTAGAGATATCCTCAAATTTAAATATATATTTGAAGACAATACTACAACATTTATGAAGAAAAATGTTACAACATTTTTCTTCACATTTCTAAAATTCTGACTGTGTAAAAACTAAAAATATAATTTTTCAATTTTTTGTTGATTTTCTACTTGTTTTGGAGGCTTGCCTTTTTTTCACATATATTTGAATATATCTGTTCCATTATAAAAATGAAAATAATAATTTTATATTTACCCCGGATTTATTTGTTTAAAGTAATATAATTTTATAATAAATGCATGATATAATTCATTATAAATGAATTATATCATGCATTCCAAGTTTGAAGAATAAATGTCACAGACAAACCTAAAGAGGAGAAATTTTCTGCTATGCTAATGAGATGTTTTTTATCTTTTTTTGCTGGGAAAATTAATTTTTATTTTTCCTGTTTAAATTCTTGCTTAAAACAAAAAAATTCTTTGCATATGATCATATGATTTTTTTTTATAACTGGAAATATTTAAATGGTTTGCAGGGAGTTTTTTTCTTTGCTTGACCTGAAACACGATAATTGAATAAAAATATTCTCAATTATGTTTCACATTAAGAATCACATTATATTTAATCGCATGATATTCTTTTGAAACTATTTATTAAAAAAAATCATGTTATCTAATTTTCTTTTAAATGCGTACAAAATATATTACCCTTAAGAAACACTAAGCAATATAAAATACTATTAGATTCTTCAAATTCTAATTATGAAATAATATTATGTACCGCAGCATTCTGACAAACAAATGTGACTTGCTGATTTAGCGTGATATTTTCTAGCACCAATTGATCTGTTTCTTTAAGAGTTGCGTAGAAACAATATTTACTGTTTTGAAATAACATTGCTTTAACAATTGATTACATTGTTTTAACATTGTGTAACATTATTTTAAATATTGGTAACATTGTTAAATATTTTTAACATTGTTTTAACAATTGGTAACACTATTTTAACAATTTATAACGTTTGTTTAATAATGGATAACATCGGTTTAGGATTATTTTAACAATTGGAAGCATTGTCTGGATTGGAATCAGTTTCAACAATATCAACAGTTCAATCAGCATCAACAATTGGAAGCAGTTTTAGCAATCATAAGTTTTGTTCTAACATTATTTTAAAAATTAGTAACACTGTTTTAACATTGTGTAACAATTAGTAACATTGTTTTAAAAATTGATAATATTGTTTTCACATTGTTAAAATGTAAGAAAACTATTGCAGATGGGACAAAAGATGGGTCCTGTTAGATATACACATATTTAGATGTAGGATTACTTTAATATATGAAAAGAATCTTTTCAATCATACGTCTGAATAATCTTTACAATCAGCCATCTGATTCTTTCAATCAGATGTCTATCTCTAAATATATATCATTATTTCTGCATATGTCATGCATATATACCATTAAAAGTCAATCAGGTTTGTGCCTCTTCATTCAATGTCCAATAAGCTGGCTTTTTTTTTTAATTTTACGTAGATATTGATCCAGATATATGCAACGTCGTATCGAAAATTTGAAAAATTTAATTAGCCGAGAGCTGAATAATACCGACATTGTACTTTCATCCTAATTCTACGAATTATGGCAGGATTTATTCCACGAGAGTTTAAACATTAAGCTATCGGGTTTTAAAAATGCAGAGAAATGAAAAGGGGAAGAAATACAGATCTGAAGTTGCAATTCGATCTGTATTAGAAAGAATACATGATGTATATTCCACTCCAAATATGGAAAAAAATGTTTAATTGTTTCAGTATCTCAATGCATAGAGCAATGATTTTCATCTCTTTTAGTGTGAAAAACCTTTCAAACATATTTTCTAATCTCAGAGAACTACCGATGAGATATATTAAGTTAGTCAGGAATAAATTCCAAAATAGATGTGAAAAGCATTAAGATTAATAAATAATTCTTAACTCATACATTTGAATAAAATACTAAAAGAACATTATTGTTCGTTATTATTCACTAATAACTGCTAATGAAACATGACACACATATTTATTTTACTACTGACGTGTGGTTACAAACATTTTTCACATATTTTTAATAATTTTCTTTTAATACACTTGTCAAATTAAAATCTTACTGATTTTACTTTTGCAAACTCCTGCGGAACCCCAGGGTTCCATGGAGCCCTGGTTGGGAATCATTGGCACAGGGTGGCGTCTGGCTACGGAACACTGTAACCCACATTGAATAAATGAATTCTTTACAAGAGACATTGAAAAATTAACAGATTATTACTTTGATCGCCATATTAATATAATTGATTCATCCACTTAATTGCATACATGTGAGATTGATTGCCATTCCAGAATGTAATATTTGTCATCCTGCCTTGTACCTACTAAGATACTGATTATTTTTATATTTCCCTTCTTTGCTACCATTGATCATTTTTATCAAATTGAAACAAACTGTTCACTCGTCCAACCCACATTGGAATCGACGCATTTTATTACGCATCACAATCCCTTTTAACAAACTCTCCTCCTGTTGGGTTGTCTGTTATTTATTTCTCAGAAAAGGGCTTTAACTTCAAAACAGAGACTCGGCAAAACAAGTTAACTCTCCAGTAAATGATTTACTCCTGCGACAAAGGGCGAGGAAAACTGCATTTAGACTTATCAAAAGAAGCTTTCGTTTTCAATCAGCGCAAATAAATACACCGTTGTCTTTGGATTTGTACGGGAAATTCTCCTGATGTCTTTCTCAATCAACGAAATGTGGAAGTCACGTTTTTCCTTTCGCTTGAAACAAGTTTTAGGATAGTTTTGTTGAGGTCCGCCGGATGCTTTTTAAAATGTCTATTGTTCGCGCTAGAACGCTACTAGCTTTGTAAACGCAGTTTTAAGATACACTTTTAGTAATGAATGATCGATAGGAATATTTTTTAGCCCATCTAAAAATTTACTTAGATAAAACTGAAAAGTTATTAATATAAAGAATATAAACACACATTTTTACTTTCTCGATATACATAGCATAGTGAATAAGGAAAATATAGTGACAGGGTTGAAAATTCGATTAATTTCAGAAATGTGTACAGCTGCGGAAAAAAACACACCACACCTCTTACTCAAGCATTGTTCATCGTAGAGCAATGTTAAATACACCATTCGATTAGAAATAATGTACTCTATACAGTTATGTGCATATAATTTGCATAAAAGGCAGTCTTTATATTTAAATGCGCACAAACTTCGAAATTTTCAATGGCAACACCAGATTTTGACGTCATAAACAAATCCTAGACCCCCCCCCCCAAAATTATCCCAAATCGCGCAGTTCCTATATTTATATCCAGAGATATTCAATATTCTAAAATGTGCAATTTTCAGGGATCATCTCCGTATTAAAAACCGCAATTTGAAGATTAAGATTTCGTTGATTGACCACAACTGTTCTAATAAATTGGGTCAATTATTACTTTATTGAAAAACGTTTCTGGTTCATTCTGATATCTCATTTTGTGTTTCAGAATGTAAAGCCCTCCTCATCGAATAGATATTTTAACGATGTGTAGCGGTTCTTGTATGTAACGGTTGTTGTATGTAGCGATGTGTAGCGGTTCGATATGTAGCGGTTGTTGTAGTTCAAAATGCCAATCTTTTTTTCCCGTGTGTGATAAATTGCGATTTTCTTGAAGCCTTTTAATACAACATATACATATATTCAAAATTGCTCTGTTTGTTTCGCATGTGTCACATCGTGACAGAAGATACTACAGAAACCAATATATACATTTTACTTGGTTATGTATTAACAAGTACATAGTATTTAGAAAAAAATCACATTAGTTTGGTAATTAGGCATATTTTACTGTTTAAACATAGGCATTGCCTTAAAGTAACGTTCTTGAATTTGAAATAATGTAATTAAAATATAAGAATAATACAAGATCAAGCTACTTTCTTGCAAGCAGTAGTTATATTTAGTGAGCATTATTGGTCCCCTGGTGGTGAGTATTGAAAAGATTTTATTGCAGAAATCATTTCCACACCATAGACTCAGCCAGACTAATTGATTTTCCAGAATTCCAATGAATAGTTGAGTTGAATACACGCCAATGTAGACCAAATTCCATTATGACCATCCTGCATATCAGAGATCTGCAACTTCTTACTCGCTATAGCACCCAAAAGCTCTTGCAGTTTAAAGAAATTTTGCATTCGGTTTTCGTCCAACGAAACTATATTGATCAAAAGTAACATACATAAATTTGGTAAAAGTAAAACACGCGTTTATGGCTTATAGAATTTTGATGCATACGCATGAAAATTGGGGGTTGGTGAGCGTAGCAAAAAGGGGGTAGAAGCTCTTTAATACAGAAAAAGTTAACTGACCAAATGATGTAACTTATTCCAATGGCTCTTACAAACTAAATGCAGTTTGCCAGTATAAAAAGTCACGTGCTTGTGACATCAAAATGTTGAACTAATTTTAAACTCAGAGCCTATTCTAAGTATTAAGCATAGATGTGTTTCCTATGACTCATCAATAATTGGCTTCTAATTTTCAATACATAATTCCACTTAATTATTTCACTTCTTTCATAGTCATAACTATTTAACACGATATATATTTTTTGCCGACAGAGTTAAGTTAAATGTAATAGATTATTCTCTTGGGACAGGGCGTTTGCAAAAAGCTAGAAGTTTCCTTAATCCAATCATATATCTGAATGAGATGCTTGTACGAAATGATGGCCCAATTTTAATCTGCCAAATTTTGAAAATAATTTTGGTCAAAACAAATAAATTGTCCAAAATGCATTAGAATTAAACTTTAATCCTTTGGAATGATCCAAATGCGAATAAATAAATAAATTATTAAAAATTTAATAGTAGCAAATTTCAATTGGTGGTTTTCCTCTTAAAAATTGGTAGCTTTCCTCTTTCCTTCAAATATATTGCTAAATGCCACCACCCCGTATTTACTTTCCGAAGAAGTTAAACAGAATTCACACTTACAGTTCAGGTAAAATGAAATAAGTCAAGAATTTCAATTATCAATATCTGAAAGAATTTTTCATCAAAATGTAACGAATAAATTTCTTTAACCCCAACTAAGCGTAAGACAAATTTCACAGATTGAATGTTTTTTTGTATTGGGGACCGTATAAGAAATAAAATTTTTCTTTTTTTTATGAAATCTACATTGGGGTGTGCAACTATCATAGATAAATTCTCATCTGTTTACTGATTCATTTTCACATTTCACTTTACATCTACAACCATGGGCGCCCATAAGGGAAAGCAAGGGGGCACTGATCATTCAAGGTCACAAAAGCTGACATCAATTTAGTCGATGTTGTACGTCTTATCCTTGAGTTTACAAAGTAACTCAACACATGAGCGTAGGCTTGCAGACTGTCTACCGTTCCTTAGCTGGAAAAACAAGTTTTTTTTAATATAAAAATCTTACCATTATTCAAAATGGATACTATAAAAAATTATTTAAGGGAAATGAAGGTGTAGGAAGATGAAATAAGTTCAACTAATTTTCATAATATCAATTTTGGATAATAATAATATTTATATAGTACTAAATAATGTGTCCGGAGTTAATGCAGGGATAAATTTATTAATAAAAATAAATTTATTAATAAATTTATTAATAAAAAATATATATTAATCTAGAATAACAAAAGAAGTTATTCATATAAATAACAGTGAAAATTGTCAGGGATGAATTGAATATATTATTCTAAAAAAATTACAAGAAAAGAAATTGTTTTCATATAAATTACAGTGAACATTGCAGGCAGTGAGCGTGATACAACCCCCTCCCCAAAATATGATTCCGATTCCGGCCGACTAAGTATTCAAAGGGTAGGCAGATGAAAAAATTTCGACAATTTTGCATAATATCAATTTTAGTTAAAAATAAGATTTATATATAGCACTAGAAAATGTACCCGACTTTGTACGAGAGTTAAAGCAGGGCTAAACCTTTTCACCCTTTATCTTTTGAAGAGTGAAAACTCGCTAACACAGCACTTAACTCACCCCTCGTCCCTCAACGTTTAAATTGGGAACGATCCAGAGCAGGACAAAGTGAAGTCCAATTTCCGTTGAACGTGCGAGAACTTCACAGAAAGCCCATTGCGATGACTAAATTCGATAACTTAAAAAATTACAAAAATGAAAGTTACTTATAAAATAAAATATATTATTTTTATTAGATTGCTATTATACATGCGGAACTTTTAGCCAAATTATATAATTGTGCTAATTTTACCTTTTCAAATGCGATGATATATATATATATATATATCGATTATATCGATCTTTCAAATGGTGTCAAGAAGCATATATATATATATCAAATCATGCAAAAAATGCAAATTTCGATGTATTTAAAACAAATACATATGAAGAAATTGACCTACGGATTCAAACACTGTTATAAAGAACATTCTTCGATCTTTCAAATGGTGTCAAGAAGCATACGTTGATAATATTTTAGGTCACTAAGGAATCTATTTGCGTATCGGGTTGAAATACCAAATAACCAAAACACTAATTCGAAATTTAAAAAAATAACGCTGACGTGCACCTTTTCGAATCCTGAAGTATCTGTTTCTCAAATGTCATGGCAGCACGAAGCATATATTCCCCGCTATAGCCTGCACAGACACACACACAGGGAAAGAGGAGACATCATCCTTTATCATGTATAAATGTTTTGATTTCAATCTGTCCACACCATCAACTTCGTTCAATTTTGTATGTGAATAAAAAAATTATTTTCTACTTTTTCGTGCACCGCTGTTGTGTAGGAAGAACATTGGAAATCTATCAAATGTTCTCCTTGCACAACAGATTTTTCCCTCATAATTTATTTTTTGTTTCTTATTTTTTATCTTTTGACGCGCTTTACGTTCAAACCAATGTAGCATTACACATAGATCAACACGTTAGAATCAGGAGAACATTTTATATTCATTCTCAAAGAAAATGCTTCAAAAGGTCAAAATCATAGTCATGACTTACATAAATGACTTAACGACGAATCGTAATGACACGCAAAAGTTTTATATATGAAAATGTTCCACAAGATGAAGCTGAGCGCCGAGTTCCAGCTCTCCACTTGATCTGGAAGCCAATGAATAAACAAAGGGACAAACAAAGGGGGCAGAGGGACAGAGTCCATGCAAAGGTAAAAAAAGGTGTAGGAAAAAAATATATTCATTTCAGTGTGTAGGGATAGTCATGTTCTTACCACATCAGATGTTAAGGCTTACTTAATCATTCCAATGACTCGATGGGCTAAGTTATTTAATACGGTATATATTTTTTCTCAGACGGGGTTAAATTAAATTTGATAGATTATTCTTCTGGGATAGGGCGTGTGCAAATGCAAAGAGGGAAAAAAATCACCCAGTCATTGATCTAAACGATAGTATGCATGTAACGCAATTATGCCTCGCTTTTTGCTTGCCAAATTTCACAGATAATTATAGTCAAAACAAATAATGAGCTCAACATGCTAAGAAATTAAAAAAACGACAGTTACTTGGGGATGCTCCAAGTATGTGCAATTATGTGTTATTAATGAATTCATCAGCAGCATAAAATTGATGGTAAAAGTGTGATATACATGGTTTTAATAGAAAAATTTATTTTACGTACATTACGTCGTAATTTATAAAAGTATGTGTTATACTTAAAATATGTTCATTTTTGTAAGAAATATAATCACTTTTAGGGATGATATATTTTTATTCACATAATTGTGTTTTCATGTATATTTTTATATCATTCATTAATTAATAAATTTAGCTTATTGAATTAATCTTATCAAAATATGTCGCAGTCGGTCAATTGGTCGATATATCAATTGGCAAGCTATCTCAAAAATGGTACTTCCCAAAAAGACGGTGTCTTGAAAGTCTTTTCAACATTTTACGTAAAAGTTCCCTTTACTCCATCGTGCTCGTGCCGCCCAGGCGGTGAAGTGGATAGCGTCTTCGACTGCTGTCGAATGGGCTTGGGTTCGAATCCCGAGTAAGGCATGGTTGTTTTCTTGAGGATGAAGACAGTCTTCCGCCCTATGGGTCCTCGCTAAATGAGAAGCTGCACCCCCCCCCCCCTGACCTTCGTCAGTGATGCTTGTTTGTGTTAATAAACTTTGTGTTCTTGTCTTGTGTCATTCTTTGTCCGTCTTCTGGCATCACTGGTCCTGTTTGCGGTTCCGCCGAAACAGGAGGTTATAAGCAACAACAACAACAACCATCATGCTCGTTGGATCAACCGTTATGAAATGAAACACCTTTTGTTGGAAATTACATCTTACAAACATTTCATCCTGATAACTTTGCTCAAGTTTGTCCTCAACAACAAAACCTGTAAGTAAAATTTAGTAGACGTTATTTTTTCTTTGACACCAATATTTTTAGTGTAATTCATAATACATTTAACACTATATATCTGCCAATTGACTTGTTTACCGCTTCTTAACTCACCCATAAATTTGCAGAACTGTACTCTTTACATCCTATTCGCAATACAATGTCATAACTTCGCAGGATTTTTACTTTCCTTATAAACATAACGTATAAGGAAAGTATTGTGCCGGGGTCGAAAATTCGAATTCGAGTTTTGGACGGGAGAGCACTTTTCAAGCGTCCCTGATCACGAATCAAACAGTTTTGAGGTGATGTCTGTGTGTGTGTGAGTGTGTGTGAAAGTATGTGTGTGTGTGTGTGTGTGTCAGTGAGACAGTGGAGACGATATCTCACGAACGAATAAAGCGATTGAATGAAATTTGGTACAAAAATCACAATTCGTAAATACTGGAAGTCTGTTGTTTTTAAACGTAATCGAATGTACGGAACCCCCCTAAATTTTTGAGTGAAATTTTGAAAAAATCATCAAAAAATCAAAACCTTTAAAGTTATGCAAATAGACATTTCTTATGTAATTTTTCCTTAGAAAATTATTGACATAAACTGTAGAAAACTAGCATAAACCGTTCTCGAGATATTGCACATTTTTCAAATAAATTTATCAAAATATCCCATACATTAAAAAAATATTAACTGCCGAGAAACATGCTCGCTTTTCATATGTAATATCATGCGATACATTTCGTGACATCATTCTCGTGGATCTAGCTCGTTCCATCCCAAGAAAAGATACTTTGAGTAAAACTCTTGCATTTGAACGCCAATAGTCATTTATCTGCTATAAGGATAACTTATTTCTCCGTCCGTAACACGTGGCGAGATTTTTGCGACGAACTTAGCGGAATGTCGCCAACTTGGCGACTTTTATAAATATTACCAAATTAACAAAAATCTCGCCATCTGGATAAAAATGACGCTAAATCTGTGAAAATGACGACTAATTGTCGAAAATTCAATATCTTGGAAAGAATATAAGTATCTACTATAAGAGTAACCTTTTACAATAAAAGTAGCAAATTCATTGCATTATATAAGGAAAGTCATGTGTTGCCCATGTCAGATTTTTTTAATGTAGGGAAAGACATACATGATTTTTTCTAAAATTAATTTTTAATTATTTACCACTAAAATTTGCAAAATTATATTCATAAAATTTTCATTTAACCATTGCAATGATTTAATAAGTCATTAATTAATGACTTTGTAGCTATGAACAAATTTTCTGAGAACGACAAAACATACATAGAGTTGTTAATTTTTTTTTAAAGAATTTTTTAAATAAAACTATACTTGTATTTCTTTAGATATATATAATACCACATCAGTGCTGATTTTTTTTTTCTGTGGCTTCAAATTTTTTTGCAAAATAAAATTTCATTTTACGAATTTGGTCAAATGTTGACTTGAGGTTGCTACTTTGGCATTTTTTGAATTTATCTCATGAACTTTTTGAAAATTGTCTACTGTTGAATATGGTTACTGAGTGCTTGTTCTGTATTTTCAGAAATTTTGAAAAAATAATAAAAATGTATCAACAAATTAGTAGAATTAAATAAATATTAAACTTAAAAAAAATGTTACTGCCTTAATGTTATAAAAGTTTTTATTCTATTATGCAAAAATAAATCAGCATTCACAATAAAAACTCCTGTATATAATTTTTATTTAACAATCAAAAAGAAAAGAAATGCAATGCAATAAAAGGAACATCATTGCAAGAAAGGACCACGTAACACGTACCTGGTCCCTTATGGCCGTGATATTTATTTTCGTTACATCAGAAAAGAGATTCACCACCACGAATTCGGGTGTTTCTTGTTATAACACTACGCCCCCCCTTGCTGCAGAATAAAATGACTATCTAAGATCATTTTGTGAGAAAATTTCGCTTGGGATCTTATTGATCCGAGCCATTCTATTACGTGTGTTATAATAACTATTTAGTAGGAGCATTAAAAAGAAAGAAACCAGTCCATGGATGGCGCTGGGTTGCTTTTGCTATTCAATAATTTTAATAATTTTGTTTAGTATTAAAACGGGTTCAGGGGATTTATTTACACATTGTTATTCGTTTTCTTAAATTTAGTTACCTGTGTTTCATTTATTTAGGTTTTTAATATTCTTCTATTCCAAATATATTCCGTTCCATAGATATTGTATTCCAAATGGCGAAATTTCGTTAGGTTTTTGCAATTTAAATTTCCCTAAACCGGTTAATTTGTAATTCCATTTATTCCCCTTTTTATTCCCTTTGATTTGATTCTAAATTTGTTATTGTCGATTAAGAATTCGTTGATTTATCGCGATTTTTCATTTAAAGTATATTTTCAGCTTCATAACTTTTTCAGAAACGTTCATTTTTAAAATCTTGCAAAATTTTATTATTCCAAATTGTTTCACTTCATTTCCTTTTAATTTTCGTCTGCTTTAAATTTGCTGTTCTCTTCTTTGAAAATTTGAGTTTTTGATTGGTTGACCGTAATATTAAAATCGTCAGTAATTAGTTCCTATATCTTTTATCATTAGTTTTATTTGCGATGTGTGGCAGCAACCATGGCATAATACAGGGTGTCCCAAAAACATTGACCTCGGCTTTTATTCCTTAAATATTAATCTTAGACATATATAATAAATTACAAACTTGCGTAAAAAAAGGTACAGAATTTTATGAAATCGATTAAAATTTCCAAGGGAATTAAATTTTAAGAAATACAAAATTTAAATTTTTATGCGACCCCCGTACAAAAACATTTCAATGAGTAAAATGTGCTCCATTCACTAATAAGGTGATGTACAAAATTTCAGAATTTTATCATAAAAAGTCCCAGAGATATAAAAAGACAAAAATGATGACTTAAACCACTTTTCGATGCATCGACATGGGTTTTCAGAGGGGAAAAATCATGTGGGCAGATCGCGTTTCAAGGGTCATACACAAATTACGAGAGAAAACAATGATTACATCAATAAATAATAATTTTGCTACTTATTGGTACAAAAGTATCTACACTGTGTTGAAATAATAACATTAAACTAAGATTACAAAGCTTGTTCAAAATGTTTTTCATCCATGACAATACAGAGCTGCATTAGCCTGATAACACTTCTGTGCACTCGATCAAGTTCTTGTTCGGTGATGTCACGACAGCCATCTTGAATGCATTGTTGCAACTCTGCTTTATTTAAGGGAGGTGACAGATAAACAGTTGTGCGTAAACGACCCCACAAATAAAATTCCATAGGCGTTAAATCAGTCGATCTAGGGGGAAATTCGACTGGTCCATGCAAGCCAATCCATTTGTCTGGAAATTTATTATTTAACCAGTATTTTACAACTGTAGTATGGTGAGCTGTAGGTCCGTCCTGTTGAAACCATACATGTGGAAGTTTTGTTAGGGACAGTTCATTCATAAAATCAAAAATAATCGCATTCAGAATCTCATTAACATATCTATCACCCGTCAGCGTACCATCATACTGTATGGATCCAAGCAAACGGTTTCTGAAAATAGTACACCATACATTCACAAAAATTTGCTTATTATATAATGAATATCACATACCACGAAGGGATTTTGCGTCAAACCAGAATTGCTCATTTTGAGGATTTATGCATCCATCTTGTTTAAAACAGCATTCGTCAGTCCAAATTACGTTTTTCAGGAAAGAGGGATTTGAATCTTCCTGATTTAGGGCCTAATTAATGAAGTCTGGATGACGTTGATAATCTGTTGGCTCCTGACCTTGCACACCATGAATGTTAAACGGAATGCCATTTATTCAGTCTCAGTATTCTCCACACTGTTGCACGTGGTACGTTCATTTCTGAAGCAGCGGTGCAAACACTACTATGCGGATGACTGCACAAGTAAGCCAAAATATCAATTTCTACATCAGTTGAGTGAAGTCTGGGCCTACCTAGTCCACCTACACGATGTACGCTTCCTCTTTCTATACTTAAGGCTCGCTCAGACTGCCGAGCTGAGCGAGTTACGCTTACGTAAGCGAGGTGATTGATCTGTGTCATAGCAAAAACAACTTTCTCATGTGATGATGCGTCTGTTGCGCATGTCTGGCGCACCGATCAGAGGCAGATATTTGTATATGCATACATTTCTAAGCTGCTTTAATGTTCATTTTGATTGCGCCATTTCCAAGTTTTATTCTGTAATTAATCATGTAAAATTTTAAGGTATTTTTCAGGAAGCATATTTTTGAAAAATTGTAAATAAATCTAAAGAGGTAAATATTATTTGCTTTTGATGCATATAATTTTCTGCCTTGCGTCATTTGCACTCTTGCTATAAACATTTACATTTCAAATTGTGATTAATCCCTCACCAATTTTGTTTAAACATATCTCTGGGGCTTTTTGTGTTAAAATGCTGAAATTTTGCTCATCACCTTATTAGTGTATGGAGCATATCTTACTCATTGAAAATGTTTTTGTACGGGAGTCGTATAAAAATTTAAATTTTGTATTTCTTCAAATTTAATCCCCTGAAAATTTTTATCAATTTCATAAAATTCTGTACCTTTTTTACGCAACTTTGTAATTTATCATATATGTCTGAGATCAATATTTAAGGAATAAAAACCGAGGTCAATGTTTTTGGGGCACCCTGAATAATTGCCGTTCGCACGCTTTATCGTTGATTAGAGCTGGAAATGTAAACTTCTTAAGTTGCTTGTTTTCGCGCTTCGGTTCCCGTGTGCGTTCCATCGCATCGGAATGAAATGTTCTATTGACTCATCTATTTATACAAACGTCTAAATTGCTGCGCCTCTTATTTTCAACAATATTCTTATAAATGTATGCCTTTTTTTCGCCATGAACGCCTTTGATGTTATTAATTTTCTTTACAATGTTTAGTCTTCACTATATTCTGGATGCCGTATTTTGTTGAGAACGGAAGAGACAGCGATTTGTTGTGTCTTTATTGACCGAATGGAGATGTGTGGAACGCTTGTCTGCCATTTCTTGTCATCTTTATGTTGATCCAAGATGTTCCGCGATATATACGATGTCCGCTGATGAAGTTTTGGCGGCAAATTGTTTATTTTCCCAAGTTGTGCAGCTCTTTACATGACGAATGGAATTCTCATTTCCGTCGTAATTTAAAAGCGGACATATGCTTTGCATTCCGTTCTGATGTCGAAAGTTCGATGCTACTGTTTGGAAAAAGTATTTAATTCCGCCATTTCTGGACGTCCGGATGGTATGGAGAATCCCTCTTGGAGTTGGACTTCGTGGTGCTGTCGTTTTTCCTGATTTCTACTGGACATAAACGTTTCCTCTGTGCCATGAATTGCATCTTCAAATTTTTTCAGGATGTCTGGTGATTTCTCTGGTGATTCTGTCTCACGCTGATCTCTGCAGCTTAACTTGGAGCCTTTGGTGAAATCATTTTTAATTCTATTCCTCAATAGTTAAATATGTATTTATTCTAATTTGGTGGGAATAAGACACCTTGGCTTATAAATTGTAAGTCATCCTGAACGTGGGGTTTTAAAAAGTAATTGGAATTCTTATTTGTAATTGGGTTTTTAACTTTTAATTGAAATGTTAATTATGTTCTAAATATCCTTTTTGACGAACTGATCTTCCTTTTTATTTAAAGTTCTCGTTTGGCAATTTATTCTATAAGTTTAATATTTTGATATCTCAATTAATTATTTAACATAATTTTCTATAAAATTTGATATTCTAATGTTTTGTTCTCCATTATAAGTTCGGCCATTAATTTAATTTATTTAGGATGTTTATTTGTTTGATTAATGAGATATTAAAAAGTTGAAAAATTTTTTAAAAATTCTTTAAAAGTGAAGTTGGAATTTTTAATAAACATTAGTCTTTTGAAAACTTTAATTTGTCTCTCCATTTCTTTTATTTTGTGTGTTTTTATTTTAGAAAGTTCTATTTTAATGTTTAGCAGGTTTACGTATTTCTAAATTTAAGGGTAACTGATAAGTTTGCACCTTTAGTTTATTTCAGATATTTGTACATTATTTCAGATGTTTACAGATACTTTTCAGATGACTTTTAAGAAGTTTGCTGATTTTATGGCATTTTTCAGATGATTATTAGGTACTTTACATGAATTTTAAGAACTTTTAGTATACCATGCTATTAACAACAGAACAATGGAAATTTCTGCAGTGGGACCATGATTCCAAACTGTAGTTTGTTTCCAAATTGCCTATAAGTAGTCATCTGTTATGTTAAACATATTGTAGCTCTTTAACGTTATTCCTAAAATATCCATAACTTCGTCTTGCGCAACAAACATTTTAGAAAAAGGTAAAAATATTACATTAATTATTCACTCCGTGCAAATCTTATAAAGAATGTGTTTGTCTGTCTGTTTGTGTGTATCGTCTGCAGCGAAACATCAAAGCTCTTCGGACAGCCATGGAGTTTGGTATTGGATTTGCTAAGCTCCCGGTACAACGTACCTCAGCGAGGTTTTTTTTAATTCGAATTAGCTTTTTGAAGCACGATTTTGAGCAATGTATACACACATCGATTTTTTAGCGATCGAAACTATTATCACAGAGTTTCTATCTTGACATCATCGGAAAGAACGCTCTTTCTGGTGTTTTTTAAACCGAATTCGTAGGATAATTCCCCCAGCCATATTTATTTATTTATTTTTAAATACATCGATTTTTTTTTTGTCTAATTCTTATTTCGTCACATCTGAAAATAGAAGATTAGCACAATTCAATACTTTTGCAAAAATATCAGCGTATATCTATGCATTCTAATAAAATTAATTATTACATTTGATTTTCTGTTAAATTTCAGACCAGCGCATAAAAATTGAAATTTTACAATCTGCTGATGCGGTACTTTAATTTTCCCCTGTTTCCCATCGATATGCAATGGGTTGCTTATTGCTATAGGTAGAAGTGTCTGTAGGCATGCGTGGTGGCGAATAATTGCCCCCCCTCCCCCGACTATACATGCGTTTAAACTAAAGGATTTAGTTGGGAACAAAAAGCGAAATTATTTTGGTTCAAAGAAAATGATTTGAAAATTGAGTGGTGTTACCTATATTTACATTATTTAAGTAACGGGCGCTTATTTAGGACCCGAGGACAGACGGGTAACTCGTTCCAATCCAATAATAAAAGTGTATGCAATTTTAGCGAATATGAAACAAAAATAGCGTCCTTACAGTATAGAAGATACTTTTAGAAAATATACTTTTATGTTTATCAGAAGTAATACATTATTATGCTTATCAGAAAGAATGAATTTTCATACTTATTTTTGTGATGAAAATAAATTTTTATGATGGTTATTGTTGTCAAAGTCACAACATAGCAATTTATCTCTTCTTATGTCCACACACGTCCTTATCAATGGTTTTGATTTATGGAGGTAATAAAATTAATTTATGCTGCTATTGAGTTTTCAAAGCTCCTTGGGAATGGAAAAAATAGTTTGCTGACAGATCATGAATCATAAAAATAAGAAATTTAATCTATTCAGATTGAAGCAAAGATTAATGCACAAAGAACAACAATTATCTAAGTTTTGCTTTCACAACAAGTGCTACTTATATTGATTAGCATAACACAACCGAACGGTATTGTCTTTATAGAATCAAATACTTTTATATTTATCGCATTATCTATCTATCTTTCTTTCTAAATATTACTTCACACTCACAGAACTCACCTATAAGGGAGGTTCCTGAAGTTAGAATCGCACTTTCATTATAGATAACTGCATTCATGGACAAGTTTTGTGCTCCTTATGCACAGCCGATATTTTCAATGTCATTAATAAAACTGCTTCTCCCACCCAGTCAATCCGACCTACCCGAAGGTGTAAGGTGTCTGTTTGGACGACCGATAAGTGCCACCTAATTTAAATCGGAACCCGGTGGTGGAGGTATCCACAGGGACATTACCATCTTTTCCCTACTACCAACCTCTCGGAAAGACTTGCGGATCCACGTGTTTAACGGGATCGTACTCCGCGTGAATACGGCGATAGTTTTGGAAGAGGCGGGAATTAAACTTGGGTTGTCCGAGTGCAATTCCCGCACACTAACCACTAGGCTGTCGCTCCCACATTAATAAAACTTTTAATATGCCACAATTTTACGAACATTTACAGAGACGACAAATATAGTCTTACAGCGCAGATAACATGACATTTCATAAAAAATTTAGCACGGACTGCGTGAAGCTACAACAGCCAAGTCTATGTTTTTAGAATCCGCAAATAGGAGTCGTTTCCAAAGTTTAGCAGCATCTATCCTAACTTTGGCTAGGTTGCAGAAGACTGCGATGGTCAAGTTCATCCTCAACGAGTCCTCCTAAAAGGGATCGTTTTCAAATTTCACATCATTCCTAACTTCTACAAACCCCATCTCTGGCCCCCCCTTTAGACGGATTCTATGAGTGTCAACCTGACTGTTGAATCCTGGGACAACCCAAACTCAATATTTTAAATAATTGATGATGGCAGGACTGAATTCTTCGATCATACAGGTTCACATAAAATCTTTTACATAATAAAAGGTCTTGCTGCCTATGTAGATATCGACTATATCTTGTTGACGATGGCATAAAATAGAGCTAAACAGTTCAATAAATGCTTTCATATGTAATGGAAGCGAGATCTCATTTATTATATCCATAACTTTATAAAGGTCCCACTGTCTCAGCAGAGGATCGAACCACGAATTTTGAATTTTCCTAATGATTAACCCTTGGAGGTAAAAGTAAGGAGTTAACATTTCTAATTAAGAAAGCGCCAATACCGTTCGAGACAATAATTCAGGTGGCGCTGGGATAGGAAAAGTAGCCCTGCATTGTATGCATTTTTATGACGAAAGGCCGAAAATATTTATTTTGAACTGCCAATTTTGTAAAAATTATTAGCGTAATGCAAAGTAGAGCTGAAATAATAAAGAATATTCTTGCGTATTCAAAATTATTTTACCTTCCAATCTATTTTTATCTCCCTATATTCTGTACTCTAACCTATAACTATGAAAAATGCTGCTTAATTATACTCATAATTTGGGAGCCCTTAATTTGAAAATAATCAAAAATACATATACTAAAGACTACGCCTTTCTGTAGTGTCAGATAACATTAGCGACTGCTTTACTAACACTAGCGGCACCTATATATGATTCTCAAAGCATTAAGGCATTTTCACGCGTTTCATCCATAGGAATTTTATCTCCTACATTCTAACTCCATGAACTAACCAATGCTCTAGCCATTAAGCTACTGTGACAAGATTTCATGTTCTTATCCCAGAAGTAGGCCCTCTGAAATCCGATCGACGTGAACTGCCAACCCAAACAACCACCTTGCTTTCTCTGTCTTTTAATATAGACTAGCATACTGTGTGGTCGTGATTTTGAAACTGGTGTCATAATTCATGGGATCCACTGAAAATTCGCAACTGGATCTTTTTCAGCTGAACATCCTCCTGAATCTAACCTGCAGGATAAATCTGCTCAGGCGCCATTGCAAAGATCTCACTGTCCAAGCCAGGAAACGATTCGAAGTTCAACAAACTGGCCACCTGATTATCTAATCAGTGAGCTATTTGGACTTGATTCTAAGTTCTTCTCATCCAAGGAGATCTTATAACTTGATAATAGTAATTTCGATATTCTTTTGCATTGTTAAAAAATCGGATGTGGGCAGCACATGATTTTCCTTATATAAGGCAAAGAATTTTCTACTTTTACAGTAAAAAATAGATTATTCTTATAGTATATATATACGTATATATATATTCTTTCCAAGATATTGAATTTTCGTCAATTAGTCGTCATTTTCATTGATTTAGCGTCATTTTTATTCATTTGGTGAGCTTTTCGTTAATTTAGCAACCCTTAAAGTTCCAATACGACATTCCACTAAATTCGTAGCCAAAATCTCACCACGAGTTATGGACGAAGAAATAAGTTATTCTTACATCAGATAAATGACAATTGGCGTTCAAATGCAAAAACATTACTCAAAGTATCTTTTTTCATGAATAGAACGAGCTGGATCCACGAGCATGCTGTCACCAAATTTGTCGCATGATATTACATATGAAAGTGAGCATGTTTCTCAATAGGAAATATTTTTTTTTTTATTTTATATGACTTTTTGATAACTTTTTTAAAAATGCACAATATCTCGAGAACGGTTCATGCTAGCGTTCTAAAATTTAAGTCAATCATTTTCTGATGAAGAATTACATAAGAAATGTCTATTTGCGTAACTTTATTAGAGGTTTTGATTTTTTGATGATTTTTTTAAAATTTCACTCGAAAATTTAGGAGAGTTCTGAACATTCGATTGCTCATAAAAACAATAGGCTTCCAGTATTCACGGATTGTAATTTTTTACCAAATTCCGTTCGAATTGGTCCATTCGTTCATCAGTTATCGTCTCTATAGACTCACTGGCACACGCGCACACACACACACACACACACACACACACACACACAGACATCACCTCAAAAATGTTCGATTCGTGATCAGGGATGCTTGAAAAGTGCTCTTCCGTCGAAAACTCGAATTCGAATTTTCGACCCCGTCACAATACTTTCCTTATACATTATTGAATAAAAGGAAAGTAAAAATGATAATTTCTGCAATCTTTCCCTTTGTTTTCTTTTGCAAGAAATGTAATATTGTAATGTCTAAATACAAACTAGATCACTGTAATAAATTCTTATTAGAAATACATGACCCAAAAGAGACATTTGAAAGCAACGAGGTAAAAATAATTTCATCTACACAATTCATTTTGACAATGATGTGAATGAATAGAAAATCCAGATTCATTCTTAAGCACAGTTACATCACGCTTTCTTTAGTTTTTTTTTTATTTTCAAGTTTTTATCGTACTCTTAAAGAACACGAAAAAAAATCACTGCTTCAATGTATTTCCTCAAATTGAGCTTATTCTAATTTTACATATGCAGTAAAAATATATCTTAGTTGAAAAGCATTTAAGCATTCTGTCAGTCAGTTGTCACGAACAGAGGGGCGAAAGTTTTATTTAAAAATTCCAGGTGCCAGACGGAGTTGCCATGTCAAACGGAATGCAGAATGGGAACTGAAATATTGTTCTTTTACAAACCATTCTGAGTTTACATTTGTCTGCTCGAATAGCTAAATATGCGATGTTTAAGTCGTACTTTATCATACTTCACAGTCCGTAATGTTTAGTTCCAGTTATATCTCAATCGTTATCAGAATATAAACGAATATCTATCGTTTCCACAGTTTAAGCCCAAGTATTTATTTTAAAGTTTTCTCAAGCGTGCCCAAGTTTTTTATAAAAAATTCTTTATGTATATTTCATTTTGTCAGTAAACTTAATGACATCAAAAATAGGATGCATTTGGATTGTATCCGTTCACTTCACCAGCCATATCACCAGTGCTTCGTATGTCCTCATGGGGCAGTGGTGACTAACTAAGTGTGTCACTTACTTAGTTAGTCGCCACTACCCATTAAAGATCTGAATATCAAAAATGTTTGAAATTTAAGCAAAAATATAGAATGATACGCGTTTTTGAAAGCGGAAGTAGTATATATATATATATATATATATATATATATATATATATATATATATATATATATATATATATATATATATTCTGAACATCCGTTTGTACCGTCACCCCAAATGCAAATTTTTGATAGTTTCATTTTTTCGTTGATGTTTAAGCTGAGACGGATCGAACGAGACAAAATATATTAAAAAAGATTGCGTGTAAATGCTCGATCATTTTGAAAAGTGGTTTTGAATTTCGTAATTATTACTTTGCATCGCCACCTCTAATTAAATTTATATGGCATTTTAAATTTTTCTCTTGGTCTGGAAGCTAAGTCGAATCAAATGACACCGAAACGAAGATCCTAGCTACAGTGAAAGTGCTCGACAATTTTAATACACACCTCACTCATTCACTCAATCAGTCAATCACTCAATCAGCACATATTATATCAATATGAAATATTTTACCATCCTTACCGTAGTTCATATTCAATTTCTCCCATCTATTTACCCAAAATTGAAAGTATGCTTTCTTGTTTGTTTGATTGACTGTTACTTATTAAGATGAGCGGCAGGGAGTGACAAACCCCAGTGGTTAGCGACTGGGGATTGCACTCGGATAACCCGAGTTCGATTCCTAGCTTTGCCCAAACTGTCCCCGTGTTCATTCAAAGTAAAGGCACGTTAAATGTGTGTGACAGTGAGTCCTTCCAATGGGTTGGTGGCAGGAGTAGTAGAGTACGGTCCATGTAGATGCCGCTCCCACTGGTTTCCCGTCTATATTGGCTGGCACTGTCCCGGCCGTCCAAACAGATACCTTACACTATCGGGTATGTCGAACGGTCTGGGTCGAAGAAGAAAAAGGTGCGCGGCAGAGCACCAACCAAATTCCCTTCAAGAACTTAACGTCAAAATGTTGAAGGCTTTGACGGGCACCTTTTACACGAGTCATCAAGTTGACTCTTTCGCCCGCTTATATCTCACTAAAAGGAGTAGAAAGTTGATTTTTAAATTTTCTGACTGGTAGGTGTGATGCGACAAGACGTTACTAATTTGGTTTATTCTGTCCCATCCAATTTTTATATCTTGAATAGAAGTTAGTACATTTTGTTTTTCGATGAAATTTCCAATTTTGCTCAAATTTTAAAGGGAAAAATAGGTGATGAACAATTAGCAGAAATAAGGAGAAAATTAGCAAATCGCAGCCCACGCTCAGAACACCACAAGAAATATCATATTGACAAGGATACAAAATTAATTATGTACAAAGAGAAGAAAAAAAAACAAAGAAAATAAATGGGAAAACAATAACAAAATCGTAATACCGAACTCAATAAAACATGAAGTGTTGAAGCAAGCACATACCCCGCATTTTGGAGTGGAACGTACATATCAATTGTTATGTCGAAAATTTTACTGGAAAGGAGCATATGAAGATGTAAATAATTTTGCAAACTCGTGTGATACGTGTCTTACTTTCAAAAATAGAAAAATGAAACCTGTACCATTTCAAACAGTACCTAGACCAATAAAAGCAGGTTCAATTCTGGCGATTGACATCATATGCAAATTGCCCAGATCCAATGAACAACACTGTTACATAGTAACAATGATTGATCATTATTCTAGATATCTAGAAGCAGTTCCTACGAGAGACATGTCTTCAAAAACTGTAATCAGAGTGCTAACAAATTATTGCTCAAATTGGGGCGTGCCAGACACTATACTCTCAGACAATGGGGGAGCTTTTGCAAGCAATGATTTCAGAGAATTTGCTAAGACAAACGGCATTGAGTTGAGGAAAACCAGTGCATATAAAGCAAGCTCAAATGCTATAAATGAAAGATCAAATGGAACGATAAAATCTAGCTTGGCATGTATGGCACAACAAACCTTCAATTGGCACAGAGCCTTACCTTATGTAAAATTATTTTACAATTCTACACCCTCAGCGAGTGCAAAATTTAGTCCAGCGATGCTATTCATGACAAGGGAACTACGATTACCAAACGAAATAAAAATGCACGAAAATATAGACACGGACGATGTAATCATTGATTTAGATGAAGCAATAAAAGAGAAAAATGTAAATAAGCAATTAATATGGGCAAAAAAAATAAATAAACAGACAATGCAAAATCAAATCAGGGCACAACAAAGGCAAGAACGGGATCAACGAAATCCAAAATTCAGGTCTCTACAGGTAGGACAGATTGTGTACGCGAAGCAATTAATAAAAAAGGGAAAGCTACAAGCAAAAAATACGGCCCATACACGGTAGTCAAAATATTTAGGAACAACAATTATGAGTTAAAACCGCTCGGAAGTCAAAATCAGAAATCGATTAGATTACATGTAAATAAATTTTTACGAAACAGTTAAGAAAAGAGCACCTCCGGGAAAACGAAACTGATCGTAGCGCGCTAGATAAGGCGAAGTTAGCAAGGCCTACACCGGAAGAAAACATAAAAAAAAACCGGAGTCTCTCCAAAAACACTAAACCCCTCGAACAAGTGGAATGACCGGCTTAGACGAAGTTCGCGCATAAGGCAGGCAGGCAGGACTCAGCAGCAAAATTAAAAAGTTCTAGATTCCCGTCCCTTTTATGCAAGTAAATAGTAAATAAATGAACGGACAACAATAAAGAAAATTTTCAAATACATAAAAAAAAAATAATAATAAATATAATTTTCAAATACAGGGGAGAATTAACAATAAATAAAATAATAAATAAATAAATCACAGAATAAAGGATAACAAATAATGAAATAAAAAAAAATACGACCTGTTTTCAAAGTTCGGGGTGGCAGAGTCCTCAGGTGAAGAGCGCCCATCTGGATATCATATATGGCTGAAGGTATCGCTGAAAAATTTATATGGATAGGATAATATATATTCAAAACAGATATAAACAGATATAATGATATACATAAGAGTAGTGAATGGCAGTCGGCCAGTTGCAACTTCAAAAAAAAAGGGGGGGGGGACTAATTTGCAAATAAATTAAATAACAAATAAAAAAAATAATCAGTAATCAAAAATAGCAAAATAAGTAGATAAGTAAATAAAGTAAAAGACATATATATGTATAGCACAACAACAAAGAAATACTCCACCATATACAAACCGGGCGGCCTTGATGACAGGCATTGAATTGGGGTGTTCAGATCGTTGAAATTGCTGCAAAATTTTTTTTAATTATGACAGCAAACTTGATTACAGGCATCGAATTAGGGTGTCCAGATCGTTGATATCGCTGCAAAATAATTTAATTATGACAACAGATGTTTTAAATTTTGAGAGGATTACAAGTCAAAGTAAGAGATATAATCATATAAATAAATAAATAAAATAAAAATAGAGAGAGAGTAGGAAAACAAGCTTTAAATAATAAGGGCAGCTCCGCTTCAAAAAAAAAAAAAAAAAAAGAGCTGACAGCGGGCGGAAGATGGTCGGAAAAGCCAACACTTCAGACTCCATAAGCTCGGACTCTTTCGGTGAGAAAAACTCGTTCCGAGACAAAGTATGCAGGCGAAAATTCAAGGTCATTCGTTGCAGCGCGGGAGAAGCGTTACATACGGGTACCAACAGATAGGCAGGGAGGAAGATACATTAATAGTTATGTAAGAACTCTTAGTAAAAAAAATGAATAATTATGTACATGATTAGTGAATCACTGAGGATTAACAATATACAGATTTTAATATAAATATAGGTGAATGACAATAAAAGATAGATTAAAAAATAAAAATATAAATAAATAAATAAGAGATAGCTGCGTTAGACGCATGATTCATGGTAGTGAACCAATACAGGTATTTAAAACGCGGGTCGTTTAATTAAATACGAAAACATTAAATTTAAAAAGTGTCCTAGGTAAATCTATAGATGTTATTAAAAAAAAATTGGGTTAACTCGTGGATACATGAAAATGCGCAAAAAATAAAATAAATAAAATTTTGAAACACATGGAAAATATACTTAAATTCAGGTTAAAAAAAAATAAGTAAAATAACAGACGGAGAGAGAGATCAAGACTGATTTTAACACAGTGTCTGTGACGATTTGGATTTCCCGCCAATGTAGCACGCAGGTCAGATGACAAAGAGAATGAACTGACTTGTAAAATTAGACAGCCAAAATTCATTTCCACATCAAATGACTCGCGTAAGTGTGAACAATAGAACATGCCAAAGAAAAAAAACATGCTAAATTACTCACCTGCTCTTGTGCTTGTAATAAGATGGAAAAATACGATGTGAATGGCGATGCGGACAGTCAGCCGCGCTTCAGCTCTGAATCAAACTACGTAAAGGCGCGAATCCGGACTTCCGGTCTTCGAGCGATTTCGGAGAAGGGTTTGTTGGTCGCCATGGCTTCAAACATATGTTTTGAGATAAACAGTGGGGGAAAACGCCTGGACTGACAGTTGCTTGTTTTGGTCGTATTGCGTTGTAAATTACAAAGTGTAGAGTATAGAATTGTGAAAATATACAAATGTTAAATCAAATGGTACTGATTGTAGGTAAATGTATAAACTTCGAACTGCAAAAAAAAAATTGTGAACTGTTGAGAAAAAGTGATGGAAAATCTGTAAACAAATAATGATGATGTAAAGTGTACTATATAATATTTGTAAACCTAGCTTGACTTCTTTCTGTTCAGGGGGGTGAGAATATGTGATATGATAATCACATATTTTGATACGTAACCCTGGGAAAAAAAGGGAAGATGTAATGTAAGTGAAATGTATACAATGCTTGTGATTTATGTTTATAGCTAGGCCTTTGCACAGACGGAATTGGGATTTTTGGCGCCGTTGGGTTGTGTGCTCACTGACATGGATGGTAAATATTCAGAGATTTAATTGCAGCATAAACGTCAAAGTTGAGCTACAAATCTTTGAAAATTTATAGCCCTGTCAGGTGTGGCTCGCGTCGGGGTACGGTCCCTTGGACCACCCTGGTTTGGAAGCCCTCTGGTTCTTGTGTTTGAGTGGAGCGCATAAAAAATGAACGTCGCTTCAAAAACCAATGGTATGAAGCATTTTTGGACCGCCTTTTTTATTGCGTTTTGGGAAACAGCGAATGGGAAGTGGGGGACTTCCTTCCTGTGTTTTTGTCGCTCCCCTTCTTTTAAAATTCTGGAGAAAAAAGGTCTCCTGGGTTCCTTTGAGCACCTGTGCGAGGAACGCATCCCTGCAACGAAGTAGGCGGCCTTGACGGCACTTGTGCGGCAGTTTCTACAAGTTTCACTGAACCGGCGCATGTTACCTAACCAGGGGTAACAGACTCTAGAGTAGCATATATATTTCTCCAGAAACAGCTTTCTGTTTATTTTGCAGCTGTGACAGGGCTTAGTCACAGCTATTTTAGAACGGTTCGACTATTTTCAGCCAAATCTTCACTACGAAAGTAAGTGGACTGAGTCTTGTAGGGGTACCTATCCCGGGCTCCTAAGCAGCAGACCACCTACGAAGTGAAGCTTCTCGTCATTGTTTTTGTGGTTGCAGTGCAACACAGCTCTGCCTCCAAAACGGCGCGGTGTAGGACCTTTTGCTGCTTTAGCTGCATTTAAGCCGTGGTAACTGTAATACTGTGTGTACGGAATATTTGCGGAGCATCAATCCAGGGCTCCTAAGCAGCGGCCAATCTCTACAAATAAAGTATCTGATCCCCACTCTTTAGGCAAAGGCCTGTACGTAGATCTCACAAGATCTACTGGGATCAAGCCGAAGTTAAGAGGAGGAGAAGGAAAGTGGACAGTGTGCCCATCTCCAAAATAATACTTGGCAAAAAATGTCGTCACCTGATGATACGCACCGTGTTTCTCAGACTGGTAGTGTTTTCCATGAACTATTCGAATAAATGAACCAAACTTCAATTAATCGTGCCACCCATTCCAACGTGCAGAGGTCAGCTACAGCACTCAGTGGAGTTCGTATGTAATGAAGGTATGAGAATTATATATTGATTTAAAATGTGTATATGAATGTTTAAGCTTAATTTGTGTGAGCCAATAGTGTAAGGGCAAAGTTATGCTAAATGGGAGATTTGTAAAATTGAATATTTATATATATTGTTTTCTTAACAAAAGTGATTAATTACAAGTGTGGATGATAAATAAGACAAATATGCAAATTAACGCAAAATAAACTGTGCACCCCGAGGTCAAGCTTAGGTAAATTGGGAACTCATTGTAATTGTGTATTTTGTATTTAATGTTCAAATTGAGATTTCATGTGTTTTGTAAATAAATTGTTAAGTGGCCACATAAAAAAGGGAGTGATTAATTGTTTTAGCAAACGCAATGTACTTAGGTCCAATCGGACCCCACTATACTTTAACGCGCTTGAGCCTGGTGGAACTATTTGGTGAGTATCGGTAATGTATTAAGTGTTTAATATTTATTGTATTTATGTGTAAAATCCACCTCACCACATAGACCACGGGGACGCGTACTTATTGTATTTATGTGTAAAATCCACCTCACCACAGGTGTGATGCGACAAGACGTTACTAATTTGGTTTATTCTGTCCCATCCAATTTTTATATCTTGAATAGAAGTTAGTACATTTTGTTTTTCGATGAAATTTCCAATTTTGCAGCTAAACTCTGAAGCCAATTAATAAAGTTAGGAAGTTTAATATCCATCATGTTGAATATTCCACTGCTACCCTAACAGCATTTTTTATCACAGTGACGTAAGGTTTACGTCACAGTACGTCTCGGCAATGTCATATTGAGGTCACAGCGAAATCATTTTGGTCATTTCCATGTTCATTTGTGATGCCGCATAATAACTTGTTTGTGACGTCACTTTGTAATTGCCATTGTAATGTCGTCACATTGTTACGTGCTAAATAAATTGTGGAAACGTCACAGAATATAGTCACAATGAAGTTACAAATTTACAAATACGTAACGTCGCATAGAAGTCACAAATATGATATCACATTGTGACCCAGGTGTCACGTGACTACAACGTCATTGTCACACATGTGGCGATCTTTGCTGTGAGGGTATTCTTAAGGGGAAACACAGGGATACAATAGAAGTTCCTAACGTTACAATAGGAGTTTCCGAAGCATTTACATGGGGATGCACGTCTCCCTGTCTGGAAAATGAGGGGTGAAAAACACTGTTACGCACGTTGTACCAGAGCCGTTCTCTGATAACAATATTAGATGGTACAATTATTGTACCGCCATAGTTAGAAGGTTAATGTTTATTATCGTATGATATAAAGATTTTCATAAGCCGAAAACCAATTGAGATTTGTGGCTCAGGATTTAGAGAGTATTAAAAATGTAATATTAGAATTATGTTTGAACGTCACATAATAAATGTCTGAGACCTCCGTTTTATAATAAATACACATTTTCTTATATTAATTTTCTCAACTGTTCATAACTTCCTTAACTGTTCATAACTTCCTTTTTCTTAACTGTTCATAACTTCCATCAAAAAAGTGAAAACCATCTCTTTGATGTATATTTATTTTATTTAAAAAAAACAAAAATTCTTTTGTAATAGCTGACGGAGTCGACTTGAAATGTGTTTTCTAACGTATTTTGAAAGAAATGACATAAAATAAATCTTTCGACAAGATTCGATGCATTTGAACAATGGAAATCGCAAACTACATATCAGTTTTTTTTTAAGTAGTACAGATCAGTTTTATTTTACTTCCTGATCGATGACAGAGAAAATAAAGAATAAGTTCTTAAAGAAAAAATAAAAAATATATTCTTACTAAAAATACAGGACGTTACTTACTTTTCTTTCTTTGTTTCTAACATTTTAAAAATAAATTTTTATCACACAAGAGAATGATTTCCATTTATAAGTCTTTCTTAATTAAATGAAATTCGGTAAAACACATTTAAACAAAATCAATATGAATTTCAGTCTTAAAAATTCAGTCTTAAGATAAAAAAAATATATATAGATACTTAAGTTTAAAATAAAGTTCTATATTATTTATAGCAACATTTTAAATTTAAAACTACGTTTGCTGGGATGCGTGAAGAAATTCTCGCAAAATAACTTACAATTGCAAATTTTGCTTTTAACTATTTTTGCTCTTTCTTATGCTGTTTACCCCAAAATCTCCTATAATTTTTTTAGTAAAAGGTTGTAACTGAAAAGGCAAATTCAATCTACAACTTCAAAGTAACTTTATTCTTCTGCTTTATTCAAAGCAACTTCATTCGAAGCAATTTCATTCTTCAGATTCATTCGAAACAACTTCATTCTTCAGCTTCATTCGAAAGAACTTTAGTTTTCAGATTCATTCCAAACAACTTCATTCTTCAACTTCATTCAAAGCAACTTCATTCTTCAATTTTATTCAAAGCTAATTCATTGTCCAGCTTCAACGCAACTTCATTCTTCAATTCCATTCAAAGCAACATCATTTTTCAGATACACTTGTCAAAAGTGAAATTGCAACACCATGAAGGAATGAACGTAACCATATGCAAATCATCATCAGTACTGTAGAAGAGAGAGTCATGTGCAATTGATTAGATGTTCGTACACATCGGGTCACGTGACATCCTGTTTCGTGTGATAAAGACCAGCAGACGACTCGTCCCGAAAATGCTATCAGCAAAGATTTTCAGCAGCAGAACTTTTGAAAAAGTTAAGAAACTATGCCTCGAAGACGTCAGTGAGCTGCATACCAGTAGTTAACGGCAGGGGAATGAGACCGTATCCTAGAGCTGCGTGACGTGGATTTGTCGATGCGTGCAATTGCCACGCGTGTTGGACATGGCGTGAATACCACCCAGCGATGTGTGACACGATGGTTGCAGGAACATCAGCAGAGAACCCACCGAAGAGGAAGTGGATCGAATAAGCGCACGACAGAACTGACAGACCTGCATGTTCGATAAACAGCTCATCGAGACCCGTTCGCAACGGCAAGTGACATCCGATATAGCCTTCTACTAACAACGGTTGCACCTGCGTACACCTAAACCATTCGCAATAGGTTTCATGAAGTACAACTGCGCGCACGGCGGCCAGCCACTGGGTTGTCATTAAGCGCTCGACACAGAGATGCACGTCTGGAATGGTGTCGTCGTCATCGTAATTGGACTAATTGATGACATCGGGTATTTACGGATGAATCTCGCAGAGCAAAACGCACAGTGCCTGAGGAGGAATAACAGCCATGGACGGGTGTGACGGCTTTCCGGAGAACAACTGGGCGAATGAATGGCATCGGGTGTTGTTTACGGATGAATATCGCAGGACAGAACGCACAATGCCTGTGGAGGAATGACAGCCGTGGACGGGTGTGGTGGCTTTCCGAGGAACGCCACTTGCCAGCCAATATCACCGAGCCTCACACCGGCCCCAAACTGGGCATCATGGTTTAGGGCGGTATCATGTTCGATCAGCGGACAGCTCTGGTGCACATTGAAGGTTATCTGACATCGGACCGGTACGTCACACAGGTTATGATGCCTATGGTTCGGCTACTGGTGCAGGCCGTCCCAAGAACGGTGTTCCAGCAAGACAATGTCACACCGCACGGCGAACTCTCAACAGCCTGAACGGAACTCACATTCATTCCTGGTGGTAGCCTAGCCGTATTTTTTGCACTGAATAGTTGTGGGCCCTAATCGGACGTCAGGTGCACCGGGGACCACTGGTACATACCGTAGACGAACTGCGTGCCGCAGTGGACGCTGCTTGGTGCGCATGACCTCAGGCAACAATTAATAGCCTCATCGATAGAATGTCTCGCCTTTTAGTGACCTGTATAGCTGGGCGTGGGGCCACATTCTTAACTGAATAAACAGGTTTTTTGCATATCTTTGTCTGTTCTTTAATCATTTGCATATGACTCTCTCCTCTACCAATACTGTGATTTGCATATGGCTACGTGAATTCCTTTGTGGGGTTGAAATTTCACTTTTGAAGAGTGGACATTCAAAACAACTTTATTCTTCAACTTCATTCAAAACAACGTCATTCTTCAGCTTCGTTCAAAGCAACAATATGCATCAACCGGAACGAAATACATATAGAAACTATCTAGCAATATAGTGAAGTTACAAAACGACCGACAGATATTATAGAATAACAATTTAATGCTGAATAAAGTCATATGTAAAGATATAATATTCACAAAGGAATGAGGTATTTACAATAAACCATGTTGAACAAAATAATTCAATATTATTATTCCAGAAAACTACCGAAGCAGTCTTATATACTTTCTACGGGAGAATATAAAAAAGATCAAGTTAACTTAGTAAATTCTTAACTGCTTCTTATTCTAAACTTCCCAAAAGTTGACGAGTTGACGATATTTCCAGATTTGTCGCAAAGTTTATACACCTATGTCTCATAAATAAACCTATTGGTTTTTGATACTTTACAACAAAGTTGAAAAGTGTTTATGACTTTGTTCATTCTGTCTGTCTGTCTGTCTGTCCGTTAGCACGATAACTGCCGTAAAAATGACTTAATCAAAATGAAATTTTAGTAAGTTGTTCAGACGGTCTGTAGGATCTACGGGAATATAAATGAATAATATCATCCAATTAGTTTTGGATTGAACCCTGGTTGAAAAAATGAAATACATTGAGCCCTATGGGACCTAATTTTTCAAACATTTTTTAAGCGGATTTAAAATTCACAAATTGCTTCGAAAATTTCAGGTAATAGTCAAATTGTTCCATAAAATAATAAAAAAAAATTCAGCGAAATATATTCAGTAGTTTTTTAAATAAAAATTAAAATAATAATTACACAACTTATATGAAACGATCACGTGACCATGATATGAAACGATCACATGACCCACTTCAAAATGATATATGGCATCCATCTTGTTTCAAAATCGCGATTTTTTAAAGTTCTTTTTAATTCATATTGAGTGTTGTATCCGTCCTAAAACTACTTTATTTTTGCTTAAATTCTGTGCATCTACATACTAAAACAACACAATGACAATATATATGAGTTTAAATTCTCATTCAAATTTGATTATTTCTACAACTAAGCCTATTTTTCACCTATGTAAAATGTAAACAGCAAAATATGTAGAATGAGTTGTATTAGAATTACTGTATTTCTTTAACACAAAATAATTCAGTCCATGGAGTCTGCATGGCTGATATGAATGAAATATTAATTGATTTTATAAACAGAAGGACGATTTTTTTCGATGAAGTTTTAAGCATAGAGTTTATGAATTGTAGCTCCATGGTCTTAATTTTTAAATAAAATAAATTATTATAGTATTGTGATGAATGAAATGAATGAAATCCTGCTTCTATAGAGAGATCCAGGCGTGTTATTTTTCTATGACGTCATTTGAATTTATTTCAGTTATTTTCGGTGAAGTTTTCAAATATAATAAATTATCGTAGTATTATGATAGTTTTAAAAATATTACCGTGGAATGTATCGCATTTTAGAGATATTTAAACCTGGCAATTTATATTTCAATGCCGTCATTTGAATGAAGTTCATTTTTTTCAATGAAGGTTTAAGTTTTCGAATATAATAAATCAATGTAGTATTGTGATAAGTTTTAAAATATTACCGAGGAATGTATTGCATTTTCGACTTTTTTAAATAAAATTGCATTGAAGTTGGAAAGTGTTTCATAATCAATGCTTTAAGCATGATTGATCTTTCTTGTTGTTTGCTTAACCCACTCATTCCAAAAATAAAATTCTTCCATGCTTCATACTAAAGTATTAGCGATCAGAAATTCGCCAGCTTTATGACGAAATGGGTGAAAAACTATCAGAAAGGGGAAAATAGGTATTAAATACTTGCAACACTTAAGGAACTTGTAAAGACCAAATGTCTATCCTCCTTAGAGTTCGTTCTAGAGGATGGATCTTTGATATTCAAACCTTTTCTGTCCAAGGGCAATAATACAGGACGACACTGCTTTGAATCAAACTCAATTTATTGTGAACTTCAAAGAAATTACAACAGCTGGCTGCTTGAAGCAAACATAGACCGTACTTAGTTTTACACACGCCAAGAATAAATTACTAATATACTTGATACCACAAATTATTTACCTGGTGATAACTCTTAAATGGAGACAATTCTAAAGTTTTATGCTTACCACTGACTTTATTTTACCTTGTCTCGTATTGATGCCAAACCCCGGATACTGGACTTTTCCTAGTCATAGTGGTATCTAAATGGATTTTCTTCCACTTGGCTGCCCGCCACATTTCGAACCCCTCCAAATCAAATTCTTACTCGAATCATTCAACCTTCAACCCATCCTTCCTTCTTCCTTCCTCTGTAACTCTCAACGAACTTTTCTACTCAAAAACCCACTGAAACTCTCACGATCCGAAACTTATTCCTATTCTACCTTAGGAAGGCAGAAAATGCTGATTAGCTCAGTGATTGGTCTATCAACCGAACCAGTTAAAATTGTTAGATTAAGTAAACATAAATTATAATGCAAATTAAGGAAATAATAAACGAATGGTTATTTAGACCTCACAAACTACGACAATACCTAGCAAGACATTTTTCTCAACTTAAAATGTTATTAAAAGTATCATTAGGTATTATTAACATAACTATTTAAATTTTCATTTACAATTCACAAATCGTATTTAGTAATACTTACCCTGCCCCAAGAGAAAGTTGTAAATATAGCGTTGACTTTAGAATCAAATTTATTATTAACATTAAATATCCTCATGAATGCTAAAAATCGTCATAGTCATCTGCAGGCGTTGTTTCACATAGCAGCGGGCTTCATTTTTATGTAAGTCCCCTGGACACCTACGAATCGTTGCACTGGGCACATTGTAACTCTGGTGTTTTACTGACTCCTGCCTTACTGCATTCTCAGTTACTATGTCTATTATATCTGAATTTTCACTGAACTCGGTTAGTCTGCTATTACTCCACCATTTGTTCATTGGCTGCCGAGCTTGTTGGTCACTTTACGTCACGGCCCGCCGTCCAAAACACCACGTGACCCTTCTTCATTAGTGGCACTTTTCTGTAGCATCAAAAATCACATTAAGACTTATTTATGGCCTGGTAATACACGACGTAGAATTTAATGTGAACTCTGGACTTCAGCAATTGTTACAATTATCTAAACTTTTGCGGCCCAGGCCTCAACTTGACTTTTATATCGCGATAGCATAGTACCCTATTGAAACATACCACCTGCCTCATCACACTTTCCATACAATTTGTAAATTGTAAATAAATATTTGATTATTTTTTTTATAATACTTAAAGATACATTTAATAAAATTTAAAGTTGAGAAAAAATATCTGATCATTTCAGAGTGGTGAACTTTAATATTTAGGTATCATAATTATATTACTTACAGGTTGAACACAATATATTATACTATGCGAACGCATATAAATATTATCTTTAAATAATCTGAATGGGAAAGTAAATAATTAACACCACATAATCCATGCGAGAAAATGATAGTTTTTTTTTACTTTTATGAGTCGTATGGTAAGGTATTTTAATGCTAAATCAACACATGTTGGGAAGCCTCCCTAGAAAATGCGTTTCGAAATTTTATGTTGCGAGTGAAAATGGATAAAAGCCATTGCATTTTATCAAAATCCCCAAATAAATCGAACTTATAAACGAAACACCATTAACAATATTTAAGAGATAAAAATATATTTCTAATTAACCACTCAAATTAAACCTTAAGAAGCAGATTTACCAGCTATCAAATAAGCAAAATTAAAGGTGTGCATCAAAGAGAGATGTATAAAATAGGGCAGAATAGGGTTAGTGGTGATAATTGGCTTATATGAGGAGCAATAATTGAATCGAGTGGTGTTGTGTAAAAGATAAGCTGCAATATTAATGAAGCACTTAAGGTTAAGCCTTATTTGTATGCAAGGCAGCATTTGTTTCCTTAGCAGACAGTGACGCGAGTAATTTATTTACACTTACATAAAGTAGACAAAAAAAGCAACAATGTTCTTCTGAGGTATTTTCTAACTGATGTAGTATATTTAATTTTTAAATGTCATGTCATGCTAAAAAATACTGTTATCTTTAATTTACATTGTAGAGCGCATGAAATATGCGATTATTCTAGATTTTAATGCCAATTTTTTAATACTAATTCTATACTATTTTCGCAACGGTTTGAATAAATATATTTTACCCTTGTTTAGATTTATTTTAAAATATCGTGCTTAAAGATATCAGAGAAATTTAGCTACTTTCACAGTGAAGAGGAATTTGTCAGTAGTAGAGCAGTACAAATGAGACAAACTCACTCCACCATCTATCTCTTCATCAACCTCGGCTGCTCAAAACAGGGCATAACAGGTTTTGTCGTTATTTGCGTCAACTTGTCTATGCATTGCCTACTTCTTGCTGAAGAGCATTAAAATCCCCGATACGAGTACATGGATTGTAAATACAGTTTCTTGCTTATTAAACATTTTAATTTTATTCAGTGTTTAATTTGATATAGAAATCGCCCCCAATTTATTTGGATCTTAAAACATTATCTTTAAAAGTTCTTTAGATGAAATGAAACAGAAAATGGCAATAAGTATTTAAGTATTCAGATTGATCTCTCATTGCAGATAACAACACCCACAGGCCAGTTTCGTACTTTTCATGTACTCATCAACATGAAATAGCTAGAAATTTGCAGCCTGGATCATTAAAGAATTGAAGTCTGGATCTTTAAAGAATTGAAGCCGGAACCGTGGTGAGAACGAATATGCCGATCTACATATAGAGGTTCGAAAAACTGTGGCACAAAAAAACTTTATTGTTATCGTTTCAGGTATTGCGTATTCCATACTCACGAGCGAATGAAAAGCATAGAATCGGTTTATTGATACTGATATCTGCAACAGGAGCACAAACCGAAACTTATTAGCGTCCCCTATAGATGAGTCCTGTGGAGCACAATTAAGGTTAATTCATTTCGATTATTTGATCCAAGTATTAGTAACTCGACTTTAGGAGCTTATGCACAACCACAAGCAATGATTACTTTTCGAAAAATTATTTTATTGCGTATCTCATTTCTACAGTACAAGGTCTGATGCTTTTGAATGGGAAGTAACAAAAACTGCAGTACTTGTTCTCAAAAGAAAGTGATCTAACAAACCTCTGGAATCCTTACAACTGCATAAACCATGCACACTATACCACTTAAATGACAATTGCGGTAACGACTCATTTACGTAATAACAAACTAGAAGTGCGGCTGAAACTTGTAAATAAACTTGCCTAACTAACTGAAGGTCGGTGTTTCGACACTGTGCTGGGACAAAAAGTCTTTACAATGCTGCCCAAGTAACTTGACTCTGCAAGTAGATTCAGTATATGATTAAGGTCTGAATAGCATCAAAATTGTATTTTTTTTTCAGAACTGAGAATTGTGGCAGAAGTTTCGAATTGCAGAAAGCTACAGTAAATCGACTATTAAAGAAAATAGAGGTATAATCTAGTATAGGAGTATCACCTCAGAGGAATATCAACGGGTATTATCTAGTTTAAAATATAGAAGAATGGGGAGAATATAAAGTCCATGGGTTCATGAATGTAAAGTCTATGAAAGAGAATATAAAGTCCATTTCAAAAGAGGAGACAATCCATTTAGTATCTCAACGGAAATAGTGTCATCTAACTAGTCGGAAATTGATAGTCCGATTTTTTAACACTCTACAACATAGTTGAAAGTGTTTATGACTTTGTTCATTCTGTCTGTCTGACTGTCTATCTGTCTGTCCGTTAGCACGATAACTGCCGTAAAAATGGCTTTATCAAAATGAAATTTTAGTATGTTTTTCAGACGGTCTGTGGAACTTATGGGAATATAAATGAATAATGTCACCCAATTAGTTTTTTTTAACCCGGGATGAAAAAATGAAATACATTGAACCCTATGGGACCTAATGTTTCAAACATTTTTTAAGCGAATTTAAAATTCACAAATTGCTTTGAAAATTTTAGGAAATATTCAAATTATCCCATAAAATATACAAAAAATTTCAGTAAAATATGTTAGGTAGTTTTTCAGATAAAAATTATTTAATATAGGGAGAAAAACAAATTAAATTAAATTCTGACTCTCGTTATATCCTCCAGAAAGAAAAAATAGATATATTATATAATAAATATCTTTCCAAGAGTTTAATTTTTTTATATATGAAACAAGAAAGATCAATCATGCTTAAAGCATTGATTATGAAACACTTTCCAACTTCAATGCAATTTTATTTAAATAAGTCTAAAATGCAATACATTCCTTGGTAATATTTTGAAACTTATCACAATACTGCATTAATTTATTATATTTGAAAACTTAAACCTTCATCGAAAAAAATGAACTTCATTCAAATGACAGCATTGAAATATAAATTGCCTGGTTTAAACATCTCTTAAATGTTATACATTCCTCGGTAATAGTTTTAGAATTATCATAATACTACGATAATTTATTATATTTGAAAACTTCATCGAAAACAACTGAAATTAACTCAAATTACGTCATAGAAAAAATAACACGCCTGGATCTCTCTATAAAAACAGGATTTCATTCATCACAATACTATAATAATTTATTTTATTTAAACATTTTGTTTAAGACCATGGAGCTACAAAAAATTAAACTCTATGCTTGAAACTTCATCGAAAAAAATCGTCCTTCTCTTTATGAAATCAATTAATATTTCATTCATATCAGCCATGCAGACTCCATGGACTAAAGTATTTTGTGTTAAAAAAATACAGGAATTCTAATACAACTCATTCTATATATTTTGCTGTTTACATTTTACATAGGTGAAAAATAGGCTTAGTTGTAGGAATAATCAAATTTAGATGAGCATTTAAACTCAAATATATTGTCATTGCGTTGTTTCAGTATGTAGATGCACAGAATTTAAGCAAAAATAAAGTAGTTTTAGGACGGATACAACACTCAATATGAATTAAATAGAACTTAAAAAAGCCACGATTTTGAAACAAGATGGATGCCATATATCATTTTGAAGTGGGTCATGTGATCGTTTCATATCATGGTCACGTGATCGTTTCATATAAGAGGTGTAATTATTATTTTAATTTTTATTTAAAAAACTACTGAATATATTTCGCTGAATTTTTTTTATATATTTTATGGAACAATTTGAATATTACCTAAAATTTTCGAAGTTGTGAATTTTAAATCCACTTAAAAAATGTTTGAAAAATTAGGTCCCATAGGGCTCAATGTATTTCATTTTTTCGACCCGGGTTCAATCCAAAACTAATTGGGTAATATCATTCACTTATATTCCCATAGGTTCTATAGACCGTCTGAACAACATACTAAAATTTCATTTTGATTAAGTCATTTTTACGGCAGTTATCGTGCTAACGGACAGACAGACAGACAGACAGACAGAATGAACAAAGTCATAAACCCTTTTCAACTCTGTTGTAAAGTGTTAAAAAGGTTTCATATTTTAAAATAAATATGGTAGATAACAATTTTTCAAATTTTTAAATAAAATAAATTATTATAATATTGTGATGAATGAAACGATTGGAAAAATGTTTATGAATGAAATGCTGCTTTTATATAGAGGCGATTTATATTTCGATGACGTTATTTGAATAAAGTTCATCGAATATAATAAATTATTATAGTGTTATGATGATTTTAAAAATAATACCGAGGAATGTATCGCATTCTAGGGATGTTTAAACCAGGCAATTTATATTTCAATGCCGTCATTTGAATGAAGTTCATTTTCTTCGATGGAGTTTTCAAATATAATAAATTAATGTAGTATTATGATAATATTAAGAGTATTACCGAGGAATGTATCGCATTTTAAAGATGTTTGTATAAAATTGCATTGAAGTTGGGAGGTGTTTCATAATCAATGCTTTCTGCATGATTGGTCTTTCTTGTTTGTTCTGAAGCAGGAGCTCTTCACAACACTTGATAGCTTGTAATACAATTATACGATTTATTTTCGTCACGTTCCTCCAAATATTCCAAAATGTTTATTCCGACAAAGAATCTATTAATAAGGACAAAATCGCAATTATTTAAAAACTGCGTAATTATCTTAAATTAACCACAAATATCTGGTGCCAGAAAAAGCATTCCCAAAGTGTTTTCAAAGTTACGTAGCTCAAAATAGAGGTATGTGTCCCTTGTTGATACAGAAAATGGGGAAGTAGGGTGTCAATTGGCATAATTGGGTTGTGGGGTGTAGTAATTGAATCGAGTGGTAGAGTGTAATGGGTAAGCTGCAATATCGATGAAGCACTTAGTATTAAGTTTTATTGGTCTAAAAAGCAACATTTGTTTTCTTGAGAGAAATTGACGCACGTAATTTAATTTCACTTAAGTAAGAGGGACGAAAATATCCTTGTTCTTTCAAGGTATTTGTTTAACAAGGGTTTGAGTAATTACTTAATAGTATGTTATGTAAGATAATAACGTTAATGATAATTTGTATCCCAAAGTGCAAAAAATATAATGTGACTTTATCTTGACTTTTATTGAGGAAAGATGCTGCGCTATTTTTCTATATTAAGTCGATAATATTTTTTCATGATTTATATTTTTTGAGGATACCATTGAAACATTTAGACAGCAAATCGTGTACATTCATTTCTTTTTAAGTCAAATTTAATGTAAAGCGGTCATGTTCGTCATGTTCTACTAAATATTCAAAAATGTTCATAACAACAAGGAATCTATTAATTGAGGCAAAAGCCCAATTATTAAAAAATACTTTCTTATCTTAAATTAACCACAGACATAAGGTGTAAGAAACGCATTCTCAAAGTGTTTTTAAAGTTACATAGCTCAAAATAGAAGTATGTGTCCCTTGTTGATACATAAAATGGGAAAGTAAGATGCAAATTGGCTTACAAATGGTAGGAGTGCTATATAGGGTGCCAATTGGCTCTTAAATTGTAGGAATGTTTAAAAGTTTTCTCAGTTTCAAAATAACGTTCTCATATTGAGGAAACTCATCATATATAATTTTCATCATGTATAAAATCCCATCATGCATTATATTCTTTTTATCTCTCTTCCAGATGCAGTTGAGTGAGGCTTACTAACTAAGAAACACTTACATAGCCCTAACTACTGAAGGTAAAAACTCCAAAGTTTGCATGCACGTGATACTTGACGCATAGATAATTTATAAAAATTAAAATTTTGTATTTTTCTTCGAAAAATGCATAAAACGATTAGCTATTTGTTTTCTTTTTCTATATGAAACAGTTGAATAACACTGTAAGCTGAATAAGGTATGGATCTCTCAGTAATAACAACTGAAAGTAGGGAATTTATAAACAAAAGGAAAAAATCTAAAAATCTTAGAATTCAGTCCGGTAAATTTGTATATCACGGAATTTTTTGTTCTAACATTCTTCAGCTATAACTCGTAAATTGCTAGACGCACAAAATTCATTTTTATACCATCATACGCAGAAAAAAATCTGATGTGGGCAACGCATGACTTTTCTTATATAATGTAATGAATTTACTACCTATGCAGTTAAAAAATGTTATTCTTATAGTAAATACTTATATTCTTTCCAAGATAATGAATTTTCTTCAATTAGTCGTCAATTTCATTGATTTCGCGTCATTTTTAACCATTTGGCGAGATTTCCGTTAATTTGGCAACATTTAAAAATGTCGCCAAGTTGGCGAAATTCCGGTAAATTCGCTAACAAAATCTCGTCAAGAGTTATGGACGGAGAAATAAGTTATTCTTACAGTAGATGAATAACTATTGGTGTTCAAATACAAAAGTATTACTCAAAATATCTTTTCTCGTGAATGGAACGAGCTGGATCCACGAGCATGTTGTCACCAAATTTGTCGTATGATATTACATATAAAAAGTAAACATGTTTCTCAACAATTAGTATTTTTTTTAATTTATGGATTTTTTTTTATAAATTCATTTGAAAAATGTGCAATATCCCTGGAACGGTTCATGCTAGCATTCTAAAGTTTATGTCAAACGTTTTCTAAGGAAAAATTACATAAGAAATGTCTATTTGCGTAACTTTATTAAAGGTTTTGATTTTTTGATATTTTTTTCAAAATTTCACTCGAAAATTTGAGGGGTTCTAAACATTAGATTGTGTTTTAAAACAATAGGCTTCCAGTATTCATGGATTGTGATTTTTGTACCAAATTTCATTCGAATCGCTCCATTCGTTCGTGAGATATCGTCTCCACATACTCACTGACACACACACACACACACACACACACACACACACACACACACACACACAAACAACACCTCAAAAATGTTCGATTCGTGATCAGGGTTGCTTGAAACGTGCTCTCCCGTCGAAAACTTGAATTCGAATTTTCGACCCCGTTACAATAGTTTCCTTGTATATAAGGAAAGTAAAAATGTGCAAAATTGTCGCAATGAATTCTATCGGTTTAAAGTTAATCGCTCTTGAGATATTATTTTCCTTATATACAATAATGTATAAGGAAAGTATTGAGACGCGATCGAAAATTCGAAATCGAGTTTTCGATGGGAAAGCACGTTTCAAGCATCCCTGATCACGAATCGAATATTTTTGAAGTGATGTCTCTGTGTTTGTGTGTGTGTGTTTGTGTGTCAGTGAGTCTGTGGAGGAGATAACTGACGAACGAATGACCAGATTCGAACGAAATTTGGTACAAAAATTACAACCAGTAAACACTGGAAGCCTGTTCGAACGTTCTGAACCCCCTATATTTTCGAGTGAAATTTTGAAAAGATCGTCAAAAAATCAAAACCTCTAATAAAGTTACGCAAATAGACATTTCTTATGTAATTTTTCATTAGAAAACGATTGACATAAATTTTAAAATGCTAATATGAACCGTTCTCGAGATATTGCATATATTTCAAAAAAAATATCAAAAAGTCTTATAAAATAGAAAAACAATTTCCTATTGAGAAACATGTTTACTTTTCATATGTAATATCATTCGATAAATTTGGTGACATCATTCTCGTGGATCTAGCTCGTTCCATTCATGGAAAAAGATACCTTGACTAATAATTTTGTATTTGAACACCAATAGTAATTTATCTGCTGTAAGAATAACTTATTTCTCCGTCCTTAACGCTTGGCGAGATTTTGGCGACGAATTTGGTGGAATGTTGCCAACTTGGTGGCTTTTTTAAATGGTGCCAAATTAACGAAAACTCGCCAAATGGATAAAAATGACGCTAAATCAATGAAAATGACGACTCATTGGCTAAAATTCAATATCTTGGACTGAATATAAATATCTACTATAAAAATAATCTATTCTATTGTACTGTAAAAGTAATAAATTCATTGCGTTATATAAGAAAAGTCATGTGTTGCCCACATCAGATTTTTTTATTTAATAGCTATAGCAGACAATTTCTTTTATATTTTACCAATACATTTATTTGTAGTTTTTAATTCAGGCTGTGGTAACTATGGTAGGCGACTTACGTTTCAAATACCGAATTCATTTTGACTATTCTTTGAATCAAAGTGTTGAAATACAATGCTATAATTCAGTGATTTATCTGAAATTTTTTAAACAAAAATTGCAACACACAGTGATCGGAGATAAAATGTTGTTTCGCGTACCGAAATTTTCATGTTAACAGAAGTATAAAAATATTCTATTTTAATGGTTACATTTGAAACGGTTTTTGATATTCAAAAGTTTTATTAAGTGTTTACTAGGTAGCACTTAGTCACTACTAGCCATTGAGAACACGCGAAGCGCGGGTGAAATGGCTAGTTAACACATATAACTCAAATGCATCCAATTTTCAGTGTCGCTAAGTGGCTGACAAGATGAAAGGAAAACAAAGGATTTATATAAAATATTTTAAAAGAAAAAAACTTGGGCACAAAATTTGCAAACGATAGATATTCGTTTTTACTTTCCCTGCAATACATGGTAATGTATAGGGAAAGTATTGGAATCATGTCGAAAATCGCAACTCGAGTTTTCGACGGATCTACACGTTTCGAGACCTCTAGAATACGAAAAAACCATTTTTTGCGTGACGTCTGTGTGTGTGTCTCTGTGCCTGTCTGTGTGTCTGTCTATGCAGATTTTGTATCCACTTTAACTAAAAAACTAATACACCGAATTCCACAAAATTTTGTAAGTAAGTCACTTATGGACGGGGCTGGTGCTGATTAGTTTTGGGTACGATTCGGGATAAAAGAACCCGCTTTTTTTGCGAAATGCCACTCTAGCTGAAAAACTAATGGACCGAATTTCACAAAATTCGGTAGATGAGTCACTTGTGGGTTACCCTGGTGCTGATTAGATATTGGTACGATTCGGAAAAAATAACCTGCCTTTTTTTGCAAAATGGCCCGCAAAAATCGTGAAAATCTAAACTAAAAAGCTACGTATGCTCAAATATATTCATTAAATGCTTGTTTAGTACGAAATTTTTAACGAAGAAAAGAATAAGACCAACCTCATTACACTAGGACTATCCGTTCTCGAGATATATTAGTTTTTTTCATATTTTTCTACGCCATCTTTGAAAATAAGTCCAGTTATCAAATGAGAACGAAAATTGAATTAAAAGTGAACTAAATTTAATTGAAATAAAGAGAACGTGGATATAAGTCTGCAGGGAAAGTCATGTGCTGCCCACATCAGATTTTTATTTCGATAATGATTGTGAGATAACTGGTACTAAATGCTGCGGGATATGAAATATGATGAATTCCAAGAGCAGACCTAAAACACCGCATATTTATTTATTCAAACAGGCAAATGTAAACTCAGAATGAATGGCCTATAAAAGAACAATATTTCAGTTCACATTCTGCATTCCGTTTCTCTCCGTCTAGCATCTGGAATCTTTAAATAAAACTTTTGCTTCGCTATACGTGACAGCTGACTTGCAGAATCTTTAAATGCTCTTCAACTAAGGTATATTTTTACTGCATATGTAAAGCGAAAATAAGTTCAATTTAAGGAAATGCATTGTAGGAGCAGTTTTTATGTTCTTTAAAGTGTCCGATAGAAAAGTGCAAATAAAGAAAAGTAAAGAAAAGGTGAAGCAACTGTGGTTAATAATGAATTCGAGTTTTCAGTTCTTCATATCATTGCCAAAATGAATTGTGAAGGTATAAAAATTTTTACCTAATTTCTTTCAAATGTCTGTATTGGGTCATATATTTATAATAAAAAAATATTACAATGATTGAGTTTGTATTTAGTAATTAAAATGTGTATATTTCTTACAAAAGAAAATAAAGCGAACGATCGTTGAAACTAACATTTCTTTTGAAAGCACAAATGAATATCAAAATGAATATTTTAAACATCCTATAGTATATATTATACAAGTTAAAAATTAATTTTAAAATAAAACAAGATTCTTTTCAGAATATTCCATTTTAAAAAATTTCTAATCCACGGCATTTTAAATATTACTTTCCTTATATACATAATGTATAAGGAAAGTATTGTGACGGTTTCGAAAATTCGAATTCGAGTTTTCGACGGAAGAGCACTTTTGAAGCATCCCGAATATCTTCGAATTAATTTACAGCAAGCTTTCGCAACGTTTCATTTGTAAATGGGTATGATTAATACATACCTGAAAATTATTTTTGATGTTAATTACTACTATTAATTAATCGTTAATTACTCTTTTTCTAAAACTGTAAAAAACGAAAACGTGAAGAATTTGCCACTTTCTTTCCCCGATGAATGAAAAATTAAAAAACATTGTTTATTTAATAAAAAACATTTTGCGCTGAAGCGTCGTATCTTTTGAAGTCAATTATTTCATTATTTTTTTCTATTTCGTCCCCCCCACACACACACACTCACATACATTTTATTACACCCTCCTTTTTCAATCAAGTACACCAAGCGATTTTCCTGTATTTTGGTTGAGATGTCTCATGTCTGAATAATTTTCCAGATGTTCTCTTTTATCACTTTTTTCAGAACTAAGAAAAAAATCTGATGTGGGTAACGCATGACTTTCCCTACATGATCAAATTATTTTTATCTTTCTTTTTTAACATTTTACAACATACTTGAAAAGTGTTTATGACCTTGTTCATTATGTCTGTCTATGCGTTCGCACGATAACTGCCATAAAAATAACTTTATCAAAATAACATTTTAGTATATTGTTGAAAAGGTCTATGGGACATATGGGAATGCAAATTAATAACTTCAACCATTTAGTTTTGGATTGATCCAAATGGTTAAATAATGAAATACATAGAACCCTATGAGACCTAATTTTTCGAATATTTTTAAGCAAACTAAAAATTCACAATTTGCTTCGAAAGTTTTAGGAAATATTCAAATTATCCCATAAAATATATAAAAAAATTTCAGCAAAATAAGTTGGGTAGTTTTATTAAATAAAAATTAAAATAATAATTACACCCATATCTTGTGAAGAGATCACGCGACCCACTTCAAAATAAAATATGGCATCCATCTTTTTTCCCAGAGTAAAAATCATGATTTTCAATGTTCTTTTAAATTCATATTTTATGTTGCATCCGTCCTAAAATCGCTTTATTTTTGCATAATTTTGTGCATCGATATTCTGCGCCAACGCAATTACAATATCTTTTAGTTTAAATGATCATCAAACTTTGATTATATCTACAAGGAAGCCTAATTTTAATGGATTCAGAATGTAAACAATTGATTGTAAATATGAGTTGTATAAGAATTGCTGATTTTTTTTTCACAGAAAATTGTTTAACTCTGATGGAGTCTGGAACAAAAGTGCATGAATGAAATATTCCCTGCTTTTACATTGAGAAACAAATGATTTATATTTCAATGACGTCATTTGAATGAAGTTCATTTTTTTTTATGAAATTTCAAGTTTTCAAGTAAAATAAATTATCTGTGATAATTAAAAAAATATCACCGCTAAATATATCGCATTTTACATTTCTGTTGGAAAGTGTTTCATAATCAATGCTTTATGCGTGATTGATCTTCTTGTTTCAGAATATATTATTTTTTTATTTTTTTTTTAATTTTACATTTTAGTTTAATTGCACAACTTGACACGAGTAAATATTTGAAATCACGTTGAATTTGCAGTGTTAATTAAATTTTAATTTCCATTTGGCGATTGGACGTATTTTCAAAATCAATATAGCAAAAATTCAAAAAAATCGAAAATATCTCGAAAACAGTTAATTTTAAAAACATGGAGTTGGTCTTCTTTTTTTCTTTTTTTTTTTGTCGTCAAAAATTACGTATAAAATAAGAGTTCAATTGATTTACGAGTATTTGAACACATGGAGTATTTTATCTTAAATTTTGACGATTTTTGTGAGCAATTTCACAAAGAAAAGCAGGTTTTTTTTTGGTTTTTTTCCCGAATCGTGTCAAAATCTACTCAGCACCAGGATAATCCACGAGGGATTTATCCGCCAAACTTTGTGACATTTACTCAATTAATTTTTTAGATACAGTACATACATAGAAACACACAAACAGGCATACAGGCAAACAGACACACACACACACACACACACACACACACATACAGACGTCACGCTAAAAGCAGTCTTACCGGTTATAAACTGCTCAAAGAAAAGTGTGGATTTGTCGAAAATTCTAGTTGCGATTTGCGCCACAATTACAATACTTACCCTATGCATTAAAATGTACTGCAGGGAAAGTAAAATAATGCTCATAACCACCCCCTTCCCCTCCACCCAGCGAAAGTAAAAATAAATAAAAAATGTGGTACTTAACTTTAGTTTACAACAGATTTAATCTATTGATTCAGCATCTATATAATGTGCACTAAAACTGACTAACTCAATAAGTAGTGTGTGTGTGGTGTGTGTGTGTGTGTGTGGGGGGGGTATATTGTCATAAGGTAAAATTGTCCTTATCAAAATTACCACTATAGGACTTACCTATGATGTCGTCGCTAGGGATGGAGCATGTAAGCTCCTCCAGGTTCTCAAGCTGGAGAGACGAACACACAAAATATAAATAAATACACTTGCCTTAATTGATCAATTTATTTTAATATTTTAAGTTATAGATCTCCATTGTATCTTGATTAATGATAGTATTATTAAATCTATTATTATAAGACATATAACACTGACAATATTTCATTAATACATATTTACACACATAATAAAATTGACATATAATTTTAAAACAGTTTCTTTTAAGCAATCGACACTCAAAATAGTTCTTGTAGTTCAATATCTAAGAACTCGTTAATATAATCTACTCTTACGAAGTGATTGTTCATTATTTGAATAATCGATAAAAGTGTGCCTTCCGTGCTAATTTGTGACAAATTAAAAGTTGATTTACCTCTACTCTTTTGTGTTAAGTACTTATTCGTGCAATCTCAATGATGTACGAAACTGTTGCACATCTCTTAACTGCAACAAGCTTCCATATTATTGCTCACTTTCGATATACTTTTTTCACAAAACCAAGAAACATGATGTTAGCTCGTTCGAAAATTTGAAGTCGACTGAACTTTTTGGAATACGGCTTTGGGGCGCTTTTTTCTTTCCCCCATTGGTTCCCTACCACATCTACCATTCGTTGTTGATGCAGACGGGGATGACCACTGTTTATGTATGCATGTGTTGTCATTGGTTCCCTCTGCAGCATTTAACTAGGTCATTATTTTGGTTGGCATCCGTAATTGAAATTAGAAAATGTCGTGCACGCCGTACGACATATATCAAAATTATCGAACGCTTCCACTATAGTTAGAATGTTGGTTTTCATGTTACTTGATCCGTTATAACTTTGAGACATAGGGACAAATCTAACTTTTCAAAAATGCGGAGTAGAAGTGACAGTGCAAAGGTAAAGATAAAAAAAAATTCAAATTCACTTCTCAAAAGGATCGTGAATTTCCACTTCAGCTATGATATGCATTTCGGTCTCACTGGAGCCTTATCAACTTTCGGATCAACGAAAAACATCTAAACTTTCGGAAATTCATATTGAGGGTGATCACACAAAGGGATTTTCGAAGAACTCACAGAATTTTGCCTTTCAAAAATGAGCTCCATTTCGTTTTTACTCACTACAATACCTGGTAATGTATAGGGAAAGTATTGGAATCATGTCGAAAATCGCAACGTGAGATTTTGGACGGATATACACGTTTTGGGACCTCTATAATACGAAAAACTTATTTTTAGCGTGACGTATGTGTGTGTGTCTGTGTATCTGTCTGTATGTGTCTTTGTTTGTCTGTCTGTGCAATGTATGTATCCAATCTATCTCAAAAACTAATGGACCAAATTTCATAAAATTTGGTAGGTATTACAATTGTGTGTGACTCTGGTGCTAATTAATTCTTAATTCTAGGTACGATTTGGGATAAAAGTACTCGCCTTTTTTGCGAAATGGCCAAAATCGCCTGTATTCGCTCTAGCTGAAAAACTGATAAATCAAATTTTACAAAATTTGGTAGATAAGTCACTTGTGACTTACCCTGATGCTGATAAGATTTTGGTACGATTCGAAAAAAAAATAACCTGCCTTCCTTTACGAAATGTCCCGCAATAATCGCCAAAATCTAAATTAAAAAACTACGTGTGAAGAACTATACTAATTTAATGCTCGTTTTATGCGTAACGTTTAGCGATGAAAAGAATAAGATCAAACCCACTTCACTAGGACTAGCCGTTCTCGAGATATTTTTTTTTCGCATTTTCGCCACGCCATTTTTGAAAATACATCCAGTTACCAAATGAGAACTAAAATTGAATTAAAAATGTAAATTCAGTGTCATTTAAAACAATTATGGGTGTTACTTTGTGCAATTAAACTCAATATAATGAATTATTGAAGAAATAAAGAGAACATGACTATGGGTCTGCAGGGAATGTCATATGCTGCCCGAATCAGATTTTTGTGCTTAAATGTGTAAAGGTTTTTGATATTCAGAACGTCTATTTAATTGTGTAGGAGTGATATTTAGTGAGCATTAACCACTGAAAATGCGCGATAGAATAAAATAACCATCATATTTAAAAATGGATATTTATTACTTTCATTATATACATGGTATAAAATATAAGGGAAGTATTGTGACGGGGTCGAATATTCGAATTCGAATTTTTGACGGGAGAGCATATTTCAAGTATCACTGAAATAGAATCAACCATTCTTTGGGGTTATATTTGTGTGTATGCGTGTGTGTTCGTATATGTGTGTGCGTGCGTATGTGACTGTGTGCACTTGCGTGTGTGTATGTGTCCGTGAGTCTGTGAAGACGATATCTGACGAACGAAAGTAGCGTTTCGAACGAAATTAGGTACAAAAAATTACAATCAGTAAATACTGGCAACCTATTGATTTCAGACATATTTAAATGTTCGAAGACTTTCCAAACTTTCGAACAAAATTTTGGAAAAATCATCAAAAAATCAGAACATCCAATAATGTTACGTGAAGGAGCAGCATTGCGTCAGTCATCTCTACGAAAGACTCGCCGGCTATTCCCTCGGCTTTGGAGTTTTCTTCTCGGAGCTGATGGCATAGCGCTGGATCAGTAATCTACAGGTTCCGAGTTCGAACCTATCCTCCACCATCGGGGAACTTCGGCTCCACGCCCCCCCCCCCACCACCACATACGTAAATAATCATTCCTTAAGTAATTTTTCTTTAGAAAGTTATTAACACAAATTTTTGAACGCAAGCTTGAATTGTTGTTCTCTAGATTTTATACTTTTTCAAATAAATTTATCAAAAAACCACATAACATTAAAAAAGGATTAACTACTGTAAAATAAGTTAATTTCCATATGCATTATTATGCGGTAAATTAACTATTGTGATATATGCAACTTTTTTTATATATATTTTCATATACGATATTCTGCAATAAATTTGTTGCCATCAATCTCGTGGATCTAATTCGTTCCATTCACGAGAGAAGATACTTTGAGTAATAGTTTTGTATTTTTACGCCTAATAATTCGCCAACAGTCATTTATATACACGAAATTATCCTTTCTCCGTTTGTCAATAACATTTGGCGATACATTTGGTGAACTTGGTGACTTATTTAGTGAAATATCGCCAACTTGGCAATATTTTGCCTCAAATTGAAGAAAATATCGCTAAAATTGCATAAATGACGTTAAAACGAAAATAACGCAAATGATGAAAATAACGCCAAATTGCAAAATTAGTTATTAAATTATTTTACTATATGGACTATACGGTTTATTTCGGATGCTATCAATATCAATAATCATCAATTTAGAAATGCGTGAAATATAAGTTAATCGAAAACTTCGAAATAGTTACTACAGTTATAATAGTTACTAATAGTTGTTACATCGAAATAGGTTTACATGTTGTCATCCGGAATAGCGCCAAATGTAGAATTCAACATTAAAAATGTTGTGCAGTAGATCATAAACATCATTTTTCACTATTAAAAAAGTAAAATCATTACAGTGTATAGAGAAAATCATATCCTGTCCACATCAGATGTTTTTTTTTCCCAATTAACAACGCATATCTAGTACTGAGCAACATCGCAAAGTGTTTTTCAAAATTACGCTGCCAAAAATAGAAGAATGCATCACATGGTGAGACCTAAAATGTGGTAGGAGGGTGCCAATTGGCGTAATTGGGTTATGTGGGCAGCTGTAATTGAATCGAGTTGCGCTGTGTAATGGATAAGCTGCAATATTGATGAAGCACTTAGGATTCAAACTTATTTGTATGAAAGGCAGCATTTATTTCTTGGGCAGACATCGACGCATGTAATTTAATTACCAATACGTAAGATGAGCAAAAAATGGTACGATGGTCTTCGAGGATATTTATATAACAATAGTGGTAATTAGCAAATGGTGTCTTACGAAATAATGTAATTATGGATAATAGATATTGCAACATGTTGGAGGGTGGGAGTAATGAAATGTCTTATTTTTCGAATATGCAAATCCATTTCCTCGTCCTGAAGACGAATTTAAGTAGAAGGATCTGGCAACGCGTGCAGAACTGCAGAGCTGAAGCGCAGAAGGAAAGGGGAAAGAAAGTGCAGGAGTCTTTCTTTTCCGGGGACTTCTGGAGGATCAGTAAACACAAAAATACGCTATTATTACAAGCTGTTATGCGGATTATGCTAAGAGTATGGATTATGCTAGAGAGATAACAGAGAAAAAAAAATATTTAACAAGAAAGATCAATCATGCTTAAAGCATTGATTATGAAACACTTTCCAACTTCAATGCAATTTTATTTAAACAAGTCTAAAATGCAATACATTCCTCGGTAATATTTTAAAACTTATCACAATACTACATTAATTTATTATATTTGAAAACTTAAACTTTCATCGAAAAAAATGAACTTCATTCAAATGACGACATTGAAATATAAATTGCCTGGTTTAAACATCTCTAAAATGCGATACATTCATCTGTAATATTTTTAAAACTATCATAATACTACGATAATTTATTATATTTGGAAACTTCATCGAAAACAACTGAAATTCATTCAAATGACATCATAGAAAAAATAACACGCCTGGATCTCTCTATAAAAATAGCATTTTATTCATAACATTTTCCCATTCATTTCATTCATCACAGTACTATAAAAATTTATTTTATTTAAAAATTAAGACCATGGAGCTACAAGTAATTAAACTCTATGCGTAAAACTTCATCGAAAAAAATCGTCCTTCTCTTTGAATGAATATTTCATTCGTATCAGCTATACAGACTCCATGGGCTAAATAATTTTGTGTTAAAGAAATACAGCAATTCTAATACAACTCATTCTAAATATTTTACTATTTACATTTTACATAAGTGAAAAATAGGCTTCCTTGAAGAAATAATCAAATTTGGCTGATAATTTAAACTCAAATATATTGTAATTGCGTTGTTTCAGTATATAGATGCACAGAATTTAAGCAAAAATAAAGTAGTTTTAGGACGGATACAACACACAATATGAATTAAAAAGAACTTAGAAAATCATGATTTGGGGACAAGATGGATGCCATATATCATTTTCAAGTGGGTCATGTGATCTTTTCATATCATGGTCACGTGATCGCTTCATATAAGAGGTGTAATTATTATTTTAATTTATATTTAGAGAACTACTGAATATATTTCTCTGAATTTGTTTTATATATTTTATGTAACAATTTGAATATTACCTAAAATTTTCGAAGCAATTTGTGAATTTTAAATCCGCTTAAAAAATGTTTGAAAAATTAGGTCTCATAGGGCTCAATGTATTTCATTTTTTCAACCCGGGTTCAATCCAAAACTAATTGGGTGATATTATTCATTTATATTCCCATAGGACCTACAGACCGTCTGAACAACATACTAAAATGTCATTTTGATTAAGTCATTTTTACGGCAGTTATCGTGCTAACGGACTGACAGACAGACAGACAGACAGACAGACAGAATGAACAAAGTCATAAACACTTTTCAACTTTGTTGTAAAGTGTTAAAAAACAATTACATTAAAAAGTGACAGAGTATTATAGTTCAATATTGCTCTTCTTCTGAAGGTAAAGAAGTTATGGAAAAAGGCAAAGCTCTCATATGGTTAAAAAAATACATATGTATATAAAAAATATATACACATGCACACACATATATATAGAGTGTATATAAACTGTTTTGACAAAATAAGAGGGTTCATAGTACCCATCAAGACGAACAATATGTACTATGGAACCTAGGGTTGCATTCCAATCTAAGTGTCAGAAAAGAGTAACTTGGAAACACGTCCAAAAAGCACAAGTCGCCACTTCGGACGACAAAGCTGTCGTGCCAGAGAAGTATCACATCTCTAGAACATCACCGGCACTTTTAGTCACCCGACACATCTTGAATACCACATATCCTGGACGGTGGATTGGACGTAGTGGACCTGTGGATTGGACGTAGTGAACCTGTGGCTTAGCCTCCACGCTCATGTGACCCAAACCCACTGGACTTCTTCTGGGGACACATAAAATCATTGATGTACGAGACGCGACGCCTGTGAACTCCGTAGAAAATTTCGTCGCTAGAATCGTTGTTGCAGCGGACAGGATAAACACGACACCAGGTGTCTTCGAAAGGGTGCGCCAGTCGTTTATTCGTTATTGTGAATTGTGCAACGTCACCCTTGGCCGTTACTTTGAGCATCTACTTTGAGTATTTCTCTGGTGTAATTAAATAGGATTGTGCAACTTATGATTACGTTGATTCTCCTTATTTTCACTGTTGAAAGTTCAACTTTAACGTTACGCTTTTCTGACACACAGAGTGGAATGCAACCTTACATTGTAAATATTGTTGGCCTTGATGGGTACTATCATATATACATTCACCCCTCTTATTTTGTCAAAACAGTTTATATACACCCTCTATATACATTACGTAACAAAAGAAGATTTCCGTGTTTCTGTGTGTCTGTTTGTCTCTCTGTGTGTGTGCGTGTGTGTGGGTGTGTATGTCTGAATCGGAAGATCTAAGCATCGTACGACAATGACATTTGGTGCACGCGTACTTCTGAATACGAATAGGTGCATCCCGGAGTTATTTCTTTAAATTTCGAATTAGTTCAGTTATTAAAACTTTACAACATAGTTGAAAAGTGTTTATGACTTTGTTCATTCTGTCTGTCCGTTCGCACGATAACTACCTTAAAAATGACTTTATCAAAATGAAATTTTAGTATGTTGTTGAGACGGTCTGTGTAACATATGAGAATCTAAATTAATAATATCACCCAATTAGTTTTGGATTGAACTCTGGTTGGAAAAATGAAATACATTGAACACTAGGGGCCTAATTTTTCAAACATTTTTTAAGCAAATTTAGAATTCACAAATTGTTTCGAAAATTTTAAGAAATATTTAAATTGTCCCATAAAATATGTAAAACAAATTTCAGCAAAATATGTTTGGTAGCTATTTAAATAAAAATTAAAATAATAATTACACCCATAAATATATGAAGAGATCACATGGCCCACTTCAAAAAAAAAATATGGCATACATTTATTTTTCTAGTGTAAAAATCGTGAATTTTAAAGTTCTTTTAAATTTATATTTAGTGTTGCATTCGTCCTAAAACCGTCTTAGTTTTTCGTATTTTCTATGCATCTATATTCTGTGCCAACGTAATTACAATATATTTCAGTTTAAATGATCATCAAACTTTGATTCTTTCTACAATGAAGCCTAATTTTAATGGATTCAGAATGTAAACAAGTGAGTGTAAGATGAGTTGTATATGAATTGGTAAATTTATTTAACACAAAATTATTTAGCTCTGGAGTGTGGAATAAAACTGATATGAATGAAATATTTATTGCTTTTAAATAGAGAGCCAAACGATTTATATTTCGATGACGTCATTTGAATAAAGTTCATGTTTTTCGATTTTTAAGTTTCCAAATATATTAAATTATTGTAGTACTACGATTATTTAAAATATATCAGAGCTGAATGTATCGCATTTTAGAGATATTTAAATAAAACTGCATTTCAGTTGAAAAGTGTTTCGTAATCAATGCTTTCTGCATGATTGATCTTTCGTGATTTATGTTTAACCCGGATTTACAACTATTTTGATCGATATTCACATAAGTCGATTCCTTAGCGACCTAAACATTGTTATCCATTAGTTTTCATATTTACACCATAGGAAAGATAAAAAAAATTGTTTCAAACAATTTTTAAACGGAAACAATTCAATTAATGGACGAATTTTCGTGAATTTTTTAAAATATATACTTTTCTTCCGTTTTTAATCTCCCCAATTTTTATATTGCAAAATAAAAAAATTGACGTGCTATTCAACGTTTATAATTTAATAAAATATCCTTAAAATACCAATAACTGCTCCAGAATAAAAAATAATTTCCAATACCCATCTGTTGATTAATCATAAATTTTAACCGAGCAAACTCTTCACATTTTTTAATCAATGGAACGGTTTTCTGTTGAAGACCGGACTCTTTATATCCTGCCCACTACGGCCATCTATTAGCAAACACATTTAATAATAGTGTTCGTTTTGCAGAGATAGCGTATAATTTAAGTAGCGTGCGCTAATTTAAATATTTATAAGTTGTATCCGTCTATTTAAGGTGTATTATTTAAACAGCAGGAGCTTATTTAATTATTTATAAGTAGTGGTCGTTTTCATAAATAGAGAGCGCTTATTTAATTATTCATAAATTGTGGCCGCTTATTTAGGATCTGAGCAACGGCGGGTGATTCGTTTTGTTATTTTAAAATCACTCTACTGCTAAGATTGAAGAAATGATGGAAATAGGAAAAGCTATTATATAGTTACACAAATACCCAATATATTGGGAGAGATAATTTTGCTCCAGACAAACAATATCTTCTTGGAAGGCTATCACACAAAATCTGTTTGGTTCCAATTACATTAGTGCAAATGAAGAAAAATAGAATGAGAAAATTTAAGCTTAAACTTTTTAGATAAATGTTAGGATTTTTTAACGTGCCACATGTTCTGCAAATATTCTATCATTTGAGTAATACCTTACCTATACTGTATTTTTTTAACTTTAATGGAACCTTTCTTTGCAGTATTCTTTTTGATCGCGCCTGCATTTGATATTTTATTCGCCATTAAAATAATTACTATCGCAGATTCTTTTTCACTCCGTAAAGAAAATTCCTCAAACAAAATTTCCATTTCATGCTTTGTCACACCATTGGAGCTACGGTTAAAACGTTCGGTTTTTTTTTTTCTATGCACGCCCTCTCTAAGATAATTCATCCATCAAACTTTAACCTATACTTGTCAGCCGGAATTGTTCATCTGAGAAAGAATCCATTAGGTTAATCAGGCAGTTTTTACTTCAAAATCTGTTGTGAATGTGCGAGATGCTTTTTGTATTCTACAAGCACTTTGTTCAACGTATACAAAAGCAGCTTCGAATTGGCCAATTTACTCAATAAGTACAGTTACAATGTTGCTCATCAGCAAATGGACTCGTTGGCAGAAAACTTGCAATTCGTGAATAGAAAAATATGCAACATGGTAATCAAAAGTAAAGTTTTCCGAATTAAAAAAAAAATCTCTGGTTACTCGAATCGCTAATCATCAATAGTCAGTTGACGCTCGCAATTAAACTAAGACCTTCCTTCTATATTTGACATGGACTGTAAAATTTCCTTTGCATTTTAAATCAAATTGTAACTTCGAATAAGAACAACCTTCTCAGTCCTTTGGGTATTTTTTTTTAATTTTTATACAAAACTAGAAGATATGCCTGACGTTGATTATGAGTTAAAATATGGACAAATTTCAGTAGTAAGCTAAATGATATTCTCATTTAAAAAAAAAATTTAAATATTTAATTTAATTCTTTTGAAAATAATCATCTCTATTATTGCTATAGAAAATTGATTTCACACACAGATCTTATGAACGAAGCATCCAGATACCGCTTGAAAACAAATTTACAAAAAATATGAAGTTTGTTTAATATACGCCAGAATGAAGACCCTAAAACTGTAAGAAAATATATTCCCGTAACATTTTTATCCAGTTTTATGTTTTTTTTAATATATTTATTTGTAAAAACGTTCATTATCTGATAAACGGCTCGTTCGATTATTTTAAAATTTATGTCATTCTTTTCTAATGAAAATTTACATATTAAATGTTATTTTATTTATAATTATTGAAGGTTCGGAATTTTAATGATTTTTCAAACATTCTTTCGAAAGAACGGGGGGAGCGGGGGGGGGGGGGGTCTTCCGAAGATTCGAATGCGTGTAAAATCAGTGAAGTTCTAGTATTCACTAATTGTAAAAATCATACAAAATTATTTTCCCTTCATACGTTCGCGAAATTTTTTGCACAGAAATTCACGAGCACACACACACACACACTAATATACACACATACAGACATCACCTCAGAAAAGTTTGATTCGGGTTCAAGAATGCTTGAAACGTACTCATCCGTCAAAACCTGAAATTCGAATGTTCGACTCCGTCAGAATACTTCCCCTAAATATTACTCTCTGTATGTAGAGAAAGTAATACATATTGTTATCCCTATAAAACCCTATAAACTAATATTCCGACAACCACGTTGTGGGTTAGAGCCCCACGTAAGGCATGGATGTTTGTGTTGTGGGCGCAATGTGATCAGCCCCCCTCTGGTGCGCCTGGGGCATCGTCAATGGACGGCTAAATGGTTCACACTCTGGCAGCTATAATAAAGGCAAAATGACGAAGGTCAAGTGCCTGGCCAATTGAAAAAAAAAAAAATATATATATATATATATATATATATATTCCGACAATTGTTTACTATTTACTACTGATACTGCCATTGAAAATTAAAAAAAAACCTCTCTTCCTCTTCAAAATGCATTTCATACTTCAGTTGCCATTAAAATAATTACTAGAGCAATGTTTTTCCCCTCCTCTTCACAAAGAAAATTATATAAAAAATATCAATTACACGCTTTGTCACACCAGCTTTACGGTTGAAATATTTTTTTTTTTACACACGCCCTCTCCCAGATGGTTCATCCATCAAATTTTAACCTATTCTTGTCCTCAATAATTATTCACCTGCGGACGAATCCATTAGGATAATCAGAGGCACTTATTCAGAAATCTGTCTGAGATTGGGAGATACGTTTTTGTGTGGGATGCATTGTACGCACTTCATTCAATGTATACAAATGCTGCTTCAGTCTTTTGCAGGAACAGAGTTGCATAGTGCCAAGGTTGGTGGTAATTTAATAAATTGACTTCATTGAAAGAAGGGGGTTTTGTGTGCAATGTGTGAATAGAAGAGCTTCGGAATTGAGTAATGCATTAAATCCTGATAGAATTGCTTTATTATTCACCAGGATGCTAAAATAAATGTATTGTTGAAATTGTTTCGAATTCGAAAATGTTTCAAGTTTTAAAATGGTGATTTCTAGAAATTAACAATTTTTTAGAGTTTCAACTAAATTGTTTCATGAAACGTGTTTTATTTGATGCTAGAACCAGTAACTGGTATTGCACTGGATTCAAGATGCACACTATTGATTAAAATTACACCAAAACTCACATCGAATTCTCAAAAAACAGATAAAAGGCTTAGCAAATTGTACGGTTAAAACAAAAATGTAAAAAAAATAAAAAATCTGATGTGGACAGCACATCACTTTCCTTATATAGTGCAATATATTTACTACTTTTACAGTAAAAACAAAATAGGTTATTCTTATAGAAGACTAGCAGCATACCGGTTCTTCGTACGGAGTATATAATATAAAGAAATTTATAATTCGCAATCATGTCCAAATTCTGTTAAAATATTAAATTTATTGCTCATAAAGAGAAGTTTAAGAATATCTCTTCTTGCTATGCAAAATTATCTTCACGGGCAGATCTGAAGAATAAAACATCCTGGGCCCCTTTTGTAAGCAAATTTACAAAAAAGAAAAAGGAATTGAAACAATATATGCAATCCTGTACTACTTATATTGTCGCAGATTAGAAAATATGCCAGTGTGTTAGTAGAAGCTTACCCGTATTGCAATATGAGTCTCAAAAATATTTACCAAAATAAAAGAGATGACGTAATAAATCGAAAGTATCATAAATCCCCGTAATCTTAATACCAGAAGATCGTAATTGATACCAATATATGCCAATATATATCAAAACATTTGCCAATATACCTGTACTACTTATATTCTCGTAGATTAAAAGATATACCCGTGTATTTGTAGAAGATTACTCGTACAACGTACTATAAATGAGTTTCAACAATTTTCGTCATAATAATACAATGACATAATAATTGGAAAATATCAATAATCCCAGAATCAACTGTACCCGAAAATATCAATAATAATAATGTTTAAACCTGCAGACCGTAATTGATATTATCCAGTCAAAAATGCAATGTCAATAAAATTTATTTCATATACATATTTTTATTATTCAAATCGAAAAAGATTTAATAAAAATCGTATGGCACATAACACATTGGATCCGTTGCTAAGCGACATGATATCGTTTGCTTCAAATAAATTGATGGAAATAATATCGTCTGAATAATGCGATCTCCATGGAAAGTTTGGAGACATTTTCGTCAATTTAGCGATAACTTAAAAAATCGCCAAATTTATCGGCAAGTGGGACTATAGAACTGATAGTCCCATTTTGCGACATATTGACGAAACATCATCACAATACTATCCCCTAACAAAACACAATTAATTTCGTTTATTAAGCGCGATTTTATCAATTCCATGATATTTTTATGGATTTACAAATATTTTTATCAATTTGGTGATATTAAAAAAATTCGTTAAATGTGTTACTAAGTAGGATCGATGGACTGACCGACAAATGCTACCGAAACATTATTTCAGTACTCTAATCTAAAAAAATAAATTCAATTTCATTGATTTGGGTCATTTTTATCAATTTGGAGACATTTCCACTAACTTAGTAAAGTTTTAGATTTAAAGTTTTAGATTTAGAAAAGTTTCCAAGTTATTTTGAGATATTCCGCTAAATTCGCTGCTCTGAATTTGCAGATCTGAAGAATAAAATATGCTGATCCCGTTTGTATATACTAAATGAAAACACTAAAATTGTATTAGAAGATACATACACCCGTTCTACTCTTTTTCTGCTTCAACAATCGGCAAAATGAATTTATTGGGTAAATAATAATGGGTATTGAGTTTATTAGCTAAACACAATATATGAGCTTGACACCTCTTTGCTAAAATAAATGAAAGTAATGTAGGCAGTCCGCAATTTATATAATTAAAAGGACAATCAAACCGTTCATTAATAAAATATATTTTTACATCCATTTATTTATTATTCAAATAGAAAAAATAATAATAAATATTAACAACACAATTAATTTAATTCCATTTCCGAGCAACATGATATAAGATAGAATCTTCCTCATAAAATGCGAAATTAAATAGCCATTTTAAATTCTTTATACTTTTCATCGTTGAATAAAAGCTTGTAAAAGATGAAACATGGTGGTAGATTTTTCCATTTAAATTCATGTTTCAAACAATTCATGCTTTCCGATAGTGACTAATTAATGCAAAAATCCTGCACCAAACTCGGAAATAAAGTTTTATTTCATTTTGATGTTTAAAACAAACGATTTTCATCCTTTCCGTTTGGATAAACCCCGAGTTGGAGAGTAGAACTCCTAGAAAAAAGTTCCATTTTTCATTAATATCTCGAAAACCCCTGGTCTTAGAAACTCGAAACTTAGACTAAATTTATGGGGGGCTATTTCAAAGCTATCCACAGAATTTCATTAAATTCGGTTCAGCCGTTTTCCCGTGATAATGAGACAAACAAAAATTTCGTTTTTTGCTAATATCTCAAGAACCACTACTCGTAGAAACTCAAAACACAGACTAAATTTTACGTGGTGCTATTTCTAGGCTCCCCACAAAATTTCATCAAATTCGGTTCAGCCGTTCTCCCGTGATGATGGGACAAACCGACAGACAGACAGATTTTCAATTTTATTTATATAGATTCTTATATTTTTTCCAAGATATTGAATTTTCGTCAAATAGTCATTATTTTCATTGATTTAGTGCCATTTTTATCCATTTGGCGAGATTTTCTTTGATTTGGTAACATTTTAAAAAGTCTACAAGTTTGCGACATTTCACCAAATTCGTCACCAAAATTTCGCCAAGCGTTATGGCCGGAGAAATAATTTATTCTTATAGCAGATCAATGACAGTAGTATCTATACACCCGTACGAGCACACATGTACTTTATACACTAAAAACTATATTTTATAGCTTATTTTTTATCTTTTTTATATAAAAAAAAAGGTATCGATCCATTTTAATATTAAAAACATGATTTTATAGCTAAATAAGGCCTTTTTTACATTTAGACCAAATTTTTAACTTTTTTTAGATAAATGCGTGAAAAAAGAGAACTTCCAAATGAATGGAAGTCCTCTAAGCTTTAAAATAAATGGGGGGACTAACGGTCCCCCCATAAACATGGGAAAATTTCGGTGAAAAAAAAATTATTTTATTTTTCAAAGTTTTTTAGAAAATAAAAGTTTAGATAAATGCATGAAAAAAGAGAACTTCCAAATGAATCCTCTAAATAAACTTTAAAAGAGATCCCAAAATAGGATACCTTTGTTTGATAAAAAAATATTACAAATAATGTACATTTTCAGGTGGGAAACATATCCCCACCTGGATTTTATACAAATGAAGAAAGATTTTAAAAAATTTTTTAATAATTTTGAAGTTATGATATAAATTTTTTAGAAGAAGATGTTAAAAAAATCATATATCCATACTTGGAAAAATCACATAAAATATAATCACTTTTTTTCAACAAAAGTAAGTTGTATACAATCTTTACTAAATTTTTTCTCTTAATATTCTTAATATTCTTACTAAGTTTTTTAAGATCTTTATCATTATAATTACTTAAAAATGCTGTTCCAGTATCACCGTTTGATTCTATAAATCTTGCTATTACACTAATTCCTTTCTTTTCTAGAGATTTTTTAATCTTATAAAGATCCATTTATTTAGAATTATTTTTTAACTCTTAAGAGTACATATATTAAGCTTTCTCTAATATGTATTTATTATCACCTAAATATATATCTTCCTTTATTGATTTTATTTATCGATCTATTAGAAAGTTGTCCACCATTTATTAGTAAACATTTTTTATAAATTAATATTAAAATCTGAAGGTCATGAGAGATCAGAGGAATTTACTGTAAATTTTATTACACCTCTTAAAATAAAAAAATTAGCTTTACACTCATTTTCTATGGAAGTTTCCTGGTTTAATATAAGTAAGAATTATGGAAATAACATATTTAGATTGTATACATTAGGCACAGATAGAACAATTACTATCTCAAATGGTAATTATACTGTAAGAGGTTTAAAGGAGTATATGATGAAAATATTTGGTAAGGATCCACCTGTCAAATTTGGTATTATTGAAGCAAGACAAAGAATATCTATTAAACTGAAAAAAGATTGGGTAATTGATTTTACATAAAGTAACTTTCATAAAATTATAGGCTTTTTAAAACCAACATATGGAAGTTATGATGAAGAAACAGAGGTTGAAGGTGAACATATTGCTGATATATCCAATGGAAATGATAATATTTATATTCACTGTGATGTTGTAAAAATATCTTTAATAAATCAATATAATTCAGAAGTTATATATTCTTTCACTAATAAAAACCCTCCAATTTTCAGGACATAATGGTAAATCTGAATGATAATCATGTAACTTTTTGGATATCTTAAACTAATTTCAAATATATATCCAATCTCTGAATCATCTTTTATTTTATTGTTATATAATTCACGTTTAACATAATTTATTTCATCACACCATTTAAATTCTCCATATGGTAAATATTGACTCATAGCCCATCCATATAAATTATTAGCATCTAAATACATTAAATAATTGGATTCTTTACTTTTATCATAATTTTTCATATATTTATTATTTGCTTTTCCATATCTATTACAACATTGTGAAACACCTCCTCTTAAACCTTTTTCTATCATGAGAATCATATCATAATCATTTAATAAATCTAATTTAACATTTGTTATTTTTAACATTGCATCCCAAGATAAACCAGGAGCAGTAAAATACCAATCTGGATCTAATTTATAAGTTTTTAAACAAACATCTCTAAAATTTTCAAATACATCTGTTAAAATTAATACATCTGTTTTAACATATAAATCTGTATATTCACCTAAATTTTTTATATTAAATTCTTTCCAAACACGTTGAGCATGTTTATATTCTTCATCAGTTATATTACATTCATTCAATTTATTGTAAAATTTATCTTTTGAAGGTAATTCTGTTTCTTTGTATTTATCTCTAGAATCCATATAATCATAAGGATATACACCTTTTCTTGTAATGAGATCTAATTTATCATCAGGAAAATGTAATGATGTCTCTCTAAATTTTGATTTTAAGTATTTAATATATTTCATTTTCCGTATTTTTGGTGGACACTTCTCAATATTTTCTGGTAACTTTCTCAAGTTTTTTGATAAATTATCTAAACTGCAAGACATAAATTTAAATGAATCAATAAATCTCAATTTCATACCTCCTATTTTTTTGCTGAAAGATATATATTTTTCTTCAGTATTAGGTATAACATCTATTTTTGATTGATCAAATCCAAGTTCTTTTATAAACAAATGAGAATCATAACCTGTTAAATTATGAATTTTTACTGGAATAAATTTTGGAATTTGATAATTTAAATTACAAACATTATGAGCAGGACCCCTATATTTTCCAGTTATATGACAATGATCAATTACTTTTTCATCATTTAAGATTTGATTTTCACATGTATGACAAATATTAGTTCTTTTATAATGATTTTCATCGAACTCTATCATTGATTTGATACTTTCATATTTTTTAGTTTTGTCTTCTATCATTTTTTCAATTTTAAGAGTATCCTCTTTTAACATAGATACAAACTTTTTGATTGTATCTGGTCCTCTATAAACAACAGGAGGTTTAAAGTATTCCTTTTCATATTTGATATAATAACAAAATGCATCTGTTACATGTTTTTGATATTTCACAGTATATGATTTAGTTTGATCTTGCTCACATGTATCAATTTTAGGTAAGAGAGATTCAAAATCAGCATATATAGTATATAGTACTCTCATTTTTCTTTCATGATTTTTAAATTGAATAACTTCATCTTTTTTAGGCATATTAATTGTGACAGCATCTTTACAGTATTCCACATGTATCTTTAACCTTTCCTCAGAATAAAAATAATTTAAACATCTATCACATAAAAATATTTGATTATCAGTAATTTGTGATCTGATCAAACTATTCATATTTTTAATCCAACAATAATGATCTTTCATATAAAACAAGTTTACATGTTTTTCTAATTTATTGTTAGTTATTCTAAGTGGATAAATTGAACCATCATAACTATAAACATTTACAGATATATTATTTAGTTTTTCAAATTTCTTAATATTGTCTAATGAAACAGGAAAATCAATTCCTTTAAAATTTAATTCATCTTTATATTGTTCATATTTTGACACTCGTTGAGGATTTTTTTTTACAGGATGAATTGCTGATAATATAGACCACATAAAACATTTGTTATCTTTATTTTTTACATTTATTATAGCTTGTTTAGATTTAATATTTCCAGGTAAATCAATATAACTTGATCCTCTCAAAGGTTGATACTTATTTATTCTCAATTCCAAAAATTTAATTTCTTCAAGACTCCAACCAGATCCTTTTGATATAAAATCATCAGATTCATTTATTAAGTTGTCAATAACATAATCATAAAAAGTATGTAAATCATTAGATTTTAATATAATTTGATTCTCAGTTTTGAATGTAAATTCTTGAATTTCTTCATTTAATTTATACAAACAAAACAATTTAAAATTTACCTTTATTCCATTAAATTCTTTCATAATTTGCTTTATTTTTTCTATTACAACCTTTCTTTTCTCCCAAGAATTCCTGAAAATTCGAAACAAGGTAAGTTATTAACAACTTTACATGATAAAGAGAAATATGTAGTTCATTATAGAAGTTTAAAACAATATTTGAAAATGGGTTTAAAGGTTGAAAGAGTACATAGAGTATTACAATTTAAACAATCGAATTGGTTAAAAAAATATATAGATTTAAACACTGATATGAGAAAGAAAGCTTCTAATGATTTTGAGAATGATTTTTATAAATTAATGAATAATTCAGTATTTGGAAAAACTATGGAAAATATAAGAAAACGAATCGATGTAAGATTATGTTGTAATTATGATCAAGTTAAAAAATTAATTGCTAAACCTAATTTCAAATGTAGAACTATTTTTGATGAAAATTTGGTAGCTGTTCACATGAAAAAAACAAAACTATATTTTAATAAACCGATTTATGTTGGAATGAGTATATTAGATTTATCTAAACATTTAATGTATGATTTTCATTATAATGTTATGAAACCGAGATATAAGGATAATATTAAATTATTATATATGGATACAGATAGTTTTATATATGATATTAAAACAGATGACTTTTATGAAGATATGAAGTCTATGATTGATTATTTTGATACATCTGATTATCAAGTAAATAATCTGTATAATATGTCTAGATGTAATAAAAAAGTATTAGGTAAAATAAAAGATGAAAATAACGGTGTGATTATGGAAGAATTTGTAGGTTTAAGAAGTAAAATGTATTCAATAAGATTAGAAAAGCAGAGTGTTGAAGAATACAATAATAATGAAGAAGATAAAGAAAACCATAAAAAATTTGAAACTAAGAAGTCTAAAGGTACTAAGACTAGTACCGTTAAAAACAGAATATCATTTGAGGATTATAAAGACTGTTTATTAAATAAAAAAGATCAATATAGAACACAGAATTTAATTAGAAGTAAGAAACATGAATTGTATTCAATTCAAGTAAACAAGATAGCTTTATCAGCAAAAGATGATAAAAGATTTATATTAGAAGATGGTATGAATACTAGAGCTTTAGGACATTATAAAAATGTTTCTAAAAATAATTCTATATAAATGGATGAGTGTTTAGGTGATATTCGAGCTTTAAATTTTACAAATTCTGAAGAAATTTACTATATGACTTATCTTTGTAAAGAATTGTATGATTTGTATATAAAATATGATCATACTAAAAAACTATTATCAGAAAGTTTTCAAAGGTTGACTGAATTAATTGAAAAAGAAGAAAATGAAGATATTAAATTGAATGGATTAGGAATTTTATATGTTATTTCAAAGAATTTATTCTATTGGTCATGAATTTATAAAAAAAGGTTACTAATAAATGGAAGAGTTCAATAGACTGAGAGGTTATCCTAAGACGCTTAAATTAAATGATTTATATCCAGGGAAATATAATCTGATATCATTGAAAAAAATTAAAACTAAATATGGAGATACAGTAATCGCAAAGTTATATGTGGCGGATGAAGAAAAAGACTAGGAATACTTTCTGAAGAAAAGGAATACTTTCTGATGAATCAATATATAAAATCAATAAAGGTAGATATATATTTAAGTATTCAGGTATGATTAATGATAAATATGAATATGAATTAGAGAAAGCTTAATCACTCAGGAATAGAAAATTTAATAAATTTAGAATACGATGATAATTTTATGATCTATCTGTTCATCTCTAAAAAACACGTCCGTAATTTACGGGCGTGTTTCGTCATCAATATATTTTGAGTCACTTTGTAATGATGAACTGAAGATCTTATTTTAGGATCTCTTTTATTTTAAAGTTTATTTAGAGGACCATTTGGAAGTTCTCTTTTTTTCACGCATTTATCTAAACTTGACTTTCATATAAATCCTCTGATTTTCTAAAAAACTTTGAAAAATAAAATATTTTTTTTTTCACCGTAATTTTCCCATGTTTATGGGGGGACCGTTAGTCCCCCCATTTATTTTAAAGCTTAGAGGACTTCCATTCATTTGGAAGTTCTCTTTTTTCACACATTTATCTAAAAAAAGTTAAAAATTTGGTCTAAATGTAAAAAAGGCCTTATTTAGCTATAAAATCATGTTTTTAATATTAAAATGGATCGATACCTTTTTTTTTATATAAAAAAGATAAAAAATAAGCTATAAAATATAGTTTTTAGTGTATAAAGTACATGTGTGCTCGTACGGGTGTATAGATACTACTAATGACTATTGGCGTTCAAATACAAAAGTATTACGCAAAGTATCTTTTTTCATGAATGGAACGAGCTAGATCCACGAGAATGTCACCAAATTTATCACATGGTATTACATATGAAAAGTGAACATGTTTCTCCATAGGAAATATTTTTTTATTTTATATGACTTTTCCAAAAAATTTTTGAAAAATGTGCAATATCTCGAGAACAGTTCATGTTAACGTTCCAAAATTTATGTCAATCGTTTTCTAATGAAAAATTACATAAGAAATGTCTATTTGCGTAACTGTATTAGCTGTTTTGATTTTTTGACGATTTTTTCAATATTTCACTCGAAAATTTAGGGGGGGGGGATCTGAACATTCGATTGCATATAAAAACAATAGGCGTCCAGTGTTTACGGATAGTGATTTTTGTACCAAATTTCGTTCGAATCGGTCCATTTATTCGTCAGTTATCGTCTCCACAGACTTACTGACACACACACGCACGCACACGCACACACACACACACACACACACACACACACATACACACGCACACACATACGCACACACACACACTTTCACACACACACACACAGACATCACTTCAAAAATGTTTGATTCGTGATCAGGGATGCTTGAAACGTGCTCTCCCAACGAAAACTCGAATTCGAATTTACGACCTCGTCACAATACTTTCCTTATACATTATGTATATAAGGAAAGTAAAAATGTTGTGAAGTCACGATTTCCGAGAATGCATCCCCTTTTCAAAACACCACCTCACGTGAAACCCTGAGTAACCCATAGCAACGGATAGCCCTCCAATTGTGATATTATCAACAGAGGCGAACATCATTCCTTGATGAGATGAAATTAACGTTTGAACTTGAAATCGTACACACTTTGTCGTACACAATCGTACACACGTCACTTTGCACACCTACTTTTATACTATGATAAACATTTGCAATTGATACTTGTCATTGTTATTCCAATTAAACCTGTGTTGTATTATCTGCGTTCCTTTCTTTTGGCTTCTGTATCTGTAGCACCCCATGAGTGCTTTTGCGGCCACATGTTCCTATGCAAAACGGGCTTGTCCTGACCTACACTTATGATTTGTCTAAGACCTTTTAGACCACCCAATATACAACAAATTCAAATACCAACAATAACCTTCTTTGATATAGATCAAAGATTGAATTTAAATAACTTTTACTATTCTCCTTGATTTTAAAATCTCTTCATTTATACAGATCAAACCGTGCTGAAAACATTTTTTTTTCATAGACAGAACAAGCAAGAAAAATAAATAAAACAGACAGGAATTTCTAATTGGATTTATTATGAAGTGCACCCTGCTTCTTATTGATGTGTGATGTATGCTTCAAATCACAGGAAAGGATCCAGCAGAAAAGGTGGTAGCATCCGTTCCACGTGATGCGCAACAAAAGCACACTCCCACTTGAAGTGATTGGTAGAATGGTCGGGTTTTTTTTGTGTGTGTGTGCGTGTGTGTGTGTGTGTGTGTGTTTGATAGTGCAGATGATCAGAGAAGAAAAGTGAAGTTTAAAGAGGTATAACCAGTTAAGTTTTGATGAATGTATTATGCTTCATTTTCAAACTAATATATACCCAGCATAAATGGTATAATGTAAATAAAGAAAGTACATGTGACGAGGTCGGAAATTCTAAATTCAATTTTCGACAGAATTTTTGAGCATCCATGAACTTGTTGATTTCTTGTTGCTTAATTTCTTTTGGAACAGTGGATTATGTATGCATTACCGCATTGTAAAAATCGGCGTGTAACATAAAAGGAAGTAAAACAGAAGCTAACCCGCAGAAATCGATTAACGAACAAGATTTAGAAATACAAGCTTCCTGTGGTAATCGCAGCTAGCGCATTAATAAAAGTGCAATGAAAACACAATACTTTTATTTACAATACTTTTATTTATTCAATTATACACAACAATATGTCTTAATGCATCAAAACACGGTTGCATGTTAATGCAATCTATACTCCCATAAATATAAAAAAAAACTCTGTAATTATAACATTTTGTCCGCCCTGCTTTATTTTTTACAAAACAAAAATGAAGAAAAGAACAATTAAAACCGAGCAAAAAACCTCTAATTGGATTTATAATGAAGCGTACCCAGCTTCTTGTTGATCTGTTACACGCTTGAAGTCACAGGAAAGGATCCAAAAGAGAAAGTGCTAGCTTCCGTTCTACGTGACGTGCAACAAAAGCACAAGTCCACTTCAAGTAATCGCTTGAAGGATAGTTTTTATCATGGATTTTTATAATATCAATGAAGCGCTGAACTATATAAAATTTAAAGGAATGGGGATATAAAGAGTGAGGTTGTTTAATGCATATGAAGTGTGCTTACAGTTTTCTATAGAATTATTGAGGATTTTTGCTCGCTGCGAAGTTATATTTTAATTTTTACTTCCCCTCTAATATATTACAGATAAGTAGAAAATGTGATAATTGGGTTTACCAATTTAGCCCCTTTATGGCTAGATATAGCCATGGAGTCATTTAGCTTTTAGAAATTCACGTCTTCTATTAAACCAGAAATCCAGCCATGTTCAGTTATGATTAGCCATTTTTTAGAAATTAAGTCAAAACTTATAATTTTAATTCTCTAGCTTGAAACCTACATTTCTTTTTTGATTTATTAGGTAATTTAAAAAATTACTTTTTTTTCTCAAGATAAAACCTTTATGAAATTTTCTGGAGCACAAGTGAAAAAATTAGCAAAAAACAAGAAAGATCAATCATGCATAAGCATTGATTAGGAAACACTTTCCAACTGAAATGCAATTTCATTTTAAAAAATTTAAAATGTGATACATTCAGTGGTGATATCTTTGGCAATCGGAGATTTGGCAATCGGAGACATGGGGGGGAGGGAAGGGGACACGTGAAAACCGATTTTTAAAATTTTAATTTTTTTTTTATTTATTTAATGTTTTATGCGATTTCGACCGTTTTTTGCCCTTTTTTCTCCACGATCCAGACGTCGTAGAAAAAAACAAATCACACCATCGGAAAGAGCACACAATTGCGAGTAAAAATATATCAATTTGAAATCTGAAGTTCGATTTCTAATATTTTTTAAAGATTTTAAAACAAAAGTCACTTTTGGCTCAAAAAAACGATTTTTGGTTTTTAAATTCTCGCATAGTAAAAAGTACTCATAATTTCGACTAATAATTTACATTTTTAGAAAGGTCAAACATCTGGCATTCTTACAAGTCCAATCTGGTCAGGAAATATTCTGTATTGCCCACAGGATCGGGATTTTAAAAGTTTCAGAATTTCAATTTCTCGGCGTTCCGCTCGGCGTGCCGCTTCTTAACCGGCGTTTCTCCCCCGCAGAAGGAGGGAAGGTGGTGGGTGGGGACGTCAAGGTGGAGGTGACGTCACGGTTTTGAATGGAGCTCCTTTACTCCATATAAATTATTATATTTATATTTTAAATGATGGAACGATATAGATTTTTTAAATGTATATTTTAACTTTTGGATATTTTAAATGGATATTTTAATTTTATGGATATTTTAAATGATGGAACAATGAAACAATGGAATGAGGATGATGGAATTAAGCATATGGTCATTTTAAATTGCAAATTAGCGCGCGGGAAGTTAGCGGTAGGCCCGGGTTCGATTCCCGCCACTGCCAAAACTGCCGCCGTGTTTACGTGGAATACGATCACGTTAAATATGTGGGTCCGTAAGTCCTTCGGAGAGGTTGGTGGTAGGGGAAGGAGGATACGGCCCCTGTGGATGCCTCCCCCACTGGGTTCCCGTCTAAATTGGGTGTATATATAGAAAGTTATGGAGATTGTCGCGGAGGGCGCGGCAGCCCAGTGGTTAGCGCGGGGGAATTGCACTCAGTAGGCCCGGGTTCGATTCCCGCCACTGCGAAAACTTACGCCACGTTCACGCAGAGTACGATCACGTTAAACATGTGGGTTCGTGAGTCCTTCCGAGAGGTTGGTGGTAGGGGAAGGAGGGTACGGTCAAAATTGGGTGAATAAAAAGAAAGTTATGAGATTGTCGCGGAGGGCGAAGTAGCCCAATGGTTAGCGCGCGGGAATTGCACGCGGTAGGCCCGGGTTCGATTTCCGCCACTGACACGGAGTACGATCACGTTAAACATATGGGTCCGTATGTTTTTCCGAGAGTTTGGTGGTAGGGGAAGGAGGGTACGTTCCCTGTGGATGCCTCCCCCACTGGGTTCCGGTCTAAATTGGGTGGCACATCCTGGCCGTCCAACCAGTTACCTTACACCTTTCTGGTAGGTCGCGCCAACGAGTGTGCCACGGTTGGAATTTGCCACGATCAGCATTTTCAAGGGTTGCGAACAGGCTGGTCGCCAAAGGCGGCTAGTACTTAATATTTTACTCATATCCTTTACAAGTGTACATGGTAAATAATAAAAATCTGATGTGGGCAGCACATGACTTTCCTTATATAATGCAATGAATTTACTACGTTTACAGCAAAAAATAGCTTATTCTTATAGTTGATACTTATATTATTTTCAAGATATTGAATTTTCGTCAATAAGTCGCCATTTTCATTGATATAGCGTCATTTTTAACCACTAGGCGATATTTTTGTTAATTTGACAACACTTAAAAAGTCTCCAAGTTGGCGACATTTCGCCAAATTCGTCGCCAAAATCTTGCCAAGCTTTATGGAAGAAGAAATGAATTATTCTTATAGCAGATGAATGACTATTGGCGTTCAAATACAAAAGTATTACTCAAAGTATCTTTTCTCATGAATGGAATGAGCTACATTTACGAAAATGATGTCACCAAATTTATCGCATGATATTACATATGAAAAGTGAACATGTTTCTCAACAGTTAATATTTTTTTTAACTTATGAGATTTTTTGATAATTTTATTTGAAAAACGTACAATATCTCGAGAACGGTTCATGCTAGCGTTCTAAAGTTTATGTCAATCGTTTCTAAGAAAAAATTACATAAGAAATGTCTATCTGCGTAACTGTATTAAGCGTTTTGATTTTTTGAGGATTTTTTCAAAATTTCATTCAAAAATTTAGGGGGTTCTGAACATTCGATCGCGTTTGAAAACAATAGGCTTCCAGTATTTATGGATTGTGATTTTTGTACCAAATTTCATTTAAATCGCTTCATTCGTTCGTGACATATCGTCTCCACAGACTCACTGACACACACACACAAACACACACACACAGACATCACCTTAAGAATGTTTGATTCGTGATCAGGGATGCTTGAAACGCGCTCCCGTCGAAAACTCGAATTCGAATTTTCGACCCCATCACAATACTTTCCTTATACAATATGTATATAAGGAAAGTAATAAGTCTTCGTAGTTGGGGCATGTAATGTTTAAATTCGTGCCAGATTTTTGGACAGTATTTAAAAAATGCAAGTTAAATTTGATATTTTTAATTAAAACATATTTTTACTTTCCCTATATACATAATGTATAAAGAAAGTATTGTGACGGGGTCAAAAATTCGAATTCGAGTTTTCGTCCGGAGAGCAGGTTTCAAGCATCCCTGATTACAAATCGAACATTTTTGAAGTGATATCTGTGTGTGTGTGTGTGTGTGTGTGTGTGTCAGTGCGTCTATGGAAACGATAACTGACGAGCGAATGGACCGATTGAACGAAATTTGGTACAAAAATTATAATCCTTAAACACTGGAAGCCTATTGTTTTCATACGCAATCGAATGTTCAAAACCCCCTAAATTTTCAAGTAAAATTTTGAAAAAATCGTCAAAAAATCAAAACCTCTAATAAAGTTACACAAATAGATATTTCTTATGCAATTTTTCATTAGAAAACGATTGACATAAATTTTAGAACACTAACATGAACCGTTCTCGAGATATTTAACATTTTTCAAAAACATTATCAAAAAATCATTAAATAAAAAAAGTATTTCCTCTTGAGAAACATGTTCACTTTTCATATGTAATACCATACGATAAATTGGGTGACATCATTCTCGTGGATCTAGCTTGTTCCTTTCATGAAAAAAGATACTTTGAGTAATACGTTTGTATTTGAAAGCCAATAGTCATTTATCTGCTGTTAAAATAGCTTATTTATCCGTCCAAAACGCTTGGCGAGATTTTGTCGTCGCATTTGGTGGAACGTTGCCAACTTGGCGACTGTTTTAAATGTTGCTAAATTAACGGAAAACGTGCCAAAGAAATGAAAATGACGCTAAATCAATGAAAATGACGACTCACTGACGAAAATTCAATATCTTGGAAAGAATATAAATATCTACTATAAAAATAATCTATTTTTACATTCCTTATATACATAGTATAATGTATAAGGAAAGTATTGTGACGGGATCGAAAATTCGAATTCGAGTTTTCGATGGGAGAGCACGTTTCAAGCATCACTGATCACGAATCAAACATTTTTGAGGTGATGTCTGTGTGTGTGTGTGTGTGTGTTTGTGAAAGTGTGTGTGTGTGTTTGTGTCTTAGTGTGTCTTTGGAGACGATCTCTCACGAACGAATGGAGCGATTCGAATGAAATTTGGTACTAAAATCATAATCCGTGAATACTGGGAGCCTATTGCTTTTAAACGCAATCGAATGTTCAGAATCCCCCTAAATTTTCGAGTGAAATTTTGAAAAAATCATATAATCAAAACCTTTAATAATGTTACACAAATAGACATTCCCTATGTAATTTCTCCTTAGAAAACGATTGACATAAACTTTAGAACGCTAGCATGAACCGTTCTCGCGATATTGCACATTTTTCAAATAAATGTATCAAAAAATCCTATAAATTAAAAAAAATATTAACTGTTGAGAAACATGTTCACATGTCTTATGTAATATCATGCGATGCATTTGGTGATATCATTCTCGTGGATCTAGCTGGTTCCATTCATGAGAAAAGATACTTTGAGTAATGCTTTAGTATTTGAACGCCAATAGTCATTTATCTGCTATAAGAATAACTTATTTCTCCGTCCATAGCGCTTGGCAAGATTTTGGAGACGAATTTGGTGGAATGTCGCCAACTTGGCGACTTTTTGAAATGTTGCCAAATTAACGGAAATCTCGGCAAATGGATAAAAATGACGCTAAATCATTGAAAATTACAACTAATTATCGTCGAAAATTCAATATTTTGGAAAGAATATAAGTATCTACTATAAGAAAACCTATTTTTTTTTACTGTAAAATTAGTAAATTCATTGCATTATATAAGGAAAATCATGTGCTGCTGACATCAGATTTTTTTACAGAAATTACATTTTACTATAAAAAAAGTTCATAATATTAATTTACTTCAAAGAAAAAGTTCAGAAAAGTTAGTTGCTTTCTTTTAAGAAATTCTGATCCAAAACACGTTTAGCATGAAATTTCCCAAAGTCGCAAATAGACATATTAGCATAGAGAACTTTACGCTAGTTGCAAGGCCCAATTGGAGTCGATAATTTACTCTCTACACTTCACGTTACTAGGGGGGAAATTTGAATCCAGGACACGAATGGAGACCCATATGAATGTAGATAGACTCATATATTGCAAAGAATGGGAACTCTGCTGTTATGTAGGAATCGGAAACCTAGCTGCTCGGTAGAAAGTAGAAAGTTTTCTTATTTTATAAGCAGTTTAACAAGGTAATTTTTCTATCAATATCTGCAGTCCTCGGATTTGAAATGATTGGTTAATTTTGGCTCTTTACATTTTTTCCCATCAACTACGTTGACCTGGGACTAATTAGACTGGGAAGTATATTTTTAAGTAGGCTTAAAACCATCACAGGCATCTACGCATACAAAGAGCTCATTACTCGTTAGCAGGAACTCAAATCTATCTCCTACGATTTTGAAGACCTGAAATCGAACTGTTTGACTCCTGTTTGGTTTTGCAGTTCATGTAATGTCTGTTACAAGAAGATATTCAGTGTTTTCAATTTTAGAAAATATTTTGTTTAAAGAAACCTGATTATTATTTTTTTTAAATTTCTTCATCAGTAATAAAATCGTAAAAAGCGTTTCTCTACATATAGTAGTTCGAAATCCACCTGTCAAAGTACACATCACTCCGGGAATTTTGTGGCATCGTAGTGATGTCTGACGAAAAGTTACAAACAGCCACACTTATACAAAGCAACAAGATATGCACTTAAAAGAACAAGCGGTTTATTTCAGGGATTGCAGTCATTATATACAAACATACGCAGTTACTAGAAAACACAAAAATATGACAGCGACCTACAGATTAAAATCCGGTCGGTGATGAATAGCACCTTCAACGGGTCGCAGGTTCACAAGAACTCATTCATCGAGTAGAGGAAAGAGTGGAGTCACTAACGGAGACGAAAATGCCTTCAACTTACAGAGGGACAGATGAAGTCGCCAAAATTCACAAAAACGTATTCCTCCAGTACTTCTTAGAATCACAACTAGTTCGTAACAATATTTCAATGTCTGTCAAAGGTATTTCATAGCTTCAACGAATCTCCATCAAAGCACAAGCAAGTGAAAAATAGGAATCGGCTCGAAACTATATCAAAGTACCATGGGAATACGGCAAATCTGCAACAAATGTCTATTGAAATACCACCGTAACTCAATCGAAGCAGCAGCAAATCCACCTTTCTCGACTTGGCACTGGGTTTTTATCTCTCAACAGCCAGTGCTGAATTTTTTCATCAGCGGAGAAGATTTCGGGAAAAAGTTCATGCCCCAAAAACGAAACACTGTACTCCTGTGACGGGTCATTACAAGTATATAAAATCTGATGTGGGCAACACATGACTTTCCTTATATAATGTACTGAATTTACTACTTTTACAGTAAAAAATAGGTTTTTCTTATAGTAGATATTTATATTCTTTTCCAAGATATTGAATTTTCGAGTATTAGTCGTCATTTTCATTGATTTAGCGTCATTTTCATCCATTTGGAGAGATTTTCGTTAATTTGGCAACATTTCAAAAAGTCGCCAAGTTGGCGACATTCCGCCAAATTCGTCGCCAAAATCTCGCCAAGAATTATGGACGAAGAAATAAGTTATTCTTACAACAGACAAATGACTATTGGCGTTTAAATACAAACGTATTACTCAAAGTATCTTTTTTCATGAAAGGAACAAGCTAGATCCACGAGAATGATGTCACCCAATTTATCGTATGGTATTACATATGAAAAGTGAACATGTTTCTCAATAGGAAATATTTTTTTTTATTTTATGACTTTTTGATAATTTTTTTAAAAAATGCGCAATATCTCGAGAACGGTTCATGTTAGCGTTCTAAAATTTATGCCAATCGTTTTCTAATGAAAAATTACATAAGAAATGTCTATTTGCGTAACTTTATTAGTGGTTTTGATTTTTTGACGATTTTTTCAAAATTTCATTCGAAAATTTAGGGGGGTTCTGGACATTCGATTGCGTATAAAAACAATAGGTTTCCAGTGTTTACGGATTGTGATTTTTGTACCAAATTTGGTTTGAATCGGTCCATTCGTTCGTCAGTTATCGTCTCCACAGACTCACTGACACACACACACACACACATACTTTCACACACACACACACACACACAACCACACACACACACACAGACATCACTTCAAAAATGTTTGATTCGTGATCACGGATGCTTGAAACGTGCTCTCCCGTCGAAAACTCGAATACGAATTTTCGACCCCGTCACAATACTTTCCTTATACATTATGTATATAAGGAAAGTAATAATGTGCATAAAAATATTAGTAAAACGAGTTTAATTAATCCAATACGACTACTAAAAGCATAGACTGAAGGAAGCGTACATGTAAACTTTTATATTACCGATCAGCTAAATTTTAGCATCCTTTGGGACATCTGGGTGGATATTATATACTGTGCAGTCTAAAATCCCCTGTTATTTTCAATGTGGTAATATTAATACTACAAAGTAAAATAATAATAAACTACTCAAAGTAGTTAACTCAATTAATAAGTGATTAATTTTAAACTAGAAAATACGCATTTTTATTCTTTTAGCTTTTGTACTGCAAGAGAAAAGTCAATTTTGTCGTTTAATCATCTCTAACATGATTAACTTTTAATCTTCTTGCGCTGTAAGTTTTCGACAGTATAATTACTCATTTTTGCACTCTTATAATTGTATTTTGAAAACACATACACTTTAAGAATACTGGATTAAAAAAAGAAACTACTTTGAAATTCTTCAGAAAGGAGTGAAATTGTGTTTTCTTGTTAACGGGGTCTAAGCTTCTGCCAGACTTTATTTGATTTGTAAAATAATTAAAGTACGAAACAAATAAAACTTGGTGCTCAAATTGAGATTTCGAATATGAAACATAAAAAATATGAAAAACAAATTATCTGTATTTCAGATGGCAGTAAAAAAGAATATATTAATAAAAATAATTGAAATTGCTGCTCATATTTATTTATTTTTGGGTGTCGGTTTTTTTTAAATTTTCTGTCTATCTTTGCATATCTCTTAAAACAATTTGAATAACATTAATTATTATAAGCGTAAGCTTTTATCCGCTATATTAATTTTATGATTATAATTTGTATTCTCCACGTCATTTAACGAACTCAACAACCAATTGTTTATAATCTATATCATACGTCTGATAATTAGACGGACTGGCTATTACAGATGGTGTCGCTTTTTTTATAAAATGTTCTATCTATCTTTGAAATATCTCTCAGAACAATTTGAATAACATTAATTATTATAAGCGTAAGTTTTTATCCGCTATATTAATTTTATGATTATAATTTGTATTCTCTACGTCATTTAACAGACTGAACAAAAAATTATTTATAATCTATACCATGCGACTGATAATAAGACGGATTGGCTATTATAGATCCCAAACTGCTGAATTTAGGAACTTGAAACTTTACGTGGAACATAATATACCTGAGATTTGTACTACACGTGGAACTGTAAATTAATAAAAACATCTAAAATATTGAATTTTGTTCGAAAAATTTATAAATCTCGGAATTTTTTTTTTGTTCCAACATTCTTCCAGCTGTAATTCCAGAACGGCCAAATACACAAAATTGCTTTTTTTTTTATACCATTTTGCACAAAAATATTAAAATATATATATCTTAAATTTTCTCATTTTCTTCACTACTATACACACAACCGTTCTTGGGATATTTTAATTCATATTTAAAGCAGACGATTTTTTTTAGAAAATTTTATAATTCAATATTTATACAGTTTTGTAACCATAGTAACAGAATTACGCTTTAAGTCGAAAAAATCGAAATATTGAAATCGTCTGCTGGCTCTTAGTAATTAGATTAGTTCTAATCAAACTATTCAAAATATTCTTACATTAACAATTGATTTTAATTTTAAAATGTCTGAAAACATTGAATATAAGGCAGCATACAGTGATGGTAGAAAATATTGTTTTCCATACCGTAATTTCCATATTAACAGAACCATAATATGTGCGCCATTTTTATGATAAAATTGGAAATGGTTTTTGATATTTATAACTTTTATTAAGAGTTAAGGTATCGCATTTAGTGACTACTAGCCACTTTAATCGCACTGAAGCGCAGTTAGAAATGACTAGTATTTTCCATGAGTTTTCCTTTTCAAGTTTTTCTCAAATTCTATTTTTCAATGTGTAAGTTGATAAATCTAAAGCCGCTACATTAGGTGCATTATGGTGATTTGTATTGTTAAAACCTACTAGTTTAATAAATTTGGAATACACAGCGAATTTTAAAATCATTTTCCTTTCATGATTATACTGCTTTTATTAATGCAGGAAATGTCAATGTTTTCTACGGAAAATAATTCTATAAAAATATTTTGTTTGTACTAGAAAATGCACGCGGCGTTGCCGAGATCATAAGTAGAGATTAATTAAATTCATTCATTTTTTTTTTCTTTTTCAAAAAATATAATCACGCCCCGCTCGCTTTTTAGAATCAGAGATAAAATTAACTGCTGCACAAACTTCAAATGAAATAATCCTTTAATTGGAACGCATGTGTAGTCGCGCGCAGCATTCGCCACGAATGCGCAGAAACGTCCAGAACTTTCCATAGTAACGCCTAGTTTCAGCTGCCAACCACAGCAAGAAGCTCTTCTCGTAAATTTCCCTTTTCATGCTTATGACATGAAAATTCGAGGAAAATCTTTACGGAATTTTGTACGAAATTTATGGAAATTTAGAAAAAAGAATAATTAAAATATTGCAGATCTAAAATTTATATTTTTTGCACTTTGCTTCCCGTATTATTTTGTAATATAACCTAAAGAATAAGAAAACTGTAATACATTCAGAAATTTACATACGGTGCCAAATATTGGTTTTATAAAATTAACGTAGGGAACCAATTAACAGATGCTCTTCAGCTATGTCCAACAACTATGTTGGATCCTTTCATGACAGAATGTACAACTGTGTGCGCACTTTAGCGGCCGTTAAATTAGCGTCGTGATTTATTAGACAATTAGCCCCACACTCCTCTACTCCTTTCATAAATTATTTTGTCGGTATAGTAAACATAAACACATCTTTTTCAATTGATACAAATGACGAAAGAGAAACAAAAATCAATTTCAGTCCGCAGGAAAATTCATTTGCTGCCCAGGTCAGATAATTATGAAGGGTTTCAACAAGTTCTAGGAAAAATTCTAGATTTTTATTGCACATTCGTTGGGGCCGACTGAGGGGAATCTATTATCTACACCGCTGCTCATCTTATCCACGCCCTCTCCCTGAAGCCTCATCCATCAAAACTCAATTCAATCATGTTGAAGCAATTTATTGGACCATGGAAATCTGTATCTGATTAATCAGGGCTTCATCATTGGGCAGAAAAGAACAAAAGATACAGGAAAAAGAACAAGTGAAACGTTTTCTGAAATCACCATTTTTATGGATGCGCCTGCCTCATGCATTAATAGAAAGAGAACTGGGGTTCTTCAAAGCAATTTGCAGAATAAAATGTTATGTTTCTCTTTTCCATGTAATGAGAATATTGTAATGAAGGACATAAAGAAGAAACATTTAATTTATCAAATATTGGATAACGTCAAGATCATTCTTGAACACAAAAAATTTAGTTATGATGAATGATATTGACGACTGATTATTATGTAATGACGACTGACATTATATTATGACGACTGATATTGACGACTGATTATTATGTAATGACGACTGACATTATATTATGACGACTGATATTATATTATGACGACTGTGTGCCTGTGTATGTGTCTGTGCAATTAATGTATTCACTCTAGCTCAGAAACTGAGCAAATTTGACAAAATTTAATAGGTAATCAGTTATGGTTTACTATGAAGCCCATTAGATTTTGGTTCGATTTGGGGAAGAAAGTACGTGCCTTATTTTGCAAATTAGCCCCAAAAAATCATCAAAATCTGAAATAAAAGACTACATCTATTCCAAGGTATTGATTAAATGTTTGATTTATAGGCAATTTTTAACAGCATAACGATTATAACTAACCTCACTACTCTAGCATGGACCATTCTCGAGATATTAAGGTTTCGTAACTGTCGATGTTTGTTACTGTAAAAAACTATACAACACAATTTCTTAAATTTTGGTAAGACACTTGTGGACTTTGTATGTGGTGCTGATTAGGAAAAATATATCTAGCTTCTTCTTTTTTACAAAATAGCCCTTAAAACAAACAAAATATGACATAAAAGAATGTATGCTTAAAAGTTGCCATTAAAAACTTGTTTTATACATAATTTTAATGCCAAAATGGATAATACCAACTCCATTACTCTAGGACAAAATATTTTTGAGATATTAATTATTATAAATATTTTTAATTTTTAGGAGATGGCGATGTTTTAAAATGCATTAAGTTGTCTAATGAGAAAGAAGATGTATTAACAGCAAACTGAATATAATATCATGTTAGTATCAGTGTCAATTTGAGCAATTAAACTTAATTTAATGGATTATGAATTTGGTCTGTGGTGAAAGTCATCTGCTGTCCACATCAGATTTTTTTCAGTTCACGATTATTATGACGATCAGGATAGGATGATTGTTTCTATAATAGAGGAGAAGCTCACGCAATTCAAAATGTCTGTATCCAATTTACTGTTCAATTTTTATTCTTTATTTTTATTGAAACATCTATTTCGTACGATGGGCTTTATACAGAGCTTAGATGATGACTGATATGGATTTAACATCAAATTCTGAAGGACGTAGGATGGTTCGCTAAGAAATTTCACTTCTGGTTCAAAATTTTCTCTGAAGCATCTTTTTCTCAGGATTGGTTATAAATAGAGCTTAGATGATGACTGATATGGATTTAACATCAAATTCAGAAGGAGGTAGGGTGGTTCACCAAGAATTTCTACTCCCGTTTAAAAAGTTTTCTCTGAAGCATTTTTTCTCTTCAGGATGGATTTTAAATAGAGCTTAGATAATAATTGATATGGATTAAACATTAATTCTTCAAATTTTAGGAATGGAGTAACGCTGTAAAAATAAAATATAAAAATTCTGATGTGGGCACCACATGACTTTCCTTATATAATGCAATAAATTTACTACTTTTACAGTAAAAAAATAGGCTTTTCTTATAGTAGATACTTATATTCTTTCCAAGATATTGAATTTTCGACAATTAGTCGTCATTTTTATCCATTTGGCGAGATTTTCGTTAATTTGGCAACATTTCAAAAAAACGCCAAGTTGGCGATATTCCGCCAAATTCGTCACCAAAATCTCGCCAAGCTTTATGGACGAAGAAGTAAGTTATTGTTATAGCAGATAAATGACTATTAGCGTTCAAATACAAAAGTATTACTCAAAGTATCTTTTCTCATGAATGGAACGATCTACATCCACGAGAATGATTTCACCTAATTTACCGCATGGTATTACATATGAAAAGTGAACATGTTTCTCAACAGTTAATATTTATTTTTAATTTATGGGATTTTTTTATACATTTATTTGAAAAATGTGCAATATCTCCAGTTCATGTTAGCTTTCTAAAATTTATGTCAATCGTTTGCTAATGAAAAATTACATAAGAAATGTCTATTTGTGTAACTTTATTAGCGGTTTTGATTTTTTGACGATTTTTTCAAAATTTCACTCGAAAATTTGGGGGGTTCTGAATATTCGATTGCGTATAAAAACAATAGGCATCCAGTGTTTACGTATTGTGATTTTCGTCCCAAATTTCGTTTGAATCTGTCCATTCGTTCGTCAGTTATCGTCTCCACAGGCTCACTGACACACACACGCACACCCACATACTTCCATACACACACACACACAAAAAAAAAACAGCCATCACTTCAAAAATGTTTGATTCGTGATCAGGGATGCTTGAAACGCGATCCGAATTCGAATTTTCGACCCCGTCACAATACTTTCCTTATACATTATTGTATATAAGGAAAGTAACTAGTAATACTTTTTAGTTTTTGTCACCTTTCCTTGCAACTTGAAATTTTACGCACTTTATTGAAATTTTAATACATAATTGTTTTAAATTGAACTTACTACGCAACAGTCCTTGCAGAAATGTGCAGGAAACTGGTGAAAATGTGTGGAATGTGCATGTACATCACATTTTCTGACCCAATAACCTTATATGGCAATAAATTTTTCTACCACTCAAATGACCGGTCGTAGTAGATAACGGTAGATTATGTATCTTTATCATATAAACACAAGAAGATGTGAAAAATTGATTGTATACATTTAATAGAAAAATTCAAGTGAGAAAAAGCGATAACATTACATGCGAATTTTCTGATCAGAAGTTTACAACCGGCCATTTGACCGGTCATGGTACGTTTGGTGTTAAGATTTTGCACTTCCAATTCTGGCGATATAATTTACGATTTAACAGTTTACACTTTTTTAAATATTCATTCATCGGAATGTGATACAGATATAACCTAGATGATGACTGTGAAATATTCAAATTCAGGAGGGATTAGAGATGTTTACTAAGAAATTCCACTTTCCGTTCTTTTTCTTCACTTCTGGTCCAAACAATTTTCTTGAGACCTTTGTTTCTCAAGATTGACTATAGATAAAGCTTAGATGATGAAGAATTCAGCACTAAATTCCGGAAGAGATCGGGGATTCACATAAAACTTCCTTCCGATATTTTGAAAATTCATGTGAATATAAAGGAGAGTAGGGTAATAGCTCCCACTTAAGAGAAAAAGACTACAACAACAATAATATGACACTGAAATGTTGTTTATTATTGTTATTTATAACTGAACAAACACGTAACAAAATGACATATCATTAAACATGAAAATAATAGTAATTGTGCTTAAGAAACAAAAATAAGAAAGTATTACATTGATAGCCATTACCCGAACATTTGGAGTAATGCTGTTCACTGTTCAAAGCAATTAAACAATTCATTTCACAACTGATTTAAGTTGTTTTATGATTTGCAATAGTCACAAATATAGTTTTCTGTGTTATTATCTTAACAGTAATCTTTGCGGTTCTACTTAGAACAGAATTTACACCTGAACCACATTTTTTGTTGTTTGTTCCGAACTCCGCACAAACAATACAGCTGCCACTATCTTAAATAACAAGAAAGATCAATCATGCTTAAAGCATTGATTATGAAACACTTTCAAACTTCAATGCCATTTTATTTAAACAAGTCTAAAATGCAATACATTCCTCGGAAATATTTTGAAACTTATCACAATACTGCATTAATTTATTATATTTGAAAACTTAAACCTTCATCAAAAAAAATGAACGTCATTCAAATGACGGCATTGAAATATAAATTGCCTGGTTCAAACATCTCTAAAATGTTATACATTCCTCGGTAATAGTTTTAGAATTATCATAATACTACGATAATTTATTATATTTGAAAACTTCATCGAAAACAACTGAAATTAATTCAAATGACGTCATAGAAAAAATAACACGCCTGGACCTCTTTATAAAAACAGGATTTCATTCATAACTTTCTCCCATTCATTTCCTTCATCACAATACTATAATAAATTATTTTATTTAAACATTTTATTTAAGACCATGGAGCTACAAATAATTAAACTCTATGCTTAAAACTTCATCGAAAAAAATCGTCCTTCCCTTTATAAAATCAATTAATATTTCATTCATATCAGCCATGCAGACTCTATGGACTAAATTATTTTGTGTTAAAAAATACAGGAATTCTAATACAACTCATCCTACATATTTTGATGTTTACATTTTACATAGGTGAAGAATAGGCTTAGTTGTAGAAATAATCAAATTTAGATGAGCATTTAAACTCAAATATATTGTCATTGCGTTGTTTCAGTAGGTAGACGCACAGAATTTAAGCAAAAATAAAGTAGTTTTAGGACGGATACAACACTCAATATGAATTAAAAAGAACTTAAAAAATCATGATTTGGGGACAAGATGGATGTCATATATCATTTTGAAGTGGGTCATGTGATATTTTCATATCATGGTCACGTGATCGTTTCTTATAAGAGGTGTAATTATTCTTTTAATTTTTATTTAAAAAACTACTGAATATATTTCGCTGATTTTTTTTATATATTTTATGGAATAATTTGAATATTACCTAAAATTTTCGAAGCAATTTGTGAATTTTAAATCCGCTTAAAAAATGTTTGAAAAATTAGGTCCCATAGGGCTCAATGTATTTCATTTTTTCAACCCGGGTTCAATCCAAAACTAATTGGGTGCTATTATTGATTTATATTTCCATAGGTCCTACAGACCGTCTGAACAACATACTAAAATTTCATTTTGATTAAGTCATTTTTACGGCAGTTATCGTGCTAACGGACAGACAGACAGACAGACAGACAGAATGTACAAAGTCATAAAAACTTTTCAACTTTGTTGTAAAGTGTTAATAAAGGGCAATGTCTGTGTGTCTTATACACTATACGTTTCGCGACCGCGCGTCGGAGCGCTACGAAATTTGGCAATCGGAGACCCGGGAGGGTGGGATGGTGACACGTGAAAACCGATTTTTAAAATTTTAATTATTTTTTTGTTATTTAATGTTTTATGCGATTTCGACCGTTTTTTGCCTTTTTGCCCTTTTTTCTCCACGATCCACACGTCGTAGAAAAAAACAAATCACACCACCGGAAAGAGCAAACAATTGCGAGTAAAAATATATCAATTTCAAATCTCAATTTTGATTTCTAATATTCTTTAAAGATTTTAAAGCAAAAGTCATTTTTGGCTCAAAATAACGATTTTTGGTTTTTAAATTCTCGCATAGTAAAAAGTACTCATAATTTCGACTAATAATTTACATTTTTAGAAAGCTCAAACATCTGGCTTTCTTACAAGCCCAGTCTGGTCAATAAATAATTAAAATTGGCCGCTGGATCGAAATTTTAAAGAAGTTATTATTTTAAAATTCATAGCGGCGGGCGAAAGAAGTTCCCATTTCCCATCGCCCGTTTCCCCCAAGCACGCGTTTCAATGGCGCCGGTTTGTGTCTAGGTGCAGGTGACGTCACGGTTCTGTATATGCATAGGACAATAAAAACCTGAATATGGGTGGGACAATAAAACCGAATTAGTGTTTGCTTTCTGTTTCCCGCGCTTCCGGTTTTAAATGAATTAAGAGCTTAGCATATGCATTGTAGAAATTATTATATTTATATTTTAAATGATGGAACAAATATGGATTTTTTAAATGGATATTTTAAATGGATATTTTAATTTGTGGATATTTTAAATGGATATTTTAATTTGTGGATATTTTAAATGGATATTTTAATTTGCGGATATTTTAAATGGATATTTTAATTTTATGGATATTTTAAATGATGGAACGATGGATTTTTCAGCAAATGATACACCAGCTGAAATACTAGAATCAGGATTACTGTTAAGGCTACCGATGCATGAATTTGGTGGATCAGCCTCAGCAGGACTTTCAGCAGCATCCAGATCGATTGGAACCTCGATGTAGGTGACCGATTGCAAGTTGTCTGCTGATGCAAAAACTTCATCAGTATAACAGTTTGGGTTCAAAGGCCAAATGCCACATGTCTTAAACACATTTTGGACTTTCTCTACTGTGTCGACTCTTCTGATGGCTTTATTAAATAGTTCGGCAAGCATAATGTGTTATTTTCTTACACACGGAAATGATTTTTAAGAAATTATTACTTTCCTTGTGAAAGGCGCTCTTCGGCGGTGCAAAAAAGACAAGTCGAGGCATTGAAGACGATGTGGAGTATGAAGGGAAATTGACACCACATGTTTTCCTCTCTCTCTACAGAAAACATATGACAGGAGAGATATATGGCTGCCGTGATTGTCCATTACTAGCAAAACTGGGTTTTCGGTTGAAGAGTTGATCTGATGGGCATAATGTGTCAGCCAGTTGGGGAAAATTTCCACCGTAATACATCCGTTCGTAGAGCAGCTGTATATCGCTCCAGAAGGCCTCCACGTTCAAGCAATGGTGTCCTCCTTAAGCGAGGAAAAATAAGCATGGAGGAATGTAATGTCCTGAGGCACTTACAACACAACAAACAGTGTCATTTCTTCCTCTCTATCCACTAGTTATAGATCCTGCCTGCTTCAGTCCTTTTGGTCCTTAAATTTTGCCAGGTCTGTTAACTGTTTATGCCAGGTCTGTTTATGCCAGTCTCATCCGCGTTACAAATTCTGGTTGGCTGAAACGTTATTTGTTCATGAGTATTTTAGTATTATTGTAGAAGAGCTAGACTTCATGCTAGTTAAATGCATAGTTAATGCCTCAACTCTGTTCAAACTGGTCTCTTGTGGTTTCCTCAAACTAAGAGATGGATGTATTTTCAAAAATACATTGAGCCAATTTTTTCCGGCCATTTTATACACTTCAAACAGTGTAGGGTAATGACGTTCACGTGGAGGGAAATCTCGCCCATCTGAGCGTTATTACTCGATCACGCCATACTTGAATTCGAGCGTTCTAACTTAGAACATAATGCATCTAACGAAAAAAACTTAGTTACGTTAGATAACTAGATTTTTTTAATATGCTTCATAACAATACAGTGATCATACCTTTAATAGTAATAAAAACTGACCTCGAAATTAGCATTAGAAGTTTTTAGATGAAAATACACGATAAACTATGCACTGACATAGTCCATATGCTTTTGGTCTGTCAACTACATTTTGTCCCAATGACCATTGCTTTTCGCTACGTAGCAGTACTGTTCAATTAACTCTAGGATTGTTTAATATGTCACAACTAAGCTGAACTTGATTACCCTTTGAACGCTATTATCCGTCTAAGTATGTAAAAGAGAATATAACAATTCTTAATTGTTGCATCCAAAAAGTGTACACAAAGGTTCCATCCTAAATTCCTTGCTCTAATTACTTCGCCGTCGAGTCAATCATTTTCTACTTATTTTTGTTTTTGTTTTGTATATTTTACAGCTGATCAAAACGTCTCATGTTTTTCTGTTACCGCTTTAGTAGCTTTACTTGCTATTCATTAGTTTTTATCTGCTTTTCTATCCACCTTCTTACCACTTTGAATTCTTTTCGTTCATTCTTTATTTTCTGCTATAAATTTCTTTCCTCCGTGGTTTTTACCGTTTACTCGCAATATCCCGCCTCCTTGGATTCTACCTCTGTCATTTCTCCTTGCGGTGACAGCATTTTTTGTTCTGCCTTGTGCTATCCTAAACCGACTAACCCTCTAAAAGTTAATGGATGCATACTGTACTCTTGCGAAGTTTTTACATTATTTATTTTCATTACCGTAGTTTTTGAACCAATATAGAAATATTTAGGAAGCAACTGAAAACTATTTATCTGTATAATAATTGTTTAACGTGTTTTCGTCTTTTCATTCCCTCCAGAAAATCCTCAAAGACCTAGAAATTAGAATATTTGCGTACTTATAGTATCAACTACGGGATAGAGCATAACACAACCATATATTGGATTTACCCTCATAAGTGAAAATGGGGATTTTTCGAGAAGTCTTTTCAAGCCCTTCAGGATCCCCCCTGATAACATAAAAGGCTAAATATTTTCACACTTATAATATCAACCATCGGACAAAACTTAAAGTTGTCGGATTTTTGATTTACCGCCCGGGAGCGGGGGAAATGCTTCTTTTAGACTCTCCAGGTATCTTCCTGATGAGCTAGAAGGCAGAATCTTTGCACAAATACAGTGTCAACCATCAGACAGAACCTAACGTAGCTGTATTTTCGATTCCCCTCACCCAGGGCGAAGTATTTATGGATTATTTTTACGAAGTTTTTCCATATCCTCAACTAGCGCTCCTGAATCTTTGCAAATTTATAGTATTGAAAACTGAACGGAACCTAACGGAATCGCATTTTCTATTTATCCTCAGGATGATCGAAATGGGAAATAGGAGTGAAGTTTCTCAGAATTCCAACGAATACCCCCCTCTCCAAAGATTTAAGAAGTTAAGACTTGGCCGCGAGGAAAAACCTAACTGAGCCAATTTTCAATTTAGACGACTATTTTCATCGCTATGTACCATACATTGTTAAACAAGAAATACTTACTAAAAATATTGCATCTTGATTTTTAAGAAAGCTTCGCTGTTTTTGACAGGCTAAATACTAGCTAAAAATAAAAGCGTACACATGAGAAGTGTATAAAAGATGCTTTACTGTAGTAGTAAAGGCATTATAAGCCTCGAAGTTTCTAATAAACAGCCTCCCAACACAACAATACTTGACAACTCCATCACAATCTTGTCAGGAGATCGTGATAAAGTTACAATCTGATATCATTTATTCAAGAAACAATATATCATAGCATTGTGAATAATAATGGCATAAATCTACCGAAAGAATAAATGCATAGAACAGATAATCTTCAATTTATCGTCTGCGCCCCTGGAGACAGAAGCAAAAGAATTTTCTATTATATCTTTGATCTTTGGGAGAGCGGCATTATCCCTTCACGTTAGATAAGAAGCTGCCTGAAATATAAGCAGTGTGATTGGACTTTTTTGGAAATATTAAGTGCCTAAAGATACATCAAACTCGATTTGGATTATGTTTTTTTTACTTTATCATATTATTATAAAGGAAAAGTATTGATCCTCCAAAAATTTTCGCATTCGAGATTTCGGCGGAAAAGAATATTTTCAGATCTAGCAAACACAATTAAACATTTTCAGAAATATTTCTGTATGTGTGTGTGTGTGTGTAGTGTGCATGTCTCGGTGGTTAAGAATGCAGTTCGTGAACGAATGGCCATACTTCTCTAGAAATGTACGTCTGTAATTCAAAAATGTATTCCCTGCTGTCCAGTATTTGAAGCAGGGATTAATTGAAACCATTCATTCAACTTTTCAAAAAGTGTAGTCATGCCCCAGTCGCTTTCTTGAAATTAGCTGGAGAGTAGCTCAACTCGTCTTTCTCACACCTTAATTCATTCTTTTCTTTTCAATTTTACAAGAAACATTTTGAAAAATTGGTACCGTGGATCTAAAAGATTACAGCTATAGCGTGTTACCCTTCACTTTAAAGAGCTTGAATAAATCTTTCGACTGATGCCATACTTGACAATGTACCCCAGGGGGGGGGGGCTTTCCACAAGGGGGCTAATGACGTCACGAACAGAAAAATGTATCACGACTATTTCTCACAACAATGATTGAAACTATTAAGTCTCGTGATCATTAAGCCATAAATAAACCCTTTTATTCATGATTATGTCAAATTTTGTTCTATGCTGGCATGCTAAAAAATATAACATTTTAAATGAATGTCGAAGTTTTCACTCGAATTTTAAAAAATTCGATCTAGTTCTGGACCGGCCACACAGTAAGTTACCGTAAGCCTTAGGGTTGGTCGTGTGGTCTGGGCCTTCCAATCTAGTTCTGGATTTTTTCATAACAAAGTTTCGTGAAAATCCCTTACTATTTGTGTACAAAAATCCCTTACTATCGTGTACAAAAAAAATCACAGACATATGGACATTACTCCATAAATAGTTAAAACTTATTCAGGAGGTCTTAACACATATATTGACATCAAAATCTTGAATTTGAAAATTGTTGGTGTCAGCAATGCTCTCTCAACACGACATATGAGAAAGCAAAAAAGTAAGTGTAATAAACTAATTGAGCATAAATTAAAAAAATACATAAACTTAAAAATACTTAAGGGGACTCGGTACCCTTTGAACATTTTTTTTTGTTTAAGCATTTTACAATACTCTTTTTGCATATTATTAAGTGATGTTATTAAGGAAAATTATTTCACCAAGAAAAAAGACAATTCTACTGATACAATTTGAAAAATTTTATTTTTTGTTAAAAATTTAACTAATTTTTAAAATCTATCTTCTGCTACAATTTCTAACTTTTTGCAACAATTTTTTTATAATGTTCTTTGAAGTGTCCTCTATAACTTTAAGGATCGGATTTCTAAAACGTTAATTAGTTTGGGAGAAAAAAATATAATGTTGATACATATGTAAAAATTCAACAAAAGATTGAGTTTTTCGTACATATCTATTTTTAAAAAAAAACTTTTGATTTTATTACAAATCCAGTCCTTAGTTTCATAAAATGCACTATAATGAACATCCAGAAGAAAAAATCAAGTCAATTGAGAAATATATATTTAAGTTTTAGCATTTTGAACATATTGATATACTGAAAAAATACGAACTGAGAAAAAGCACTTTAAAGATTTTAACTTTGAAAAAATTTTCCAAATCCACTTTAAATTACTTTAACCCATTAAACGCCGCTATATGAACAGCACAGAAAAAATTTGAATTTTTGTATGTTTTGAGGTTCAATATACGTCTCTAATCATATTCAGATTAAATTTTTAAAAAATCTTTATTTGGTTAGAAGATATGATATAGTCCCAAAACGGGAGACATGGCGCCAAATGGGGGTAACATAGATACCTCCTCAACAATGTTGAGAATTGAAGGTTTAATTTTAATATCTTCCTAAATCAAGTTAGAAATCCCCAAAATTATTTTTAGATGATTAATAAAGTTAATTATACATCCCTTAAATGCATATTAAATATGTTCAAGCCGTAAAATAAGAACTCGTAAATTTTCTTACCTGTTTAATTTCTTTTTTCTTTTACATTTTTGTATGAAAGGGAATTAAGCAATTTTTGTGCAGCATGACGTTACATTTCTCGCACCATAGGCGATTATTTTTCTGCAAAGTTTACATTTAGATTGCTTGCCAGCCTGTGTGATAAAATGATTTGGTAGCGGCTTGGAGGATCCATCGCCAGATGAATAGACAAATGCCTCAATTAACATTTTTACGAGACATTCTGATGTGTTTGATGAAATCAGAGAGACTAGAATCGTGGCCAAAACCTCGACTTGGACCACACACACCAGTGAACTCTAACATACGTTTTGATGGTGTTGAAGGCCCAGACCACATGACCAACCCTAGGGTTAATGGTAGCTTAGTGTGTGGCCCGAAGTTTTAAATGATTCACACCATCAAAACGTCCGGTTACACACTAAGCTACCATTAGCCCAAGGGTTGGTCGTGTGGTCTGAGCCTTCAACACCATCAAAACGTGTGTTAGAGTTCACTGGTGTGTGTGGTCCAAGTCGAGATTTTGGCAACGATTCCAGTCTCTCTGATTTCATCAAACACATCGCAATGTCTCGTAAAAATGTTATTTGAGACATTTGTCCATTCATCTCGCGATGGATCCTCCAAGCCGCTACCACAGCCATGTTCAGAGTGTTGATGAAAAATGGCCATCACCATTTTTTACCCTTTATTCTCGGTCGGTATGAACTCAAAAAGATCTACGCCGCCCACATTTTTGTTATAAGATCCAACTATTCCTGGTTGAGGCAAATTAATCTTCTTTTTAGATTTTTGGCACCAGCGTTTTGCTTGCCCCAAAGGCTCCATACATTCAAAATTCGATGCTAAGCATACAACTTTATTGTCTTTCCATTTTACTACACCAATATCCTTTGTTATAATGTAGTCAGATGTCCCTCTTTCTTTTCTTACCAAAACTTTACTGTTTTGTAAAGGACAGTTCTGAAGTCGGTTCTCTCTCACCGTTCCAGTTAGACGGAATTCCCATTTTCGCATTTCTTCAAGCAATGGCAGAGTGTTGAAAAAATTATCAACATACACTTTGTGTCTTCTACAATTTTCTACACATTGTGTTACCTGACCAGGATCTGGTGGCAAGTAAGTGATACCGCACCCATCTTCTGACAATTCGTCCGAATCTAATGTATCCATATAGTCCAAGGCTTGCTGCACAGCTAAAAACCTAAACGACATTTTTGCTTTAAAATAAAAGTAAAGAAATTTCTCTATCGAAAATGAACCTCGCTTACTGAACGCTTAGCTTAGAATGCTGACCAAGAATTTTATCTTATCTTATCTAGAACATTCTTCAGAACATAATGGAAAACATCCGACCTTGACAACATAAGAAAAGTTACTATGTTATAAAAAGAGGGGGCCTGACCTTTAACAGTAAAGAATAAAGAGAAGACAAAAGGGGTGTGTCATGCAAAAGTGGGGGGAACTTTATTCTGCTAATCAGAACAAGCCAAATCTCTCATTTTGGGACCTTTCTAAACAAAGAACTGTAAAACCATTTTAAATTATTTTTCTTGACCCCTGTTTATTATGACTTAAAAAATGAACTATTGTTTTCCATATTAAATGTTTCTCATCTTCCGCACTCGAATTCATTATTTTTAGTAATTTTTTTTTCTAATGAAGTAAAAAGAGGCAATTTTGCTTAAATTTGAACAATTTAAAAAAATAGAATTTATATTACAAACTTTTTGAAAAAAATACCAACGAAGCTAGGTACTTTAATATTTACTGAAAAAAATAAGAAATATATGTATCTTAATTACTTGTGGAGAAAAAAATCAAAGGTTCCCAAAATGGGAGACTTGGCGCTTAATGAGTTAAATGTTATTTTAAATTATTTATTATACACTTACCTTTAAAACTGTAGCTGTTTCATTGAATTTAACTATATTTATTTTATATAAGTGACCATTAGTCAAAACCTTAGTTGTCACACATTGAAAAGAAAATCGAGAAAAAATATAAATAAAAATTGATTTTACCAAATTCATTATTATTTTTACACCATGAAATAAATTTGACTCATTTCATTAGGAAATAGCTTAACTATAAGTATGATATCTATATTATAAAAGAAATACAATATTTGAAAATATATTTATATCATAAAAACACACAATATTTCGTAACTTTTTGCATATCATTTCTGATTAAACCGCCATTATTTCTTAACTTTCTTTTAATAATACCCCGCACAGTATGTTACACCTTCCTTCTTTTTAACTAATATGTCTCTTTTTGAAAGTGTTTTTTTCACCAATTTACGTGCAAGTTGATATTTTGCACTTCGTCGTCTTTGTCGAAACATTTTTTTTTTAGAATCGAGCCCAACACCGAGATTCATGGAGCACTTTCCTAAAGGTACACCTATGGCATTTTATGCTTCTTTTATGCAGTGCAGTGTACCTTTACTGTATTCACACACAGCTTCCATTACACATTAGTTTTACACGTTTTTTATGTACAAATGCTTCTTTGGGACATTTTGCCCAAATCACACTATGCAAGCTTTCGCTTGCACAGAGTTCCACAATTTATGCACCTTTCCAAAAGTTCGTTTGATACAAGTCTTTGATAAATTGGGAGAATATGAGGTAAAATAGCCTCTTTTGTTCCCACAAATAATGTAAGAGAACCAGGCTTTTCTCCCTTTGCTATTGCCGACTTGTAAAAACACCACGAATCTTTCCCCGTTGGACACTTAGAATGTTGGGGCTTTTTGTCTGTTGAAATGCTATGATACAGTGTAGCATAAATTGCATTTTTCATAGCTAACAAACTAACCGTATATAAATAACAAACTAACCGTATATAAATAAGTTGAAAGTTTATATAAGGACAACACAATCGAAACTAAGTCTTCTAAAAGACTTTTTTTTGCTATTTTGCACAAAAAATAAATGCAAATAACGAATGAAAGCAGATAGGAAAAAGTAAACAACGTTTCTTTATCAGTTAAAGTTACGATTCAGCACTTTCATCTTCTTCCTGGTACAGTTGCAAATGCGATGTAAATAGAGCGTAAACAGAGAATTAGGCGTGGTATTTAAAGGGCCACAGTTGCAGTCAAAAGCCTTTTTATTATATTTATAGTTCTCGGATCTTGACGAAACTTTGTCAGGATGTACTAGGGATGCCAAGGTATAATTTAAGCAAAAAATTTGAAAATCGGTATTTTCGTCATTTTTCGACAAATGAAGCGTACTGAGTCCCCTTAATTTTCGCTTTTAAGCCAATTTACGAATAACAAGAATTTGGATAACTGAGATTCTACTGTATTTGTTTGCATTTCCTTGCTTTCCCTTTACCTGCACTTATCGGAAACTCAAAATGCTGTGAAAAGCAAAATCCTCAATAATGCAAAAACGTGTAACACGCTTTACTCATAAATAACTCTACTATATCACGCCTTTGCACATTGGATTTTATGCAGATTAGCACTTTGCGGTATCCGTTACAGAAAAAATAACCCCTTCAAGCAATCGCTTTAAGTGACCGGGCCCTTTCATTGTGCGTCACGTAAAACGAAAGCTGACACCTTCTCTGCTGGACCCAAGCGTGTGATTTGAAGCATGCAACAGATCGATAGGAGAACAGGAGAAGTTTATTTTGGAATCTAAACTTTTATTTTTTTGTGTTTTTTAGTTCTTCCGTCGTTTCTGAAAAAATAAAGCAATTCCTTTGCATGGTCTGATATTAACTATATAAAAATAACTAACGTGTATTTGACTTGGTAGACCCCCCTATAAGCCTCTGGGTTAACTTTATAGTATGAGGAGCGCGATAGCCCAGTGGTTAGCGAATTGCACTCGATAGGCCCGGGTTCGATTCCCTCCGCTGCCAAAACTGCCGCCGTGTTGACACCGGACTACGATCACGTTAAACATGTGAGTCCGTAAGTCTTTCCGAGAGGTTGGTGGTAGGGGAAAGAGGGTACGGCCCCTGTGAATGCCTTCCCCACTGGGTTCCTATCTAAATTGATTGGCTCTTCCCGGCCGTCCAAACAGTTACCTTACAACTTTCTGGTAGGTCCGACGGTCTGGGTCTCAACAACAACAACACTTTATAGTATCGTCGACTGTGCAAAATCTAACCGGAGCCAGATTTCCAATTTTTCTCCCAGAGTGGACAAAATGGGAGGAGGGTTAAAGTCTCTCAGAACTCTTCCGAAGCCCCCATCTGGACTTAAAAGACTGAAACTCGGTCAAGGGACAGAATATATCTGAGGCAATTTTCAATTGAGGCAACTATTTTCCACGGTAAGTGCAATGCACTGTTAAATAAAATTATGGTTGTTAAAAATAATTGCAGTTTACTTTTTTATGAGTGTTATCCCTCCGTTTGACAGGTTTAAATACTAGTTTTCTAAACAAATTATTATTATGTGCTGGAAAATATAACAGACGATGCCCGGAATTTAAAATAAGTGGTCCGTTTGCGCACCCACGCAATATTTTGCATTTTATTTTTTATTATAAGAGAGCGTATTGTTAAAACGTTACGGAGCTTTCAATATTTCGTTGAGTTCCAGTGTACTATTTAATAGCTTGCATTTTTTCAGTTTGCATTTTAAATCCGGGGCAACGGCGGGTATATTTTCTAGTAAAAATAAATAAATAATAAATAATTCAAATTTTACGGGAAAATTTTTGAAAAATCGGTATTATGGGTCCAAATGATTACAATTATAGCGTATTAAACTTCACTTTAAAGGGCTTGAAAAAATATTTCGATTGATACCATACTCGACAATGTACTCCAGAGGGATGGGTAACTTGCCCCCCCCCCCCCCCTCCCCCCGACGATGGTAATGACGTCACAAACAAAACAATTGTATCCGGCTCTTTTTCACAACAATGATTAAAACTATTGACGGCTATATGATCATTGAAGGCTATGAATAAATTTTAATTTAATTTCGAGTTTTTCGCTTGAATTTAAAATAAAATTCTATCTAAATCTAAATTTTTCTATAACAAAGCTGCATATAATATTTCGTGAAAATTCATTAATATTTGTGGCCAATATAATGTACACAAGAAATCGACAACAGACAGACAGGCGGACAGATAGACGGGCATCACTCCAAATATTGTCAAAACGTATTCAGGAGATCTTGAAATATATATTAATCTCGAAATCGAAAAGTTTCATGAAAACAACACTTTCCCTATACTATGTTACATAGCATCAGAAAGTAAAACTCAAAAATCAACATTCTACTCATTTTAGTTTTTAAGATACAGGGGGTAAAAACAGCATTTGATGGCTCGTTGTTGTTGAAACCCAGACCGTCCGACCTACCAGAAAGGTGTAAGGTAACCTTTTGGACGGCCGGGAAGTGCCACCCATTTTAGACTGGAACCCAGTGGGGGAGGCATCCACAGAGACCGTACCCTCCTTTCCCTACCGCCAACCTCTCGGTAGGACTTACAGACCCACATGTTTAACTTGATCGTACTCCGCATGAACACGGCGGCAGTTGTGGCAGCGTACAAATCCAACGCGTAAACCACCGGGCTACCGCACCCGAAATGTGCCAACAGCACGCGGTGTTCCCAGGTGGTTACCCACCCAAGTACTAACCGCGCCCGATGCTAAAAGTTGTTCATTAAAGCCCTCAACATGTTGCATCGCATGTATAGATTTTTAAACAGTTTTTATCTAGTGTCTATCACCTAAAATAAAACACGCAAGAACAACTGATCTTATTCTTTTTTTAAGTCAGGTGTTCTCTTGTTCCAATTGTACCACTATCAATAAAAGTATTTTGTATGCAATTTGTTTTTCATTAATTTGGTGCTGCATTCTAAACTCATGTTTGTAAAAATTGCAGCACCATGAAGGAATCATCAGAATTGAATGGAATATATTCCGCAAGGGACCTGTATTGATACAAATAAACGACTAAATTTACAAAGCAGAAAAAAAACAATATTACAAGTCAAAAATCAGTATTTAGTGATGCCACCACGAGCTGCAATAAGCGCTTCTATAAGATGTGGCATCGAATGAAACATACTTTGAATTTGCACCTGAGGAAGAGATTGCTTTTGTCCGAATCCAAAGTTCAGCTGTATTAGCTGCAGGACGAGCGTTACGAGCGAGGCGCCGATCGAGTTAGATCCACGAGAATGAAACGAGTTAGATCCACGAGAATGAAACGAGTTAGATCCACGAGAATGAAACGAGTTAGATCCACGAGAATGATGTTACCCAATTTATAGCATGATATTACACATGAAAAGTGAAAAGGTTTGTCAACAGTTAATATATTTTTTTTAATTTATGGGATTTGTTGATAAATTTATTTTAAAAATATGCAGTATCTCGAGAACGGTTCATGCTAGCTTTCTAAAGTCTATGTCAATTTTTTTCTAAGGGAAAATTACATAAGAAATGTTCATTTGCACAATTTTATTAAAGCTGCTGATTTTTTGATGATTCTTTCAAAATTTCTCTCGATAATTTAGGGGAGTTCGGAACATTCGATAACGTTTAAAAACTATAGGCTTCCAGTATTCACGGATTGTGATTTGTGTACCAAATTTCATTCAAATCGCCTATTCGTTCATGAGATATCGTCTCCACAGACTCATTGACACACACACACAAACACACACACACATCACCTCAAAAATGTTTGATTCGTGATCAGGGATGCTTGAAACGTGCTCTCCCGTCGAAAACCCTAATTCGAATTTTAGACCCGGTCACAAAATGTCCTTATACATTATGTATATAAGGAAAGTAACAAAAAATGGGCCACAGACGGGCAGATACACAGACGAACATCATTCTAAAATTAGTCAAAATATGTTCAACAGGTCCTAAATAATATATCAGCATAAAAATATGGATATCGAAAATTTTCGTGAAAAAAGTACGTTTTCTGTACTATATTCAATAGTATAAACCAACAAGAAAGATCAATCATGCAGAGGGCATTGATTATAAAGCACTTTTTAACTGAAATGCAATTTTATTTAAACATCTCTAAAACGCGATACACTCACCGGTGATATATTTTAAATTACCACAGTATTAAGTTAAAAAGTGTTTATGACTTTGGTCATTCTGTCTGTCTGTCTGTCCGTTCACATGATAACTGCCGAAAAAATAACTTTCTCAAAATGAAATTTTAGTTTGTTGTTGTAACAGTCTGTGGAATATATGGGAATGTAAATGAGTAATACCGCACAATTAGTTTTGGATTGAACCCGGGTTGAAAAAACGAAATACATTGAACCCTGTGAGAACTAGTTTTTCAAACATTATTTAGGCAATGTTAAAATTCAAAAATTGCTTCAAAAATTTCAGGAAATATTCAAATTATATCACAAAATATATAAAAAAACTTTAGCAAAATATGTTCGGTAGTTTTTAAATTAAAATTAAAATAGTAATTACACTCATCTAATATAAAGAGAACACGCGACCCACTTCAAAATAAAATATGGCATCCATCTTCTTTTACCAGAGTGAAGTTCTTTTAAATTTATATTTTCGTTGCATCCGCCCTAAAACCGCTTTATTTTTGCGTGTTTTCTATACATCTATATTCTGCGCCAAAGCAATTCTAAAAATTTTTAGTTTAAAAATCATCAAACTTTGATTAATTCTACAACGAAGCTTAATTTCATTGGATGCTGAATGTAAACAAGTGATTGTAAGATGAGTTGTATAAGAATTGTTGCATTTTTTTCACGCAAAATTATTAAACTCTGGAGTCTGGAAGTCTGGAATAAAATGTATGAATGAAATATTCCCTGTTTTTACATAGTGAGCCAGACGATTTATATTTCGTTAACGTCATTTGAATAAAGTTCATTTTATTCGATGAAGTTTTAAGTTTTCAAGTAAAATAAATTATTGTAGTTTTCTGTCATAATTTAAATATCCCCGCTTAATGTATCGCGTTTTAGAGATGTTTCAAATATTGCATTTCAGTAGGAAAGTGTTTCATAATCAATGTTTTATGCATGATTGATATTTCTTGTTTTAATTATCACAGTGTTTTAATAATCACGATGTTTACACTGGGAAAAAGATGGAAGCCATATTTTATTTTGAAGTGGGTCAGACGATCTCTTCATATAATATGGGTGTAATTATTATTTTAAGTTTCATTTAAAAAACTACCGAACATATTTTGCTGAAATGGTTTTTATATATTTTATGGGATAATTTGAATATTTCTTAAAATTTTCGAAGCAATTTGTGAATTTTAAATTTGCTTAAAAAATGTTTGAAAACATAGGTCCCATAGGGTTAAATGCATTTTATTTTTTTAACCGGGAGTCACTCCAAAACTGATTGGGTGATATTATTCATTTACACACACATTCCCATATGTCCCGCAGACCGCCTCAACAACATGCTGAAATTTCATTTCGATAAAAATCATTGAATGGTGATACAGACAGACAGACAGAATGGGCACAGTCATAAACACTTTTCAACTATGTTGTAAAGTATTAAAAATTAAGAATATATACACTGCCACTTGGTGCAAAACATTTTGAGATTTTGTAACCGTTTTGGATAGAGGTTTTTGCTTTGTGAACTTGTTGGGGAGTACGCGAATATAATTTATATAGGAGCTAGTGCATGCTATTTTAGTGTTTGAAGCATGTTTCTGATATAAAATAGAAACATAAAAAATTACTTAGGCCTGATGTTACCAAATAAGGTAAATACTTTGATTACTTTTACCAAAAAAAGAATGGATATTATTATTTATAAGTTATCACTGACCATTAGCAAATTATTATAAATGTAATTTACACAGAAATCCACCCATTTCAGTGAAATTTTGTATACTTATTTGAATATATAACAGTAAAGCAATTAACTTTACAAGAAATTTATAATTTCTATTATAGTGTCCTAATTTACCTACTATACCAATACCTAAATTTACTTAAATGTAGCGAGGTTCAATTTTTAAACAAATGAGGTTTTTCTCTTGGCTTTCCATGGATTTCAAAGTATTTAAATGTGGAACTCCGTGTACTTAACTTCCATGTGTAATGAATTAATGAATTTCTGTAAAGAGATAAATATATATATGCAGTTACTACGATGGTTACAGTACATTAAGCACGTTTTATATAGATAAATGCATAAGGAAAACATTATATCGTCCAATTATTTTATCTGACACCACACGATATATTTTCGTTCTTTCCTTGACAGGATGAATACCGACCATTCATGGCGAACAAAAATAGGCTAAAAAGACTGAGTTTTATCAGGGATTATTTCTATATAAGATGATGATTCCTTCTGCCACTGTCTCTTCTCTTCGAAATGCATTCACAAGCAATAGATGTTTTATTTGTAAGATAAATCCCTCTCTGGAATTATCTCTACAAATAGACTTGTAAATACATTAGTCTTACTAATGAACTAGTTTACAACGTGAAATGCAGCTCAAATAAATATAAACAAGAAAGATCATTGATGCATAAAGCATTTATTATGAAACACTTTCCAATTGCAGGGAAAGTTTATTTAAACATCTCTAAAATGCATTACATTCAGTGGTGATATTTTTAAAAATATCACAATACTACAATTTATTATATTTGAAAACTTCATCAAAAATAAATGAGCTTTATTTAAATAAGATCATCGAAATATATATCGCCTTGCTCTCTCTATAAAAGAATTGAATATTTCATCCATTAACATTTTTCCATTCCCTTCATTCAGAGGCGACATTTAAAAAATTATCACAATACTACAATAATTTATTTTACTTAAAAACATAAAACCATGGAAGTAAAAGTACTGTATAACTCCATGCTTAAATCTTCATCAAAAAAGGCAATAAAATCGTCTGTTTCTCTATGTAAAATCAATGAATGTTTCATTCATATCAGCTATATTGCAGACTCCAGAGCTAAATAAATTTGCGTTAAAGACATGCAGCAATCCTTATACAACGCATCTTACATTTTGGTGTGTTTACATTCTCCATACGTGAAAATCAGGCTTCATTGTAGAAATAATCAAAGTTTGATGATTATTTAAACTAAAAAAAATTGCAATTGCGTTGGCGCAGTATATAGATGCACAGTAAAAAATAAAATATAAACCGGTTTTAGTCACGCTAAAAAGAGTCTTTTCGTATTCTAGAGGTCTCGAAAAGTGTAGATCCGTCGAAAACACGCGTTGCGATTTTCGGCATGATTCCAATTCTTTCCCTATACATTACCAAGTATTGCAGGGAAAGTAAAAACATCACTATATTCAAATGTCTATTAGACATTTCAGTTTGAAAAGCACAGTCTCGGTTTATTCCGGCTTAAAGATTCAAACTTTTTGCTGAAGAAGAAAGTCCAGTTTATTTCCGAAACGTATGTATGCTTATTTATCTTGATCTGTCCTGCATTTTAAGTGGTAAACCATTTTGCTCTTGATTAAGCACAAAGTTACATGCTCTACTTATCGGCGTTTACGAACCATATGTGTATTCCTTATGAGATTTAGTATTTTTTGCAAGATCTATTCAAGAACTGTGATTGAAATTTACTGTTTTATCCTGTAGTCTTAGTGATCTTAATTTATTAAGTTCAGTTAAACTTCCTGAAGCCAACTTTGGATAGGAATCCAATTCAACAAATTTTAAATTAATTTCTAACTTCATTTAATTAAACTGTAGTATCACAGCAATACGAAGCGTGTATGAGACAGATAAAAGCATAAAGAAAACATTATGTCATGCAGTTATTTTATCTGACACCGAATTACATCGTTTCCTTCATTTCTTTACAGAACGAATGGCGGCTGTTCATGATGAACGAAATAATGCTATTCCAGCACTAAGTTTTATCCGGGATTATTCTTGGATGGGTGATTTCTGACTGATAACTTTTCACGTTCAAAATTCTCTCCTATTTTAATCAAAAAATTATATCTAGTATAATTTGAATTCTTTTTATGGAAAGTATGTTTCCTTAGTCATTTAATAAATGATTTTACGTTTTTTAATAAATGATGGAAAGTGCACAATTTCTATATCGTGAAAAAGTGATTTTTAACACTTTACAACAAAGTTTAAAAGTGTTTATGACTTTGTCTATTCTGTCTGTCTGTCTGTCCGTTAGCACGATAACTGCCGTAAAAATGACTTAATCAAAATGAAATTTTAGTATGTTGTTCAGACGGTCTGTAACACCTATGGGAATATGAATGAATAATATCACCCAATTAGTTTTGGATTGAACCCGGGTTGAAAACATGAAATACATTGAGCCCTATGGGACCTAATTTTTAAACATTTTTTAAGCGGATTTAAAATTCAAAAATTGCTTCGAAATTTTTAGGTAATATTCAAATTGTTTCATAAAATATATAAAAGAAAATTCAGCGAAATATATTCAGTAGTATTTTAAATAAAAATTAAAATAGTAATAACACCTCTTAAATGAAATGATCACGTGACCATGATATGAAAGTATCACGTGATCCACTTCAAAATGATATATGGCATCCATCTTGTCTCAAAATCGTGATTTTTAAAGTTCTTTTTATTTCATATTGAGTGTTGTATCCGTCCTAAAACCACTTTATTTTGGTTTAAATTATGTGCATCTACATACTAAAACAATGCAATTACAATATATATGAGTTTAAATGCTCATCCAAATTTGATTATTTCTACAACGAAGCCTATTTTTCACTTATGTAAAATGTAAACAGCAAAATATGTAGGATGAGTTGTATAGGAATTGCTGTATTTTTTTAACGCAAAAGAATTTAGCTCATGGAGTCTGCATAGCTGATATGAAAGAAATATTCATTGACTTTACCGAGAGAAGGACGATTTTTTGCGATGAAGTTTTAAGCATAGAGTTAAATTACTTGTAACTCCATGGTCTTAATTTTTAAATAAAATAAATTATTATAGTATTGTGATGAATGACATGAATGGGAAATTATTTATGAATGAAATGCTGCCTTTTTAGAGAGAGCCAGGCGTGTTATTTTTTCTACGACGTCATTTGAATGAATTTCAGTTGTTTTCGATGAAGTTTTTGAATATAATAAATTATCGTGGTATTATGATAATTATAAAATTATTACAGAGTAATATATCACATTTTAGAGATGTTTAAACCAGGCAATTTATATTTCAATGCCGTCATTTGAAAGAAGTTCATTTTTTTCGATGAAGGTTTAAGTTTTCAAATATAATAAATCAATGTAGTATTGTGATAAAATTTAAAATATTACCGAGGAATGTATTGAATTTTAGACATGTTTAAATAAAATTGCATTGAAGTTGGAAAGTGTTTCATAATCAATGGTGTAAGCATGATTGATCTTTCTTGTTTTTTTATGTTCAAAGCAATATTGCTGTGTAGAATTTTTTCAAATTTAATTAATAGCAAAATAATATTGGATATGTATATGGATTATTTGTTCTTAATAATTGCTTTGCACTAAAATATTTCTAATGTTTGCCCAATTTTAGGACAATGTTGATTAATATTTTTAACGAATCTTTAATTAATCTTAGAAATATGTTCAAATAATACAATTATTAAAATAATATCGTAAATATTATTCACATTTTGAGCAGATATTGACCACCATTTGTAATGTTGTAAAAATGCCTACATACCAATATAAATAAAATATCACTCGCCAAGGTTAAAATGGCATCTGTATTTCTAACTAGTAATATACCCGTTCCTTGTTCAGAATATATAATATAAAAAAATACTAAAATTCACAAATTCCTGCGAAATTTAATTATTCTTTCCTTTTGAAATATTATAATAATTCTAACAAACAGGAATCTCAGATGAGTCCTCTCGTGCGGAAATAATACACAGACAGACAGACAAAAGCGCACTTTGCAATTTCATTTATAGATAAAAGCAGACATTTCCGACGTTGTTCGTCATTTAAAATATGTGCAAATTCCTGTAATAATGATATTGTTAATCAAAACATTCTCTTAAAGTATTTAATTTAATTCTCCTAAAACTAAGTATAAAAATCTCTATTCTCGCTATGCAAATTTATTTTTATCGGCAGATCTGAAGAATGAAACGTCTCGATTCTGCTTATGCAAAACATATGACGCACATTTGTCACGCCAATATGAAAGCAGAAAAGTGTATTAGACGATGTACCCTCTACCATTTTCGTTATAGTTCAACAGTTGGCGAAACACAATGTTTAAGTTTGAAAAAACTTTGTCACAATACAAAAGATGATGTAAGAAACTGAAAATATCAATGATTCCCGCAATCTTTGAACCCGACAGCCGAAATTGGTATAATGTAGTCAAAATGCAATTTCAATAAAATTTATTTTTATATACATTTATTTATTATTAAAATAAAAAATAATGTAATAAAAAATACCTTTCGTATAATTACCTTGTATTTTATCATATCAGCCAAAAAATTCCAATCCATGCCCGTGACACACTTGTTGGCAACTTAAAATATATTTTTTTAGGAAAGTTTACCAAATATTTAAAAAAGTCTTGAAAGGAAAAGCTAAAGAATATATTTTCGTATTATAATAATAGAAGTATACCTATGCAATTGCAGAGTCTACTTCAACGATAAGAGCTTGCAATCCCGTTCTAATAGCTCACCGTCGGCTGCACAGTACGGTGATCCATGGTTCAGGTCCCGTCAGGGATAGCAAGGTAATTTACAATAGCGCCCGAACAAAATAACCCTGAAGGTTAGGACAGTGATGTTGCCGGTCTGAAGTTGACCGTAGTACGATTAGCACCAACTTAGTAGACTCTGGCATATTAGACGCCAATTTCAAATCGTGGATTTCAACTATCACAATGGATACCAGACGAAGCAAAAATAGTAGTACCATAATGCTAACCCGAGATAAAAGTAGCAGAAGGTGGTTAGCCAGATTGACAAGTTTCACATCAATCTAACATTAGAGAGAAGAGGATGTAGAACCCGACAACGATAAGAGAATGTAATTCCACCCCAAGCTCAATTCAGAGAGCGGAGGGATGGCCAGTACAAAGACCCGTGGTTTGAATCTCGACTGCGGGCAGTATGGTTGTTTGCACAATATAGAATATACATATATAAGAAAGTGGAATAAAAATAATCACACTCCAGGTTTATTTTATTTCAGATAAATCTCAATTATATTTCTAACTGCGTCTAATAAACAGTTTTTCACGTGATTTACAATGTTTTACTATCATCACTGTGAAATACTGTAATCTATATAATTATCGTCTAACGTGTTTTTATCTTTTTAGGCCATCCATTAGAACACCAGTGAATTAGAAAACTTTGCAACCATATGGTATGGACCACCAGGTGAGACCTAACTGAGCCAGATTTTCGATTTCTTCCCCGGTTGAGCAAAAAATGGTTTTGTTTTCTGAAGGAAAACTTTTCAGAACCTCCCAAAACTCATTTAGTAACCTAAAAGGCTGAATATTTTCACACTTACCGCTCTTTTCACATCATGGGAGAAAACCTTACGCAACCAAATTTTAATTCCTCTCGAAGACGGGAAAAGTGCCGTTTCGAAATATTTTGCATACCATCCAGCAGCCGCCCGGTGAACTGAAAAGCTGAATGCGCTAAGTACGGCTTAATCTTTGCACACTAAATCGTCCACGTGACAGAACCTAATTGAGTAGTATTCTTAATTTCCTCCTCCAGGAAAAAGGAAATGTTTTTCGAAATGTATTTCTACACCTTCCAGAATAGCCCGACTTAGAAGGCCAAATATTCACACTCGTTTAATATGGACCAAGGGGTAAAACCTAACGAAGTCGAATTTACAACCAAACAAATTAGGGAGGGAGTGAAATGTCCTCACAGAACCTCCAGAAGCACCTAGGTGACCTAAAAAGTTGAATCTTTGCACACTGCAGAATTGACCACGGGGCAAAGTCTAACAGAGCTCATTTTTGATTAAAACGACTATTTTTAAAGCTAAGCACCATACATTGTTAAACAAAAAGAACCTTAAATAGTTTCAGCCTTATTACTTTCCCTGCAATAATGGTAATGTATAGGGAAGGTATTGGATTCGTTTCGAAAATCGTAACTGGAGTTTTCGACGGATCTACACTTTTAAGAAATCTAGAATACGAAAAGCTACTTTAACGTGACGTCTGTGGGTGTGTCTGTCTGTATGTCCCATGTTTGTATCCACTCTAACTCAAAACATTATTGACCGAATGTCAAAAAATTTTATGGATAAGTCACTTGTGGGTGCTGATTAGATTTTAGTACAATTCGTAATAAAAGAACCCGCCTTTTATCACGAATTTGCCATCAAAAATTGCCTGTATGCACTCTTAATGAAAAACTGATTGACCAAATTTCACAAAAATTTGGTACACAAGTCACTTGTGGGATACCCTGGAGCGGATATCTGGATTGATTTTGGTACGATTCGGAAAAAGAAAACCTGCTTTCTTTTTGCGAAATGGCCCGCAAAAATCGTCAAAATATTACATGAAAGACTTTGTATGCTTAAATGTATCAATTAAATGCCAATTTGATATGTCATTTTTGACACTGAAATGAATAATATCAACCCCATTATTCTATAACTAGCCATTCTCGATATATTTAAATTTTTTGCGTTTTTGCTAACACGGTTTTGAGTATAAGTCCCGTTACAAAATGAAAACGAAAATTGATATAAAAGTGCAAATTCAGTGACATTTCAAATAATTATGCGTGTTATTTTACGCTATTAAACTCTATTTAATTAATCATTAAAGAAATAAAGAGAAAATTAATGAGTCTGTAGGGAGAGTCATATTCTGCCCACATCAGATTTTCATTATTAATGCTAGTGTCCCTGGTTTTAACAGGCTTAAATAATAGTATAGCCATAAATTCTACTTCGTATGAAGTCTGTGTGATTTAGATAAATGCATAAGGAAGACATTATATTATCCAATTATTTTATCTGACACCACACGATATCTTTTCCTCCACTGCTAGACAGGATGAATGCCGGTCATTTATTGCGAATAAAAGACGTGCTTTCCTCAGACTGGGTTTTATCAAGGATTATTTTGTATTGGATCCTTACTTTTGCTGCTATCTCATCTCTCACAAAAGACTCTTAGTCTTATGTATCAGGGTTCCTCTTAAACCATGAATGGATAAAGTAAATTAATTACACGGATGCAATTTCCTCGATAATGCATTTAAAAATTTTAAATCACAATGAGGGAACAGTTTATTATTTTTGAGGTATTCAATTTCAGTTCCGGTGCATACGTTGATTCTAAGAAGTGGGATCTTGTTTTTTCAGCAAAGAGTTGATTAAAAGCATCGTACGCTTTTCGGAGGTGTCAAAAAATTGTCTTTCAAGATAAGAGACAAGACAGTCATTTGATAAAAGCAAGAAGTTTCCTCAGAATAGACGACAAGGCAGCCATCTCAACTAAAGCAGGGATGGTTTTATCACCAAAGTTACATGCGTGACCGGAAAAGAATGGTACCAAACAAAATAAAGATGAAAAACAAGACAAATTTAATGCACACCCTGTACTTAGTTTTACGCCAAGTTAAAAATGTAACCTTTGAAGTTCAAGTGTGAATCAAACTGGTGGCAGGTAAACCGGTGAAGGATTGTAAATCCATTTAGCACCATTTGCAGCCAGTTGTAAGTTAGGACAAGTTGTGATGCTTCGCCTTTGAAAATGAAATGTCACAGATCGCCCTGATATAACTTGCTCAAGGTATTTCAAATACCTACAATATTTGACAATTATTGAGTGACAATTATTGACATTAATTGGTGGCAATTATTGAGCTATATGTAAGAAAACCTTGATTACTTTTGAACCGTTGGCGAGATTTATTTAAAACTTGGCGGTTGAATGCAGGACATGTTGGGATTTGTTTTGAGCATGCACACTCTTATTGTTGTTATTCATTTTTCAAGTGAAAATGTCAACATACAGCGTTTCTGAGCGTATATCGATCGTCAAGGCCGACTATTCGAGCAATAACAGCCCGATTGCGGCTCAAAGGAAATTTGCGACCGAGTACAAGCTGAAGACAACCGGCCCAAGTGTTATAGCAATCAAAAATTTGATTCAAAAGTTCGAGAGAACTGGTAGTGCTTGTGATGACAGTGTTGGCAGTTCAGCTAGTTTTGCAGAATTTTGCTATTCGTCTGCGTCACATCATAGCCATTGATGGCAAGCATATCGAACATGTCATAAACTAAATCCGAATATATGTAGTTACTTTTAAAATTTGCATAAAATTTTTGAACTCAGTAGTTTTTGAAAATTTTATTTTTCATTTCAAAGAGCTCAATAATTGTCATCCTGTATATACCCAGTTTTCAGCGCTATAAACAATATCATCGATCAGCAAACCTTCCTGCCTCTTTTTGATATCATGGCTGCTCAAAGGTTTTAACTCGTCAAAATATTTTCCGCAAACAACGTACCACAATTTTACAGACTTGAGCATGACAAAGCCGACATGACAAAGCCGACCATAACATGCTACAGAATCAAATTTATTGCAAAAAAAATCTGATGTAGGCAGCACGTGACTTTTCCTGCAGACTCATATTCATTACCAATCTATTTCTTTAATAATTCATTAAATTTTAGTGCAATTGCACAAAATAACACTGAATTTGCACTTTTAATTCAAGTTTTGTTTTATTTGGTAACTGGACAACTTTTCAAAGACCGCATGACAAAAATGCGAAAAAACTCAAATATCTCAACTGTTAGTCCTAAAGCAATGGGGTCGAGACTATTCTTTTTCTTATCAAAAATTACGTATAAAACAATTGTATTTAATTGATATATTTGAGCATACGTAGTCTTTTTTCTTTAGATTTTTGAGGTTTTTGAGAGCCATTTCGTAAAAAGAGCAGGTTTTTTTTTAAGCGTACCAAAATCTAATCAGCACCAGGGTATCCCAAAAGTGACTTGCTTATAAAATTTTATGAAATTTGGTCCATTAGTTTTTGAGTTAGCGTGGATACATTCATTGTACAGACAGACAGACCCAGATGTCAAGCTAAACATAGATTTTCTTGCTTTATGTAGAGGTTCGAAAACGTGTAGATCCGTAGAAAACTCGAGACACGATTCCAATACTTTCCCTATTCTTAACCATGCATTGCAGGGAAATTAATAAGCCCACAGAATATTATAATTCAGTCATAAATGTTGTTAAACACAAAACATGTATGATTCAGATACATGCGACGGAAAACATTACATTGTCCAATTATTTTATCTGACACCACATGATATCTTCTCCTTCACTTTTAGACACAATGAAGAAAAGTTAACCATAACAAGCGACAGACATCGAATATATTTAAGAAATGAGCACTTAAAGAGGGCATATTAATCGTCTTAATGCCATTATAGTTAATCAATATTTTGGTTCATGAGTAAACTGATCCTAATCTAGTTGCTGTACTGTGAACATTGTTCCCATCATTGAACAATCGGTTACTCAACGTACTAATTATGTTTAAAGAGAACTCTCTCTATCGTATGATACCCAAATGAACTGTAAAATATTTCCATGATATGTCTTTACTGCAAAGGAAAAGTCCGTTATTTCTTTTATTATAAACGCAAAGCATTTCGAATAAACAAACCTCTTGCGGCAGTAAAGACATCTGAACAAAGATGCTTGGAACCTGTACACGAACGGAGGAGAAGCTAGCTTTTGCTCTATGATTATAATGTCGGTCTTGTAAGCAAAAGGTCCCTGGTTCGGGGCCCGGCGACTCCTCATCCTCCACAATCATAACTGGACGTTTGAAACACGCAATCTTCCTCTCCAACGATCTCACCTCTCAACACGTGATGGCAGCACCACACGGCGTCAGATGCCTTGCCACTCCCTTCCTTGTTGACCACGACTGACGTCACGCCCGAGGCAACACGTCTCCCGGCCTTCAGCCCCTCAACTGCATTTCGGGGGGACACGCGGTGGTTTTCTCAGAGGCCCCCTCCTCGCCGAAATTAGACCGGGGCCTTCTCATCAGGTGAGGGAGTGTGCGTCAGCAAAGACACCTGATCAAAGATGCTTGGAACCTGTACCCGAATTATAAGAATGGAGGAGAAGCTAGCTTTTACTCTATGATTATAATGTCGGTCTTGTAAGCAAAGGGTCCCTATTTCGGGGCCCGGCGACTCCTCATCCTCCACACTCTTAACAAGAAATTTCCAAATCCCAAATACAGACATTCTACACACAGAGACCTGCAAACTACAAGTCCCACTTGCGGCATATAGGTTTACTCATTGGCTATCAAACTCATAGAAGCCGGATTTTAAACCCATATAGTCAACAGGTAGACTTTTGTATACACATATATGGTATTCGGAATCTGATTTAAGCTGTTGTTCCCGATTAAAATATATCTTGTGTGTCTGCAAAGAATAGTATAGCATCAAAACAATCCAATCTAGTCTATACCGAGACCTACAAGTAGTAATCAAATATTTTCTTGCTATATTATTCGTTGTTGTTGTTGTTGAGGCCCAGACCGTCCGACCTACCAGAAAGTTGCTATATTATTCGTGTAACAACAAAACTTTCTGCGTACTAAAGGACATCAGGATTTCTTCAATCTGCAGCACAATTGGTACACATTTTATATTTTCTCTGCAATACATGGAAGTGTATAGGGAAAGTATTGAAATTGTATTAAAAATCACAACTCGAGTTTTCGACGGATCTACACGTTTTGAGACCTTTAGAATACGAAAAACTATTTTTAGCGTAACGTCTGTGTGTGCCTGTCTGTGCAATGTATGTATCCAGTCTAATTCAAAAACCAATGGACCAAATTTCATAGAATTCTATAGATAAATCACTTGTGTATGACCTTGGTGCTCATTAGATTTTGGTACGATTCGGGATAAAAGAACCCGCCTTTTTTTGAAAAATCGCCAGCAAAAATCTCATGTATGCACCCCAGCTAAAACACTAATTGACCAACTTTCACAAATTTTGGTAGATAAGTCACTTACAGAATATCCTGGGTGTTGAATATTTTGGTATGATTCGGAAAAGAAAAATCTGCCTTTTTTAACAAAATGGCACGCAAAAATCTAAGACAAAAACTACATATGCTCAAATGTGTCAATTAAGTACTTGGTTTTTACGTAATTTTTGACGAGGAAAGAATAAGACCAACCCCATTACTCTAGGACTAACCGTTCTCGAGATATTTTAGGTTTTTTTTGCATTTTTGTTGCTCCGCCTTTGAAAAAATGTCAAATTATCAAATAAAACAAAAACTGAATTAAAGACGCAACTTCAGTATTATTTTGTGCAATTGAATTCAATTTAATGAATCATAATAAAAATAAAGAAAATATGAATTTTAGTCTTCAGGAAAAGTCATGTACTGCCCACATCAGCTTTTTAATGTGTACAACAAGCGTATTTTTGATACGGATGATCCCTAAATAGAACTACATCGATCTTACCCTGGCTGCATTGAGAGCCTTATTTCAATTCTTACGTATACATTAGAATATATTTATCTCGTTTCAAATATAACTGCATCTTATGATATCTAAATAGCTTCGAAAAATGTATTGATCAATCCAATAACTACATGACCATTAATGTATGATCAAATAAATAGCATTAATGTTAACCTAGATATACAATGTAAATGGTACAAAAGTAATCCAGTATTCTAGATTAATATTACTTCGTCATACAGAAGAGGACGATTCATCAACCAAATAATTTATATCTGTGGTCAGGTTCTTTTTATTTCCTGAACGGGATCAATGCTTTTTATTTCCTGAACGGGATCAATCAACCCTTCGTCGAAGAAAATGACCAACACAGCCAGAACAGATTTTTCAGAAAGAAATGTTTAAAGGAAATTTTCTTGAAAATGCATCTATAATTTTATATTACAGTCACTGCATGGCTAAACAAATTACTAGCAGTATCAATTTAAATATAATCACTGTTGATACTCACAGAATTTGTCACCAAAACTTGAGACTGCTTCTTTCAACACAGTTCTACAAATACGAACTTTTTCACTGCAGCATGATCTCAAACTTAGTAAATTTGAATCGCTTGATACCGGCTTGCAAATCTCAGACACACAGCAAATTTCCTTGCTACCGTTTCAAATATCGGTTATTTTGCACTGAAGACAGCTGAAAGCTATAAATACGGTTCACGAAGGCTGTTAGCTATCTGCAAGAGGAGCGCAAATTTAGCTTTAATTATGCTTTTTCTATGTGAGTTCTGCAAGATTGACCTTGGCCGTTGCAGATGTGTTCAGCAAGATCTTAATATTCAGAAATCTGGATGGTAAGACATCCGAAATACAAACTGCATGGTAAGACAAAAGTTGTAGGACTGCATTCAAATTCTCAATACTTCGAATGAAAGCACGTTTCCCTGTGAAAAGTATGGACAAAACTATACTGGGGAGATATTTCAAAACTTCGCACTGATGGTAGTATCCTGAATGAAATCGTGAACATGTAATCCTTGTTGTATAATATTGTGACTCAGCATTGTCCACCTACGCGTCGATCTGTAGCAAACAGTAGTTAGTTTTAATTTATTTTTTACGAATACTTGCTGTGGTACGGAGCGTTGTTAACAATCAAAAAAGACGAAAGATGTCACAAAGATGCCAACTGGACATTTTTCTGAAGGGACAAATTATTGGAATGCTGTAATCCGGTCGATTCCAAACCGGTGCGTCTCGAATTCTGAGTGTGCTTTAGTGTGTGATCTCCAGACAGTGGCGGAAGTTCCAAAACACTGAAGATGTTACCCGACGACAAGAACCAGGTCGGCCAAGGGTAACAACCCTTCGTAAAGACCGATATTTGGTGATAACTCTGCGACGTCAAGGGAACCGTTCTACCAGATAACTGGGTTCAGCCCTGACAACCGCCACAGGAGTCATTGTTTCGAGACAAACTGTTTACAGGAGACTCAGGCACGTTGATCTCTATACCAGACGACCAGAAGTTTGCATCCCCCTGATGTCTGCTGCACAGAAGACCGGGCTTTTACAGTGGAATTTGGAACATCGGCAGAGGAGTGGACAACAGTGTGACAATGTCATGTTCAGTGACGAGTTCAGGTTTAGTCTGAAAACTGATTCTCGTCGTACCACGATCTGGAGAGAACGTGGAACGCGTATTCAGCCGGGAAACATCACGGAAAGACATCGTTTTCCATTTGAGGCAGCCATGGTCTGGACAAGCATCATGATGAATGGCAGCACAGCCCCTTCACATCTTTGACACGGGGTTGGTTACCGGTCAAAGATTAAAATACGAAGTCCTTGAGCCTACTGTTGGATTGTTTCGAAGTGCTGTCGGTCTTGATTTCATATTCATGGATGATAACGCACCTCCTTACCGTGCGGCCTTGGTCGACGACTTCGTTCAAACTAAAGATATCCAGCACATGCAGTGGCCTTTCAACTCTTATGATCTGAATCCAATAGAGCATGTGAGGGATATGCTCGAGAGACATTTTGCAGCCCTCCGTTACCCACGAAGCTCCTTTCCGGGATTGAAAACTGCTCGATGAGACTCGGAACTCTTTGAGCACACAACTCATCGAAACTCTCATTGAAAGTATGGAAAATTATTGTGCAACATGCGTGGCTACCCAAGGTTCCCACACACCGTATTAAACTGCAGCATCACATTGTTTTAATCATTTTATTTCACTGAGGTTGACACTCGTATTGTAACCTATTTTCTTTCAACCCTTTCCTTTGGATACTAAAAGTCGTCATTATCCTTGTTTTGCATTGTTTTATTCTTCTTTAACCCTATTACACCCATATACCGCGTTTCCTTCCATTCCGATGTAGATTTACTGAAATATTCACATAAACAGCAACTATGATTAACGTTTGGACATGAGTGTATATGTTCAGTTTAAGATGATAAGATTGCACGTTGAAATAAAATAGAAGTGTGTAAATATTTACATCTATGGTTTTCTATTCATCGAATTTATAATGCATTAACTAAAATATGTGTGTAAGTTTTAAGCCACAAATCTGGATTGACAAACTAGTGAAAGGTGTACTAACTGGTTAAGCTGCTTTCCAATTATAGACATAATCATGTCAAAAAAACATGGTTTTTTATTCTTATCTTTCCTTGAGTAGATGTAGTGAGATAAATTTTATATCATATTACTCCTTAGAATCTGCCTCATTGCTTAAATTTATTTGTTTTCATTGAAATTGGCAGCGTATTTCTGGAGCAACTTCAGTTTGAAATATATTTTATAAGTTTGCTTTTAATATATATATATATATATATTAACGCGATTTAAAATCTAAAATTACTGCCATAATTTTTTTCCAAGAGAGTTGAGCAGGATAGCAAAAATATTTAACATATTGGAGTAGTGTTCGAGTTATAAGCGGTCATGAGAGAAAAAAAATGTACATCATAATTCCTCTAGTATCTAATACGCTTCACCTTCCCTATTTTAATGGTCGATTTGGAAACTAATAATAATGCATTTGAAGGCATAAAATATATTTCCGATTTTTGCATAAATAATTTCTTAACTTGAATCTCAACAACTTATTATCCCATACTTATTCAACATCAGCCATGGATATATATTCATTTTACTTCATCTTTACAATATACAAAAACATGGGTGTAACTCATGATTTTCAAATACTTTAGAATAATTTGCTGGTGAATATAGTTTATACAATCGTCGATGTTCGAGAAAATGGTACAAATAAAGGTCGACCCTGATTTATAATATAAATGATACAAATATATTCCAGTATCCCAGGGTAATATTTCATCTACATACAGAAAAAGACACTACATCATCCAATTATTTTATATCTGGAAAGAACACTTTCTTTTCTTATTCGTACGAGATGAATTGTCGGCCATCCGTGGAAGAAAAATTGTGCAATGTTCCAAGAACTAATTTTAACGAGGGAACATTTTATGAGATATCGTTTTCCTATTTATGCATTGTAAAGTCTACTTCTAATATTTGTTTATTGTTCCAACAATAGCTGGGGATATTATTACAGGGAAAATAAAAACAGCAGGATAACCAAACAAAGACTAGACATTATGACTATCCATAACATAAACATACGGCCCAAACTGCTGTTTGAATTAATTTCCAAAAATAAAATTTCCGTTAATCACAGCAAACAAGGTTAAATAACAACATCAACCGATTTTGGAAGCAGACAACTTTCTTTCTCAGGATAAGAAAAACAATGCACAAGCAACAACAAAGGTCAGAACGAGCCCGGTCTTTTCAGATGCATTTTATTCAACCTTATAATGTGTGATTAAAAATTTTGTTTTTGAAAATTATACCTTAGCATCTCTGTGAAGCGTTGTGCGGTGTGTGTTGTGTAGAGTGTATTGGCAGGTATGTACGATATTGACAAGTGCTGTATATTGTGATGTGTATAGAACTATGCATTGACAAGCTGTGTGCGGTGAGGAATGTATTGACAGGTGGATTCTGTAAATACATTCAATCATTCTAGAAAGCAAACAGGAAATATTTTGATACTTTTATACGAAGCAGGCCATATTTAAGACATTCATGACCTGTTGCAAGTCTATAAAGTGTAAAAGTAAATCAGGCTAGATAACAAGGTTTATTTTTTTTTAATTTTAGCTGTTCCTTAAAAGAAATTTGTTAGTGTTTAAAAATTATAGACCTTCACACACTTGTGTAATATCGAGATTCGAACTCACATTACTTTTGTGAAAAATGTAAAAATTTATATAATGTATTTCTGATCATCTAATTTTATATACAGCATTTTAACTATTTTAATTCTGCTTTGAACCCCCTCTTGTCATTTTATGTAATTGATATTTCAGAACATTTATACTTCTTAAACCGCAATCTGAATTCTTTTTAAAGTATTATTTCGAAAGTGCGAGCATCGGAGAGTTATTTGTTCCGTTAAATTCGAAGTCATCGTTTCTGCTGATGTAATAGGAAACTGACAGTTCATTTCATATACAATGTATTCCTTTCTGTTGTGAAAAATGGGTAGAGGTTGCGTTCGTCCAGTCATCTTGCGCGTTTCGGCGCGACTTTGTGGCTGGCATCTGGGGTTGATGCGTGAGAAATATTTTTGGGAGGAAGATTTGTCTCATGCACAAAAGCTGGCCAAGCCATTTTTCTGGGTTCATTTCCTCCTTTTTGACTGCTTACATCTGACGGCTGTCCGGGCACGGGAGTTTTCGATTCTCACTCCAGGCCTCGGTAACTAGGCCTAAATGCTGGTTCCTTGGAGTTCGTGAGCATTTGATTCCTGCTACTTGGGACTGGGGAAATGTGCCCTGAGATGCCTTGAATTATCCGAGGTCCACAGGATTAATGTTTTGAATCGTTACTCCTGTGGGAATGATCCGAGGCCCATGCCGGGGCCGGTTCCGTGCCTGACGTAGCCCTGGTAACGACCGAAGGATGACTAGAGGCCATATCGGGTAGTAACTGTCCGGGTCAAGAGTCTCATGTAGACTCCTCTGGTGTGACGGTTCCATTTGTGTGACTCAGCATTGTCCACCTACGCGTCGATCAGGGGCACACAGTAGTTAGCATTAATTTATTTTTTACGAATACTTGCAGTGGTACGAAGCGTTGTTAACAATCAAAAAGTACGAAAGATGTCACAAAGATGCCAACTGGACATGTTTCTGAAAGGACAAATTATTGGCATGCTGGAATCCGGTTGATCCCAACCCGAAGCTTTTCAAATTCTGAATGCGCTTTAGAGTGTGATCTCCAGACTGTGACAGAAGTTCCAAAACACTGCAGTTGTTACCTGACGACAAGTACTAGGTCGGCCAAGGGTAACAACCCTTCGGAAAGACAGATATTTGGTGATAACTCTGCGACGTCAAAGGAACCGTTCTGCCAGATAACTGGGTTCAGCCCTGATAACCGCCACAGGAGTCATTGTTTCGAGACAAACTATTTACAGGAGACTCAGGCACGTTGATCTCTATACCAGACGACCAGAAGTTTGCATCTCCCTGACGTCTGCTGCACAGAAGACCGCGGGTTTACAGTGGAATTTGAAACATCGGCAGTGGACAACAGTGGGGCAATGTCATGCTCAGTGCCGAATCCAGGTTTAGCCTCAAAACTGATTCTCGTCGTACCACGATCTGGAGAGAACGTGGAACGCATATTCAGCCGGGAAATATCACGGAAAGACATCGTTTTCCGTTTGGGGCAGTCACGGTATGAGCAGGCATCATCGTGGATGGCAGCACAGACCTCCGCATCTTTGACACGGGGTCGGTTACCGGTCAAAGTTTAAGAGACGCAGTCCTTGAGCCTACCGTTCGATTGTTTCGAGGTGCTGTTGACCTTTATTTCATATTCTTGGAAGAAAACTCACCTCCTTAACGTGTGGCCCTGGTCGACTACTTTCTTCAAACTAAAGTTATCTAGCACATGCAGTGGCCTTTTAACCCTCTTGATCTGAATCCAATAGAGCATGTGTGAGATATGCTCGAGAGACATCTTGCAGCCTTCCGCTAACCACCAAGCTCCGTTTCGGGATTGAAAACCGCTCTCCAAGAGGCTCGGAATTCTTTGAGCACACAACTCATGGAAACCCTCATCAAAAGTATGGAAAATCGTTGTGCTGTATGCCTGGCTACCGGAGGTTCCTACACACCGCATTAAACTGCAGCATCTCATTGTTTTAATCATTTTGTTTAACTGAGGTTGACACTCGTATTGAAACCTATTTTCTTTCACCTCCTTTCTTTGGATAATAAAAGTCGTTATTATCCTTGTTTTGTATTGTTTTCTTCTTCTATAACCCTATTACACCCGCATACCGCGTTTTCTTCCATTCCGATGTAGATTTACTGAAATATTCACATAAACTGCAACTATGTTTAACTTTTGGACATGAGTGTATATGTTTAGTTTAAGATGATAAGATTGCACATTGAAATAAAATAAAAGTGTGTAAATATTTAATCTATGGTTTTCTATTCATCGAATTTATATTGCAATAACTAAAAAATGTGTGTAAGTTTTAAACCACAAATCCGGATTGACAAACTAGTGAAAGGTGTACTATTTGGTTAAGCTGCTTTCGAATTATAGTCATAATCATGTCACAAGAAACATGGTTTTTTTTATTCTTGTCTTTCCTTGAGTAGATGTAGTGAGATAAATTTTGTATCATATTACTCCTCAGAATCAGCCTCATAGCTTAAATTTGTTTTCAAGCAACTTCTGTTAGAATATTTTACACGTTTGCTTTTAATAAATATATTAACACGATTTAAAATTTGAAATTACTGTTGCCATAATTTTTTTCCAAGAGAGTTGAGCAGAGTAGCAAATATGTTTAACATGTTGGAGTAGTGTTCAAGTTATAAGCGGTCATGGCAGAAAATAAATGTACATCACAATTTCTCTAGTATCTAATCCACCTCACCTTCCCTATTCTAATGGTCAATTTGAAAACTAATAATAATGCATTTGTAGCCATAAAATATATTTCCGATTTTTATATAAATAATTTCTTGACTTATCTCAATAAATTATTTTCCCATATTTTTTCAGCATCAGCCATGGTTAGATATTTATTTCATTGCATCTTTACCACATGCAAAAACGTGGGCATAACTCATGATTTTCAAATAATTTAGAATAAATTATTGATGAATAAAGTTTATTAAATTGTCGATGTTCAAGAAAATGGTACAAATAAAGGCCGACCCTGATTTATAATATAAATGATACAAAGATATTTTAGTATCCCAGGATAATATTTCATTCACATACAGAAACAGACATTACATCATCCAATTAATTTATATCTGGAAAGACACTTTCTTTTCTTATTCATGCGAGATGAATGCCGGCCATCCGTGGAAGAAAAATTGTGCGATGTTCCAAGAACTAATTTTAACGAGAAAATATTTTATGAGATATTCTATCGATCGTTTTCCTATTTATGCATTGTAAAGTCTACTTCGAATATTTGTTTATTGTTCCAACAATAGCTGGGGATATTATTACAGGGAAAATAAAAACAGCAGGATAACCAAACAGAGACTTAGACATTATGACTATCCATAAGATAAACATACGGCCCAGACTGCTGCTTGAATTAATTTCCAAAAATAAAAATTCCGTTAATCACAGCAAACAAGGTTAAATAAAACCGTCAACCGATTTTGGAAACATACAACCTTCTTTCTCGGGATAAAAAGGACAATGCACAAGTGACAACAAGTGTCAGAACGAGCCTGTCTCCTCAGATGCATTTTATTCAACCTTATAATGTGTGAATAATAATTTCGTTTTTTAATAATCTACCTTAACATCGTTATGAAGCGTTGTGCGGTGTATATTGTGTAGAATGCATAGACAGGTATGTGCTGGATTGATAAGTGCTGTGTATTATGTTGTGTATAGTACTATGGATTGACAAGCTGTGTGCGGTGTGGAATGTATTGGCAAGTGGATTCTGTAAATACATTCAATCATTGTAAAAAGCAAACAAAATATATTTTGTTAACTTTATACGAAACCGGTCATGTTTATGACTTTCACGACCTGTTGAAAGTCACTAAAGTGAAAAATCTGATGGGGGCAACACATGACTTTCCTTATATAATGAATTTACTACTTTTACAATAAAAGAACAAGTTTTTCTTATAGTAGATATTTATATTCTTTCCAAGATATTGAATTAATTATCATTTAGACAGTTAGAGATCGGTTATTGAATTTTCAGATAATAAAATAGTGTTTTAGAACACATTCTACAACATGGAATAATATTTGACTCGACGAATTTCAAATTAAATTTTGGTTATGTAAAGTCGATGATCTTAACCTTTACATTACGGCTCCAAGAATCCATTTTTTCAACTCCATAACGGCAAAATAACTGAAAATTCCACCCCACTAAATAAACACCTTCAATGACCTTGTGTTTTGTTCATAACTCGTTCCCCCTTCAATCAGAAAAAACTTGAAGGAAGGGCTGCAGGCATTCTTCAAGTTTTCAGAAGCAGATTGAGAGTTTCAAGAGAATTTCAGTGGTACAACTATTGTACCGCCGTAACGAAAAGGTTAAGGGAATGTGGTAAAAAAATCTACCTGTTAGTTATTATAGTATTTAAAACTTCCAAATGATCATCATTTATTCTATCAAGAAAAGTTATTCCGTTAACGGTGTATTATGAAATAAAATAATTCAGGTTAATTAAACAAGAATTCTAAAATAAACTGTTCAGGATGATCGAAAAATCGAAACATCAAATTTTAGAATTATATAATGTACCAAGAAATTGAAATAACAGATTTTTTTTTCAGTTAGGTGGCACAAATATACCCACAAAAACGTATTAAAAATACAAAGCCAGAAATAGCAGTCTTTCCATTTTTACTCAGGATAATCTATCTGCAATGCTGAAATTATCCAACAAACTTTTCAATAACACTTTCATACAGCTAGAAAAATATTGCTCTAAAATAAAAATCATTTCACTCTGAGAAAACATCATGTTCTTCGATTGATTAGAAAGGTGTCTGTAATGATCGTCTGACGTATTCAAAACAGCAGACGATGTTTCCGATATATTTTTAAAAAATCCATGCATTTGTGCTACAGAACTGAAAAAAATGCTACTATTTGAATTTATCGGTATACTAGCAGCAATTACCCGGCGTTGCTCGGGATTTGCCATGCAAAACGATGATAAAAATTACACCGGAACATTTAGGGCCGATTGTGATACATTATCGCTGAATGTATCGCATTTTAGAGATGTTTAAATAAAATTAAAGTTGAAAAGTGTTTCATAATCAATGCTTTATGTATGATTGATCTTTCTTGTGATTTCTTAATACTTTTCGTTGTTTAGTAAGCCTGTGAAAAATAAACCATGGTGATAGTTTCAATTTAAATTCATATCTCAAACCTGCGATTTTCAAAAGTGTCTAATACGTTCAATAAACTCCCACAAAACTCAGTGTTGAGTAAGCCTGTGAGAAATAAACCATGGTGAAAATTTCCATTTAAATTCATATCTCAAACCGGTGATTTTTAAAATTGTCTAATGCGTTCAATAAACTCCCACAAACCTCAGTGTTGAGTAAGCCTGTGAGAAATAAAATATGGTTGTTGTTGAGGCCCAGACTGTCCGACCTACCAGAAAGGTGTAAGGTAACCGTTTGGACGGCCGGGAAGTGCCACCCAATTTAGACCAGAACACAGTGGGGGAGGCATACACAGGGAAGGTACCCTCCTTCCCCTACCACCAGCCTCTCGGAAGGACTTACGGACCCACATTTTTAACGTGATCGTACTCCGCATGAACACGGCGGCAGTTGGGGCAGCGTGCAAATGCAGCGCGCAAACCACCGGGTTACCGCGTCCGAAATGTGCCAACAGCACACGGTGTTCCCAGGTGGTCACCCACCCAAGTACTAACCGCTCCCGATACTGCTTGACTTCGGTGATCTAACGAGAACCGGTGTTTTCAGTACGGTAGGGACATTGGCAAATAAACCATGGTGAAAGTTTCCATTTAAATTCATATCTCAAACCTGCGATTTTCAAAAGTGTCTAATACGTTCAATAAACTCCCACAAAACTCAGATTTAATTGACCTTCACGTTTTAAACCAACAATGCCCAACCTTTTTCGTTGTGAATCATGGAGTTAGAGAGTAGAACTCCTAGTAAAAATGTCATTTTTCACTAATATCTCGAGAACCACTAGTCGTAGAAACTCGAAACATGGTCTATGTTTCTGTGGGGTAATTTCAAGACTACCAAGACAAATTTCATGAAATTCGGTTCAGTCATTCTCCAGTTATGGTGGATCATACATACACACTTTACTTCTTCATATATATAGATTATGCGATTTAAAACTTTGGTGTGAAAGCCCCAGGCCGTCCGGCTCGTCCAAAGGACTTAGAGCAACAAAATGGAATAAAACTTTGGTGTGTAGAAATTTTTCGATTACCATCTGTAATACTAAAATTATCTTGTTTATGTAACAAGATACTTTAAAAAATTAGAAAATTCTACATATATTGGCTTCAACTACAGTTGTCGTTTTTACTAGTAGCAGAAGCTGTCGTTTTTACTAATTATATTTTGTAGTGTACCCATTATAATACGATACTTAATGGTCATGCTAATATATAGTTGCTTGAGAAGATCATAAATTCACATCTAAACCAATAAAAATCAACCATATGAGTTCCATGAGTTTTTGTTTAATCCAATATCCTGCTTAATGGACTATATTTCCTAGAGGAAATTGGAACCTATTCCACTATATTTCGAATACTGTATTGATGAATTAGTCAATATCTAATACGGCGGTTGCATAAGTAAATGATATTCATGCTAACCCATATACTCAGCATGAAACTTACACAATATCTTATACAAATAGTGTATTCCCTTACAATGACATAAAAGCCTATATCATAATTGGTTAATTAAACTAACATATTATCGAAACAGTTCCCATGTTTATTATGGTTTAAGGCTTAATTCAATGCTCAATTACTATTAACACCTAAATATATCATAACTTCATTACTAAGTAATCCATCATCACTTTACTTCATTACTAAATAATAATCTTTCATTACTAAATAATAATCCCTCATTACTAAATAATAAAATTCCTTCATTACAAAATAGTAATCCTTCATTACTGAATAATAAGCCTTCATTACTAAATAATAATCCTTCATTTCTAAATAATAATCTTTCATTACTAAATAATAAGCCTTCATTATTAAATAATAGGCCTTCATTACTAAATAATAATCCTCCATTACTAAATAAAGAAATTCCTTCATTACTAAATAAAAAAATTCCGTCATTACTAAATAATAATCTTTCATTACTAAATAATAAGCCTTCATTACTAAATAATAATACTTCTTTAAAAAATAATAAAATTCCTTCATTTATAAATAATAATACTTTTTTCACTAAATAATAAGCCTTCATTACGAAATAATAATCCTTCATTACTAAATAATAAAACGCCTTCATTACTGAATAATAATCTTTCATTAATAAATGATAACCCCTTCATTACTAAATAATAATCCTTCTTTACTAAATAATAAAATTCCTTCATTACTAAATCATAAACCTTCATTACTAAATAATCTCCTCCTCAATCTCAATTTCCCATATTTTTAAAATATTGATCAGCCAGAAACAGCCTTATTACTTTCCCTACAATACATGGTAATGTATAGGGAAAGTTTTGGAATCCTGTGGAAATTCAGAACTCGAATTTTCGATGGATCTATACGTTTCATGCACTCTAGAACACAAAAAAAACTATTTTTAGCCTGACACCTGTGTGTGTGTCTATATGTATGTCTTCTGTCTATCTGTGTAATGTAGGTACCCACTCTAGCTTAAAACTATTTTGGTATAAAACAAAATTTGGAATATTAGTCACTTGTGGGTTACACTAGTACTGATTAGATTTTTATATGATTTGTGAAAGTAGAACTTGTCTTTTGCTTTTAAAATAGTCCGCAAAAATCGTTAAAATCTGAAGTTTTAGACTACATATGTTGAAATGTATTAATTAGATGCTTGTTTTATACGTCAATTTTAGCGACAAAACGAATAAGACTAATTACTCTAGGATAGATCATTCTCGAGATATTAAGGTTTCTGTAATTTTGAGGAGTTGGTGATGCTTGACTGTAGTTAAAAACTATTTAATGAAATTTCTTAAAATTTGGTAAGTTACTTCTAAATTACCATAGAGCTGATTAGATTTTGACACGAGTAAAAAAGGGAATAATTATCTTTTATTTTTGCAAAATGGTATTGCAAAACCGTTAAAATATGAAATAAAAGATTAAGTGTGCGTGAATTTATTTATCAAATGCTTGTTTTGTATGTAATTTTTAGCGTCGAAGCAAATAAGACCAAGTCCATCACTCTAGGATGAAAACATTTTTGAGATATTTGAATTTTTGAAATTTTGAGAAGGTGACGTTTTACATGCATTAAGTAGCCTAATTAAAAAAACACTCATCAAAATTATAAACTGGATATGGTTGCAAGTAAATATCGGTGTCAATTTGAACAATTAAACCCAATTTAATGGATTATGAATTTCAGTTTTTAGCGAAAGCAATGGGCTGTCCAAAATAGATTTTTAATGTCTCATACTATGTAATATAGTATATAGAGAAAGTATTGTTTTCACAAAAATTTTCGAGTTCAAGATTTTGATACCAATATATGCTTTAAGACCACCTGAATACGTTTTGACTATTTTTATAGTTAGGTCCTTCTGTCTGTGGTCGATTTCTAGTGTACACTACAGCGTCCACAAATATTAATGGATTTTCACGAAACTTTATCGGGCTGTGTTATCAAGCTATCTAGAACTAGATACAATTTTTTTAACCCGAGCAAAAACTTCGAAATTTATATGCCATGTTATATTTGTTTAACACGGCAGCATAGGACAAGATTTGACATTATCATGCATGAAAGGGTTCATTTATGGCTTAATGACAATTATGGCTTAATAGTTTGCAATTATTGTGGTAAAAAAGTAATACAATACTTTTCTTCAAGTCCTCATAGATCTTTCTTCAAGTCCTCATAGATTCTTCAAGTCCTCAAAATTCTAAAATAAACTAAAATATCTCCAGAATGGTTCATCCTAGAGCCTTAGGGTCAATCTTATAAACTTAATTGTGAAAATCAATCTGAAAAACAAGTACTTAATTAATATATTTCCAGAATTTTAGTCATTTATTTCAGATTTTTAATATCTTTAAGGTCTATTTCGCAAAACATTCCGAATTCTATCAAAATGTAATCAGCATCAGGAGACTTAACAAAGTTTTAAGAAATTCTATTAAATAGTTTTTTAAACTACAGTGACACACTTCTTCAGTTCTTCAAAATTAAACTTTTTAATATCTCGACACGGGCCTATCTTAGAGTAATGGGTTTGATCTTATTTCTTTTATTATCAAAAATTACGTATGAAACAAGCATTTAATTGATACACTTGAGCATATGTAATATTTTATTTTGGAGCAGACATGTTAGATTTGCGGGCCATTTTACAAAAAAGTCAGATTCTTTTTTTCCGAGGCGTAGCAAAATCTAACCAGCACCAAAATATTCCACAAACGACTTATTTACCAAATTTTGTGCAGTTTGGTCAATTAGTTTGTCAGCTAGAGCGTCTTAGTTATCCAGAAATTTGGACTCATCCTTGTATCCTGAAAGTACACCCATGATTTCAGAGGATACGCCTTAACAACATGCAACTTTTAAATTCACCTAATTTGTAAAGAACTTACTACCCCAACCGGGAATTAAACCCTGTATCTTAGTAATGGTCAGCCGACTCTCTAACGTTGAGCTACTGGGACAGAACTGTAAACTCTTATATTTGAAGTGGACTGCATTCTCCATCTAATAATGTCAGATTGGCGTGCAACTGACAATCTTATTGACCACTTCCTGCTATTTTTTACAGTTTAGCCTCCTAATGCAATTTTTGTCCTCCAGGTTATCATCCTGATTGATCGTTGTCCTACCGATTTGAAAGCGACGCTCAATATCGCAGAGTCCACTTAATCCGTGCTAAGCGTACTAGCGTCACTTTCAGACTTCCGACATCTTTGCACTAACCTGCAGAGCTGCTTTTTCGGGCCCCATAATATAGAACCTTGCTGCCCAACCGGGAATCGAAGCCTGAATCTTCGTACTGGCTAGCCGATGATCTACCGTTGATCTACTGGAACATAATTGTAAGCGCTTATCTTTTTAGTAGACTCAGTAATTTATTTATTCTTCAATTTTACAATTAGAAAAGGGTAATGGTGGCTTGCATTTCGGGATATTTCTAACTGTTCCAAAATACCGTACTAATATGTGACGTGTCTATAATAAAAATTAAAACAATTGATATGTTCTAATTTTTTAAACAGAAACTTTCAAGGCATTTTCAAAATAAACATGTTATCAATAAACACTTTAATAGCCATATTGCGCATTCATTTAAGACTTTTCAAAGTGTAAAATGTTGCTATTAAACACTTTTTGTGTAACCAAATTGCGTTGCTAATTCATTCATAAAAATGTATAAAAGAACAACTCTTAATTTAATTATTTCAGAATTTGACTGAAAATTTAAAATTCAATCAAAATACTTCCCATAGAATATAATAGGAGTTGAAGTCTGGAAATAACGTTCACTGATAAAACTCTGTCGTGAAAAATCAAGAAAAAAAAATTATAATCAAATCCCCTGCCACTTGTACTAAGTACTTAATCAGATTTTCAATCCTTTTAAAACTATCACAAAAATTAATTTAACAAAGAACAAGAACACTGCGTTCATATTTCTTGGTGAAATAAAAGATTATTCTGAATTCTGGTTTTAAATAAATGATTTAATTTTAGCAGTGAAGTTGAAATCTGCTAAAGCAAATATAAAAGGTAAATAATTGAAAAGTTCAGATGATCATATCTAAGGGTAATCTAAGGTATCTAAAGGTTATTGGTAACGCACAGGGTAATGCAAGGGTGTAAATGGTGCAATATTGCTGAGTTTACTTCAACAGTAAAAGTAAACAATTCCGTCCCAGTAGCTCAATTGGAAGATCGTCGATTGGGAAGTACGAAAATTCGTGGTTCAAATCCCGTCTGGGGCAACAACGCTCCAACAAATTGATGACGTTAAAAAGAAATTAAATTAGAAAAAGTAAAAAGTGTTTCCGAAACCATGTGCGTTATCAAGAACCATACCTGGTTCTACTGAAATTCTACGTTTCTCTGTGCATAACTGAATATTTTATTGCAGAAATTTTGCACATCATATATATATATATATATATATATATATATATATATATATATATATATATATATATATATATAATAAAAATTGATAAAGCACTATAAGATTAAAAGGTTCGAGATAAAAATCATATAAATGAAATGCGCAATGCAGCATTTTCCTCATTATACGAAATATAATAAAATAAGATAGAAATAGGATACAAATGGAATAAAAATGGATGGAAAGGCTAACGGGCAATATGCTAAAAAATGCCTAAGGGGGGATTGCGACCCCTTAAATCCCCGGTTACAGCATGCTGCTAAGCCGCGGCACACTCTCGGTATGGCCACAAAAACCAAGGTCTATTCATTCGAGGTACATACATTGGAGAAGTGCTACGGGAATTGTGGCCATACCGGGAGTGTGCCGCGGCCTAGCAGCATGCTGTAACCGGGGATTTAAGGGGTCGCAATCCCCCCTTAGGCATTTTTTAGCATATTGCCCGTTAGCTTTCCCTTCAATTTTTTATTCCATTTGTATCCTATTTCTATCTTATTTTATTATATATATATATATATATATATATATATATATATATATATATATATATATATATATATATATATATATATATATATATATATATAATAAAAATTGATAAAGCACTATAAGATTAAAAGGTTCGAGATAAAAATCATATAAATGAAATGCGCAATGCAGCATTTTCCTCATTATACGAAATATAATAAAATAAGATAGAAATAGGATACAAATGGAATAAAAATGGATGGAAAGGCTAACGGGCAATATGCTAAAAAATGCCTAAGGGGGGATTGCGACCCCTTAAATCCCCGGTTACAGCATGCTGCTAAGCCGCGGCACACTCTCGGTATGGCCACAAAAACCAAGGTCTATTCATTCGAGCTACATACATTGGAGAAGTGCTACGGGAATTGTGGCCATACCGGGAGTGTGCCGCGGCCTAGCAGCATGCTGTAACCGGGGATTTAAGGGGTCGCAATCCCCCCTTAGGCATTTTTTAGCATATTGCCCGTTAGCTTTCCCTTCAATTTTTTATTCCATTTGTATCCTATTTCTATCTTATTTTATTATATATATATATATATATATATATATATATATATATATATATACCGAGTGGCCATAAAATAACGTGCGGTGTTCAGAGCCCTCTAGCGAGTTATGTATTGAATGAAACGTAGCAAAATTCATTGGGCGTACTCAGTGAAATATGCGGTTTCGATGTCTAAAAAAAATAGTTCCAAAAGTCACCTCCGGGGGAAATTTTGGCTCTGCAAAAGTGTAGTAGTGTGAGTAATAAATGAGTAACTGCCAAATGAGAGAATACACATCAATTATGTTAAAAATGCATGACAACGTTTATAGTTAATTACAAATTAGGCTCGATATGACCACCATTGTAATGTTCCAAGAACTGCATGCGTTGCACGACATTTTGCACCTGTAGTTTCAAATTGTTGAGTCACATTTCGTTTGTTAAGCTCATCGGTCCTTGTCGTAACTTCTTCAACCGTCGAAATTCACGAAGGGCAGCATTGACATTCTCGTTCCGCGGATAATACAGAGTGACTAACAAATCGTGGTCACATAAGGTGAGAGGCATTAAAAGGCACTAGATTGTTCACCTCCGAATGATGAGAATTCTCCTAGCCTTTCTTTCTATCCACATGATCGCTGCACGGAGCACGATTATGCAAATTAGTGCATTTTACTGGGTGAACAGCGCCAAAATTTCCCTTGGAGGAGACTTTTTGGAACTAATTTTTTTCCTTTAGAAGTCGAAACCGCATGTCTCTACTGTGTACGACCACCAAATTTTGTTGCGTGACGTCGTCTACCAATACATTACTCTCTAGAGGTCTCTGAACCATATATATATATATGTATATATATATATATATATATATATATATATATATATATATATATCCAAATATAAATTTATCAACTATTACTAAAAAACAACCTTCTGAAAATATACCCTTAGGCGTAATGCAGCTCGAACAAGTACATTTTTTGTTCGACCAAGTCAGTTTTTGTGGTATAGTCAGTATGAGTCTTTCACATTTCTGATTTTACATATTGTTATTTAAGTATGGGGTACTTGAGGTTTTCGGTAGTGTATCCGCTTCCGGGAGTGTCGTCATGACATTAAGCTGGCTCAACCGGGAAGTGGGGGTCACAATCCCCCGGCGAAATTTTGATAGATTGTCGTTCTTTCTTTCTTCTCTTTATGATTTATATATATATATGATATATGATATATATATTATATGTATACATATATTTATATATATATATATATATATATATATATATATATATATATATATATATATATATATATATATATATTATATATATGTATATATATATATATAGAGAGAGAGAGATATATATACAGTGTGTCCCAAAAACACTGACCTCGACTTTTATTCTTTAAATATTGATCATAGACATATATAATAAATTACGAAGTTGCATAAAAAAAGGTACAGAATTTTATGAAATCGATTAATATTTTCAAGGGAATTAAATTTTAAGAAATATAAAATTTATATTTGCATACGGCCCCCGTACAAAACCATTTCCAATGAGTGAAATGTACCCCATTCACTAATAAGGTGATGTACAAAATTTCAGTATTTTATCATAAAACGTCTCAGACATATGAAATGACAAAAATTCTGACTTAAGCCACTTTTCGATGCATCGACATGGGTTCTCAGAGGGGAAAATTCATGTCGACAGATCGCGTTTCAGGGGTCGTACACAAATTATGAAAAAAAACAGTGATTACATAAATAAATAATAATTCTGCTATTTATTGGTACAAAAGTATCTACACTGCGTAGAAATAATAAATTTAAACGAAGATTACAAAGCTTGTTAAACATGTTTCCCATCCATGCCAAAAATTTATTAAAGATAAAAGACAGATATTATTTGCATTTCTGCGTCGTGTCATTTGCACTCTTGCTGTAAACATATATTGTATAACAGATATTATATATTATATAACATAATTAACATAATATTATATATTATATATCATATAACATAGTAAACATATATTATATACATTTCAATTTGGGATTAATCCCTCACCAAATGTGTTTAAACATATCTCTGGGACTTTTCATGATAAAATGCTGAAATTTTGTACATCACCTTATTAGTGTATGAAGCACATTTTACTCATTGGAAACGTTTTTATACGTGAGAAATATAAAAATTTAAATGTTGTATTTCTTCAAATTTTATCTCCTGAAAATTTCTATCGATTTCATAAAATTCTGTACCTTTTTTATGCAACCTTGCTATTTATTATATATGTCTAAGATCAATATTTAAGGAATAAAAGCCGAAGTCAATGATTTTTGGACACCCTGTATATATATATATATATATATTGCACTCTTGCATATATACACACACACACACACACACATATATATATATATATTATATATATATCAGTTGTTAACAATCCCATTGTTGACATATTTAAACGAATTTTAAATGCAAGAAGTTTTATAATTGTATACCACTTTTTCATTTTAAATTTAAAGTTATATTTTAAAAATTACGACAAATAATAAGATATTGGAGTGCTGAATCGTAGAGAGTCACTGTCAATTTGTGATTGTGGTTTTCTGCTAGAGAACGTGGCTCGGACCCAGATCATGGGGCTAATAATGGGTTTCTGTTAATAGTTTCATGTGTCCGCCGAATCGAAATATTCTGGAATTGATCATTCGCTGCCTGTATGTCATGATGGTGTGCTTGCAATATATGGTCGAAGGTGGGTGGAGTACCTTATCATATGCTTGCAGTTCGGGTCTACAACTGTCGTGAACAGAGAGTAATTAACTCTGTTGTTGTAAACGTGAAACCTGCGACACATGCTGGGGTGCTACTGTTGGCATTTGGGATGGAATACATCTTGAGGAAAGCGTTCGGGTTCTTTTTAGTGTTTCGGCCAACTTTATGATTTTCCTGTCAGCAACCAATCACAGAGCAATTTGATGTTAGCTCAACCAATCAAATTTTTGCTCATATTGAAAATTCTAAATATTTATATATAATAAGTGCCAAGTGTCCGTCTGTCTGTCCGTTCGTCTGCCTGTCTGTTTTTAGGCACTTCCCGAATAGATAGAGCCGTTCAATTTGATACAAGGATCGATCGTTCGATTAAATCCACTAGAAAAATCGAATTTTCGAAAATGTTCCATAGAGAGGTTGTTCCACACTAAAACGTTCGAAAAGTGAAATGATAGAATGAGAAATTGATATGAGATAGAGATTTCAAATTTGGTAAACCGTTATAAAGGAAGAAAGTGTGGAATTTTAGATTTTAAATGTTTGCTACTTTAGGGGGTGCCGCTCACCAAAATGTTCGATTTTCCGAACAAATGAGAAACACCTACTTTCAATTTAGATATAGGCTTGAAATTTGGTATATGGGCTAATTATTTAATGAAAGCACCCAAGACAAAAAGTTTTTCAAAAATTTTCGTTTGAGAGGATGCTACAGAAATAACCGTTCGAAAGGTTAAATAACGAAAAACTATGCTTCGGGTGGAATAGAGGCTTCAAATTTGGTAAACGGGTAGATAATTCGAAAGGAAGAGTATGTGCAATTTCAGTATTCCATTATTTTCTAATTTAGGGTGTTCTGCAAACTTAAACGTTCGATTTTCCAAATAAATGAGAAACGCATCCTTTAAATTTTGATAGAGGCTTGAAATTTGGTATGCGGTATAATAATTTAATTAAACACTCAAAATGAATAGAGGTTCTCAGAAATGTTCAATTAAAGGGGTGCGCCAGAGAAAAACGTTCAAAAAGTGAAATGGTAAAAAAAGATGCTTCGGGATGAGATAGAGATTTCAAATTTGGTGTACTGGTAGGTAATTGGGACGGAAGAAAGTGTATAATTTAAGTTTCCCAACATTTTCTTCTTTAAGGGGTTCTGCACACCAAAATATTCGATTTGCCGAATAAATGTGAAACTCGATAATTCAAAAATTTAGATTATTCGGGAAGTTGCTTATTGCGAGACCGTTGATTTTTAACGGGTATTCAGCTAGTTTACTATTAAAAAGCCGAGCTTTGAATAATTTATTTGCTGTTGGTCTCTTGAAATGGAACGAAACATACCTCACTAGCAAAGAATCGAGCTTTGAACGGACTTGCACAAATGAAGTATGCAAGCCATGAAATATTTTAAAAAAAACTTAATTTTATAAATAATTATGAAAATAGAAATGTGAAAATAAATTTCAATATTTGAGGATCCTAATACAAATGACCATATAAGATTTTAGATTAATTAGAATACGGGAATTCTTGGGAAACAGGAAAACAATGGAATCAAAGTAACACTTTTAAACGGCAAAAACGTATTTTCATAGATTTGAGTTTTATTATTCCATGTGTCATGGAAGTAAAGAGTTACTCTCTAAATCCGTTGTATGTATTTCGTTTCATCACGTTCCTTTAGCAACCGTATAAAACATAGGGTAATGGAGTTTAATATTGCACTTTTTTACTTTTCATATATACATAGTATAATGTACAAGGAAAGTATTATGACGGGATCAAAAATTCGCAATCGAGATTTCGACGGGAGAGCATATTTCAAGCATCCCTGAACACAAATCAAACGTTTTGGGGGTGATGTATCTCTGTGTGTGTGTGTGTGTGTGTGTGTCAGTGAGCCTGTGGAGATGATATCTGACGAACGAATGGAGTTATTTCGAACGAAATTTCGTACAAAAATTACATTACGTGAATACGGAAGCCTATTGTTTTCAAATGCAATCGATAGTTCAGAATTTCACTAATGTTTTGAGTGCAATTTTGAAAAAATCATCAAAGAATCAAAACCTTTAATAGATTTACGGAAATAGTCATTCCTTATGTAATTTTTCATTAGAAGACGCGTAACATAAATTTTAATTAACATGAGCCGATTGTGGACAGTTTTCAAATAAATGTATAAAAAAAAGCATACAATAGAATAAAATAATAACTATTGTGAAATATGTTCCCTTTTCATATGTAATATCATACGATAAATTTGGTGACGTCATTCTCGTGGATCTAGCTAGTTCCATTCACAAGAAAATAAACTTTTGGGTAATACACTTGTATTTGGACTCCAATAGTCATTTATCTGCTATAAGAATAACTTATTTCTCCGTCCATAACGCTTGGCGAGATTTTGGCGCCGAATTTGGCGGTATGTCATCACTTGGGGCCTTTTTTAAATACGCCAAATTAACGAAAATGTCGCCAAATTGATAAAAATGAAGCTAGATCAATGTAAATGACGACTGACAAGAATTCAATATCTTGGAAAGAATATAAAAATCTATGAGAACTATAAAAATAACCTATTTTTCCCTCCGTAACGTTTGGATAAAATTTTGGTGACGAATTTTTTGGAATATCTCCAAGTTAATGACTTTTTAAATGTTACCAATGAAACAAAAATGTCGCCAAATAGATAAAAATGACGCCAAATGAGAAATAGTGTTTCGTAAATTCTAATTTCCGTCATATGGAGGGCATATATTTTAGTATATAAGAAATGATCTTCTCTCAGTTTGTTTGTAACAATTGGTGTTGTATTTGGAAAACTTGACGAATAATCTAGCAAGGTATCGCCAACTTGGGAATATTTCGCCCTATATTAACAAAAATTTCGTCAAAATTGCAAAAATGACGCTAAATTAACGAAAATAACGCCTAATTGATGAATTCATTATTAAAATATTTTAATATATGGACGTTTATTGAGGATGCTATCAATACTGATAATTGTTAATTCACAGTTATGTGAAATATAAGTTAATTGGGTACTTTGAAATAGTATTAAATGTTGTCCTCTGCAAAATCGCCAAATGTACAATTCAACGTTAAAAACACAGTGCCATGAAACTTATACATTATTTTTTTACTCAAAAAGGAGTAAGTTCATTGCATTATATAAGGAAAGTCATGTGTTGCTCACATCAGATTTATATATATATATATATATAAAATATATATATATATATATATATATATATATATATATATATATTACATATATATATATATATATATATATATATATATATATATATATATATATATATATATATATATATATATATATATATATATATATATATATATATATATATATATATATATATATATATATATATATATATATATATATATATATATATATATATATATATACGGGTTTTTATAATTAAAGTTCCACTTTGAATTGGCCATAAAAGGAAAACTACTAGACGGAATGTTATCAAACTTGGTAATAGTTTACAGAAGGTCATGAGAAAGTCATGAAAAAAAAAGTTCAAAAACTCACCGTCAGCGTGGAATGGCGCTGTAGACAATATTGTTAGACGAAATAGGACATGAAGACATCGGTTTAAAAAGTTTTTAATCGTTTCTGAAACGTGTTACAAATCATGTTCAATGTGGCTTCCACTATTTTCTGAAAGCAAATTAAATCGCATTACTGCGTTCTCAACAGTAGCTCTTAGCATATCAGGAGGAATGTTACGGACATGTCGGTGTATCACATTTTTCAATTCCGCCAAATTGTTTATGTTATCACCATAAACAGTGGCTTAGATACCACGATTTTTATGCAAGACGGGGTTCCACCCCATATTGATACATGTGTCAAACAGTTACTTAAGCAACATTTTACTGATGACCAGATTGTAAGCCGACACTTCCCCATTTCTTGCTCACCCCGGTCACCAAACCTCAACCCCTGTGACCTCTGGCTATAGGGTTACCTCAAAGCCACTGTTTATGGTGATAACATAAACAATTTGACGGAATTGAAAAATGTGATACACCGACATGTCCGTAACATTCCTCCTGATGTGCTAAGAACTACTCTTGAGAACGCAGTAATGCGATTTAACTTGCTTTCAGAAAATGGTGGAAGCCACATTGATCATGATTTGTAACACGTTTTAGAAACGATTAAAAACCTTTTAGACCGATGTCTTCATGTCTTATTTCGTTTAACAATATTGCATACAACGCCATTCCCTGCTGACGGTGAGTTTTTAACTTTTTTTTTATTTTGCGGAAAATAAAATCCCATAACCTCTTGTAAACTATTACCAAGTTTGATAACATTCTGTCCAGTAGTTTTCCTTTTATAGACATTTCAAAGTGGAACTTTAATTATAAAGACCTTGTATATATATATATATATATATATATATATATATATATATATATATATATATATATATATATATATATATATAAAGATATGTATTATCATAACTATAAAAAATCTGATGTGGGCAACACATGACTTTCCTTATATAATGAAATGGATTTACTACTTTTAGAGTAAAATAAATAGGTTTTTCTTCTAGTAGATACTAATATCCTTTCCAAGATATTGAATTTTCGACAATTAGTCGTCATTTTCATTGATTTAGCGTCATTTTTACCCATTTGGCGAGATTTTCGTTAATTTGGCAACATTTCAAAAAGCCGCCAAGTTCGCGACATTCCGCCAATTTGGTCGCCAAAATCTCGCCAAGCGTTATGGACGAAGAAATAAGTTATATATATATATATATATAACTTACTAGATATTGAATTTTCGACATATATTATATAACTATTATTATATATTTATATATTATATAACTTATTAGATATTGAATTTTCCACAATTAGTCGTCATTTTCATTGGTTTAGCGTCATTTTTATCTATTTGGCGAGATTTTCGTTAATTTGGCAACATTTCAAAAAGTCGCCAAGTTGGCGACATTCCGCCAATTTCGTCGCCAAAATCTCGCCAAGCGTTATGGACGAAGAAATAAGTTGTTCTTACAGCAGATAAATTGGCGTTCAAATGCAAAAGTATTATAAAGTATTATAAAGTAAAGTATTAGTATCTTTTTTCATGAATGGAACTAGCTAGATCCACGAGAATGATGTCACCCAATTTATCGCATGATATTATATATGAAAAGTGAACATGTTTCTCAATAGGAAATATTTTTTTTTCTATTTTATATGACTTTTTGATAATTTTTTTGAAAAATGTGCAATATCTCGAGAACGGTTCATGTTAGCGTTCTAAAACTTATGTCAATCGTTTTCTAATGAAAAATTACATAAGAAATGTCTATTTGCGTAACTTTAATATTAGTTTTGATTTTTTGACGATTTTTTCAAAATTTCATTCGAAAATTTAGGGGGGATTCTGAACATTCGATTGCGTGTAAAAACAATAAGCTTCCAGTGTTTACAGATTGTGATTTTTGTACCAAATTTGGTTCGAATCGGTCCATTCGTTCGTCAGTTATCGTCTCCACAGGCCCACTGACACACACACACACACACACACACACACACACACACACACACACACACACTCACACACACACAGACATCACTTCAAAAATGCTTGATTCGTGATCAGGGATGCTTGAAACGTGCTCTCCCGTCGAAAACTCGAATTCGAATTTTCGACCCCGTCACAATACTTTCCTTATACATTATGTATATAAGGAAAGTAAAAAGGCAAAAATTAGCACAAATTTTCACAACTTATAAGCACTTGTACAATTATCAACCTAAAATTAAGCTCTATGATAAGCATCTTAAATACGTTAAACACCTCTAGTATCTTTGTTACTATCTCAATCCAGAGAGAACTAGTAATAAATATTTGAAAAATCTAGCAAGAAACGGAAGAAAAAGGTTGAACATCCTAAAGTATATTTCTTGTCAGGACTGGAGAGCAAGCAGATGCAACAACTCTTAGAACAACTTATATCTCACTTAGTAGACTTATTTGGAATATGGTCAACATATTTATGCTTCGGGCTCTGTATCCAACTTGCACAGACTTAAAAAAGTGCAGCTGTGTAAGGCTCGTATAATCACCGGCCTACGGCATAGCTATCCAAACAATATTATACTTTGCGAGGCTAATTTTTAGCCTTTACATTTAAGAAGATATATTTTTCTTTGGTAAATTCTTCAGCTACGGTTCTCATAACCGTATAGCAAAATTTTTGGCAGATTGGCAATATAACCAAAAGCTAAAGAGAGGTAGTCCTGTTGGCCACGCACATAAAATGGGGCTCCTTCATCCTGAGGTTGAACCAAGTAAGTTAAGACCATGTATGGCCTCTATGGTTGGCTTGCCGATCGTATATATTCATGAGCAATTGAGGATTCCACCTAACAAAAGTTCTCATATTCCCGAACTCCTACACGAATTAACTCTGGTGACCATTAATGATACGCTGATGATAATGATACGGGATGACATACAGATCTACCCAGCTGGCAGCAAGAATTAACAGGTTTCAACTGATAGTGGAATTCTCATGAAATTACTCAGCAGTTCCGTTCAACGTAAGAAAAATAAAACCAGACTTTTACTCTGTTTTTCGCGCCGAACTGATAGCTATAGATGAAGCACTGAAGTTCCTACTTCCACTCAATTACCATAAAAAAATTTGGATTTTTTCAGAAACCCGTAGTGTCTTCCAGCATCTTTGAAAGTGGAAAGGAATAAATGACCAGACCAGTTTTATTTTATTATTGACAAACTTAAGTATCTGTCTGTCCATAATGAGACCCATATTCAGTGGATATCCTCTCATGTGGACCTGAATTTCAATGACATTGCTGATGTCTTGGAAAAAGTAGGGAACCACAATCACTGAGAACCACCATTAAATTCCACTTACATTCCAAGAAATTGCATCCAAGAGAAAAATCACAATCAATAAAGCTTGAAAAATCTCACCGCCACATAAGTGGTACAATGGCGGCCATGCAGTGGCAGCAATGGATTTTAGGGTCGAGAAGTCTACGCAGACTGCCCTGTCGATATTCATTAGTAGCCATATTAAATCTGTGTCCTCTGTTCGGGGCGATGAGATTTTTTTCTTTTTGCCGAAAGTGCAGTTTGGAACCGGCCGCGTCTAGTCATCTTCTTTCTTGTCTGGAACTGGACTGGATAAGCAGGATCTTTTTAGGACTCCTGTTCTGATGACGGAGGGTGTACGACTTAATGGACTTGGTCTGTTATATCCTAGGCCAGGAGAAATAAGGAACAACAACAACAACAGCATAACTATCAAGAACCTTACTCCCCATTTCGGGCAACTGAATGACCCCTGAAAAGTTCAGTTGCATTCTTGCAAATGATTTACCGTCTATATATAAATTTGTAAAAGAGTGGAAAAAATAAAACAAGCAGGTAATATTTGTCACAGTTTTCTAACGCAATAATAACAATAATAATATTTGTCTAAATTCTCAAGCACAGTAATAACAAAAGTAATAAAACTGAATTGTACCATCCACGTGATAAAATGTTAAAAGAAACAAAAATCAAATGTTAATTATTTGCTCCCCAGCATCCTATAAAAACACTTCCAAACCAGATCATTTAAAACTGACATTCAAAGTGAAGAGTGGTAATTAAATATTTATTATCTATAAAAATCATGCTCTTAATTTCATTTCTAAAAAATTAATAAAAGAACACCCGCTGACTTAATTCATCCAGAATTCTATTAAAAACTCCACTTAAAGTGCATCGCCTAAATACCTGCCTGTAACGTAATAGGAGTTGGCATCTAAGGTTTTAGAATTCGTAAATTTGCTGATACAATTCTTTCTGAAAAAGTTCACTAAATAATTATAATCAAATCTCTTCCCACTTGTACTTAATTCCACTTTAAATGCTTTTAAAAGAAAAAAAAAGCAATTTTAACACGAAACCAAGAAAAGTGCATTAATTTTTTCTTTAAAAAATTTAATGAGTGTTCTCGGAGTCAGTTGATATTATGCAATCTTTATTAACTGTTCATTTTAATCACTGTGGTCAAAACATTATTTGGCGACAGTTTACAGATGCTTCAAAATGTCTTAAAATTAAATTATGGTTTAAAGTAATGTTGGAAAATACGAAAAATAACGTGTCCGTCAACGAGTTTATATTTTAACTTTACAGCACACTGTAACATATTTTCTTGTAAAGAGTTAGGATTGTTTTTTTCAAATTGAAAATTTTTTCAAACAAAATTTGTTTCTTGTTAACAGTTGGGAAAATTCAGTTGTTTTCCTTGCGGAAACAAAGCTCTCCAGGCAATAAACCACCTTATAATTTAAAAAATCTGATGTGGGCAGCACATGACTTTCCCTGTAGACTTATATCCACGTTCTCTTTATTTTAATTAAATGTAATTCACTTTTAATTCAATTTTCGTTCTCATTTGGTAAATGGACTTATTTTCAAAGGTGGCGTTGAGAAAATACTGAAAAATTATAGTATCTCGAGCACGGCTAGTCCTAATGTAATGGGGTTGGTCTTATTCTTTTTTTCGTAACAAATTACGTATAAAACAGGCATTTAAAGGATATATTTGAGCATACGTAGTTTTTTATTTTAGATTTTAACGATTTTCGGGGGCCATTTCGATAAAAAGGCAGGTTAATTTTTTCCGAAACATACCAAAATCTAATCAGCCCCAAAGTGTTCCACAAGTTACTTATCTACCAAATTTTGTGAAATTTGGTCATTTAGTATTTTAGCTAGAGTGGATAAATAACATTTTTACTGGCCATTTTGTAAAAAAAGGCAGGTTGTTCTTTTCCGATTAGTACCAAAATCTAATCAGCACCAGAGTCATACCCAAGTGAATAACCTGCCAAATTTTATGAAATTCAGTCCATAATTTTTTGAGTTAGAGTGTATACATACATTGCACAGACACACAGACAGACAGACACACAGACACACACACAGACGTCACGCTGAAAATAGTTTTTTCGTATTCTAGAGGTCTCGAAACGTGTAGATCCGTCGAAAACTCGAGTTGTGATTTTCGGCATGATTCCAATACTTTCCCTATACATTACCATGTATTGCAGGGGCAGTAAAAATAATTGTCGGCATTGTAAAAGCCGATATTCTTCTCATAGTGGCTTTCAAGCTGCATATTTTTTACACGGTACATAGTATTCCTTGTAAAGTTGTAAGTAGGACAAATAAGTTTTGAACGATGGGATATGTATCGACAAGAGTGACCATGCGCTATCAGATGAGATAATCGAAAACACTCCTAGCGGCAAAATTTTGAAGTTAACTATTTTATTTCGAAAACTATGAGAGATACAGAGAACAGTCAATTGGAAAGTTGATTTTAAACACGTGCATAAATTTTTCAGTACTGACAAGTAAGTGACCATTAACTACTAGAATCACATAATCTTTAGCTAGTCTTTAAACAACTACAAATGGTGCCTCATATTGAAGTTGTGCAGACCTTTTAAACAGACCCTGCTTCAAGAACACATGTGCACACTCAATCAAGTTTATTGTCATGTATATTTGATTAGCTCCATATTGGAACTCGTGACACAAGGTCTTGAGTTTTGCATAATAGTTTTTAGCCTACTAATGTAGCGAGAATGCGAATTAATCAAACTGACATTGCCGTGGTTTGATCCTTGAGCCAAAATGGGATAGGTCATTATCATAGCATTAAGCTAGAGTCACCTCCAGCTTAAGGTATTTTAATACTGTCTAATGCGTGTTCGAAACAGTATTCCCTTTCCCAAAGTGTTTCATAGAAACCGAACTAAGTTGTTTCTGATTTGCAGATGAAAACTTGTGTGCTCCAAGTTGAAGTGACGGAGCTATTACAAAAGGTCTCATAGTGAGTCACAAGGCTTAATGACGTACTGTGAGTCAAAGTCAGAGAACCTCGGAAAATCAAGTAAATGTGATTGAGTCATCTCATGGTGAGTACAGAAAGTACATTTATACAATGCATATATAATTCTCAGAAAACTAAGTAACTGGAAATAAGAGGGCGAAGGATGCTTCATGTGCAACCAAGGTCACCCAAGGAAGGTTTCGAAGGATGTTTCTCGTTCGCTTCTAGGTCACCACTTTATGGTGGATGTTTTCCACTTTATAGCGGAGTCATAGCATTTATATCAGACTATTTGTCCTACTACAGTAGGTCGCTTTTTGCAAATCCTTTACTCTAGGTAAAGCATTCTGAAAATCGCTTTTATTTAGCAGCTTATAACTCTGGCATTTATCTGTGGCATCCCAAGTTGGGATGAAATTTTTCCTAGGCCAGGACGATGTTGTAAAAGTCCGCTAGTCGATGAAGACTACATTGAAAAACAACGTCATGCTGTCAAACTTGGCATTTCATAACAAACTTAACACATTTAAAATTACAAAACTTGAAAGCAAAATGTAAGCACTCTAGCTAAAGATAAAGGAATTATAACGCAGGAACGTGGCGTGAAAGTCAACCAACTGGCTACATGCGATCTTTAGAATCAGATATAAAGAAAATGGAGGGATTAGAGTCCGGAGTTACGTAGTCTTCGCAGACCTGTTGTCACAGGGTCAAAACTAATTTTCCTAACACGAAGATTGTCAGGCTTAACAAATTTCCATATTCATATTCTGAAAATAAAATTTCCCACATACAGTTACTACATTAAAAATTACATTATAAATATCAAAAGTTAATGGAGTCGAAGCATTTGAGTCGCCACATAAGTTTCAACCTCAGCTCAAACAGTGGTTAGAAACTCAGCCAGTTTTGTGGATTTTTGCGATCGTCATCGTTATAGTGATACCATCATAACAAAATCTGATCTAAAATATTTTCTGGTAGAAAACTAAAACTTATAAACAATAACTACATATTTTATACTTAAAGACATATGTTAGTAAAAGAAATTCAACCGAATTAATATAGTATCATTTTAATAGCTTAAATACATCTAAATTCATTGACAATTAAATCTCCAGTATACTGAACCCCGGCTAAAACGATCTCGGTTATACCACGAATTCGTGTATAAGGCTGATGTAAGCGTGTCTCTCTTTCTTCATTCCCATCGCCCAGCCCCGTGTCGCTTGCTGTTTTCTAAATGTAAAATTCTGGAAGTGATTCAGAGATCAAACTTCATGATATTCCTACAACAGAAGAAGCTCTAAAGGGTATTGATATTGTTCTTTCATGGTTTGAATGAAAGAGAAACACCACTTCGCCAATAAGATTAATCCAATTAGCTGACACGAAAAGGGAAATTTTGAACAAAAAACTTTATATAAATAACTTAAAATGACTGACTTTATGGCTTTCGTAGCACCGTGATGACTGACACGCATGTAAGTACATTATTGTTTGAACGTATAGTAATTCATGCGCTATGCAGTTGCACTATTTCTACTAAAAATAATCTGACGCCGCCCGCACATGGCTTATAAACTGAAATTCATTTTCTCTTTATTTCTATTATAAATCATTATAATTGAGTTTAATTGCACGAAATAACACAGATAATTATTTGGAATTAAAATGAATTTGCAGTTTTCATTCAATTTTAGCTTTCATTCGGCGACAGGGCGTATTTTCAAGGGCGACGTAGAAGAATCGAAGAACTAAAATATCTCGAGAACTTTACTCCAGCCTTAGAGTTATAGGGTTAATCTTCTTCTTTTTGTCGTAAAAAATTGCGTATAAAACAAGCATTTAATTGATACATTTAAGCAGACGTAGCATTTTTAATTTCCTTATATACATAATGTATAAGGAAAGTATTGTGACGGGGTCGAAAATTCGAATTCGAGTTTTCGAAGGGAGAGTACGTTTCAAGCATCCCTGATCACGAATCAAACATTTTTGAAGTGGTGTGTGTGTGTGTGTGTGTGTGTGTGTGTGTGTGTGTGTGTGTGTGTGTGTGTGTGTGTGTGTGTGTGTGTGTCAGTGAGTTTGTGGAGACGATAACTGACGAACGAATGGACCGATTCGAATCAAATTTGGTACAAAAATCACAATCCGTAAACACTGGAAGCCTATTGTTTTTATACGCAATCGAATGTTCAGACCCTCCCTAAATTTTTCAGTAAAATTTTGAAAAATTCGTCAAGAAATCAAAACCGCTTATAAAGTTACGCAAATAGACATTTCTTATGTAATTTTTCATTAGAAAACGATTGACAAAAATTTTAGAATGCTAACATGACCCGTTCTCGAGATATTGCACATTTTTCAAAAAAATTATCAAAAAGTCATAAAATAAAAACAAAATATTTCCTATTGAGAAGCATGTTCACTTTTCAGGTGTAACACCATAAGATAAATTGGGTGATATCATTCTCGTGGATCTAGCTCGTTCCACTCATAAAAAAAGATACTTTGAGTAATACTTTTGTATTTGAACACCAATAGTTATTTATCTGCTGTAAGAATAACTTATTTCTTCGTCTATAACGCTTGGCGAGATTTTGGCGACGAATTTGGCGAAATATCGCCAACTTGGCGACTTTTTTAATTGTTACCAAATTAACAAGAATCTCGCTAAATGGATAAAAATGACGCTAAATCAATCAAAATGACAACTAATCGAAGAAAATTCAATATCTTGGAAAGAATATAATTATTTACTATAAGAATAACATTTTTACTTTCTTTATATACATAATGTATAAGGAAAGTATTGTGACGGGGTCGAAAATTCGAATTCGAGTTTTCGACGGGAAAGTACATTTCAAGCATCCCTGATCACGAATCAAACATTTTTGAAGTGATGTCTGTGTGTGTGTGTGTCAGTGAGTCTGTGGAGACGATAACTGACGAACGTATGGACCGATTCGAACCAAATTTGGTACAAAAATCACAATCCGTAAACACTGGAAACGTATTGTTTTCATGTGCAATCGAATGTTCAGAACCCTCCTAAATTTTCAAATAAATTGTTGAAAATATCGTCAAAAAATCAAAACCACTAATAAAGTTACGCAAATAGACATTTCTTATGTAATTTTCAGTAGAAAACGATTGACATAAATCTTAGAACGCTAAAATGAACCGTTCTCGAGATATTACACATTTTTCAAAAAAATTATCAAAAAGTCATATAAAATAAAAAAGAAAAATATTTCCTCTTGAGAAACATCTTCACTTTTCACATGTAATACCATGCGATAAATTGGATGACATCATTCTCGTGGATCTAGCTCGTTCCATTCATGAAAAAGATACTTTGAGTAATACTTTCGTATTTGAACGCCAATAGTCATTTATCTGCTGTAAAAATAAATCTCTTCGTCTATAACGCTTGGCGAGATTTTGGCGACGAATTTGGCGGAATGTCGCTAACTTGGCGACTTTTTGAAATGTTGCCAAATTAACGAAAATCTCGCCAAATGGATAAAAATGACACTAAATCAATGAAAATGACGACTAATTGCCGAAAATTCAATATCTTGGAAACAATATAAGTATCTACTATAAGAAATACCTATTTATTTTACTGTAAAAGTAGTAAATTCATTGCATTATATAAGGGAAGTCATGTGTTGCCCACATCAGATTTTTTTAACTGTAAAAGTAGTAAATTTATTGCAATATATAAGGAAAGTCATGTGCTGCCCACATCAGATTTTTGTTTTATATCTTGACGTTTTTTTCCGGGCCATATTACAAAACAAGACAGGTTATTTTTTTCCGAATTATACCAAAGTCTAAACAGCTATAGTGATCTACAAATGACTTATCTGCCAAATTTTGTGAAATTTGGTTAGTTTTCCCGCTAGAGTGGATGTATAAATTGTACAAACAAGACAGACACACAGACAGGCACGCACACATAGATATCCCGCTAAAAATAGTCTTTTTCACTTTCCTCATATGCATAATGTGTAAGGAAAGTATTGTGACGGGGTCGAAAATTCGAATTCGAGTTTTCGACGGGAGAGCACATTTCAAGCATCCCTGATCACGAATCGAACATTTTTGAAGTGATGTATGTGTGTGTATGTGTGTGTGTGTGTGTGTGTGAGTGTGTGTGTGTGTGTGTGTGTGTGTGTGTGTGCGTGTGTGTGTGTGTGTGTGTGTGTGTGTGTGTGTGTGTGTGTGTGTGTCAGTTAGTCTGTGGAGACGATATTTCACGAACGAATGGACCGATTCGAATGAAATTTGGTACAAAAATCACAATTCATGAATACTGGAAGCCTATTGTTTTAAAACATAATCGAATGTTCAAAACACACCTAAATTTTCGAGTGAAATTTTGAAAAAATCATCAAAAAATCAAAACCTTTAATAAAATTACTCAAATAGACATTTCTTGTGTAATGTTTCCTTAGAAAAGGATTGACATAAACTTTAGAACAGTAGCATGAACCGTTCTCGAGATATTCCACATGTTTCAAGCAAATTTATCAAAAAATTCCACAAATTAAAAAAAATGTTGACTGTTAAGAAACAGGTTCACTTTTCATATGTAATATCATGCGATGAATTGGGTGATATCATTCTCGTCGATCTAACTCGTTCTATTCACGACAAAAGATACTTTGAGAAATACTTTTGCATTGAACGCCAATAATAATTTATACGCTGTAAGAATAATTTGTTTCTCCGTCCATAACGCTTGGCGAGATTTTGGCGACGAATTTAGCGGAATGTCGCCAAATTAACGAAAATCTCGTCAAATGGATAAAAATGACGCTGAATCAATGAAAATGACGACTAATTGAAAAAAATGCAAGATCCTAGAAAGAATATAAGTATCTACAATAAGAATAACATTTGTTAACTGTAAAAGTATTCATTGCATTATATAAGGAAAGTCATGTGCTGCCCACATGAGATTTTTTTTCTTCTAGAGAGCTCGAAACGTACAATTACATCGAAAACTCGAGTTGCGATTTTATACACGATTCCAATATTTTCCCTATACATTACCATGCATTGCAGAGAAAGTAAAAAAAAAATTAATTAAAACCTTTAGAATACTGATTTTTGTATACCAAAAACGTCTTGTATCCCATAAACAGGTAACTAAATATTGAACTTATCATACATTGAGAACATAATAAAACAGACAACAATCTTTTAAAGCACTCCTCGTTCATAACGTGGTTGTTGTTATAACGCGAGTTAGTTTGATGTCGCCACTGTTATAACCGATATTCACTGTATTTCAATCGTCTGACTCTCAGTTTAAGCCAAATGCATTAAGCTTTCTATACAATTGGCATGCATTATTTTATTGTTGACTACCGTCTGCTCTACAAATTTTCAACACACCCTAACATTTTATATCCTTCATAAAACTTTTACTGCTCTCTACTAAAACATAAATTAACATTATTTATCACAAGAATTTAGACTTTCATTTGAGAAAAATACAGTTATAATCTACATCCCCAGCTCATTGTCACGTTTTTCAAATTCGTTTATATTTTCAGAAGATTATTAATGTTTGCCTATCCCATTTTATTAGCACAGTTCCATGCAGCTAGTCATAGTAGTTACTTTAATAAGCGTATCTCCTGGAGGTTATTGTCCACCACAGACCATAAAACACAATCCGTTTGGCCCTCCATTTGAGTAATGGAATAATCTTAAGCAAATATCTGCAACTCACGAGATTGAATGATTTCATTCCGTTAGAGGCAGCCGGATTGGTTTTATCTGATCTTTGTTCGTATGCTTAGGAGCAACACTTTCCTTTCATAGATTATTTTACGGAATTTGTTTGATATTCACGATTTTTATATATGACGGTTATGTATGAAAAGCTCAGAAAAAATCATGAATGTGTTGAGAATTCATTTTAATTCTTGATTTTTAAATGAAAAGATCAAGAATTAAAATTATGTAGTGAAGCATAATTTTAACTGCACATTCTTAAAAAAAATGTAATTATTCAAAAGCGAAAAATTAGAGACATTTTTATTTACTTAACATAGTGCATTCATTTAGCTAACACCATACCATTCTTCAAAAAAAATTTATATAATCCATGTGCAAGTAAAGTGTAATGGCTGCAGAGTGACGAAATACTTGAAATATTTAGAAATACTTGAATAATTGATAGTAAACTTTGCTAAGTTATCAGTAAATTTTTTGAACAAATAATACCTAAGACTGTATAAAAATAAAATTAATCAATAAAAAATTTTAAAGAAATTTCCACGAACTCAACAAAATTTCTATAGTCGTACCATATTTATGGAATGATCGCCAAAGAATTCAAACTGAAAGAATCTGATGTGGGCAGCACATGCCTTCCCTTATATAATGCAAACAATTTACTACTTTTAGAGTTAAAAAAATGGTATTCTTAGAGTAGATACTTATATTATTTCCAAGATATTGAATTTTCGTCAATGAGTCGTCATTTTCATTGATTTAGCGTCATTTTTATACATTTGGCGAGTTTTTCGTTAATTTAGCAACATTTAGAAAAGTCGCCATGTTGGTGACATTCCACCAAATTTGTCGCCAAAATCTCGCCAAGCGTTATGGACGGCAAAATAAGTTATTCTTACAGCAGAAAAATCACTATTGGCGTTCAAATACAAAAGTATTACTCAAAGTATCTTTTTTCATGAATGGAACGAGCTAGATCCACGAGAATGTCACCAAATTTATTGCATGGTATTACATATGAAAAATGATCATGTTTCTCAATAGGAAATAGTTTTCTTTATTTTATGATTTTTTGATCATTATTTTTTAAATATGCAATATCTCGAGAACGGTTCATATTAGCGTTCTGAAATTTATATCAATCGTTTTCTAATGAAAATTTACATAAGAAATGTCTATTTGCGTAACTTCATTAGAGGTTTTGATTTTTTGACGATTTTTTCAAAATTTCACTCGAAAATTTAGGGGGGGGGTTCTGCGCATTCGATTGCTTATAAAAACTATAGGCTTCCAGTGTTTACGGATTATAATTTTTGTACCGAATTTCATTCGAATCGGTATATTCGTTCGTTAGTTATCGTCCCCACAGTCTCATTGACACACGCACACACACACAGACACACTCAGACATTACCTCAAAAATGTTCGATTCGTGATCAGGGCTGCTTAAAACGTGCTCTCCCGTCGAAAACTCGAATTCGAATTTTCGACCCCGTTACAATACTTTCCTTATACATTATTGTATATAAGGAAAGTAATATCAATAAAACTATTATGACAAAATATTAATGCAATTTCAAATATAGAAAAAGGAGACTAATAGCCATCGTCGGAAAAAAATTTCAATAAAACTGTAACATGAAACTTCAGAAATCAAGCAGTATATATTACAAATTCTATGAATTACAAAAGTTTTCTTCTCTGTTGATTGTAACACAGTTCGCCCTCTCGCCGCTAAAGATGCAGCTTTTTAATCTAGAAGATTTTAGCATGTACCAACATCATAAAAGAATAAATATGACGCTGGATAGAGGGGTATGAGCAAAGAAACAAATGGCTCAACGATATAGGGATGAGATCTTCATGACCACTGTCACTCCTAGAGCAGCAGGAATCTGAGAGGATTTCAATTTCTTGGACGATAACTGCTGACCGCATCGGGTTGGGCTTGTAGGCCGACATTCTTTTCGAGGAGGGAATCCTCGCTGGACCGGCCTGTATACTCTCCACTCATGAATCTCATCGAGAATGTTTTGCACGAACTGAGAAGGAACATGGAAGGTGAGGGCAAGCGTCAAATATCATCTCCACGGACAGTCTGGGAACAGAAAACTGCTCTTCTGCAGGAGTAGGATAAAATCCCTCAAGGGCTCAGTAATATACTCATAGAGGACTCATTAATATACTCATAGAGGACTCATTAATATACTCATAGAGGACTCATTAATATACTCATAGAGGACTCATTTATATACTCATAAAGGGCTCCTTAAAAATTTCACAGATTGGTAAAATTACTTTCTGCCAGGGGACATTATATCGGAACAGAGAGCTGCTCTTCTGCAGGAGTAGGATAAAATCCCTCAAGGGCTCATTAATATACTCATAGAGGACTCATTAATATACTCATAGAGGACTCATTAATATACTGATAGAGGACTCATTTATATACTCATAAAGGGCTCCTTAACAATTTCACAGATTGGTAAAATTACTTTCTGCCAGGGGACATTATACATTCTACTAAATATTTTCAACATAAAAAATATATGCCTCATAATGCCTATTTTCAATTTTCCCATTTAAAAAATTATTAAATTTTTGGCCCATTTTTTTGCTATTATTATTAATTATTATTATCAATTAATACATGTTTTGCTATTTTTTTATTTCGCATTTCAGCCTTACAAACTTTCTTTGATTTGAATTTTACTTTCAAAACTACACTATCTCCTAATTGTTTTGAGCTGTGTGTTTTACTTGTGATATTTGTTTATTTTATTTATTACATTTATGAAATAAACGATCTCGTTAACAGGTGAAACCACTTCCTTTCCTATCGAATTCATGAAAACTCTCATGAATATTCACCGGTGCTTTTATATCACTATCCTATCCTACTTGATCATTTGTCGGCAAAATTAAGTAGAAAATAAGTTAATTAAAATTTTCTTATTCAGTCAACAGTGTATGTGTTTATATTTCGTGAGCAAGTGCTTATTTAAGATATTATGTGTAGTGTAGGTTTTTTTTTTCCTATGAATTTTCTAGCTATCGTTGGAGAGGGAATTTGCTGTTTTCCGAGGCTTGAGATGAATATTTCTAATACCTTAATTCTAAACTTTTATTGATATAGTATGCATATAACTTTACCTACATACATAATGTATATTGAGAGTTTTATAACGGGGTTAATAATTTGAAGAGTTTTTGACGAATTATCAGATTTTAAGCAACTTTAGATTATACGAACTGAACCAAAGATCTTGTCGGTAGATTGATTCAATGGATTGATTCAGTAGATTAATTCAGTAGATCGATTAGTACGTGCCTGTGATAGAGTTTGTTCCCGATATTTATGAGAAATGTTGAATGATTTTTGAGTGGTAAGTAATTTTGTCCTTCCATACGCATTTCGGGATTCTTGGTATCGATCTGATTCGGCAATACTATATAGTTTTTTAATTGGATTTCTTCGTGTCTCTCGCTTTGTTGCCGAGTTCGTGATCCTGGCTTCTTATTTTCTCCACTAGGTGGGCGCTGCATTCATTTTTATTTAATCGAGCATAGCCACTTTACTGTACACTTACTACATCTAACACCTATACTCATGGACCTTTCCTTACAAAGTAATTGGGATGTGTAAGGACTTTCTGGACACCCTATGTAATGCAATCATCATATAGTACTCCAGCATATAGTGTAGTGTACATAGTGAAAACTCTTCTAAACTGTTTAACGAATTAACCGTTTTAAAATAAATAAAATAATTTATTGTACTTACCATTGGCATACTCGTATTTCCTTTTCTAGGTAAATGTGTTACTTTTCCTGCAGTTCATGTTAATGTATAGGAAAAGTATTGGAATCGTGTCGATTATCGTATTGGATGTCGAGTTTTCGAGCACTCTAGAATCCGAAAAACGATTTTCAGCTTCTGTCTGTCTGTGTGTGCAATGTATGTATTGTATCCACTCTAGATCGGAAACTAATTGACCAAATTTCATAGAATTTGGATGATAAGTCACGTGTTAGTTGGGGACAGATGTACTCGTAGTATAATCCCTTTTCATTTTTGGCCATTTTAAGTGAGATTCTGGCAATTTCTCCTATTATTTGGAGAACATTCCATTCTGGCAACACTTTCCGCATCTTTTCTTGCCTTTTTGTCGTCTTTCGTAGCCCTTTTTTTGCCCTTTTGTCGCCAAGGTAAATATCGCAACACTCCAGTATCGCAACGTTTCCCGCGTTTTTTGTCGATCTTTTGTAGTTTTTGTCGCCCTTTTGTCGCCAACGTAAAAATCGTCAATTTGTAGCCGTTCGTGCAATAGTTGATCTGCAGCAATTCAAACATGGACCTACACTCGCCCGCTAAAAACATCATAGAATCCGGCCCCGCTAACTGTCGGAGGTCGCCCGCAGCAATAGCTATTAGTGCAACAGGTGTTCTGTGGCTCATAAAGCACAACGTGAAAATTAGCAACAAAGAGGAGACAAAAGAGGACAAAATGGCAACAAAAGACGTTGTCAGAAACGTCGTCAGAAACGGAAAACGTTGTCAGAATGGAATGCTGCGATTTTTACCTTGGCGATGAAAGAGCAAAAAAAACGACAAAATAGCGACAAATGACGCAGAAAAATTAGCCAGAATGGAATGTTCTATAAATCATAGCAGGATTGCTAGAATCTCACCTAAAATAGCCAAAAATAAAAATGGAAATATACTACATCTGTACCATTAGTTACTTTGGTGCTGATTAGATTTTAGTACGACTCGTAATACCCCTCCCCCCTTTTTTTTACGCAGAAATCGTCTAAATCTAAAATAAAAAAAAACTACATATTTTCAAATATATCAATCAACTGATTATTTTATACGTAATTGTTGGGAGTAAGGAGGCTTCACACTAAGGATTTCCACTTTCTGTTCTGAAGATGTCAAATAATTTTCCGCATTTTTATCCATCAATTTTAACGAAAATTGAATTAAAATTGCTTGTTGTAAGAATCAATTTTTTTATTTAATTTTTACGTCAAAATGTTAGGATAAATATGGACTCACCAAGGATTCCCACTTTCGGTTCTAGAGATTTCAAATAATTACCCTTTTTAAATATGTGAAGTTAAACTCAATATAATAAAAAATCTGATGTGGGCAACACATGACTTTCCTTATATAATGCAATGAATTTACTACTTTCACAGTTAAAAAAAATGTTATTCTTATAGTAGATACGTATATTCTTTCCAAGATATTGAATTTTCTTCAATGAGTCGTCATTTTCATTGATTTAGAGTCAGTTTTATCAATTTGGCGAGATTTTTGTTAATTTGGCAACAATTAAAAATGTCCCCAAGTTGACGACATTCCGCCAAATTCGTCGCCAAAATCTCGCCAAGCGTTATGCACTAAGAAATAAGTTATTCTTACAGCAGATAAATGTCTATTGGCGTTCAAATACAAAAGTATTATTCAAAGTATCTTTTTTCATGAATGGAACGAGCTAGATCCACGAGAATGATGTTACTCAATGTATCACATGGTATTGCATATGAAAAGTGAACATATTTCTCAACAGTTAATATTTTTTTTTAGTTTAAGGAATTTTTTGATAAATTTATTTAAAAAATGTGCAATATCTCGAGAACGGTTCATGTTAGCGTTCTAAAGTTTATGTCAATCGTTTTCAAAGGAAATATTACATAAGAAATGTATAGTTGCGTAAATTTGTTAGTGGTTTTGAATTTTTTGTCAATTTTTTCAAAATTTCATTCGAAAATTTTGGGGGGTTCTGAAGATTCGATTGCGTATGAAAGCAATGGGCTTCCAGTCTTTACGGATTGTGATTTTTGTACCAAATTTGGTTCGAATATGTCCATTCGTTCATCAGTTATCGTCTCCACAGTCTCTCTGACACACACACACACACACACACACACACACACACACACACACACACACACACACATACTTTCACACATACACACACACACACACACACACACACAGCCATCACTTCAAAAATGTTTGATTCGTGATCAGGGATGCTTGAAATGTGCTCTCCCGTCGAAAACTCGAATTCAAATTATCGACCCCGTCACAATACTTTCCTTATACATTATGTATATAAGGAAAGTAATAAAGAAAAAAATAAAGACAAAATGAGTTTAAGTGTGTAAGAAAAATCATGTTCAGCCCACATCAGATTTTGACTTCAGGATTTCGGTTTTCTTACAGAAAATAACGGTGCTTTGTTGACATAGCGATAAATCTCTTTTACGCTTCTCAATGTGTAATTACCAATCATCAAAACCACATCAGCACCGAATGCTGTTAGTTTTATATACACGAGAGCTACTTTGATCGAGACTTACAGTTTAAAATGAGTTTCAAATCACTACAAGCATGCAACAATGATAGTTGTATAATCAATCAAAGAAACTGATTGTTAAAATTGTATTATTCATATAAAAAGCATTAAAATTGAATATCCAATACAAACAGTAACTTTATGAAGGAAATCTCATACAATGTCTAGTGATATACTTCATTTTTAACAGAACTATTAAGCTGTTTTAACTATCCTTAATAGATTTATTTCGTTACGCGAATTTTCGACAAAACCAAAAGTGACATCTCTAGAACCGGAAGTGGAAATCCTTAATGAACATCCCAACCCCTTCCGAAATTCGATGCTGAATCCATTTCTGTCATTATTTGACTCTGAATAAATAGTCGTTTCAAGGAAAATTTCCAAACCGGAAGTGGAAAGAACCGGAAGTTGAAATACTTATTAAATACCTCAACCCTCTAAGAATTTTGATGCTGCAACCATATCAGACATCTTGTAAACTCTACCCATAGCCAATTCTGCGAAATAAATGCAAGAAGAAAATAGATTATTTTTTACCGGGAGTAGAAAAACCTTAAATGGAAATCCTTAGTGAACTTCTCATCCCTCCCCTTAAATTTATCATGGATCGATGTCAGTCACGTTCTAAGCTCTATTTATAGCTGATCCTGAAAATAAATTTTTCAAGGTAAATGTAAATTCTGTGAATCGGAAAAGACATTTGCTGAGCTGAAAGTGAAAATCCTTTGTGAGTCCCCTTTCTTCCTCCAGAATTTAAGAAGTGAGATCATTTCTAAAGCTAAAAAAAAATTAACGTAACGTTTAAACGTAAAAATTATTAAAAAATTTCCAGATTTTAGAGGCAAAATGGTGAATTACTTGCAGAATTTCTGGAAAATTTTAAACTTTAAACGGTTTCTCAAACCTACATTTTTTCAACTTACGCATACTCTAGTGTTAGACGTAATGGGGATAAAATCGTAAAATTTTATGAGGTATTATTATATTCACTGCATATTTGTATAGCCTAACAAAATTTAGAAGTAAGATATGAACAAAATACAAAAAAAAAATTATAATATTTTGGTTGTTATTTCAATTTCTAAAGTATAGATTTCAAATTTACATTTTCAATTATTATAAACAATATTTATAAATTTAAGTACAGTTAAACCTTATTATTATTCTGTGTTAAAAATTTAATATGTATTAAAATTTTTTGTGTGAATATTCTATAGTTTATCCTATGGTATGTAAGCCATGCATGAATAAATTTTCTTTTCAAAAACCTCCACCAACGTTATGCACAATACACACACACACACACACACACACACATATATATATATATATATATATATATATATATATATATAATATCTAAATAGAAAATGTAAAACACAGGAAAGTAAAAATTGAATGCAAACAATGAAAAGTGCGACTAATTGGCCGGGGGATTGTGACACCCCTCCCCCCACTCTCCAAGTCGATACTTTTACTATGGATGGCCTTATTACCAACCACAATCACCAATTGGAAACAACAAAATCCATCGAAAGATGCACATAAGAAACCTAATACCTATTCACTCAACTATATTACTTTTTTTAATTTTATTACAAACGAACAAGTAAAAATTAAAAGATTCTAACCTAAAAATTTAGTTCATTTTGTATAATTTTAAACTTTTGTACAAATTTTTCAACTTAGAGTGAAAAATGAATAAATTTCAGTTGTCAGAAGTGATCTCCCCCCTTAATACTGAATCCATATTAGCTATCCATTGCCAATACTCATAAATTTAAACAAGAATATTTAAGTTGGAAGAGAAATAGGAAACGGAAATAAGCATTCTCAGTGAACCAATCCAAATCCTTCAGAATTTAATTCAGAATCCATATCACGTATCATCTCTATCTATAGCTGATCTTGATAAATGGATGTTTAAAATAAAATGAAAAATGTTGAACCAGAAGTGAAAAAAGAACCGGAAGTGGAAATCCTGAGTGAACACCCCACACCCATTCTCCTCCGGAAATTGACGTTGAATCCATCACAATCATCACCTAAGCTCTATCTATACCCAATCGTGATGAGAAATAAATGCTTCAAATAAAATGTTTTGGCAAAAATAATAGTATGGCGAAATTTCTCCCAAATCAATACATCCAATGTATCGAGCTTGCCAATATATCGATATTTTCAATTGATCAATGATTTCTAATGTATCGATAATGCCAATTTAGCTAATTTTCAATAATTAAAAACATTCTTAAACGAATTTTCAATCAAAACTCCTAAAAAAAGATGCATTTTATGCGCTATAATTCTGAATGCGATACAAATAGGCGCAATAAATATGAAAAAAGAATATATGAGAAAATCGAGTGGAGGCTGGTACTCCAGATATCTTCCTTACTTGGTTCGTAGTCATATATATATATATATATATATATATATATATATATATATCGTGAAAACCCAACCAATGACAGATCCCAAAGTTATTAAACTAATATTCAATAAAAGGAACACATAGCCGGGACAACATCTTTATATTTACTTAAGAGTGGCTTCCCAATTATCTGCATCGAAGCTCGCATAAGTTCTCAGGGAAATAAGAGAAATGTTTTTTCTTGGTTTTCTCTGAAATATCGCTATTTAAGAAAAATGATTCATTTGTTAAAATTACAATGTAATTTAATTAAAACTATACATTTAGTTACAAAAGTTTCTAAACATTCGAATCGAATGAAAAGTATTAACAAAATGTGAAATAAACTTGGATGATAAAACAAAATTTCAAAGAAAAGGCTATGTCTGGTAACATTCGTGCTGAAATACAAAAATAAAAGTTTGATGTGGGCGGCATATGATTTTCACTACAGACTCAAATTCATTTTATCTCTTTATTTGTTTCCTAATTCATTAAATTTACTTTAATTTCACAAAATAACACAAACAATTATATGAAATTACATTGAATTTGAACTTTTAATTCAATTTTCGTTTCATTTGGCGACTGGGCATATTTCCAAAGGCGATGTTGCAAAAGAATTGCAAAAAAACTGAAATATTTCGAGAACGTTAAGTCTTAGATTAATGGTGTTTTCTAATTACTTTTGCTTTCGACATACTCTATGGTCGGTACGTCGACATACTCTTGGCAGACTATGATGATTTTTATAATTTGAAACCAATGACGCTAAAATATCGCTCCTCCTTGACCTGACGCTTTTATGCTGCTCGGCAAGGTGTTACGTCACTATGCGTAACGAAACCGTGATCATTTGCATATCTTACCTTGCTGTTTCTATTGCCTGATTTACTTAAAGCTACACCTACAACTTTATGGTGTTGCGATTTCAGTTGTGAGCAGTGTAATTCTCAATAAACGACTACGTAACTACGACGATCCAGGACAAGCTAACCCGAGAATTTATAATACAAATATATAAATATACCTCAAAAGACAATGACATATTAAATGTGGAATTAATAGCTGCACCGCATCTCAATTTATTTCCAATAAACGACTTCATTCCTATGGTGGAATCAGTACTAGCCGACCCGATAACAATCATATACCGCAAAGGAAAACAACATGCTAAATTTGAACTTTTTATAACTGCTCCGGTTCTCCAGATATTATCTCAAAAAATGAGTGCATTCCTATGCCGGGCACAGGACGGGCTAAACAATTAAAATCTACAGCAAAAAGTCATACCGAATTTCATGTTACTGCTATTAAAAAGACATGATTAGTTAGGTAACACTGAAAAACAAACACCAGATCAAGTTAAATAAATGGTTCTAAAAACATCGCATATTGCATTATGCATTGCACATGTAAAATAAATATTTATATTTAAAGTAAACACCTACCTGCCATTTCTTACTGGGTCTGAAATTATATAGCGTGAAAAATGAAGCAAAAGAAAGGCAACATTCCCCTAGTATTCAATAAAAGGAGCACATAACAGGAAGAACAGCTTCATATTTACTTAAGGATGGCTTTCCAATTATCCGCGGCGAAGCTTATGTACGTTCTATATGAAACAAGATAAATACTTTGTTCGTTTTTCCCTAAGATAGAGACAATAAATTGCATTTTGGGGGTAGTTCTTTTTATATCGAGTATTCAATGTTTATTGGAAAGAAAACGAATTTTTAGAAGTGCACAATGCAGAGTCCATTTCGAAAATAAGAGCTTGCAATTTCGTCCCAGTAACGCAACAGTAGAGCATCGGCGGCCGTTTCGAGATCTAGGGTTCGAGTCCCGGTTGGGTCAGCAACGTTCCTTACAATGGAGCCCAAACAAATCAACCTTGTACGTTAGTGCAAAGATGTTGGAGGTCTGAAGACCCCAGACCGTGCGACTCACATAGTGGGTTTAGAGTAGTTAGCTCACGACCGTGAAATGATACTTCCTCAAAAGGCACCCTAGGTCTACCATCCCGCCAAAAGAACATTTATTTAGGTCTAAATAGATAACAATTTATGAAAAATATTGTGGATAAACTGACAGTTTTACGTTATATTTGAATTTGACAAGTACGTCTATTTTTCAAAAATGGGAAACGGGTTATTGCTAATATAGATAAAAATATCATTGGAAAATAAAACTTAGAGTGAGGTATATTAACATAACAAAAAATAGATTAAAATTAAAGAAAATAATAAAATTTTAAAAGAGAAATTTAGAAAATACATGAAAAAGAAGATATATGGAAAGGGCAAGAAATTTAGGCACATGGAAAACGAAAACAGAAATTTAAGAAATTTAGGATGAAGTTTAGAAAAAATACAAATAAAAAGGGTCAAAAGAAAAAGAAAGGAACCGAGAAAATAGAAAGAGTTAATATAGCTTTTCTTTAAACAGAAAATATGGAGAGAACACAATAAGTCTATTTTAAGTTAATAAGAATGAAATAAAGGGATTCATTGATCAAAATTGCTTAGAGCAGAATCTACTCATAAGCTTAGGTCACTTTAATAGAAATTTCCATGGCAACAAGAATACATTTTTTAATTTTATCTACTGAAGAGGGATTTGAACGACCTTTGGAGAGCCAAATTGGTTTATTAGAGGGAGAGGGTTTGCAAAGATGAAAATTTTTAGAAAAAGGACAATCGAAAATATAATGGTCAACGTCACCGAATTTATTGAAAACACAGTTATTACAGTTAGAGGTGGATTTAATTTTAAAAAAGTCGGAGGTTTTGATGTCGGAGGTCTGAAAGTCACTCTAGTGCGAATAGCGTGGATTCAGAGGACACAAGGATGTTGAGCTCCAATTTCAAATGGAGAGGATAGCGACCTGAGGAAGCTAACCTGAAAGATAAAAATAGCATCAGGAAACTTGCCTGAGGGGAAAATGACAGGAGGTGGTCAGTCGGATGGACAGTTGAACGCCCGTCTAACATTAGAGAATAGAGAATGCAGAGTTCACTTCGACAATAAGAGTATGCAATTTCGTCCCGATAGCTCAACGGTAGAGCCTCGGCTGAGAAGTCCGAAAATCCAGGGTTTGATTCCCGGTCGGGACAGCAAGGGTCTTTACAACTAATGTAAACAGATTGCTTATATATGTGGTTGTAATGAAATGAAACTTAGAAGTGCAGTTTAAAAAATCTGATGTGGGCAGCACATGACTTTCCCTGCAGACTTATATCCACGTTCTCTTTATTTTAATTAAATTTATTTCACTTTTAATTCAATTTTCGTTTTCCTTCGGTAACCGAAATTATTTTCAAAGGTGGTGTAGAGAAAATTCGAAAAACTGAAATATCTCGAGAACGGCTAGTCCTAGTGTAATGGGTTTGGTTTTATTCTTTTCGTCGTTAAAAATTACGTATTAAACGCGCATTTATTGGATATATTTGAGTATACCTAGTTCTTTAGTTTAGAATTTGACAATTTTTGCAGGCCATTTTACAAAAAAAAGCAGGTTATTTTTTTTCGAATCGTATCAAAATCTAATCAGCACCAAGGTGATCCATAAGTGACTCATGTACCGAATTTTGTGAAATTTGGTCCTTTAGTTTTTCAGTTAGAGTGGATACAAGCTTTTGCGGGCCATTTCGCAAAAAAAGGCTGGTTCTTTTATCCCAAATCGTACCCAAAACTAATCAGCACCAGACTCGCTCACAAGTGACTTACCTACCAAATTTTGTGAAATTCGGTCCATTATTTTTTTAGATAGAGTGGATACAAAATCTGCACAGACAGACAGACACACACACAGACGTCACGCTAAAAATAGTTTTTTTGTATTCTAGAGGTCTCGAAACGTGTAGATCCGTCGAAAACTCGGGTTGTGATTTTCGTCATGATTCCAATACTTTCCCTATACATTACCATGTATTGCAGGGAAAGTAAAAAATTAAAAGATTACGTAGCTTTTGAAAATCTTTCATGTCCATTTTCTTAAGAGCAGTGGGTAGCGTCCAACTAGTTGTGTAAACTCTTTTTGGTGGAAGGTGAAAATAATTTAAATGTAAAAATTTTGTAATTACTTGAAAAACAGAAAATCAATGCAAGTGATAAAGGGAAAACTGAAATAAATGAAGCAAAAATAAAAAAGCAACACACATATATGCCTACCAATCTCTGTTCTAATAAAATTTTGAAAGCATTTTTGCTTTGGCAGCATTTCTTCTATAATTTTCTTAGAGTGCAGGGCTTAGTTTTACCTTATAATAACAATAGGTGAAGCGGGAATTTAACTCGGACTTTCTGAATTACATCCAGTTATGATACCAACTATACCACTCCGACGATGGAAAATATTTCACTATACTAAACATTTTGAACCTTCGTAAAAAGGTCGACTTGCTGCCGTATTTTACTCTGGTTACTACACCTATTATCTCTTGTTTCAAAAAGGTATTTACAGGGTTTATATTTTGCTTATCAGAGAGAGAGAGAGAGAAATGAAAGAATATTTAAAATAAGGTAAGAATTTATATTAGTACAAATGTTTTTTAAAAAAAATGAGAAATCGAATTTTATGCAGTCTTCTTATCGAAAAAATACTTAAATACAAAAATATTTCTTGTTATTGCATTAGTTATTGGTTAATTAGTTTTCATACCTGCATAATTCATGGAGTTAAAAATGCTCAAAAATTGAGATTCTTAAAAAGTAAAATCGATCAAAATTCTAGAGTCGTAATACAGGAGGACCGATACAGTTGTGTGTAGGTCAAATAAATTCTGAACTACAGTAGTTAGAGCTATGGAAATGATGCAGTGGTATAGAAAATTGAACATGTGCTACCAGATGAGAACGATTGCAGAGCACCTGGTGGCAAAATTAGAAAGTTATCGCTCCTATCTTGGAAACTATAAGAGATACAGAAAAAAAATAAAATTGTAGATTATCGACGAGTTGGTAAGAAAAGACATTTTGCAGATACTAATGGTACAGAATCTCTACGCGTTAATGTGAGTATAGTACGCAAACGACTGTGATGTGCAACACAGCTTCTACAGGTAAAACATGCAAGCCAATTCGCAAACGATAGCAGATGATTCACGTGTTATTCGAGTGGACCTTAATGAGTAAAGTGTCAAAAAGATATGACGAGCTATTTACATGAAGATTATTAGGAGATTATACAGATATACAGCGAATTCGGACTGCTATATGGAATTTGCTCTGGAAGCTGCACGTCATTATTCCTTGTACTTGATTGTACTTGATTGAACTTGATTTGTGTAGGGGGATTAAAGGGAAAATCCGTTAGAAAACCAACCTACCATTTCCGATGCTGAATCCATATCAATCATCATTTTAGCTATATTTGTAGCTGATGCTATTATAGATGGATAGTAGTATAGATGGTGCAAGGAAAATGGAAATTTTTTAATCGAAAGTTACCTCTCCAGAACTGGAAGTGAAATGCTTTAGGGAACTTCCAACGCCTTAGGGAATTTGATGTTGAATCCATATCAGTTATCGTCTAAGCTCTATTTATAGCAGATCTTGAGAAATAGATGTTTCAAGGCCAATTTTTGAATCGGAAGTGGAAAAGGGAGCCAAAAGAGGAAATCTTTAGTGGGTCACCGCACCTCTTCCAAAATTTGATGTCGAATCTATATCACTTATTATCTAACCTCCATTGATATAAAATCTAGAGAAATGAATGTTTCAAGGAAAATAAAACTTTTAAAACCGAAAATAGAAAACCAACCAGAAAGGACGTTTTTAATATCCATTCCCCCTACCTCCTTCAGAATTTGATGCTAAATTCATATTAATTATAATCAGCTGTTTCTCAAGTTCTATCAGATCTTGAGAAACAAATGTTTAAAAGAGGAATTATTAGTTAAAAAAAAGAAAAATATTATAGCAATCATTGTTGTGAAAAATAACCATGATGCAATTTTTGTGTTCGCGACGTCATTAGCCTTCCTCGGGGGGAGAGGGGAGGGAGGAGCAAGTTACCCCCCGGGGGATACATTGTCAAGTATAGTATTAATCGAAAGATTATTTTTCAAGCACTTTAAAGCGAAAGGTAACACGTTATAATTGTAATCATATGGACCAACAATACTGATTTTTCAAATTTTTTATTTTAAAATTTGAAAAAGATAAATAAATAAGCCCATAAGCTGCTTAAAAATAGATTTTGGTATGAAAGAATCGAGTTAATTTTATGTGAACCACAGTTAATTTTATGTGAACCACATTTATGTGTGGAGTATCTTTGGTTGAAATCGGAGCGTTACGAAAAATGTAAGCACTTCAAACGCTTATATCTCCGAACCTAATAGAAATAAATGTAAGCAATTTTTCCTTGCTTTGTCGGAATTAGGGTACAGGTTATGAATATATAAAAGTAACTTCTATATTTTAGTAATCTGCACATTTTTTTTTCGAAAAACCTTTTAAAAATGTTTTTCCAAGATAATATTTTTTTGCTTATTTACATCCAAAATATCCATGAAACAGTAAAAGATTGATATGCATAGTAAGGGACTAAAATGTGTATAAGAAAATAATCTAGTTTCTAGATCTATAGTTTGCATTTAAATAGCTCATATAGTTTTTGAGTAATCTGCTTGTCAAGATGAAGAAGATTGAAAATTTTCCTTTCTCCAAGTTTGTAATGTTTATATCTCTAAATCTAAAAGTCCTAGTTATGAACAATAGTCAAGAATTTATAGTTCTTTGAAAGCACTATAAGTGTATATAACTAGATATGGAGTATATAATTAGATTCCTATTCAAGGATGCTCTAAACATCTCTGCCCATAAAGGTTCAAAAGTGAAAGACCGTAATGTGTTTGTATTGATGTCAATTGTTCTGTAATACATAATTCCGCATGCCTTATAATTTACGCGATTTTCTTAGATTCCGATTTCTTGAAGTATATAATATTTACTTACAGCAATATGTACTATCATTTCAAAACAAACTGTTCACTTATCAATGTCATTATGATAATAATTTTGTTTAGCAGTTAATTGTCCTCTGCTGCATGCTGAATACAAAAAGAGAAATTTAGTTTTGTACTTCTGATATATAAACTTTTCCCTTTTGTCTTATAGCTTACACATGCTTCAAACTTGTGTATTTCAATCTCTTGTTTTGCATTCAAATTTTATAAAAATATATAATTCATTTGTAGTTTAAATGATTTATTTCGTTTCGCTTCTGATTTTTCGTAAATGTCCTTTATCTTATGAGAATCATTATTTGAAAGTTATTTTCTATCCGTAGTATGCTCAAATATGAAAACCAATAATAATCTGTTCTGATGTCACATTTTCTGCAATAATTTCGTCCTGTTTTAAAATTTAAAAAAATGTCAAAAATACAAAACATTTCGCAAAACATAAAGTTGTTAAAATCTATGCCTGAACAAACTTATCTTATCCTTCTCTCTATTTGCATTAAAAATGAAAATAAAAATAAATAAATAACGAGAATATATTAAATAGGACTATATCAATTATTGTCCCTATATACATACTATAATGCATAGAGAAATTATTGTGACGGGGTCGAAAATTTGGATTTGATTTTCTGACGGTAGAGCACGTTTCAAGCATCCCTGAACTCGATCGTTTTTCAGATAATGTCTGGGTGTGTAAGTCTGGAATGGAGAGTTTCGAATGTATTTAGTACAAAAATTACAATTTATGAAAACGGGAAGCCTATTGATTTTAAACACAATCGAATGTTCGAAAGACTCCCCCAAATTTTCAAATGAAATTTTGAAAAAATCATCAAAAATCAGAATTTTCAACAATACTGGGCAAATTAAATGGCATGTGTCTCAACTCAATTTTCTCATATCAGAATTCTTTTAAAATTTTGCAAAAAAATTATTTTAAAATCGGTATTGTGGATCTATATGATTACAACTAGCGTGTTACCCTTCACTTTAAAGGACTTGAAAAAATATTTGGATTGATACCTTAATTGACAATGCACCCCCCCCAGGGGGGATGGGGTAATCCCCCCCCAAAAAAAAAAGGCTAATTACGCAACGAATAAAAAAAATGTATTGCGGCTATTTTTCGCAATGATTGAACTATTAAGTCTTGTGATCATTGAGCCTTAAATAAACCCTTTTATGCATGATTATGCCAAATTTTGTCCTATACGGCCAAGTTAAAAAAATATAAAATTTCGAATAGAATTCAAAATTTTCGCTCGAATTAAAAAGAAATTATACTTAGTTCTAGATTTTTTTTTATATAAAAAAGCCGGATATAAAGTTTCGTGAAGTCCATTATTATTTGTGGCTGTACACAAGAACTCGACCACAGAACGAACATCCCTCCAAAAATAGTCAAAACGTGTTCAGGAGGTCTTAAAACATATATTGGCATCAAAATCTCGAAATCGAAAATTTTTGTGAAAACAATACTTTCTTTGTACTATAAATATTTCTTATGTAATTTTTCATTGGAAAATAATTGACACACATTTTAGAATGCTAGCAAGAACCTTTATCGAGATACTGCACTTTGTAAAACAAATTTATCAAAAAATCATATAATTAAAAAAATAGTAAGTATTGTGAAATAATGTTATTTCCACATGTAATATTGTGGTAAATTTGCTAATACCATTCTCGTGGATCTAGTTTGTTCCGTTCACTTAGTTGAAGACCCAGACCGTCCGACTCGTCCAGAGGACTTAGAGTAACTAGTTGGACGGCCGGTTTCTTCCGTTCACTTAGTGTAATAGTTTTGTATTTTGACGTGTAACAATTTGTTAACAGTCATTATATATAAGAAATACATGTCAGCAATGTTTGTAACGCTTGGCGATACATTTGGTGATGTTGGTGACTTATTTTGAGAAATATATCTAACTTAGCGATATTTCGTCCCAGATTATCAAAAATATCGTTAAAATTGCAAAATTAACGCCCGAGTTAACGAAAATGACGTCAATTACAATATTTTAATATATGGACAATATTGCTTGTTGCGGATGCTATGCGTTAACAACTGTCAATCAGAAAAGAAGCAGCCTTTGTAACCACTCCTGCTTTAAAAAATCCAAAAATGACTAGCAGTGACACCTGTATTCAAAGGAAAATTTTGAATTATATTGAAAAATTTGCTTTAAAAATAGAATTTATACACTTCTAATGTTTTTAACCAAGTACAAAATCGTCTTGATTATACTATGCAGAATTCAACTTTGTCGCAAAATCTATATTTCAAGATTTTTGACATGATTACAAATATTTAGCCAAGTCCTTCACACATATAATTTATCATTCTTCTTTTATTACATTATACCTGAATTTTGAACACTGGGCTATATTTTAAGTACTTGAAAGCCAAATTTTCACGAAATACCAAATGCTGATACCTGAATTTTGAAAACTTAGCAATATTTTAAGCACTTGAAAGCCAAATTTTCGCGAAATACCATTACGGCAATACTTTCGAAGTACACCCTTAAGACTTCCTACTGCTCCACATCCACCCATAATGCTAGTAAACGTGCAACAGGAAGTTTTCTCCTGCATACAAGCATGTATTGTGGCAAATAATGGGCATATTGAATATACTCTACGTTGAACTGTAGATTGTAAATGTAAATAGCGTTTTTGAATTAAATGAAATGACGTTGTCTACACATTTAGTGATCTTCTAAAACTTTCTAATTGACTTTTTCTTTATCTCTCACTGTTTGCGAAATCGGAATGTTAAATTCCAAATTTTGCCGATAGGAGAACTGACATCCATACCATCTGGTAGCGTATGCTCATTTTACTATACCTCTCAGTTCCATTGCTCTAGCTACCATCGTTCAAATTTTATCTGCTGTACTTACAACGGCCAGCCACCCTATATATAAATTATTTAGTAGGGAAAAAATACTGTCTTAAGAAAACGTATAAAATGGCATACTACAGAATTACTTTTGTTTATCATTTTGTCTCGCTTTTTCCATTAAGGCTTGAGACAAGTGCTATAAATGCGTTCTGATCAGTTAAATAAAACGGAATGGTCCGCTAAGTGGTTTTCTCTTTATTTTTTGCTAGGTATTGTATTACAAGTACTGCTTCCTATATAAATTGTAAGAAATTTGTTCGTTTGTCTTTTTAAGAAATAACAGTATTTTTACTTACAAGGTAATGTATAGGGAAAGTATTGAAATTGTGTCGAAAATCGCGACTCGAGTTTTCGACGAATCTGCACCTTTAGACGCACCGATAGAAACAACAAAACTAGGAGCTAACAATTGATAGAGAAACGCAATAATAATAAAATAAGACCCAGAAACGCAATAATGAACAATAACGAACGGGCCAAAGACGAAAGAAGTAAAATTAATAGTCCCATAAAAAGACGGTTTCGGAGCAATGCTATATATCCATCAACTAAGACAACAGAGCTAAAGACTCGGAAAAGCTAAAGATCAAATACAGAGGAACAACATAACATAAAATCCAGTAACATAAGATAAGATCCAGTAAATATCAACAGTAATCAACATTAGATCCAGTAAAGATCAAAGAAATAAACTTGCTCACAAAACATCAAGCGCAAAAAGAGCTTAAAGCCCACAAAGCACACCAGCAGCACAGGACAAGAAACCACGAAAACAGTTTAAACAAATTCAAAGGAAACAAGATTACACAAATTGCCACTACTAAAGACACGTAAATAACCTATTTGGAAGTTAAAAATTATTAAACACACATTAAAATCATAAATTTAACATAAATTAAACATCAAAACCATGTTTAATACTATTTAATCTAAAATTAATGTTTAATACTATAAGTGTAAATCGACCACTATGAGTTAATATATTTTCGAACACCGCCCATTTTCACCGTCATCAGAATGGAATCAAAAGTCCAGAGAACTTAAGTTCTGTCCCGTGGTTAATATAATAAATGCAAAGACTTAACTTTCTAGGACACCGGAAGGACTTGTAGAGGGCTTGGAAATACTTCTTAAAAACATTTGCTCCGCACTCGAAAGGGGAGGGGGATTGAAAATCTGGCTGCATTAGGTTCTGTCTTGTTTTTAATATTAAAAATATGCAAGGATTCAGATATACCAGATATAAGTGCTAGTTGATATAGATCACCAGATATAAATGCTAGTAGGTGATATAGGTCACCAGATATAAGTGCTAGGTGATATATGTCACCAGATATAAGTGCTAGGTGATATAGGTCACCAGATATAGGTGATTTGGAAGGTTAAGAAAAACAAAAACACTTAGATATTCAGGTATATTATATGGCATACAATACATTCTTAGGCATCGTTTGCATTATATCATAATTTTTAAACTTAATTTACATTACAATATATCATAAAATTTTAAGCATCGTGTGAATGTTCAGTGTATCACATTTAAAATTCATACCGTTACGATATGGGCATTGGATTACTCCCACGTAAATTGAAGCTGAGCACGTTTTGTGACTTCACTTATTTATACTTACCTGCAAAGTTCTCATCAAAATGTCATTAACGTTTGATCAATAACTCGTGATATGAATAAAAATCTGATTTGGGCAACACATGACTTTCCTTATATAATGCAATGTATTTAGTTTTGCAGTCAAAAGATAATGTATAAAATCCACGGCGCTGTGTTTTTATTGTTGAATTGTACATTTGGCGATTTTCCGGATTACAACATGTAAAACTATTTCAAAATACTCAATTACCTTATACTTCGAGCAACTCTAAATAAACAGCCATCAATATTGATAGCATCCTGAATAAGCGATATATTCCATATATTAAAATACCTTAATAATTACATCATCAATTAGGCGAAATTTTCATTAATTTAACGTCATTTTTGCAATTTTGACGATATTTTTGTTAATCTGGGCCGAACTATCGCCAAGTTGAAAATGCTTTGCTAAATTATTCGCTGAGTTTGCCAAATGCATCACCAAGTGTTACAGACAAACGGAGAGAAGAGTATTTCTTATATACTAGAAGGTATGCCCGTCATATGATGGAAATCAGAATTTGGGGGACATTACTTCCCATTTGGCGTCATTTTTATCAATTAGGCGACACTTTTGTCCTTTTAGCAACATTTAAAATAGTCGTCAAGTTGGCGATATCCCGCTAAATTTCTCGCCAAACGTTACGAACGGACGGACAGAGAAACGTGTTAATTTTATAGTCTACGCTTATGGTATTTCTAAGATATTGAACTTTCATCATCCAGTCGTCATTTTCATTGATTTAGCGTCATTTTTATTAATTTGGCGACATTTTCGTTAATTTAACAACATTTAAAAAGTCAACAAGTTGACGACATTCCGCCAAAATCTCGCCAAGCGTTATGGACGGAGATATAATTTATTCTTCTAGCAGATAAATGACTATTAGCGTCCAAATGCAAAAGTATTACCTAAAATATCTTTTCACATGAATAAAACTAGCTAGATCCATGAAATTGATGTCACCAAATTTATCGCATGACATTACTTATGTAAAGTGAACATATTTCACTATAGGTAATATTTTTTTTATTATTATTTTATATGATGTCTTGATAATTTTTTGAAAAATGTGAAATATCTCGCGAACGACTCATGCTAGCGTTCTAAACTTTATCTCAATCATTCTCTAATGAAAAATTACATAAGAAATGACTATTTGCGTAACTTTATTAAATGTTCTAATTTTTTGATGATTTTTTTCAAAATTTTACTCGAAAATTTAGGGGGTTCTGAACATTCGATTGCGTATCAAAATAATTGGCTCCCTGTATTCATGGATTGTAATTTCTTACCAAATTTCATTCGAATCGGTCCATTTGTTCGTCAATTATCGTCTCCACAGCCTCACTGACACACACACACACATCATCTCAAAAACGTCTAATTCGTGATCAGGGTTGCTTGAAACGTGCTCACCCGTCGAAAACTCGAATTCGAATTTTCGACCACGTCACAATACTTTCCTTATACATTATATGTATATAAGGAAAGAAAAATTTGGGGATGTGGTTTCAATACGCAATTTATTGAATTAAAAACACAAAATTTGCAAAATTCACTCGATTATTTTTGAGAGATATCACATATCCTGTAGAAGAGGGATCTTCAAACTGTTTTGACCACATGCCCCTAAGTGTTAATTTTACTTCGTGTACTCCTGAAAATATGTTTTACATCACGTTCACATGACAAAAATATTAACTGTTGAGAAAAATGTTCACTTTTCATATGTATTATCATGCGATACATTTGGTGACATCAGTCTCGTGGATCTAGCTCGTTCCATTCATGAGAAAAGATACCTTGAGTAATACTTTTGTATTTGAACCCCAATAGTCATTTATCTGCTATAAGAATAACTTATTTCTCCGTTCATAACGCTTGGCGAAATTTCGGCGACGAAGTGGGCGGAATGTCGCCAACTTGGCGACTTTTTGAAGTGTTGCCAAATTAACGAAAATCTCGCCAAAAGGATAAAAATGACGCTAAATCAATGAAAATTACTACTAATTATCGAAAAAATATTCAATATCTTGAAAAGAATATAAGTATCTACTATAAGAAAACCCTACTTTTTTTACTGTAAAAGTAGTAAATTTATTGCATTATATAAGGAAAGTCATGTGTTGCCCACATCAGAATGTTTTTCTGCCAATGTAAAAATCATCTTCAGAAAAAATAAATATTAAATTTTACCTCCACGTATCGAGTGGAATAATGTGTACCTCTTAAGATACGTGTACCATACTTCAGAGACCACTGCTGATGAAAAGTAAAAGTACTAGTATTTCAAGCATGGCCCGTTATGAGCCCTAAACGATTGTGTGCATTTGATTATGGGTGAAACTAATACTTGCAAAGCATTCATTCAATAATGGAGAGCTTTTTTACTATTTTATGATTTTGATTTTTCCCACATACATAGCTAAAATATACAGAGAAAGTATAGCGAGGAGGCCGAAAATTCGAATTCGAGTTTTTAACGGGAGGGAGCACATTTTAAAAATCCTTGAAAACAAACCCAACGTTTATAAAATGGTGTGTGTGTATGCGTGATCGCCCCCCCCCCCCTAAAACTTTCAAATAATGCTTTGAACTAAATATTAAGAAATCGAGACTTTCAAGTAATAATAAGTAAATAATCATCCCAGACTTAATTGTTCATTAAAAATATGTCACACCTTTTAGAAGGGTAGCATGAACCATTTTCGAAATATTGGGCGATTTTCTAATGAATTTCTGAAAAATCATTAAAAAATCAGGACATTCGCAGCACTGTTAAATATTTATTAACTTTTCACATAGGCATTTATTCACTAGCCATACCATGAACCGTTCTCGAGATATTGCACGTTTTACAAATATTTCTTTCACAAAATTGGCATAGAATTAAAAAAAAATAATCATCATTAAGTACGTTCACTTTCCATATGCAACAGTATGCAGCAAATTCTTTGACACCATTCTTGCGGTTATACTTGTTTCATTCATGAGCGAAGTTGTTTTTGTAATAGTTTTGTATTTTAACGCCCAAGAAATCGCCAATAGTTACATGTTTAGCGGGATAGTTAATAAATATAAATTGTATTTTGAGGAAGATTACGCACGTGAGTATGAATAAGTCATACTGTTTGAACTCATAAGTTGTCAAAATTGGCCAATTTCAATTTACAGAGGGTTAATTCAATGCCAAAAACATTGTATCATATCAGATTTTTAACCATTGTTAGTTGAAAGCATGCAATAAACGGCATTTGTTAACTATAAGTGATGCCCTTCCTTTCAAATAAAACAAAAATTATATATAAATTCATAATTCCTTTAACATTTTAACGTGATTGTTTATTAATATACTTTTTCCAATGGCCAGGAAATTTGATTATTGATCATTCGCCTATACAGCGACCGAGGCGTGAACCATTTTGTCTTTATACAACGTTGCCACGTAGTACCATAGGAGTTGACCACATCACTCGCTTAAGTCACCCAATTTTTTTTTACCGGAGCCCAGAGGGGTTAAATCCACAGGGACCGTTCCCTCCTTCTACTGTCACCAACCACTTTAGAAAACTTCCAGACCCACAGATTTAATGTGCTCTTACTCCGAGTAGGCACGGTGATAGTTTGGACTTTCAGGAAATCGAACTCGACACCTACGAGTACAATTTGCATGCCTTAGCCCCTTCGCTATCCCGTCCACATTTTATAATGTACTAACTTCCTAAAGTGTAATAGGTTTCCTGCAATAACTGTCGACTGCGCATGCGACTAGACTCGCACAACCTCATCCTTAATTTGATTGTAAAAAATCTAATGTGGGCAGCACATGACTTTCCTTATATAATGCAATAACTTTACCACTTTTACGGTAAAAAAATTAGGTTATTCTTATAGTGGATACTTATATTCTTTCCATGATATTGAATTTTCGTCAATTATTCGTCATTTACATTGATTCAGCTTCATTTTTATCCATTTGACAAAATTTTCATTAATTTAGCAACATTTAAAATGTCGCCAAGTTGGTGACATTCTGTCAAATTCATCGCCAAAATCTCGCCAAACGATAATCTCGCCAAGCGATTTAGCTTATAAATCTAGTTTTCCTTACCATCTTATGGAAGGAGAAATAAGTTATTTTTATAGCAGATAAAAACCCATTCTTTGGTACCGTTACGTGGACGATGTTTTTATTATTTGGGATAGTGATTTAAATGATCTCTGTCTTCTGTTGGCTAAGGTTAATGAGTTTTACCCTTCGGTTAATTTTACTGTTGAGCATGAATCCAATTGTTCTTTGCCTTTCCTTGATGTTCTGATTACCCATTCCTCTTTTGTTTTTCACACTTCTGTTCTCCGTAAACCATCTTTTACTAACTCCTGTATCCCCGCTAATTCTTATCATCCTATTTCCACTAAAAAAGCCTCTTTTAACGCTTATTTTAATCGCGCATTTAATTTTTGTTCTTCTATCCCTGCTTTGACTAATAATTTTAATTTTATTTCTAATCTTGGCCATGAGGCAGCTTATTCTTTTGAGTTTATACATAAGATTTCAGCCCATGTTCGCCGTAAATTTACTCAAATTGATACTAAACGTGTTGCTTTAAAAGATCGTTTAGCTTATAAATCTAGTTTTCCTTACCATCTTAAGATCTTCCGTCCCTTTATTCAATTCTGTCATGAATATGGTTTCCAGCCTGCTCACTCTAATAATTACCACTTTATTTAATCGTATTCGTTCTGATAAACTTGAGGATATTGATAACTTTAAAAGCTATGCTGGGATGTATGTGGTTCCACTGTTGTCTCCCGATGGTGACTATACATTTTATATTGGCAGTGCCAAACGCAATGTCAGCATCTGTTTAGCAGAGTACGCTCGTGATGTCAAAGGTGGTAAACTTTCTACTGCTCTTACTCAATATGTAGTTAATGATAATTTCCTACCCGTTTTTGAAAAAACTTTTCTCATAATGCGTTGTACTAACCCACGTAATATTATCCTTCATGAATCCTTTTTACTTTCTCTGCAATACATGGTAATGTATAAGGAAAGTATTGGAATCATGTCGAAAATCGCAACTCGAGTTTTCGACGGATCTACACGTTTCGAGACCTCTAGAATACGAAAAAACTATTTTTAGCGTTGCGTTTGTGTGTCTGTCTGTCTGTGTGTCTGTGAAATGTATGTATCCACTCTAACTCAAAAACTAATGGACCGACTATCATAAAATTTGGTAAGACCCTTGGGTGTGAATCGGATGCTGATTAGTTTTTGGTATAATTCGAAAAAAAAGAACCCGCCTTTTTTGCGAAATGGCCCGCAAAAATCTCATGTATTCACTCTAGCTGAAATACAAATAGACCAAATCTCACAAAATTTGGTAGATAAATCACGTGTGAGATACTCTGGTACTGATTAAATTTTGGTACGATTCGGAACAGAACAACCTGCCTTGTTTTGCGAAATGGCTCGCAAAAATCGCCAATATCTAAAAAAAACTTAGTATGTTCAAATGTATCAATTAAATGTTTGTTTTATACGTAATTTTTGACGAGGAAAAGAAAAAGAACAACTCTATTACTCTAGGACAAATAGTTCTCGAGATATTTGAGATTTTTCGCATTTTTATTATGCCGCCTTTGGAAAAAATGTCCAATTACCAAATAAAAGCAGAAGTTGAATTAAAAATGCAAATTTATTGTCATTTTGTACAATTAAGCTCAATTTAATGAGTTCTTAAAGAAATAAAGAAAAAATGAATTTGTGAGTCTGCAGAGAAAGTCATGTGCTGCCCACATCAGATTTTTGTATTTAAGTGGATTACGTGATCTATTCATATAATATGGGTGTAATTATTATTTTAATTTTTATTTAAAAGCTACCAAACATATTTTGCTGAAATTTTTTTCATATATTTTTTAGGATAATTTGAATAATTGCTGAAATTTTTGAAGCAATTTATGAATTTTTACTTTGCTTAAAAAATGGTTGAGTAATTAGGTCCCATAAAGGTTCAATGTATTTCAGTTTTTCTACCCAGGTTCAATCCAGAACTATTTGGGTGATATTATTCATTTATATTTCCACATGTCCCACAGACCGCCCAACATCATAATAAAGTTTAATTTCGATAAAGCCATTTTTTCGGCAGTTTTCGAGCGAACGAGCAGATAGACAGAATAAACAAAGTCATAAACACATTTTGCCCATGTTGAAAAGTGTTAAACATTTAAATTTTCAAAGAACTTTGAAAAGGCATTTCACGCTGACAAATTCTTATGACCGTACCTCGAAAAGTGTATACTTGGTGCTTGTTTTAAAATTACGTACACGGAACATTCTCTAATTTAAAAAAATAAAACTATCAACTTTATAAAAATTATGGCTACTGGGATTTTTTTAAACGTTAAACTTTCTTTAAAAAAAATCTGGATTGTACCTAAAATTGTTTGATAAAATAGCTTTTCAGTGGGGATATCTTTTCCCTCGTATTTAGAAATATTTTCCAAAAATCTAAAAATCTATTGAATTTTTCGAATTTTTGAAGTTTCGGTGCACGGTTCCGGATCTTTAGCTAGATTTAAAAAAGGACACATACTTCAAGGTTAGGTAGGGGCTTTGGGATAAGAAACCACATACATGCAGGCTAGGTAGGTCTGGTAGGTCGGTCGGTCTGGGTCTCAACAACAACAACACATGCAGGCTAGATGTGGGATGCGCAGCTGTTTTATAACGTGTTAATATTACAGATTTTGCACGAGTTGCTACATAAGTCAAACTAAAGTCCTTCAAGTACATGTTGAATGGTGCTTTGAGGACAACATCCTAAATCTGAAGGTGAATTTTCTAATCTAATGTATAATAAAATTCCAGTTGTTTTCAGCCTTCACTAACCAATATGAAACAAACACTGGAGCATGCACTGATGTGTATACAAAGAATAGCGAATATTTCGAAGATCAGCCAAATTTAAATAGATTAAATTGTTCTACCGGACTAGGCTATTTTTCGGCTGCCAAATTTCAGATTTTTAGCTGCCAAATTTCAGATCCTTAGGAAATGGAAAGTATGTTAAAAATGTCATCTAAGAAGCTAAAACAGACAGACAACCATCAACCATAACGAATTCACAGAAAGATTTAGAAAATAGATTTCAATGGATTGATTATATTAGTTTCTTTTACTACCAGGGATGAACGAAGCGATTTGTTCCGTGGAGTTTGACAAGCGACAGTGAGCAGAGGACAGTAGCACCTTAGTAAGATTATACAAACTACTTCATAGCGGTTCAACTCCATTTCATTTAAGTAAAAGTGAAACATAGGAAACAAATCAGGTAAACACAAAATACGTTGGTTGAAGCGCAATTCCGTTCGCCCGGTTCATTTAAAAGTAAAAACATCCTGGGTTACATAAAATATATGTTCACCAGTTTGTTTTGATTCTAAACACATTTTTTTTTAAATCGATCACTGAGTCTTAGAAGGACTGTGATGTACATCGTAGATGTGTAAATATTTCAATATTGTTTAAACTTTCAATTTACATTTAAAAATTAAAATATTAAACAACGCATTTAAAATTAGTAACATGTTTGAAATTTATAAAGTATTTAAAACAATAATATTTCTAAATTTAAATTATGTCACGGTACACAAAGTGTTTTTTACTTTCCTTATATACATAATGTATAAGGAAAGTATGGTGACGGGGTCGAAAATTCGAATTCGAGTTTTCGACGGGAGAGCACGTTTCAAGCATCCCTGATCACGAATCAAACATTTTTGAAGTGATGTCTGTCTGTGTGTGTGTGTGTCAGTGAGTCTGTGGAGACGATAACTGACGAACGAATGAACCAATTCGAACCAAATTTGGTACAAAAATCACAATCTGTAAACACTGGAAGCTTATTATTTTCATACTTAATCGAATGGTCAGAACCCCCCTAAATTTTCGAATGAAATTTTGAAAAAATCGTCAAAAAATCAAAACCGCTAATAAAGTTACACAAATAGACATTTCTTATGTAATTTTTCATTAGAAAACGATTGGCATAAATTTTAGAACGCTAACATGAACTATTTTTGAGATATTGCATATTTTTCATAAAAATTATCAAAAAGTTATATAAAATAAAAAATAAAAATATTTCCTATTGAGAATCATGTTCACTTTTCATATGTAATACCATGCGATAAATTTGGTGACATCATTCTCGAGGATCTAGCTCGTTCCATTCATGAAAAAATATACTTTGAGTAATACTTTTGTATTTGAACGCCAATAGTCATTTATCTGCTGTAAGAATAACTTATTTTCTCGTCCATAACGCTTGGCGAGACTTTGGCGACGAATTTGGTGGAATATCGCCAACTTGGCGACATTTTTAATTGTTGCCAAATTAACAAAAATCTCGCCAAATTGATAAAAATGGCGCTAAATCAATGAAAATGACGACAAATTGAAGAAAATTCGATATCATGGAAAGAATATAAGTATCTACTATAAGAATAACGTTTTTCTAGCTGTAAAAGTAGTAAATTCATTGCATTATATAAGGAAAGTCATATGTTGCCCATATCAGATTTTTTTTTATTTTACTTAGACTAAATAGAAACATAAAATTTATATATTCATATTATATAATTTATACAATAGATAATACGTTTTGAATATAAAATATATAAGAAAGCAGGTCACAACTATAACATGTCTTTATCCAATTAAAATTAAAACATGAATTAAAATACATTTAGAACGAAGACTGCATGCGCATCTATTGCCTGACATGTCGATTTCTGATTCAACTTGTAGATAAGTAGTATGTAAGCCTATCAACGACAGAGGAATTAATACTCTTAAATTAAATTGCAACATTTTTATATTGAGTTTCATTTTGTTTAACAATATATGGCGCTTTGCTTCGATAGTCGTCTTGATTTAAATTTAGCTCAATCCGTTTTATCCCGTGGTCGATATTATAAATGTTCAATGCTTCAGTCTTCTGGGTCACCGAGAGATTCTAAGGTGTCTGGAAATAATTTTTGACCCCCGTCCCCCCCCCATTCAGTCCAGCGCCGGGGAAGTAAATAAAAATCCTGCCTGTTAGATTCTGGTACCATAAATATACAAAGATTTAGCCTTCTAAGTCTGTGGTTCGGGAGCGTCTGAAAAAAAATTTCACAAAGAAAATTCTCCGCTCTCAAGGAGAAAGGGGGGGGGGGAATCGAAAATCTGAATCCGTTACGCTTCGTTATTTGTTTATAATAGCTTGTTTTATAACTATTTTACATATATATTGATTAATTCAATGATTTTCAAACTCCATTGTGTCAATAGGAGTTACTTATTTCCCAATTACAGGAGGGGTTTCTTTTTATTTCATTTTTTTCACGTTTGTTTCCTTTTTTGCAATTTGGTACTAATTTAAATACTTTTATAAGTGTTTATGTGTCACAAATGTTTATATGTCCCTAAAGTATTTATATGTGACAAAATTCTTGTATGTCTCATAAGTATGTATATATTTTATATGTTTTCGTAAGTCATACGAAATGTTGTCCTTTCACATGAATTCCAATGTCATCATTATCGAGTACTTTACATAGTATCTTTTTCTGCAAACATTTTTCATTTTCTTACCAACCGTCACACAATCAGTGCATTCTGTGACGAGAGTTTCATAAAACTCTAAACCCAATGGGTCGGCTTCATACCTGTGGCATTTAAATATTAAAGAATGAGGTTGTTTAGGTTCCGTGGAGGCTTCTGAAAAGTCTGGAAATACATTACTCCCCCCATCCCCCGTACTTCCTCCGCCACCGAAAGAATCAAAAATCTGACTCTGTTTGGTTTTATTCTGTGGTCTAATGCAAAGCCTGATTCCTCTAATTAAACATTGAAGAAAGACTCCTGAGGGTGTAAGAATATAAAAACACATTAGGCAATTATTATATAGATACCATCAGGACAGCTTCAATGGTACGTCAACTAATAAAAGCAATCAATCGCTATACTAAATGCATACAGATCATATCTAAATGCATATAGATCATATTTAAATGCATACAGATCGTATCTAAATGCATGCAGATCATATATAAATGTATACAGATCATATCAAAATGCATGCAGATCATATCTAACTGCATACAAATCGTATCTAAATGTATACAGATCATAGCTAAATGAATACAGATCATAGCTAAATGAATACGACCATATCTAAATGCATATAGATAATATTTAAATGCATACAGATCATATCTAAATGCATACAGATCGACAATAGGGTTTGGAGAGCGTAGTGGTCAAGGTCATAACCCCAAGTACATAAACTAATTGCTTATTTAACACAATTGACTATCAGAGCCCCATCGTCTTTTCAATTGAAAATATGACCCCAGTACAAAATGTTTCCCAAATATTATGCATTACAGAAAAGGTACGTCAACTAATAAAAGCAATCAGTAGCTATACTAAATGCATACAGATCATATATAAATGCATATAGATAATATCTAAATACATACAGATCATATCTAAATACATACAGATCATATATAAATGTATACAGATCATATCAAAATGTATGCAGATCATATCTAACTGCATACAAATCGTATCTAAATGTATACAGATCATAGCTAAATGAATACAGATCATAGCTAAATGAATACGACCATATCTAAATGCATACAGATCGACAATAGGGTTTGGAGAGCGTAACGGTCAGGGTCATAACCCCAAGTACATAAACTAATTGCTTATTTTACACAATTGACTATCAGAGCCCCATTTCAATTGAAAATATGACCCCAGTACAATATGTTTTCCAAATATTATGCATTACAGAAAATGCAAAATTTATATAACTTCCATTAATTTAAAGGAAAATATCTACTCTCATCTACACTAAATTGTTTAGAAAATATTTTTCATCTCCTGCTTAAAAGCACTGAAGATGGGTTTTTTTCCTCTTAAATTTAAAGAATTGAAGATTGCTGTTCTCACTCTATCTTTTATTTTTTTTTCTCTTTCGCTTCTTGCATAAAAGCAGAGAAAAGTGCTCGAGACCCGCTCCGATCAGAAAGCAAATAAAAAGGGACGCCGTGTAAAGTGGTTCTTTGTTTGTTCTGGCGAGGCGTTCAATTACAGTCGATGTTTTCTATACTAGCAGTGAGCAAGTATTGAAATGAGATTTTTTTTCCTTTTGTCGTCTTTTCAGAATTTTGTTGGCTCACTTATGCTTTTGTTTACCGGCGTGTGTATGTCGAGTACATATAGTTTTATGTAAAATTAGTGAAATAAACAATTCGATTTACAAAGTAGGGTTAAATGTGATAATGGAAAATAACAAAATATTTTATCTTAAAGTTTAAAAAGAAAAACTGATTAAATGTGCAATAAAAAATTAACTAGCGTGTGGCTCCACTGGACTTTCTCATACCATAATCCATTTTCTTGTTTTTAAATTTCACAAGAAAAATTTTGAAACATCGGTATCCTGGGTCTAAATGATTACAACTATAGCGTGTTGTTCTTCACTTTAAAGGGCTTGAAAAAAATATTTCGATTGGTATCATACTTGAAAATATACCTCCCAATAGGGAATAACTTACCCCCCAAGAGAGCTAATGACGTCACGAACAAAATAAATTTTATCGCGGCTATATATACATTGATTGAAACTATTAAATCTCTTGAGGATTGAGTCATAAATAAACCATTTTATGCATGATCATACAATATTATATCACATTTTGTCCTATATGCTGCCATATTCAAAACAAATAAAATTTCGGATTTTCCACTCGAATTTAAAAACAATTCTATCTAGTTCCAGATTTTTTGATAACAAATCCCAATATAAAATTTCGTAAAAATCCCTTAGTATTTGTGGCTGTTATCATGTGCACAAAAAGTTGACTACAGACATCAGACAGACAGACAGACAGATAGACAGACAGACAGACAGATAGACAGACAGACGGATATCACTCCAAAAGTAGTCAAAACGTGTTCAGGAAGTATTAAATCATATATTGGCATCAAAATTTCGAAATCGAAAGTTCTAAAAACGTTCGATACTTTTTCAATGCTATTCGATGCTTTTTCAGGTATTTTTTCAAATACTTTTTCAATACTACGATATCAGAAAGTAACAAGAAAGATCAATCATGCATAAAGCATTGATTACAAAACCCTTTCCAACTCTAATTTTATTTTAACATCTCTAAACTACGATACATTCAGCAGTAATATTTTTAAAATTATCACAATACTGCAATAATTAATTATATTTGAAAATTTAAAATTTCATCGAAAAAAACGAATTTAATTCAAATGACGTCATCGAAATATAAATCGCCTGGCTCTCTGTGTAAAAGCAGTAAATATTTCATTCATACATTTTTAATTCATTCATCACAGTACTACAATAATTTATTCTACTTCAAAACTTAAAACCATAGAGGTAAAAGTAATTTAACTCTATGCATAAAACTTCACTGAAGAAGTCTGCCATCAAATCGTCTGCTTCTCTATGTAAAATCAATGAAAGTTTCATTCATATCATCTATATTGCAGACTCCTGAGCAAAATAATTTTGCGTTAAAGAAATTCAGCAATTCTTACACAACTCATCTTACAGCCTAATCTATTTACATTTTTCATAAGTGAAAATTAGGTTTCGTTGCAGAAATAATCAAAGTTTGATGATCATTTAAACTCAAATATATTCTTATTGTATTGTTTCAGAATACAGATGCACAGAAATTAAGCAAAAATAAAGCGGCTTTAGGACCGATACGACACTAAAAGTAAATTAAAATGAATTTTAAAAATCACGATTTTGACACAAGGTGATGCCATATTTTATTTTTAAGTGAGTCGTTCTCTGATCTTGTAGGATCTCTTCATATAATGGTCACGTGATCTCTTCATATAATGGTCACGTGATCTCTTCATATAAAGGGTTTAGTTATTGCTTTAATTTTTATTTAAAAGACTACAGGATATCTTTAGCTGAAAATTATTTTATATATTTTATGGGATAATTTAAATATTTCCTAAAACTTTCGAAAAAATTTATGAATTCGCATAGAATTCGCTTAAAAAATTTTTGAAAAATTAGGTCCCATAGGGTTCAATGTATTTCATTTCTTCAACCAAGGTTCAATCCAAAACTAATTGGGTGCTATTATTCATTTAGATTCCCATAGGTCCCGCAGACCCGTCTGAACAACATACTGAAATTTCATTTTGATAAAGTCATTTTTACATTAGTTATCGTGCTAACGGACAGTCAGACAGATAAACAGACAGACAGACAGAATGAACAAAGTCATAAACACTTTTCAACTATGTTGTAAAGTGGTAAAAATGATAGAGCAGTATAATAATTTAAATATACTCTGAAACAAAAAAATCGACGCACCAAGAAGGCGTTGTCCGATTGTAATGAAATTTCGTATCCAAAGACATTTTGAGCGAACATGCAAATGAATAAAATTTGGTGTCCAATAAATAAATAGTGGGAGCTTCAGCGCATCGAAACTGCGCATTCAGCAGGTGTATATAAGGAGCGATTCTGAATCTGTGGTCAACATTTCTGTTGCATTTCGACTGCGTATATCTTACGTCTTTGGTAGTCATTTCTGGCACACTGACAGCACAGTGGTACGTAGACAACATTCTACGACCGGTTGTGTTGCCGTTCCTTTTGCGACACCCCTGACTTACTTTTCAACAAAATAATGCCCGGCTGCCCACGGCACGTGTTGCTATTCATTGTCTTCAAGCTTGCCCAACACTTCCTGGACCAGCTAGGTTTCCTGATCTCTCTCCCATGGAGCACATTTGGGACGTTATGGGAAGGTGATTGCAGCTATCCCGGAATGTTGACGATTTAGCCTGACAGTTGGAGACAATTTGGCAAGACATTCCGCAGGACACCATCCGTGAACTTTAACAGTCTGTGCCACGCGGGGTGACATCTTGCATCTAGGCCAGAGGTGGACCAGCGCCTTATTGACTTCCTCCCTTTGTATACAATCAAACTCTAAATCATTAAAGTGTTCTCAAATTTTAATCGTTTCTTTTTCTATGTATGTGCTTCACATCCACCAATTTTTATCACAATCGGACAACTCCTTCTTGGTGAGTCGATTTTTTTGTTACGTGTATATTACAAAATATAAATTAACACAAGGAAGGTCTGTAACAAAGAGGACTCAATATAGGTGTTGTGTTCAAGTACCACAAGTGTTCAGTATTTGTTAAAGTATATAGGTCCATAAGCAAAGTGATTTTATAATGACATATCAAAGAGTGTATACGTTAGATCTACCCATAGTGAAGGTAATGAACTCAGCGACGAATTGAGAAGACTATTACAAAGTTATATACCATTGTCTGACGAATAAGAATCGACAACAAAACAGCTACGAAAGGCATTTATTTGAAACAATATGGATACTGGCGAATATCTATGAAGAAATGCCAAAATAAACAATACTTACCTGGATAGAAATCATACCTGTTAAAAATGCCCTCCCCTCAACAATGCACATTTGAATTAGGGAAAGAATATGACCAGGTACTATGGAAAGCACTGCAGATATCGCCGTGTTACGGGCCCTGACTATGCGACTTTTAGAGGGGTATAATAAGATTGCAATGATAGGTCCATTAGTGCACACGTTAGGTCTAACTATAGTAAAGTGACCGTTTCCGATCGGATAAAAGTGATTGCAATGTTCTCCCCTCTATGAAAACATTCAAAAAGCTAAGGTAACACACTCGGCAATAAAGCGAGATTGCAAAAAAATGTCAATTACAAAACTTATAGAGCATTGTATAATTTGTAAAAATCGACATAAGTAATGTACGAAATATAAGGAATATTCCATATATGAGTTTCGTACGTAACGTATATCGCTTTTTATTAATTATACAATGTTATATATGTAAATTTGTGATTGACATTTTTCTGCAATCTCGCTTTATTGCCACGTTCGTTATCCTAAATTCTCAAATTATTTGCTAGACGGGGGGGCCGGACATGCAATCACTTTTATTAGATTGGACACGGTCACTTAACTATTGTTAGACCTAACGTGTACACTTATGGACCTTTTCTTGCAAAGTAAATGGATCGCTTCAAGTTTTCTAGGAATTCAAGGTCCTAGAATTTAAGTTAAAAGAATATTATCAATATATATTATCGTGCATTATATTAATAAACATTATCACACATTATATACATTATCGATAGCAACAGATAAGAAATAATTCTTTTAAAGACATTTTTGTCGTTCAAAGCTATAATTTTAAGAAATATTGTATTGAAACGTTTAAAAGGATTTGTAGTGAGGGTTTCAAGATTTTAAGTAATTTGATCTCACCTATGAAAGATTTTGTCAATTTTATTTAACAAATTCCATTTGAACGCTTAATTTTTTTTTCAACTATCCTTTTCGTGTTTAGCGTGCGAGTGTCAGATGAATAGTAACGCATGACTGTCTCTAAACTTCAAAAATATAGACCCAAATTTTCTGTTCGATAAAAAAAATCCAGTTCCCCAGAAGAAGGCAAAATGTTTTTTCGTTCATAAAATAAGCTTTCTTTGATATGGTTTCAGATAGATCTCGCATTGGACTGGCTTGGAAAATTTTATCATCCTTCTGATCTGTATTTTATGCATAAGAGCTCCTATAACCAGAAGCTAGAGTTTTAAACAGATTCCGTGCTATTACGGGCATATAAGTATGCCCAGAACGCACACATAAATTAAAATTTTTAATATTCTAATATCTAGCGAACGATTTGAAATATATTCTGATATCTAGCGAACGGTTTGTAGTATTTCCTAAATATTTGTGTTCTTGCATTTTTGTGCAAATGTACTTATAAAGAATTTATTCATTTGATAATAATTGTGAGAAAGAAAAAAAAACAGACGTCAACAAAGGGAAGGCGAATCAACATCCAATCAAGACCGACTCCTAAAGTAGCATTTACTTATGTGGGGCAAAGCAACGCCAATCAAGTTACGAAGGACAAGAAGGAAACTGCGTTTCTTTGAAACCAGATAAAAAAGGTCACCTAACTAAAAACACAGGACTAATAGGCTTGAAAATAAGCCTGTGCAGACTAATATAATATGTGACTAATATGAAATGTGCTATAGACTAATATAAAATATGCAGACTGATATAAAATATCGAGAGGTAGCGTGGAGTTCCAAGGTACGAAATGAACTAGCAGATGTGTTAAAAAAGTTCAAATAGTGTATTTTTGCCAGGCCAATGCCATGTCGGTGCAGCAATTGTGTCCCCCATGCAACATAGAGGTATGTACAGAGGTATGTATAGAGGTATGTATAGAGGTATGTATAGATCCCATGCAACATTGAGGTATATATTGATTTTTGTGTGATAATGCGTGGAGTATTTATATAATTTGATTTCGGCTTAACAAGGCGAACCACCAAGATGGTCTCAAAATACTAGTAATAAATCTCAGTTATCAAAAGTTTAAGAGTAGGTCTATTATTACATAAATGGAAGAATTTTTGTAAGTGATATCGCGATCATGTTTTGTAAATAATAATATAAGTTGTTTTCAATATAATTAAATTAAAAATGAATTTCAACAATCAAATAAGGGCCTTTAATGACCAGACTAATCATATTACTTTCCTTATATATATAGTAAAATGTATAAGGAAAGTATAGTGACGAGGTTGGAAATTCGAATTCGAGTTTTCCACGGCTGAGCACGTTTCAAGCATCCCTGATCACGAATCGAACATTTTTGAGGTGATCTCTCTGTGTGTGTGTGTGTGTGTGTGTCAGTGAGACTGTGGAGACGATATCTCACGAACGAATGGAGCGATTCGAATGACATTTGGTTTTAAAATTACAATCCGTGAATACTGGAAGCTTATTGTTTTTAAACACAATCGAATGTTCAGAACCTCCTAAATTTACGAGCGAAATTTTAAAAATTTCATCAAAAACTCAAACCATTTAATAAAGTTACGCAAATAGGCATTTCTTATGTAATCTTTCCTTGGAAAACGATTGACATAAACTTTAGAACGCTAACATGAACCGTTCTCGAGATATTGCACATTTTAAAAATAAATTTATCAAAAAATTCCTTAAACTAAAAAAAAATATTAACTGTTGAGAAATATGTTCACTTTTCATATGAAATGTCATGTGATAAATTTGGTGACATCATTCTCGTGGATTTAGCTCGTTCCATACATGAGAAAAGATACTTTGAGTAATACTTTTGCACTTGAACGCCAACAGTCATCTATCTGCTGTAAGAATAACTTATTTCTTCGTTCATAACGCTTGGCGAGATTTTGGCGACGAATTTGGCGGAATGTCGCCAACTTGGAGACATTTTTAAATGCTGCCAAATTAACGCAAATATCGCCAAATGGATAAAAATGACACTAAATCAATGAAAATGGCGACTAATTGACGAAAATCCAATATCTTGGAAAGAATATAAGTATCTACTATAAGAATAACCCATTTTTTTAATGCAAAAAGTAGTAAATTCATTGTATTATATAAGGAAAGTCATATGCTGCTCACATCAGATTTTTTTACCTTGCAGCAAAAGTAAGTAATAGTGTGTCACAGAAGAAGAAATAGAGGATTCTTGCATTCACAACGGAACTTAAAAAGTTCGTATTTTAAGTATTAAAAAATTACTATTTCTTAAGGAGCTGATAATAAATAATTAAATCACTAAGACAGTTAAGGCAATGCGCATTTGCCGTTTTTGATTGAAAGTTCAAAGTATCTCAAAGGCACCTACTAGCGTCTTATGCATAGCATTAATCTATTTTAAGTATAAACTTAGATATAAAATAGATTATTCTTTAACATTTTATAACTTACTGGATTTTTGACGCGAATCGAATTCCGAGGGTAGCTTCCTTAACACGGACTCAAATCGAATTGTGTGCGATAGTTACGCTGACATAATAAAATTCAACAGATTCGAATAAAATTACGTACATAGTTTGAACTAATCATGTTTTAAATCATAACAAGATCCACATTTTGAATTTTGATTTATATACTGAGACATTTGAAGTCAAAGATCAGACAATATCAAGTATATAGTGAAAAATCCGATGTGAGCAGACGATTTTCCCTACAGAATCAAGTTCATTTTATTCTTATTTCATAAATCTAGATAAATAAAATTGCAAATCTGTCTGTCTGTATGTCTGTATGTTTGTCTCATCATCAAGGAAGCTGAACAGAATTTAATGAAATTTTTCCCCACTTAAAATTTAGTCCATGTTTCGAGTTTAAGACCAGGGGTTGTCGAGATATTAATTAAAAACAAGAAATTAATCAATCCTTCCATAGAGATAGAATTATGCAGACGATATTTTTTCCGCCAATTTATTTAAAAAAAATTTTAGTTTTATGGAATCTTATTGCAATTATTAGTCACTTTTGAAAATCGCAGGTTTGAAGCATGAATTTAAATGAAAACTCCCACCATGTTTTTGTTTTTTTTCATAGACTCTTACTCGACAATGAAAAGTATTAAGAAATCAAAATGGTTATTTAAATATCAGCATTTATGAGGAAGATTCTATCTATATATCATGTTACTCAGCAACGCAATTAAATCAAATGTGTTTGTTAATTTTTACTTTCCCTGCAATACATGGTAATGTATAGGGAAAGTATTGGAATCATGCCGAAAATCGCAACTCGAGTTTTCGACGGATCTACACTTTTCCAGACCTCTAGAATAGGAAAAAACTATTTTTAGCGTGACGTCTGTGTGTGTGTCTGTGTGTCTGTCTGTCTGTGTGTCTATGTGTCTGTCTGTCTGTCTGTGCAGATGTTGTATCCACTCTAACTAAAAAAGTAATTGACCGAATTTCACAAAATTTGGTACGTAAGTCACTTGTGGGAGAATCTGGTGCTGATTAGTTTTGGGTACGATTCGGGATAAAAGAACTGTCCTTTTTTTGCGAAATGGCCCCCCAAAATTGTCTGTATCCGATCTAGCTGAAAAACTAATAGCTCAAATTTCACAAAATTTGGTAGATAAGTCACTTGTGGGTCACCCTGGTGCTGATTAGATTTTGGTATGATTCGGAAAAAAATAACCTGTTTTTTTTTTAAATGGCCCTCAAAAATCGTCGAAATCTAAAATTAAAACTACGTATGCTGAAATATATCCATTAAATGCTTGTTTTATACGTAATTTTTAACGAAGAAAAGAATACGACCAACCCCATTACACAAGGACTAGCCGTTCTCGAGATATTTTAGTTTTTCGTATTTTTTGTACGCCACCTTTGAAAATAAGTCCGGTTACCGAATTAGAACGAAAATTGAATTAATAGTGAATTAAATTTAATTAAAATAAAGAGAGTGTGTATATAAGTCTGCAGGGAAAGTCATGTGCTGCCCACATCAGGTTTTTACTATTATTTTTTCGATTTGAATAAAAAATTAATGGATATAAAAATATATCTTATAAATGAACGGTTTGATATTTCTTTTAATTATATTAATTACGGACTCCGTACATCACTTTCATTTATTTTGGCAGAGTTTGCAAACTTATATATTTTGTTTAGCCAATAAACTCATATATTGTGTTTAGCCAATAAACTCATATATTGTGTTTAGCCAATAAACTCATATATACATTAGCCAATAAACTCATTTAGCCGAATGTTGAAACTGAATAAGAGTGAACGGGTATATCATCTAATAAAATTTTAGTGCTTTCATTTAGTATATGCAAACGGTATCAGGATGCAAACGGTATCAGGATGTCTTCATTCTTCAGATCTGTAAATTCTGATCTACAAATTTGGCGGGATGTCGCTAACTTAGCAACGTTTCTTATGCGGTGTCAAATTGAATGAAATGTCGCCAAATTGAGAAAAACGACGCTAAGTCAATGAAATTAATTTTGTTTTAATAGAATAGAGTACTGAAATGATGTCTCGGTAGCATTTTTCTGTCAGTCCAACCGTCCTACTTAGTACTACATTTAGCGAATTTTTAAAATGTCGCCAAATTGATCAAAATGTTTGTAAATCCATAAAATATCTCAAAATTCATAAAACTGAGCTAATTAAATTAAATTAATTGTGTTTTGTTACGGGACAGTATTGTGATGATGTTTCGTAAATTTTTCGCCAAGTGAGACTGTCAGTTCTACAGTCGAACTTGGAGATCAATTTGGCGATTCTTTAAAATGGCAGTAATTTGACGAAAATGTCACCAAATTGATAACATGATGCTAAATTCATCAAAATAATATCGAATCGATGAAAATTCAATATTTTGCATAATTAAGTACGATTTTCTAGATAATTTCTGTCGTTTTCTGAGAATTAAAAAATATTTTCTTTTACTTTGTTTACTAACTGGACCAGGATGCTATATTCTTCAGATCTGCCCGTGAAGAGAATTATGTATATCGAGCCCAGAGAGTCTTATGCATTCTTTAGAAAAATTAAATTAATTATTTTATTAGAATATTTTGAATAACAAAGTCATTTAGAATACTATAGGAATTTACACAAAATTGTGAATGTTAAATTTCTTTATGTTTGTCTCATCATCACTGCAGAACGGGCTGCACCTAATTGGATGAAATTTTCGGGGTAGACTTGGAATAACCCCACTTAAAACTTAGTCCATGTTTCGAGTTTCTAGGACAAGGTGTTGTCTAGATATTAATTTAAAACACGCAATTAAAAATTCCATAGAGCATTATGCAGACAATATTTTATTTACCAATTTACTTGAAGAAAATGATATCATGTCGCTCAGCAACGGATTTTCCAATGTGTTTATGGGCAGACGATTTTATTAAATCTTTTCAGATTTAATAATAAAGATATGTATATAAAATAAATTTCATTGATATTGCATTTTTGACTGGATAATAAATTACGGTCTTCAGGTTTAAACATTATTATTATTGACATTTTCAAGTTATTACTCCATTGTGTTATTTCGACAAAAATTGCTGAAACTCATATATTGTACATTGTACGTGTAATTTGCTGCAAATGCACGAGTATATCTTCTAATCTACGAGAATATAAGTAATACATGTATTTTGGCATATATTTTGACATTTGGTATATATTGGAATCAATTATGGCCTTCTGGTATAAAGATTATGGGTATTATTGATATTTTCAATTTATTGCGTTATCTGTTTTATTTTGCTAAAGATTATTGAGGCTCATATTGTAATACAGTTAATCTTCTACTAACGCACGGGCATATCTTCTGATCTACGACAATATAAGTAGTACGGTTTCATATACAATATTTTTGCTTTTATTTTGGCATATATTGGAATTAATTACTGCCTTCAGGTTTAAAGATTACGGGTTTATTAATATTTTCAACGTATGCGTGCAATATGCTTATTCAGGATATATCTTCTAATATTCGCGAATATAAATAGTACGGGTCCCATAAAATTTTAACGCTTTTATTTTACATATATTGATTCAATTTCATATTTTTTTACATTTGTTTACAAACGGGGCCAGGATGTTTTATCGCTGAGATAATTTTATATAGCGAGAACAGATATTCATAAACTTCTTTTTAGGAGCATTAAATTAAATATTTTAACAGAATAATTTGATTACCAATGTCATTTAGTATACTATAAGAATTTGCACATGATTATGAATTTTAAGTTTCTTGATATTATATACTCCGTACGAAGAATGGATATACTGCTAGTAATTCATAAAATTGAGTTCAATGGCCCTATATAACACGCATAATTATTAAAAATTATAGAGAATTTACACTTTTAATTCAGTTTTCGTTTTTATTTGATACACTGGACGTATATTTAAAACAGGCGTAGCAAAAAATTTGAAAGAACTTGAATATCGCTAAAACGACTAGCCTTAGAGTAATAGTGTCGTCCTTATTCCTTTTATCGTCAAAAATTACGTCAAAAATTACACACAGCCATCACGTTAAAAATAGTATTTTTGTGTGTGTGTGTTCTAGAGGTCTTAAAACTTGCAAGTACTTGTCGAAACGATATTCGACATGCTTTCAATACTGTCCCTATACATAAACATGTAATGCAGGGAAAGTAAAAATCTGATGTGAACAGCGCATGACTTTCCCTGCAGACTCTTTATTTCATTAATAATTCATTAAATTTAGTTTATTTACACCAAATAACACGCATAAATGATGGACTCAAAATTGGCATAGCAAAAATGCGAAAAAACTAAAATATCTCGTGAACGGTTAGTCATAGTGTAATGCGGTTGGTCTTATTATTTTCATCATTAAAAATTACGTATAAAACCAAACAAGCATTTAATGGATATATTTGAGCATACGTGATTTTTATTTTAGATTTTGACAATTTTTGTGGGCCATTTCACAAAAAAGGCAGGTTATCTTTTTTCCAGTCGTACTAAAATCTAATCAGCACCTAGGTAATCAAAAAGCGACTTATCTACCGAATTTTGTAAAATTCAGTCCATTCGTTTTTCAGCTAGAGTGGTTACAGGTAATTTTTTCTGGCCATTTCGCAAAAAAAAGGCGCGTACTTTTATAACGAATCGTACTGAAAACTAATCAGCACCAGAGTCACACGCAAGTGACATACCTACCAAATTTTATGAAACTCGGTCCATTAGTTTCCGAGTTTGAGTGGATACATGCATTGCACAGACAGACACACAAACACACACAAAGACAGACAGGCACACACACACACACACACACAGACGTCACGCTAAAAATAGTTTTTTCGCTTTCTAGAGGTCACAAAACGTGAAGATCCGTCGAAAATTCGAGTTGCGATTTTCGGCATGATTCCAATACTTTCCTATACATTACCATGTACTGCAGGGAATATAAAAATGAATTTGAAAAAATTCGCAAACCAATGAATGTTTTTCTTTCCTTTTGCATGATATGACTTGTACAGTTGTACAAGTTACTACGCTGTCTTATACATTCATTATATACTATTTAATATATTATGGATTTAATACTTTGGATATTTTATTGTGAAATTAACATCTGAGTTATTAAAACATGTAGCTAGATACTCAGCTTAACTTCAGTTTCGGATGGCAAGAGACAGCCTAGTTTATATTTTCCTCTCTCTTTCCAAAAACAAATATTTAAAAAGTTGAATATGGAATCTGTTAAAGAAAAACCATTGCTTGAAAACAAAAATAGTCACGCTATAATCACCAAAATCAAAGCTGTAAAAATATTGGAAATAAAAACTCAGCATTTAAAGATACATGGAAATGTATTTATAACTCACAATTAAAACATAATTGGAATAAGTGCAATTAGGCAGAGAAAATGGCCCTATTTAATAGCTGGGATGATGCCCAAACTGCAATTTAGAGAAGATAAAGAGAAATTCGAAAAAAGATTTCTTAATAAATATTCATTATCATCACTTTTAAATACAAATTAGCGATTAGAATACCAATTTAATCGTTGCAAATAGCATTTATCTTAATATAGCCTACACTGAAACTGTTTTTAATTAAAACTTTCATCATCTTCCAAATATATATTTTGAGTAGTGTTAAGGAAGTAAAAAATTCTATCATTTATTGAATTTCTTACATTTTAAATCGTTAACGCTCTATCTTACATAATAAAGGAAAATGTCTGTGTGTGCGTGTCTATCTGTGTGTGTACGTATGTGTGAAGTCTGTAGAGGGAAATTTAAGCGTTGTACAGCCATAAAATTTGGTACATACTCCAAATTTGATACTTCAGGACCCGAATAGGTGCACCTCGGTGTCACTATTTTTTTAACAGTTTTCAACATAATTGAAAAATGTTTATGACTTTCTTCGTTCTGTCTGTCTGTCCGTTTGCACGATAACTACCACAAAAATGACTTTATCAAATTACAATTTTAGTATGTTGTTGAGACGATCTCTAGTACATATGGGAATGTATATGAATAATATCATTCAATTAGTTTTGGATTAAACCCGGATTAAAAAAGTGAAATATATTGAACCCTATGGGACCTGACTTTTCAAACATTTTTAAGCGAAGTTAAAACTCACAAATTATTTCGAAAATTTTAGGAAATATTTAAATTATCTCATAAAATATATAAAAAAAATATTCATCAAAATATGTTCCGTAGTTTTTTAAATTGTTTTTGTGGTTTAAATTGTTTTCGTGGTGCTATTTGTGGTTTTAATTAATCGATGATTCTAAAAAATAATTTTACAGTCCTTGATTAAAAATGTCTAGTAAAGTCTCGCTCTCACTTATTCTGAAGATGGACCAGCCTGCCCTATATAATAGTCATCCAGACATCAGATCGAAGGGCTATATATGATCAGGACAATCTCCTCATTCCTCTCTATTTTTTTTACTTTCCCTGCAATACATGGTAATGTATAGGGAAAGTATTGGAATCATGCCGGAAATCGCAACTCCAGTTTTCGACGGATCTACACGTTTCGAGACCTCTAGTATACGAAAAAACCATTCTTAGCGTGACGTCTGTGTGTGTGTCTGTCTGTGCAGATTTTGTATCCACTCTAACTAAAAAAGTAATTGACCGAATTTTATAAAATTTGGTAGGTAAGTCACTTGTGGGCGAATCTGGTGCTGATTAGTTTTGGGTATGATTCGGGATAAAAGAACCCGCCTTTTTTTTGCGAAATGGCCCGCAAAAGTTTGTATCCACTCTAACTGAAAAACTAATGAACCGAATTTCACAAAATTCGGTAGATAAGTCACTTGTGGGTTACCCTGGTGCTGATTAGATTTTGGTACGATTCCGAAGAAAATAACCTGCCTTTTTCTTGCAAAATGGCCCGCAAAAATCGTCAAAATCTAAACTAAAGAACTAGGTATACTCAAATATATCCATTAAATGCTCGTTTAATACGTAATGTTTAACGACGAAAAGAATAAGACCAACCCCATTAGACTAGGACTAGCCGTTCTCGAGATATTTTAGTTTTTCGTATTTTCGCCACGCCACCTTTGAAAATAAGTCCGGTTACCGAATGAGAACGAAAATTGAATTAAAAGTGAAATAAATTTAATTAAAATAAAGAGAACGTGAATATAAGTCTGCAGGGAAATTCATGTGCTGCCCACATCAGATTTTTTATTCCGGATAGCATTTATTTTTTCGTAACTCTCCGCGCCATTTTCTGTAGCGTACTGGAACATTTTCAATTCCATTTAGATCTCAGAGATCCGCGTGCGTCATCTAACCTGCTGATTTAAGCTGATCGGACGTAATTGTAAATAAACCATGTCTCATCAAGAGTTCAAACTACCAAACCCCGGCTGGACAAAAAACGCTTTAAAACGCTTTAAAACGCTTTAAAAGGATTCATTAAGCATATGACACGATTATCTATCACCTTTATAATATTAAGTGAAACCTCCAAACCTTAGGTTGAATTTAATTAATTCTTCTGTACCAAAAATCCTAACCTAACCCAAATAATTTAGTTACTTATTCTCTAAGATCAATTTCCATAGAAAAGCAAAATGGCTTTGGTCAAACCTAAGAACACGCCTCTCTCGGTAGAGAATCAATACATAATGTCTCCCTGTAAATTCAATTTATGTAGCGGAAATGTATTGGATGGACTTTTAACGTCAACTTGTCACATTTCATTCTTAATGCACAGTGAAACAGAAACCCAGTCGAACAAAAGAGGGGGGAGGGGGTGAAAAAGAATGAAACTGGCATGACATCTGAGTTGAAATCCGAAGGGAACCTTTTACTGTAACTCTATTTAATAAATCTGTAAGGATACAGGAGTCGAGACTTTTAGAACGCAAGATATAAAATGAGATGTTTTTCCTAATAATATAGAAATGTCTACTTGACGAATACGACCACAACTCGTATGGTATGACAAGAAACTTTTAAGATCGATGTAGGACTTTCGTTAGGTATATTTTATCCGTGAAATTAAAGATAAAATATAATTTATATTTCTATATTTCAGAAGTACGATAAATATGAAATATACTTAGCGGTTTTGATTGGACAATACCATTATGACACAACAAGAATCCTATGGGGTCAATTCATAACTTTCATTAGACTTCAAGGTACAATTTAAGCGTCAAATAAAAAATAAAATACAAACATATTTCTTCGTTTCAGACGCAAGATCAATTAAGAAGTACTTACCGCTTTTGATTGGACAATGCCATTATGACATGATAAGAATCCAATGGGTTCGATGCATAACTTTAATATTGGGTTATAATTTAACCATTAAATTTAAAGTAAAATATAAATGTGTATATACATTTCAGACGCAAGATCAATTGGAAAGTACTTGTCGGATTACTAGTATTGATTCGACGTCCACCTTAAATGATAAGTCCCGATCAAAGTAGTATAGGATAACTTTGACTACTACTTAGAGGACATAAAGCGCTAACAATTAATTAGATGACTTAAAGCGCTAACAATTACTTAGAGAAGTTTTAAAAAAATAGTACATTGACACAAATATTCGCTCCAGCCTAATATAAATGCTACTAGACTTAAAACTAAATAATTTATTTAGCAAGACATTTTTTGACTCAAACTCTTATTGCTAATAACGGCATATATTGTTGCGAATTTGTAAATTGCCTTGAACGGCATATATTGTTGCGAATTTGTAAATTGCTTTAAACGGCATATATTGTTGCGAGGCATATATTGTAGCCCAGAATCAAGAATCACTCAGCTTTTAAACACTCCGGGTGGATCCAGGACCCGGCCAATTAAAATTAAGAGGGGTTCACAACTTCTCCTTTCAGCCAATCGGAAATTCCTTCCATTTCAAATACATCCAGGGATCCGCCCCCACAACGGCAAAGTTTAAGGCACGTGCAGCTGCCACGTGAAGATCAGCACCACGGTAGCAACACCCAACAAAGCGAAAAAAACATGGAGACAACTGTCTCCACCTGCAAGCAAGTGCGACCTTGAACGACGTACGTTGTTCCTCGAGTGTGAGAGAATTATTATGGAATAAAAATGGCCACAATTCAATACAGATTTCGATACGTTTAAATATGCTAAAATATATACAATGACATGAGGGTTCCAGGACACAGATTAATTAAATAAACGTTTAAAAAGTACAGAAGTTATGCAATTTACAAAGGAGTGACGAATTCCGTCACGATACAAGTATTTACACTATATGCTTAAAACGTCATCGAAAAAATCGTCTGCTTCTCTGTGTAAAATCAATGTATATTTCATTCATATCAGTTACATTGCAGACTCCATAAGCTAAACAATTTCGCGTTAAAGAAATGCAGCAATTCTTATACAACTCATTCTACATCTTTTAGAATTTATATTCTCCATAAATGAAAATTAGGTTTCGTTGTAGAAATAATCAAAGTTGGATAATCATTTAAACTCAAATATATTTTAATTGCGTTCTTGTTGTTGTTGTTTCTGATGACCTCCTGTAATCAAATCATAGCCGACACTGAACCAGTGATACAGGAAAGAACGAACAAGACAATACAAGCGACCAAGTTTATTACGGACAAGCATCACTGACAAAAGTCAAAGGGATTGCAGCTTCACATTATAGATGAGGACCCAATAGGCGGAAGACTGACTTTACCTCGATATACAACCATGCCTTACTCGGGATTCGAACCCGAGCCCACCGGATAGCAGCAGACGACGCTATCCACTTCACCGTCTGGGCGGCTAATTGCGTTTTTTCATTATGTAGTTGCACAGAATTTAAAAATAACAGAATCTAAAAATAACAAATACGAAAATGCAGGAGTGCAAATCAGTAAACACAGTATCAAACCGGGGGCAATAAAATAGCGTGTATTTAATAGCAAAAAGCAACGATGAAGGGCCGGAAAAGCAGAGCACGGAGAGGCCAGAACAAGGAAGATACATTAAAGAATTGTATATCTGCCAGAAACGTGTTTTCAAGGGCACATTGTAGACAGATATACTAAAATCCGTTGTTTCTATGATTGCATAAAAACACGTGGTTAAAATTTTATGCAATATGTGCCCAACAACGGAATAAACGAGAATAATAGAAAACATACCAAATACGACAAAATTCAACGTTAAAACATAAAATACCACATAATCATGAAAAATATAGCGCAAAAATGCACAAACATGCAAAAAGGAGGGGCAACTCACAAGTCTGAAGGTCGCTAGCTTGAATAATCTTCATGGGAGTCCATTGCGTGCTCCAGCCTGATTGCTCACCACGCGAAATACCGCGTTGGAATAAACCAGACCAGAGAAGGTGGAAGTAGTAGTGCATAATTGCGGTGAGACAAACCCAAGAGTTCAGAAACTAAGAGAACTGACCACTATTATCGAGAACTGACCACTATTATCGAAAACATTTAAAGTATGGAAAACACTGTTTTTTGAAGCCGTAGCCTGTTTTTGTTTTATTTGCTTTTTAGATATCCGCCTTACGGTTTTTTGAGTGTCTTAAACTTTTTCTTTACTGGCCGAGGCGGTTTTTTTTAAAAAAAAAATTTCACGTTTTTTGTGTAATCGAAATTACTGCTTTTTTAATATTTTCACATTTTTATTTTTGCCCGCCGGGGCGGTGTTTATTTTATGGTGTTTCCACTACTATTGAATATCGTGCTTATACTGCGATCTACAAATAATTTGGGAAAATTGTACATATAGCATAGACTTTTGAGACGATTAATATGTGATAGTTTACACTTATTACTATAGAGGCGCTTGATGCGGAGCAAATGGCAAATGATAAGATTTTTAAAAACTTGGTTACTAAGGCAAGAAGAATAATGAGGGAAGAATTTTACATTGAATTTAAATTGATGTCTCTTATCATAAATAGAAGTATTGAATGTGTTGTTTTGTATATCAATGGTGATATCAAGATAATTTACAGATTTGGAAGGGTGGGATTCATTAGGTATTAACTCAAGATTGGATGGATAAATATTAAGTGCAAGTAAAGAATCATGTGCGGTATGAAAACAAAGAAAAACATCATCAATATATCGAAAAATAGAAATGTTACGAGTGAACAGAGTGGATTGTCTTTCGTGAAAGTAAAGATACATATTGGTGTGCATAGACCTACTAGTAGATCCTTTCGATACTCCAATCGTTTGGTGGTATACAGCATTACCATGTACAAGATAGTGTGAAAAAAAAACAAAATGCATAAATTATTAAAGGTAGATGAATCATATTTAGTAAGAGTATTTAATTTGAAGTAATAGAAGAGTTGTTTAATGACAGAAAATAAATCTTTGATGATGATGTTATTAAACCGATCTTTAAAATCTAAAGTTTCGATTGAGTCAATGGTAGTAAAGGATTTCAGTTTTTGAATAAGTTCATAGCTGTTTCTGATGATGCAATGTGGTTCTTAAGAAATTGCATAAAATAGAATGTTTAAGACTTTGAGAAGTTTTTATTAGCTTTTGTTGCGTAAGAGTTGTGTCCACTAGTAACTGTTCTAAATTTTATTGGGTCCTTGTGAAATTTGGGTATAATTTCTAAATATGGAATGTTTAAATTTTGATAAGTATCAAAAAATTGTTTGTATTTGGAAATAAGTTTTTGTTTTAAATCATGTATGGCTATTATTTGCAATTTGAAGGTATTTATTTGATTTAAATTGGATAATAATGTTTTAATGTAGAAAAATTTGCATAAAATAGTATAATTCTATACAGCTTTGTCAACATACGTAAAAACTAAGAATTGTTGCAAATGTGTAATGGTTTGTTTTAATTTTGATATTTGAAAATTAGACATATATATATATATATATATATATATATATATATATATACCGGGTGGTCAGAATTAAAACACCCCTACTCTGAGCTCTCTATACATCGAACTACTCAGTGTAACGGCTCCAAAATTGTTGAACATACTATTCAAGACATGGTGAAAGGAATTACGCGAAAAAAATTAGTTCCAGAAACACCGATAGGTGGCGCTGAACAACAGAAAATACGCTGAAAAGACACAAAATACACATTTGTAACACACTTTATTCGATCGCTCCAAACATTCATGTCACAAGGACCTTATCGATGCAGGGAATGCAGCTCAATATGGTTCCCTTCTTCAAGATGTAAAATCTGCAGTCTGTGGACAGCTTGTTCAACTGCGGATCGTAGTTGGTCGATTGAGATGCTTCTCAGATGCAGAGTGATACTGTCTTTCAATTCTGCCAAGGTTACCAGACGTCCTCGATAAACGAGAGCGAGAGAACGAGATGGCCAGGACTGGAGAACGAGATGGCCAGGTTGTCTGAAACGCACGACAATTACTCTACCATTAGTAAAATGTTTCCGAATAAACTGATGTACACAGAGTCCAATGTGTGGAGGCGCTCCATCTTGCATAAAGGTAATTGAATCAAGACATTGGTGCTGTTGCAGTTGGGGTACAACAAAATTTTCGAGCATGTTTTTGTACCTCCTGGCCGTCACAGTGCATGTCACAGGACCATTGGGAGTAGCCTCTTCGAAAAAGAAAGGTCCAAGAATGAATGTGGCTGTGAATCCACACCAGACTGTAACTTTCGGTGAGTGAAGTGGAATCTCTTGGAAGGTACGAGGGTTTTCCGTGTCCCAAATGCGATAGTTACGGATATTGACTGTTCCACTTAGACGGAAATGCCCTTCATCGCTCCATAGAATCTGCCATGGCCACGATGCAAGCACTTCAACTCTAGCCAGAAATGTCAATACAAAGGTCAGTCGCTTCTCCCTGTCGATGGTCAGCAAGTGGTGATTGTGACTAATTTTGTACGGGAAAAATGCACTATGTTTCTCAGTACGTCCCGCACTGTGCTGTAGGGAACTCCCAAGTCTCAAGAAACTCAACGTGCACTACTACAGCCTATAACGTTACCCATTGATTGTTCAACAATAGCGGTGGCAACATCGTCAACGACATCTGAACGAGTCGATTTGCATCCTCGACCCGGTTGAACTCCAAGATGTCCAGTTTTCTCGAATCGAGCGATCATTTTCCTGAAAGCTTGTGGAAGTAATTGTCATTTGCGCAAATTCTGAAGTCGACGAAACTCTCGAAGTGCAGCTGCAGCATGTCCTTTGTTTTCATAAAACAGCTTCACAAGCAAAGCGCGGGCCCGGGTTCGATTCCAGCCACTGCCAAAACTGCCGCCGTGTTCATGCGGAGTACGATCACGTTAAACATGTGGGTCCGAAAGTCCTTCCGAGAGGTTGGTGGTAGGGGAAGGAGGGTACGGTCCCTGTGGATGCCTCCCCCACTGGGTTTCGGTCTAAATTGGGTGGCATTTCCCGACCGTCCAAACAGTTACCTTACACCTTTCTGGTAGGTCGGACGGTCTGGGTTTCAACAACAACAAGCAAAGCGCGTTCTGGCAGTGTGACAGCCATCGCTGATAAGAATGAAAATTTCCCAGTTTTATCCCGTTTTATGCCCAGAACATAATAGCTGCAAACCAAGGGTTTATGCAAATTTTTATGCTTACAGCGCGAAATTGCAGTTACAATGACAGTTTAAGTTTCTTCACTTTTTTATCTTTTTTTTTCATATCAGCAAAAGAAATTAAAAAGAAAAAACTCCATATCGCATGTGTTTTTTTGTTTTTTTGTGATTATTTTGTGCCTTTTCAGCATATTTTCTGTTGTACAGCGCCACCTATCGGTGTTTCTGGAACTGATTTTTTTCCACGTAATCCCTTTCCCCATGTCTTGAACAGTAGGTTCAACAATTTTGGAGCCTTTACACTGAGTAGTTCGATGTATAGAGAGCTCAGAGTAGGGGTGCTTTAATTCTGACCACCCGGTACATCAAAGTTTTGTATCATTTGAAATTCTCCATTTGTTCAAGAGATGCCGGCACAGACTTGCACACGCACGCACACGCCCGACCACTCGAACATCTGCTACAAACCCTAGGGTCAGTAGAGTGGTCTGGGTTTGCAACATACGCATACACACATCCACAAGCACTCACACATACGCACACAAACACACACGCAGGCATGCATACGTACAGAGACATGCGCACACACATAAACACCCATACAGACACACACACGTCGAAAACTGGAATTTAAATTTCCGTCCACGTCTCTATACTTTCCCTACACACTACGCTATGCTTATAGAGAAAGTAAAAAGTGACATAGAAGCTACATTTTAACTTTCAAAGGAGGGATGAAATTTGTGTTAGATAAGGTCGAGATACGGTATATCTGACAATTACAGAATTTTATAAGATGCTTCTATGTAGGAAGCGAAAAAATATCGAAGTTTTCGCTCGAATATCATAAAATCATATCCAGTTCTAGATTTTTCAGAAGAAAAATGCTGATATAAAGTTTTATGAAAATACATGATTATTTGCTACATGTATTATGTACGCAATATATCAATCACAAACAGACGTCAGACAGACGGTCGGTCATCACTATAAATACAGTCAAAACGTAGTCTGGAGGTCTTAAAAGACATAATAGCCTAAAAACTCGAAGTCGAAAATTTTCGTGAGAACATTACTTTCTTTATACTATATTTCATAGCATGAGATAGTAAAAAGAGCCCTTTCCGCCTTCCTCAAGCACATTTCAATGCATATGCCAACTCAATCTATCACGGGAACACTGAGAGTGATTTGTAAGACATCGCACACGATTGGATCCTGTGGATCTCACTAGGTGATCACTAGTTAGTACTAGTTCAAATACGGGTAAAACGTGTGGAGAACAAGCATATAACATCATAACGTGCGATTCCAGCTTCAGGACCCGGATATTGTAATGTATAGGGGGAGATATGACTCATGAATATAAGAGATCGGACGGACATATCTGCGCTGTTGGCCAACGAACAGTACGTTATATGGCCGAATCATAACAACGCATAAAACACTGATTCACATAAAATTCTACAATACACTGTATATGTTAAGTGAATTAATGGCCTCCGATATTCATTGATTGTATAATATTCATCAAAGTTTTGTATCATTTGTAATTTTCCATTCGTTCAAGAGATGCCGGCACAGACTTTTACACGCCCGACCACTCGAACATCTGTTACAAACCCTAGGTTCAGTAGAGTGGTCTGGGTTTGCAACACACTCATACACACATCCGCAAGCACTCACACACACATCCACAAGCACTCACACACACATCCACAAGCACTCACACACACACGCACACAGACACGCGCAGGCAAGCATACGTACACAGACATGCGCACACACATAAACACACATACATACACACGCACGTCGAAAACTGGAATTTTAATTTCGGTAGACGTCGCTATACTTTCCCTACACACTACGCTATGCATATAGAGAAAGTAAAAAGTGACATAGAAGCTACATTTTAACTTTTAAAGGAGGGATGAAACTTGTGTTAGATAAGGTCAAGATACGGTATTTCTGACAATTACAGATATTTTATATGATGCTTCTATGCAGGATGCTCTCTGTGATAAACGTATGAAAAATACACTAAAATCTAGCAAGAATTGTCCAAAACACCATATTTGTTACAGGTGAAACATATCAGATACGTGCCTGAAAACTGTATTTTCCTTGTCTCGATGTTCTTATACCAGAATTTATTTTTAAGTAGCTAGTAAATTTTGTTTTGAATTTACAAGAAAAATTAAATATATCTGTATCACAGGTCCATATAATTAATTATAGCCTGCTATTATTTTAAAGGGATTGAAAAATATTTCGTTTGACACCATGTTTGACAAACGTAAATTAGAGCACAAACACAAATATTGTATCACAGTTATTTTTCATTACGATGATTGAAACTGTTAAATTTATTAATCATTGAGCCATAAATAATCCCTTTTATGCATAATCATGTCAAAGTTTGAAGTCTGCTGCCATGTTAAAGCAATGTAAAATTTCGAATAAATATCGAAGTTTTCGCTCGAATATCATAAAATCTCATATCTAGTTCTAGATTTTTCAAAAAAAAAAATGCTGATATGAAGTTTTATGAAAATACATGATTATTTGCTACATGTATTGTGTACACAATATATCAATCACAAACAGACGACAGAGAGACGTTCCCCACTCTAAATACAGTCCAAACGTAGTCTGGAGTTTCTAAAAGATATAATAGCCTACAAATTCGAAGTCGAAAATTTTCTTGGAAACATTACTTTCTTTATTCTCTATTTCATAACATGAGAAAGTAAAAAGAGCCCTTTCCGCCTTTCTCAAGCACATTGCAAAGAATATGCCAACTCAACCTATCACGGGAACACTGAGCGTGATTTGTAAGACATCACACACGATTGGATCCTGTGGATATGACTAGGTGATCACTAGCTAGCTCTAGTTCAAATACGGGGGAACCGTGGAGAGAACAAGCATATAACATCATAACGTGCGATTCCAGCTTCAAGACCCGGATATTGTAATGTATATGGTGAGCCATGACTCATGAATATGAGAGATCGGACGGACATATCTGCGCTGTTGGCCAACAAACAGCACGTTATATGGCCGAATCATAACAACGCATAAAACACCACAAACTCCAATCTTCATTGTTTGCTGTGCTATTAATAATATTGATTCTCTGAATGAAATGTAAACCGGTAGCTATATTTTAATTATTGAAATGAGTTTCTTTCCTAGATATTTACGCGATCGTATTTATAAACAATACTTCAGACTGATATTATACTTGTAGTGAAAAAAAAAGACTAAGAAGAGATTTTCTATAAAAATATTGTTATTTCAGTTAAATAAGTTTTCACCGATCAAAGATTTTAAATATCGTATATTTCTTTTTTTAAAAATTTCACTAGGGTCGAATTTTTCTGGACTGGAAATAAATTAGAAAAATACATTTTATATACAATTATGCGAAAAGTTTGTTATCATAACTTCCTTGGTTTCAGTTTGTTCCATAAACGAGAAAAGATTCTCGCTTAATAGTTTTGTATTTTTATGTCCAACGCTTCGCCAATAGCCATTACTATATAAGACGAGCTCTTCTCTCCGTCATTGTGTAACGCTTGGCGATAAATCAGGTGAATTTCGTGGATCTTTTTGTGAAATTTAGCCAACTTGAGGATATGTTGCCCAGACTAAAGAAACTATATTTAAATTTGCAGAAATGATACTACAATGACAAAAATGACTGCAAATGGATGAATATATGAGATAAATATTTTAATAAATGGGCAGTAATGCTTACTGCGAATGCTATAAATATCGATAATTGTCACTTTAGAGTTCAGCTAAATATAAGTTAATTTGGTACTTCAAAAATGCTTTATATATTGTCATCCGAAAAAGCGCCAAATGTACAGTTCAATGTGAAAAATATTGTGCCGTGGATATTATACTTAATTTATTTACTTCAAAAGAAGTAAATAATTGCATTATATAGGTAAAGTCATGTGCTATCCGCATCAAATTTTCTGTTATCTATCTATATATACTAATTGCCAAGTGTTCGTCTGCCCGTCTGTCCCGCTTTTTTTTATATTTCCCAAGTAGATAGAGACTTGCAATTCGGTACACGGATCGATCGTTCGAGGAAACCCCCTGGAAAAATCGAATTTTTCGAAAATATTCTGTATAGGGGATGCACCACGCCAAAACGTTCGAAAAGTGAAATGATAGAAAAGCATGTTTTGTTCTGAGACAGAAACTTCGCATTTGGTGTACTGGTAAATCGTTCAAATGGAAGAAAGTGTGCAATTTCAGATTTCCAATCCAAAATACTGGATTAAAGAATAAATGAAAAACGACTCTATCAACATTTGATAGAGGCTTGAAAGGTGGTACCTGGTCAAACATTTGATGAAAACACCCGAGACGAATAAAATTTTCAAATATGTTCTTTTAAGGGAGTGCTCTAAAGAAAAACGTTCGAAATGTGAATTGATAAAAAAATATTCTTCGGGATGGGATATACATTTCAAATTTGGTATACGGGTACATAATTTGGGAGGAAGAAAGTGTATAATTTCAGTTTATCTATATGTTCTACTTCAGGGGGTGCCGAACACCAAAATGTTCGATATTCGGAATAAATGAGATACGCATCCTTTAAAATGGGATCGGGTGTTGAGATTCGGTATATGGAGCAATCATCTGATAAAAAAAAACCAAAATATATGAAATTTTTCAAGAATGTTCATTTCATTTTAGGGGTGGGTACACCCCACAAAATATTCAAAAGTTGAGTTTCTAAACAAATCGCTTCGAGATAAGATAGAGATTTCGAATTTTGTGTACGGGCAGATAGTTTAGAAGAAAGTAAGTGTACACTTTTAGTTTTTCTATATTTGCAACTTTAGGGGGTTCCGCACACAATAAATGTTCAATTTGCTGCATAAATGAGAAACACATCCTTTAAAATGTGATAAAGACTGGAAATTTGGTACATAGGTCAGTCGTTTAAAAAAAGCCGAGAAGAATAGAGTTTCTCAAAAATTTCATTTAAAGGGGGTGGTTGCTCCACACAAAAACATTCGAAAGGTATAATGCTACAAAAACATATTCCCGATGAAATAGAGACTTTAAATTTGATATAATGGTAGATAGTTGGAAATGAAGAAGGTGTACAATTTTAGTTTTCCATATATTAGTACTTTAGGGCCGCTGCATGGTAGAATTTTGGATATATCGAAAAAATCAAGAACTTCTGTTTTAAGTGAGATAGAATCTTGCAATTTAGTACACGGGTAAATAGTTCAATAATACTCTAAAAAAAATCGAATTTTTCAAAAATGTTTTATAGACGGGGTGCTCCACATCCAAACGCTCGAAATGTGAAACAATATTCGTTCCTAATTGATGTGTTTAAACATTCAACAAATATTCAAAATGAAATTTTGAATAGTAGATATAAAAAATGCATTGAAGGTTTTAAAATATGCATTTCTAATCTAGTTCAAAAACTATTTATATACTTTTTATATAAGTATGCATTTTAGTGCTTCTTTTAACTCATTAGATTATGAAACAATAAATAAGTCAATGTTTTATGTGCATTGTGCAATTTTCTATGAGCAAATAAAAGACTCTAGTATGCAAGCATTGAATATTTTACAATGATTATGTTTTTTTAGTTTTGGAAAATTGACAATTAGGTTAATATTTATTAAATTTGCTTGATTCTAAGTAGAATACGCAATAAATACGAACTGTAAATATATTGAAATTATACTTTCTACAATACATTGTATATGTTAAGTGAAATAATGTCATTTGATCAAAACGTACAAATTTCGAAAATTTGATAGTCGTATACGTTAATATACTAATTAATTATTTTTTAATAATCTCTGCGATTGTATAGGATATGTATGAAGAATTGGAAACAATAAGAGAAATTTAACCAAGGGAAATTGAAACATAAATCCATTTCTAACTTGAGTTAAAGAAATACTCTCCCTCTGCATGCCGAGCGAGAAGACAAGTGTAGGCAGCTAAGCAATAGGTTGCATATATTAAAAAACATTTAACAGAGTATTTTTCTTTTTCAAAATACATTTGTAAGATATTTTTTAAACCTAAAACAGGATTTTAAATTATTATAGGTTTCCCACATATTTATATTTCCCGAATCCAACATATTTATATTTTCCGAAACCATTTTAAAATTGGTTAGAGCATACTAAAGTGAATCTAAATAAAATGCTAAAAAAATCGAATTCCATTCATTGAAGTGTACTCCGGTTATTGAAAACATGAGAAAAGAGATACATAAAATAAGCAAGGGGAAATATTTCTGTTATACAAAGGGGGGAATGTGTGATCTTCGAGGGGCGGCTACCCAGAGTGCAAAACGATTAATATTGCCATACAATAGACTGTTGACAGGGGTTAGTGGGGGGGGAGAGAATTCCTCCATTGGAAAACAAACATTTTCGCAGTGTTCTCCCAACAAATTTTGGACTAAAACTGGTTCTGACATTCGGCAGTAATAGAACGGTTAAAAGGAAACAAGCTGGTCAGTCGAGTGGCTTATAAATTTATCGTATAATATTGCATGTGAAATGTGAACATATTCCGCAACAGCTAATCCTTTTTTTGTTAATTTTATGCGATTTTCTTTTATACATTTATATGTGAAATTGCAATATTACGAGAATGTTTCATGTTAGCTTTCGATAGATTGATCACTTTCTAATAAAAAATTACATTAGAAATGATTATTTAGATAACAATTTTGAGGGTTTTGAATTTCAACAGATTTATTCAAAATTTTATTCGAAGTTTTGGAGAGAGATACTTTCGAATATTTGATTGTGTTTGAGCTCTCTATACATCAAACTACTCAGTGTAAAGGCTCCAAAATTGTTGAACCTACTATTCAAGACATGGGGAAAGGGATTACGCGAAAAATATTAGTTCCAGAAACACCATTAGGTGGCGCTGTACAACAGAAAATACGCTGAAAAGACACAAAATACACATTTGCAACACATTTTATTCGAATGCACCATTCATATCACAAGCACCTTACCGATGCAAGAAATGCTGCTCAATATGGTTCCCTTCTTCAAGATGTAAAGTGTGCAGTCTGTGGACAGCTTGTTCAACTGCAGATCGTAATTGGTCGATTTAGATGCTTCTCACATGCAGAGTGATACTCTCTTTCAAATCTGTCATGGTTACCAGACGTCCTCGATAAACAAGACTTAAGCCAAAAATCACAGGGATTAAGATCTGGAGAATGAGATGGCCAGGTTGTCGGATACGCACGACTAATTACTCTACCATTAGTAAAATGTTGCCGAAGAAACCGCTGTACACAGAGTCCAATGTGTGGAGGCGCTCCATCTTGCATAAAGGTAATTGAATCAAGACATTGGTGCTGCTGCAGTTGGGGTACAACAAAATTTTCGAGCATGTTTTTGTACCTCCTGGCCCTCACGGTGCATGTCACAGGGCCATTGGGAGTAGCCTCTTCGAAAAAGAAAGGTCCAAGAATGAATGTGGCTGTGAATCCACACCAGACTGTAACTTTCGGTGAGTGAAGTGGAGTCTCTTGGAAGGTACCAGGGGGTTTTCCGTGTCCCAAATGCGATAGTTATGGGTGTTGACTGTTCCACTTAGATGGAAATGCGCTTCATCGCTCCATAGAATCTGCCATGGCCACGACGCATCCACTTCAACTCTAGCCAGAAATGTCAATACAAAGGTCAGTCGCTTCTCCCTATCGATGGTCAGCAAGTGGTGATTGTGACTAATTTTGTACGGGAAAAAATGCACTATGTTTCTCAGTGCGTTCCGCACTATGCAGTAGGAAACACCCAAGTGTCGTGACACTCCACGTGCACTACTACAGCCTATAACGTTATCCATTAATTGTTCAACAATAGCGGTGGCAACATCGTCAAAGACATCTGAACGAGTCGATTTGCGTTCTCGACCCGGCTCAACTCCAAAATGTCCAGTTTTCTCGAATCGAGCGATCATTCTCCTGAGAGCTTGTGGAAGTAATGGGCCTTTGCGCAAATTCTTAAGTCTACGAAACTCTCGAAGTGCAGCTGCAGCATGTCCTTTGTCTTCATAAAACAGCTTCACAAGCAAAGCGCGTTCTGGCAGTGTGGCAGCCATCTCTGATAAGAATGAAAATTTCCCAGTTTTATCCCTTTTTATGCCCAGAACATAGTAGCTACAAACCAAGGGTTTATACAATTTTTTGTGCTTACAGTGCAAAATTGCAGTTACAATGACAGTTTAAGTTTCTTCACTTTTTTATCTTCTTTTTTTTCATATCGGCAATAGAAATTGAAAAGAAAAAATTCCATATCGCATGTGTTTGTTTGTTTTTGTGATTATTTTGTGTCTTTCAGCACATTTTCTGTTGTACAGCGCCATCTATCGGTGTTTTTGGAACAATTTTTTTTCGCGTATTCCCTTTCCTAATGTCTTGAATAGTAGGTTCAACAATTTTGGAGCCTTTACACTGAGTAGTTCGATGTATAGAGAACTCAGAGTAAGGGTGTTTTAATTCTGACCACCCGGTATATATATATATATAATAAAAATAGTTTGAAAATAGATAGAATAGGGAGAAGTCGCAACTCAACAAACCCAAACATTAAAACATTGAAAAAATGCATAAATATATATATATATATATATATATATATATATATATAACAAAGCATTTGCTTCTATTAAGTATCATTCCCCTATCATGCTGTCATTCACTGGTCTTGAAAATAAAAAATTGCATTTTGTATTTAATTTCCCCCAAATGATCGCTGTAACTGTTTCTTTTTTAGCCTAAAAGATCCATGTTAAAATATAATGCAGAAAACAAGCTGAAAATTAGAAAAACAATAACAAGAAAGATGAAAAAGCCCGTTTAGAGAAAATTACCCATATGCTTGTTGCAACGCAGAGGAAGAAAATAATTTCTTTACAATGAAATAAATTTACATACATACAAAGTACAGAAAAATTACGATAATATATTATGGCAGAACCGTTCATACAGAGTTTTCCCAAACGAAGGGTTGCGGTCTCATTACGGATAACTACAACCATGGACAGAATGTCTAACTTTGTGAAAGCCAATATTCATGGACATCTTATCCATAGATGCTGTTATATGCAATGGAAATGCAATGCTAATTTTGATAACTCATCCATGACGAATTGGATGTCAGTAAACTCTGCCATTACAGCTTTATGTAGCAAGAACACAATAATGAAGAAATTTGATACCGACTGCGTGGTACGACAGAATTTATTAATTTCACATCGACGAAACTGTTTGCACATAAGTATAGAATATGACTTTGCATACAATCAATAATGAGTTATATAACATCGTAAAATGCAGCGGAAATAAAGCCAAATAGGCAGACGTACATTCGGGAATTTTTTGGAATTGCTCCCTCAGTGCGAACAAACATGAACCTAACCGCTGAAATGAGCGTAAAAAATATACCGGCCAAGCAGAAAATCGCTAAATGACATACACCAATATAATAGCGCCACCTAGTGTGACGGACAGGAAGTGAAACGAGGAAAATATAAAATGAAGGATATATGAATTTAGGAAGCAAACAAGAAAACATTAATAAAATGTAATGTAAGTGAATTCAATGTGCAGAGCAGAAAATAGCGTAACAGAGAAACAAAAATTAGACATGATCATGCCGTACTTCCAAGAATTATGGTGTCATTGACAAATTATCAGACTGATTACTAGAATTTATTTTATACTAGCAGCATACCCGTTCTTCGTACGGAGTATATAATATAAAGAAACTTGAAATTCATAATCATGCCCAAATTTTTATAGTATACTAAATGACATGTTTAATCAAAATATTCTGTTAAAATATTTAATATAATGCTCCTAAAAAGAAGTTTAAGAATTTCTGTTCTCGCTATATAAAATTATCTTCATGGACATATCTGAAGAATAAAACATCTTGGACCCCTTATGTAAGCAAATATAAAAAAAAATTGGAATTGAATCAATATATGCAAAATAAAAGCGTTAAAATTGTATGGGACCCGTACTAATTATATACGCGAATATTAGAAAATATAACCTGTATTAGTAGATTACATATATAAATTGAAAATACCAATAAACCCGTAATCTTTAAATCTGAAGACAGTCATTTATTCCAATATATGTCAAAATTAAAGTGCTAAAATTATATGGGAAGATATACACGTACTACTTATAATGTCCGATTATTAGTAGAAGATTATCCGTTTTGCAATATGAGTCACAAATGTTTTTTGGTAAAATACAACAGACGACGTAATAAATTGAATATATAATTAATCCCCTTAATCTTCATACCAGAAGACTGTACTTGATTCCAATATATATGCCAATATACGTCAAAATATATGCCAATATACCTGTACTACTTATATTCTCGTAGGTTGGAAGATATACCCGTGCATTCCTAGAAGATTACTCGTACAACGTACAATATGCGTGTGTCAGCAATTTTTGCCGCAATAAAACAATGGCGTAATAACTTAAAAATATCAATAATCCCTGAATCAATAATTCCGGAAAATATCAATAATAATAATGTTTAAACCTGAAGAGTGTAATTGATATTATCCAGTCCAAAATGAAATGGCAATGAAATTTATTTTATATACATATCTTCATTATTCAAATCGGAAAGGATTGAATAAAAATCGTCTGACGCATAAACACATTGGATTTAAATCCGTTGCTAAGCGACATGATATCATTTGCTTCAAATAAATTGGTAGAAAAAATATCGTCTAAATAGTTATATTTCTATGGAACATTTGGCGACAGTTTCGTCAAATTAGCGACATTTTAAAAAATCGCCAAATTTATCGCCAAGTGGGACAGTAGAACTGACAGTTCCACTTTGCGACAAATTGACGAAATATCATCACAATACTATCCCCTAACAAAAAAAAATTAATATCATTTATGTAGCGCAATTTTATCAATTTCAAGATATTTTTATAGATTTGAAAACATTTTTATCAATTTGGTGACATTTTAAAAATTCGCTAAATGTATTACTAAGTAGGATGGTTGGTCTGACAGAGAAATGCTAACCAAACATCATTTCAGTACTCTCTTCTAACAAAACAAAAAAAAATTTCATTGATATGTAGAAGACCCAAGCCACACGACCAACCCGAAGGTTTATGGCAGCTGTTTGTGTGTCGTTTATATCAATTTGGCGACATTTCCGTCAATTTGGCAAAGTTTAAGAAAAGCTGTCAAATTAGCGATATCCCTCCAAATTCGTAGCTTTGAATTTGCAGATCTGAATGAAACATTCTTATCCCGTTTCAATATACTAAATGAAAACACTGCAATTGTATTAGAAGATATACCCGCTCTACTCTTTTTCTGTTTCAACAATCGGCTATATGAATTTATTGGCTAAACAGAATACAGTGACCGCCGCTTATAAGAAACACGTTCGTTTCGCTCGTTTTGTTTCTTATAAGCAGTTGTTTCTTAAATCCGGAATTTTTTTAAATATCGTTCTTCCATTGTAAATACTAACTATTGAACACAGTTTTACAGAATTTGGAAGATAAAGGTATATAAGTGAAATATTAGTACGTACATAATACATTTGTAAATTAAGTTTTGCATTCAAAAATATTTTTTATTTTACAAATTAAGCCTTACAACTTAAAAAATTATCTATATGCATATAGTATGCAGTTAAATAAGAATAGAAAGTAAAACTCATAGGTCGTTCATTTATGTATAAGAGCATAGTACATTTTCATACATATCGTAATCTATTACTGAGGAATAGCAAAAAGCTTATCCAGTGTTGTTTGTGCTAACGAATCTGTGATTAGTTTACGTACATCTATTTCTAAATCATAAAATAGTCCATAAACTTTTTCTGATGCCCCTCTGTGTTCAAGAGTTTTTCTAATTATAGTTAGGGCTTCTCGCGACTGTTTGGCTGTAGGAAAATTTTCTTCTAGTGGAACTTCGTCTTCATTTTCTTCTTCATTGCAAACATTCTGAATTTCCGCACTATGTCATCATCACTGTTTTCTTCAGATGTTTGTAAATTTTCGTCGATGTGAATCCATTCTTCGAAAGGTGTTTCTAATTCTTCTTCATCTTCTGCTGGTATGTCGACATTATTTTTCAAAAATCCTGCTTTACGGAAGCAATTAAAAATGCATATGTCAGAAACTTTTTTCCATGCGTCTGCGATCATATGGATAGCATCAAGCAAGGTTATTTTCTTGCTTATTGACTACACGGAGGTAGAGAATCATACTTTTTAAGTAAACTTTGCTTTTCAAGCAAAGTAAGGGTTTTTCTTTTTTGCGACATGCTTCCACTAGCAAAACATAAAATGACTAACTAAAGCTGTACGAATCTTATTTGAGTGTATAAGTAAAGATGCCTTTCCTTATCAGTACGTTTCCTTAACTGCCAAAAGATTAAAACTCGTTTCTTACTGGTTTGGGGTTGTTCCCCCCAAGCCTTTCTACGGAGAAATTATCTGTCATCCTTTGTTACATAACAAACTCCCACCCTCTTCCCGTACGTATAGAGACAAGAGATAACAACTCGTCCTTCAGTTAACCTTAAACAAATCCATTTTTTTTTATACCCGCGTCGAAAGGAAATCAACAAATTTTCTGTAGAAAACTGTTTCTTATAAGCGGAATCGTGTTTCTTATAAGCGACACAATATTAATGTTAAAACGAAGTTTGTATTTGTTTCTGTCGTTTTGGGTCTTATAAACGGCTGTTTCTTATAACCACTGAATCTTATAACCGGCGGTCACTGTATATGAGTTTAGTAGCTAAATACGATATAAGCTTGAAAACTCTTTGCCAAAATAAATTAAATTGATGTACGCAGTCAGCAATTAATATAATTAAAAAAAATTCAAACCCTCCATTCATAAGATATACTTTTATATCCATTTATCCATTTATTTATTATTTAAATCGAAAAAAAATAATAAAAACATTAACAAACACATTTAATTTAATTGCGATGCCGAGCAACATGATATATCCTCCTAAAATGTTAAAATTTATTAACCACTAACAGCACACCCGTTATTCGTACGGAGTGTATAATTTAAAGAAACTTAAAGTTCGCAATAATGTGCAAATTCTGTTAAAATATTAAATTTATTGCTCCTAAAGAGAAGTTTAAGAATATATGTTCTCACTATGCAAAATTATCTTCACGATCAGATCTGAAGAATAAAACATCCTGCCCCCTTTTGTAAGCAAATTTACAGAAGAAAAAATAGGAATTGAATGAATATATGCAACGCCGTACTAATTATATTGTCGCAGATCAGAAAACATGCCAATGTGTTAGTAGAAGATTACCCGTATTACTCGTACAATATGCGTCTCAAAAATATTTGCCAAAATAAAAGAGATGACGTAATAAATTGAAAACATCAATAATATCCGTACTCTTTATACCAGAAGGTCGTAATTGATTCCAATATATGCCAATATATATCAAAACATATGTCAATATACCTGTACTACTTATATTCTCGTAGATTAAAAGATATACACGTGTATTTGTAGAAGATTCGTACAACATACAATATATGAGTTTAAACAATTTTTGCCATAATAAAATAATTGCATAATAACTTGAAAATATCAATAATCCTTGAATCAATAATCCCCGAAAATATAAATAATAATAATTTTTAAACCTGAAGACCGTAATTGATATTATCCAGTCAAAAATGCTATAAGAAAAATCAAATCGTTCTTTTCTAAAATATATTTTTATATCCATTTATTTATTATTCAAATCGAAAAAATAATTATTAAAATTAACAGACAGATTTAATTTAATTGCGTTTCTGAGTAACATGATATAAGATAGAATCTTATAACATGTTAAATATGTCATGTCTTATAACATAAACTGCGAAATTAAATAACGATTTTGATTTCTCTATACTTCTCATTGTTCCGTAAAAGCTTGTTTTAAATAAACCATGAACCATGGAGATAGATTTCCCCTTTAAATCATGTTTCAAACAATTCATGTTTTCAGAAAGTGACTAATTAACGCAAAAAATCTCCCATCAAACTCAGATTAAATTTTAATTCACTTTCAAACGATTTTCAAGTTTTTCGTTTGGATAAACCACGGAGTTAGGGAGTAGAACTCCTAGGAAAAAGTTCCGTTTTTCATTAATATCTCGACAACCCCAGGTCTTAGAAACTCGAAACTTGGACAAAATTTATGGGGGGATATTTCAAGGTTATTCACTAAATTTCATTAAATTCGGTTCAGCCGTTTTTCCGTGATGATGAGACAAACGAAAATTTCGTTTTTTACTAATATCTCGAGAACCACTGGTCGTAGAAACTCAAAACACGGATATAATTTTAAGTGGGGCTATTTCTGGGCTACCCACAAAATTTCATCAAATTCGGTTCAGCCGTTCTCCCGTGATGGTGTGACAAACAGACAGACAGACAGACAGACAGATTTTCATTTTTATTTATATAGATGAAAAACTTTAAAGCAATCCAAATTAAAAACTGAAAAACACTTTTAAATAATGGAGATGGAAAAAAATTCATAGCGGTGACTAGTCATCCAGCATTAGCACTTGAAGATTTATTAATTTCTTGGTCTTTGACATAATTTGGTCCTATCAATCAGTATTTTAAGACGCGTTTTGTGTGACCAATATACGATATATTGACAAGGAGTTTGATAAATGCCGCAATTATTGAACTTTTCTGTAGGGTCCTTAAGAAAAAATCAATTTATTTTATTGATAAGGGAGAATATCGTTTTAAAGTCAAAATTATCTGAGAATTCTAGCAATTCTGTGACTAATTTTAGGATGAAAAGAAGACAAACAATATCCCTAAATGTTTTAGTTGGATCTTCTTTGCTCTAAAATAGCTGAAAAAAATATGGAAAAAGCACAATCAACACTTGTAGGCGAATATTTTGTCACACTAGGTGGCGCTACTATATTGAGTTATATTGTTTAGCAATTTTCTGTTTGACTGAAATACTATTTGCTCTCATTTAGGCGTTTCGGTCCAGGCATGCTCGGACTGAAGAAAGAAATATAATGATTTTCGAAACGTATGTCTGCTTACTCAACTTTTTTTTTCCGCTGCATTTTACATTGTAATCTATATTATTATTGTAGCACTTAAAATGGAAACATATCTCTGAAAGTATGCCTGTAATAACTTGGCATACTTCTCGCAGCATATATCTTGTCTATTTAACAGAAACACAATCTAAAATTTTTGAGCGATAACACAAATGAAAACAGCATTCCATCTCATTTTGTATTCTGTACCAATACCTTAAATGGCCAATCACGTTTGCAGGAAATCCTTGAATAATATTCTATTTTCGTAAAGGCATCAACTCGCTATTCCTAATGCAATCCGTTATTGGTCCATGAATGTTTCAATACCACGTCACTTTGCTAGATCAATGCTTCACTTAACCAATTAGGTTAGGCACTCTTAGTTTATTACAACGTTGCCGTCTCACGTTCTCCTTAGTTCTGTGAGATCTGTGGGATACCAACTCATTAATTCATGAAAGTTGCCCATTAAGAAAAGATAGAAAGGTAACAAGGAAATGCAGATACAGGTAGTAAATACTTATCTTTGTGCTACTAGTAAGATTGGTGGAACGATGCAAAAATGAAAATGTGCTCAGAGATATAGGGTAAAAATCTGTTTTTAGGAGGGAAATGTGTAGATTTTGTAGATCCTATAATTTCGAGGTGGCAAAATTTTAAGGACGATATTTGGTAACGTATCGAGAAAAATGTATTTGCAGGTATTTTACTAATATTTTGATAATTTATCCAGAATCTTTCAAAATAACCGATCAGACAGCCAGCAAGAACCATTGGCGCTACACACATACGATTTAAAACAATTTTCCAATTGGGTGTAAGAAAAGTTTGTCTAAGTTATTTTAAATATTTTTTAAACTAGGGGAGGTGTCTGTATGAAAATGCGAAATCTAATTTTTATACGGCCCCTTTAGAAAAACTGTCTAATTACTCAAAAAATGTTTATGCACTTTAATAACTAGCTAGTTTGGCATCTGTGCCTATGAAATCCAAGCGCAAGGAATAAAACAAAGTTCCTGACTTACACCAAAGACCACTCTCTTATCAAGCCATTACCAAAAGAAATGCAGTAACTCTCTACAGAAAAAGCTTTAGTGTGCACCTTGTGCACTTGTTTTTGCTGTACACTACTATCCAATTGATATACGGAACCCAAGAATTTGTCCTATGAATATCACCACGCGTTTTAATTTAGAACCGTTATTTTTTTGAAGTCCAAATTTTATGCGAATTGTTTAAGTGTTCGAACTATTTTCGGTTAAGGGAACCGTATAAAAGTTATTTTCTGTATTTTTATACTAATACATCACATAGTCTTGAAAATGTTTTACTGCAATTATTCTTATCATTTAAAAAAAAATTCCAATTGGATATATGCGTCTAACACTAACGATTCAAAAGTTATACGCCTAATTAGTCTTTTTGAAACACCTTGTTTATAGAACTAATCTATAACTAACTAATAATAATTTATACTAATTGGCAAACTGTTTGTTGAACCTTAAAACATAATTATATATTACATTTAAATCAGTAACTATAACTACAAATAATGATCTTTTATAACAAAATTTTTCCAAGAGCTAGATATCTTTACTGAAGGGTAAAAGTTGGTTTTCTTTTCTTAAAGAAAACTTTCTGAATCAATAAACCTCTTAACTTACTTTTCGTCGCAAACATAAACATTGTATCTATAGGAGATGATCAGCGATCTGTAAAATTCGCCTGTAGTCTAAGTATTCACTGTCTGGCATTTAAGTCCTCTTTCCTTTCAAACTAATACATTTTCGAGCAAATTGAGAATTCCAATCTTATTAAAATTTAAGACGGACTGTATGGCATGGTTGGCTTTGTTGGTCTCCGCTAAGGTTCTATGCTGCCCTCCTAGTTGCCGGCTATTCCCTGGTAAAAAGTATTAAAACACACTAAGGCGCATGCAGATGATGGAGCATTCGATTAGAGCTCTTTACACGCTTTCTTACGCTTTAATTTTAATAAAGTTAAATTTTAACTTTCACTGCATTTCTTATCAAATATTCATGATTTATAATGACATTATAAAAGAATATGCTTGCAGTTTTTAAAATTGTGCAAGCTTGTATTTTATTTATAATTTTCAATCAAATGCATCCCCCATATTTAAAAAAAAAATCTGATGTGGGCAGCACATGGCTTTCCCTGCAGACTCATATCCACGTTATTTTAATTAAATTTAATTCACTTTTAATTCAATTTTCGTTCTCATTTGATAACTGGACTTATTTTCAAAGGCGGAGTAGAGAAAATACGAGAAAACTAAAATATTTCGAGAACAGCTAGCCCTAGTGTAATGGGATTGGTCTTATTCTTTTCTTCGTTAAAAATTACGTATAAAACAAGCATTTAATGGATATATTTGAACATACGTAGTTTTTTATTTTAGATTTTGACGATTTTTGCGGACCATTTTGCAAAAAAAGGTAGGTTATTTTTTCCGAATCGTACTAAAATCTAATCAGCACCAGGGTAACCAACAAGCGACTTATCAACTGATTTTTGTGAAATTCAGTCCATTAGTTTTTCACCTATAGTGGATACAGGCAATTTTTGCAGGCCATTTCGCAAACAAAGGCGGGTTCTTTTCATCCCGAATTGTACCCAAAACTAATCAGCACCAGAGTCACCCACAGGTGACTTACATACCAAATTTTAATAAACCAAATTTTATGAAATTCGGTCAATTAGTTTTTTAGTTAGAGTGGATACAAAATCTGCACAGACGTCAAGCTAAAAATGTTTTTTTTTTGTATTCTAGAGGTCTCGAAACGTGTACATCCTCGAAAACTCGAGTTACGATTTTCGGCATGATTCCAATACTTTCCCTATACATTACCATGTATATGTATTGCAGGGAAAGTAAAAAATGAAATCATGAACCAATATATTACTTTGACATTCCTTTATTTCATCTCGTTTCATATTCTGAACCTACATTCTAAATTACGAATCACGTTTGTTCCTAATTCTTCAGTAATATTTTATTGCAGTAAAGTCATAGACTCTCTTTCCTTAATCTAATCCTTTTGTCGTCTATGAATATTTTAATGCTATGCCACTTTGCTAGATCAATGCTCCACTTTACCAATTAGGCTTAAGCGTGCTTAGTCGCAGCAATGTTGCCATTTCACGTTGCCTTAATGTTGAAGTAATGTGAGATCTGTAGGCAACAGGCCCATTAATGCATGAAAGTTACACATTAAACAAAGCCAGAGAGGTAATAGGAGATATGGTATACTATATAATATATAGTGTTACGAAGAATCCGCTTGAATTGTGGATGTACTCTCAGGATACAGAAATGAGTCTGGATTTCTAGATAACAAACGGTTTTATTTAAAAGCACTGCCTAAATAAGAACAATATAGAACGATAACTATCCTATAAGATTACTAAATAACTGTCAGATACAATAAAACACTCAATTACTTCTCAAAGTATCAGATACAACTCTCAAAGCACGGAAGTATCTATCTCACAATTCCATTTAGTTCGTGTCACATCGATAATTGAGATTGATGTGGGCAGCACATGACTTTCCCTGCAGACTTATATACACATTCTCTTATTTTAATTAAATTTAATTCACTACTAATTCAATTTTCGTTCTCATTTGGTAACTGGACTCATTTTCAAAGGTGGCGTACAGAAAAACCAAAAAAAAAAAATCTCGAGAACGGCTAGTCCGTGTGTAATGGCGTAGGTCTTATTCTTTTCTTCGTTAAAAATTATGTATAAAACAAGGATTTAATGGATATATTTCAGCATACGTAGTTTTTTATTTTAGATTTTGTCGATTTTTGCAGACCATTTTGCAAAAAAAGGCAGGTTATTTTTTTCCGAATCGTACCAAAATCTAATCAGCACCAGCGTTACCAACAAGCGACTTATCTACCAAATTTCGTGAAATTCGGTCCATCAAATTTTTAGCTAGAGTGGATACAAACTTTTGCGGGCCATTTCGCAAAAAGAGACTGGTTCTTTTATCCCGAATCGTACCCAAAACTAATCAACACCAGATTCGCCCACAAGTGACTTACCTACCAAATTTTATGAAATTCGGTCAATTACTATTTTAGTTAGAGTGGATAGAAAATCTGCACAGACAGACAGACAGACAGACAGACACACAGACAGATACACAGACACACACACAGACATCCCGCAAAAACTAGTTTTTTCGTATTCTAGAGATGTCGAAACGTGTAGATCCATCGAAAACTCGAGTTGTAATTTTCGACATGATTCCAATACTTTCCCCATGCATTACCATGTAGTATTCCAGGGAAAGTAAAATTATATTACAAACACAAAATTCTGATGTGGGCAGCACATGACTTTCCCTGCAGACTTATATTAACGTTCTCTTTATTTTAACTAAATTTATTTCACTTTAAATTCAATTTTCGTTCTCATGCGGTAACCGGGCTTATTTTCAAAGGTGGCGTAGGGAAAGTACGAAAAACTAAAATATCTCGAGAACGGCTAGTCCTAGTGTATCGGGGTTGGTCTTATTCTTTTCGTCGTTAAAAATTACGTATTAAATCAGCATTTAATGGATATATTTGAGTATACCCAGTTCTCTAGTTTAGATTTGGACGATTTTTGCAGGCCATTTTGCAAAAAAAGGCAGGTCATTTTTTTCTGAATCGTACCAAAATCTAATCAGCACCAAGGTAACCTATAAGTGACTCATCTACCGAATTTTGTGAAATTCGGTCCATCAGTTTTTCAGTTAGAGTGGATACAAGCTTTTGCGGGCCATTTCGCAAAAAAAGGCGGGTTCTTGTATTCCGAATCGTACCCAAAACTAATAAGCACCAGACTCACTCACAAGTAACTTATCTATCAAATTTTGTGAAATTCGGTTTATTAGTTTTTTAGTTAGAGCGGATACAAAATCTGCACAGACCGACACACAGACACACAGACAGACACACAGACGTCACGCTAAAAATGGTTTTTTCGTATTCTAGAGGTCTCGAAACGTGTAGATCCGTCGAAAACTCGAGTTGTGATTTTCGGCATGATTCCAATACTTTCCCTATACATTAGCATGTATTGCAGGGAAAGTAAAAATAGCTATTAAATAATAGTGATTACATTATAAATTATAATCACAAAAATAGCTAAAATGCAAACTTTGAGAAGCTAGTTCTCAAGGTCCAAGGGTTTATTTGAAAAACGTATTTCAGATATGGTTTCAGCATGATCGAAATGGATTTTATCAATCCTAGGGATTGCATTTGGTGCTCTGATATACTGACGCTGCGCTATTTTTTTAGAGGGGTGATTACTTCACATTCATATGAATCGATATGAAATCAGAGGAATTTTCTCTTTATAACCCAAAACTTTATTTCATGGGTTTAAAATTACGACTCTTCAAATCAGGTACTTCCTCCAACACTGCAATTGTATTGCAATTATGTGCTAGATTTCGTGAGGAAATCTGTGTCGCAATTCATTGCGTTATTAAAGTTGTGCAATATGTATAGTTTCTATTATGTTGCAATTTCTATAGAATGTAACTGCAACAATGTATACACCAGAGAGTTTAAATTTCAGAAAAATCTAAACTGTTTTATATGTGCTGTCACTGAATGTAATAGACAGCCAGAAAAAAAAGCAAATCGAGTACAACTTAATAGCATGAAGCTGCATCGCTTGAATAAAACAGAAAAATCTGATGTGGGCAGCACATGACTTTCCCTGCAGACTTATATACACTTTCTCTTTATTTTAGTTAAATTTAATTCACTATTAATTCAATTTTCGTTCTCATTTGATAATTGGACTCATTTTCAAAGGTGGCGTAGAGAAAAAACAAAGAAACTAAAATATCTCGAGAACGGCTAGTTCTAGTGTACTCGGGTTTGTTTTATTCTTTTCATCGTTAAAAATTAAGTATAAAACAAGCATTTAATGGACATATTTCAGCATACGTAGTTTTTTATTTTAGATTATGTCGATTTTTGCAGGCCATTTTGGAAAAAAAGGCAGGTTAATTTTTACCTAATCATACCAAAATCTAATCAGCACCAGGGTGTCCCACAAGCGACTTATCTATCAAATTTTGTGAAATTCGGTCCATTAGATTTTCAGCTAGAGTGGATACAAACTTTTGCGGGCCATTTCGCAAAAAAGCTCGGGTTTTTTTTATCCCGAATCGTACCCAAAACTAATCAGCACCATATTTGCCCACAAGTGACTTACTTACCAAATTTTATGAAATTCGGTCAATTAGTTTTTTTAGTTACAGTGGATACAATATCTGTACAGACAGACAGACAGACACACAGACACACACAGAGAGAGACACACAGACAGACACACAGACACACACACAGACGTCACGCTAAAAATAGTTTTTTCGTATTCTAGAGGTCTCGAAACGTGTAGATCCGTCGAAAACTCAAGTTGCGATTTTCGACATGATTCCAATACTTTCCCTATACATTACCATGTATTGCAGGGAAAGTAAAAATATAGCGCATATTGACATGATATAAAAATTAGTTGCATATTCACAGAGTTATTATCGGAATTCATCTGGCGAAGCGGTGTTTTCCACACTACTAACGTAATTTGAACAAGAATGCCCGTCTGTATACATGCGAATGTTGTCAAAATCGTTTGGCTATTACTTTTCCTACCATATATGGTATTGTACAAGGAAAAGTTAAAATTCTCAGTGAATCCACCTACACCCTTAAAAACTTATTACTAAATCCATATCAGTCATCATCATGTAAGCTCTATCCATAGTTCATTCTGAAAAATAGATATTTCAAAGAAAATAAAAATTTTTGAACCAAAATGGGTAAAAAACTGAAAGTGGAAGCTTCTTGGTAAATCCTTGATGCTGAAGACATATCTGTCATTACTCAAACTCGTGCTATAGCCAATCCTTAGAAATAGATGTCTGAAGGAAATTTTTGCAACGTTAATGGAAAAAGAAATAGAAGAAAAAATTCTTAGGGCTAGCTCCTCCAGAATTTGATGCCAGTTATCATCTAAGCTCTATTCAAGGTTAATCTTGAAAAATAGATGTTTCAAAGAAAATGAAAATTTTCGATCAGGAAATGGAAAAAAACCGGAAATGAAAATCCTTACTAAACCCCCACCTCCTATGAAATTCGACGCTGAAGCCGTACCAGTTTCCTTATAAGCTTGATCTACGAGTATAGTAAATCGTGAGAAATAGATGGGTCAAAAAAGTTTTTGGTAAAAATTTAGACAGCAAATTTTATTGCCGCTAGTTAGATGTGCAGCTTTTTCCATAAAAATCAAAGAAGGTATGCCTACAAGGAAACAAATCTGATGTGGGCAACACATAACTTTCCTTATATAATGCAATGAATTTACTACTTTTACAGTAAAAAAATAGGTTTTTCTTATAGTAGATACTTATGATCTTTCTGAGATATTGAATTTTCAACAATTAGTCGTCATTTTCAATGATTTAGCGTCATTTTAATCCATTTGGCGAGATTTTCGTTAATTTTACATTTCAAAAAGTCGCCAAGTTGGCAACATTCCGCCAAATTCGTCGCCAAAATCTCGACAAGCTTTACTGACGGAGAAATAAGTTACCCTTATAGCAGATAAATAACTATTGTCGTTCAAATGCAAAAATAATACTTGACGTATCTTTTCTCATGAATGGAGCGAGCTAGATCCAGGAGAATGATGTCACGAAATTTATAGCATGGTATTATACATGAAAAGTGAACATGTTTCTCAATAGGAAATATATTTTTTTTATTAGATATGACTTTTTGATAATTTTTTTGAAAAATGTGCAATATCTCGAGAACGGTTCATGTTAGCATTCTAAAATTTATGTTAATCGTTTTCTAATGAAAAATTACATAAGAAATATCTACTTGCGTAACATTATTAGCGGTTTTGATTTTTTAACGACTTTTTCAAAATTTCACTCGAAAATTTAGGAGGATTCTGAACATTCAATTACGTTTAAAAACAACAGGCTTCCAGTGTTTACGGATTGTGATTTTTGTACCAAATTTCTTTCGAATCGGTCCATTCGTTCGTCAGTTATCGTCTCCACAGACTTACTGACACACACACACACACACAGACATCACTTAAAAAATGTTTGATTCGTGATCAGGGAGGCTTGAAACGTTCTCTCCCGTCGAAAACTCGAATTCGAAATTTCGACCTCGTCACAATACTTTCCTTATACATTTTGCATATAAGGAAAGTAATAAGTGGGTGTTTGGATTGAACGAAAAAACTATTTGGGTAGTTTATGAATGCTTAAACAGTTTTTGTTCTAGGAGAATATCTAGAAATACACTTGCACATAACTACAGAGTCATAAAATTGAAAGTGACTCTCAAATTTTGGGATATATATTTATTTTAGGAATTTTACAGAATACAAATATTCACATTCAGAATTCAAATAATATATATTACTTCGCTCCTCTTACCAATTTGCTTTACTATTATGCAAAAAATGTGTTGTAGTAATATACTTTTGAAAACATACTTTTCACTGCATATTAAGTAAAAAATCTGATGTGGGCAACACATGATTTTCCTTATATAATGTAAGGAATTTACTACTTTTACAGTGAAAAAATATGGTTTTCTTATAGTAGATAATAATATTCTTTCCACGATATTTAATTTTCTACAATTAGTCATCATTTTCATTGATTTAGCGTCATTTTTATCCACTTGGCGAGATTTTCGTTAATTTGGCAACATTTCAAAAAGTCGCCAAGTTGGCGACATTCCGCCAAATTCGTCGCCAAGTTGGCGACATTCCGCCAAATTCGTCGCCAAAATCTCGCCAAGCGTTATGAATGAAGAAATAAGTTATTCTTACAGCAGACAAATGACTATTGGCGTTCAAATACAAAATTATAACTCAAAGTATCTTTTTCCATGAATGGAACGAGCTAGATCCACGAGAATGATGTCACCCAATTTATCGTATGGTATTACATATGAAAAGTGAACATGTAAGTGAACATGTAACAATAGGAAATATTTTTTTTTATTTTATATGACATTTTGGTATTTTTTTTTTAAAAATGCGCAATATCTCAAGAACGGTTTGTGTTAGCGTTCTGAAATGTATGCCAATCGTTTTCTAATGAAAAATTACATGAAAAATGTCTATTTGCGTAACTTTATTAGTGGTTTTGCTCTTTTGACGATTTTTTTCAAAATTTTATTCAAAAATTTAGAGGGGTTCTGAACATTCAATTGCGTATAAAAAAATCTGATGTGGGCAACTCATGACTTTCCTTATATAATGTAATGAATTTACTACTTTTACAGAAAAAAATAGGTTTTTCTTATAGTAGATACTAATATTCTTTCCAAGATATTGAATTTTCGACAATTAGTCGTCATTTTCATTGATTTAGCGTCATTTTTATCCATTTGGCGAGATTTTCGTTAATTTGGCAACATTTCAAAAAGTGGCCAAGTTGGCGACATTCCGCCAAATTCGTCGTCAAAATCTCGCCAAGCGTTATGGACGAAGAAATAAGTTGTTCTGACAGCAGATAAATGACTATTGGCATTCAAATACAAAAGTATTACTCAAAGTATCTTTCTTCATGAATGGAACGAGCTAGATCCACGAGAATGATGTCACCCAATTTATCGCATGGTATTACATATGAAGAGTGAACATGTTTCTCAATAGGAAATTTTTTTTTTCATTTTATATGACTTTTTAATAATTTTTTTGAAAAATGTGCAATATCTCGAGAACGGTTCATGTTAGCGTTCTAAAATTTATGTCAATCGTTTTCTAATGAAAAATTACATAAGAAATGTCTATTTGCGTAACGTTATTAGTGGTTTTGATTTTTTGACGTTTTTTTCAAAATTTTATTCGAAAATTTAGGGGAGTTCTGGACATTCGATTACGTATAAAAACAACAGGCATCCAGTGTTTACGGATTGTGATTTTTGTACCAAATTTGGTTCGAATCGGTCCATTCGTTCGTCAGTTATCGTCTCCATAATTTCACTGACACACACACACACACACACACACACACTCACACACACACACACACACACATACTTTTACACACACACACACACACACACACACATCACTTCAAAAATGTTTGATTCGTGATCAGGGATGCTTGAAACGTGCTCTCCCGTCGAAAAATCGATTTCGAATTTTCGACCCCGTCACAATACTTTCCTTATACATTGTGTATATGAGGAAAGTAATATTATTAAATAAAATAATTTCACCATGTGACGCTAAATTGCATTTTTTTTTTCATTTTCATAATCCTCTTGAGATCCAGCATCCGTATAGATATATGTAGTAAATCATAATTTTCTTTCCTATAAACAAACTTTCTTTCCTATTAAGGCAACATCTAGTAATTTATTGTAAAATATGCTCAGAAAACGCTATCATGTTAGATAATTTTAATCTATAACATAAACAGTGGTAAATAATGTTTATCAAGAGCACTTTAATATTTTATTATTTTATCAGAATGTAATTGTTAATTATTTTTACTTTCCTTATATACATAATGTATAAGGAAAGTATTGTAACGGGGTCGAAAATTCGAATTCGAGTTTTCGACGGTAGAGCACGTTTCAAGCATCCCTGATCACGAATCAAACATTTTTGAAGTGATGTCTCTGTGTGTGTGTGTGTGTGTGAAAGTATGTGTGTGTGTGTGTGTGTCAGTGAATTTGTGGAGACGATAACTGACGAACGAATGGACCGATTCGAGCGAAATTTGGTACAAAAATAACAATCCGTAAACACTGGAAGCCTAATAGTTTTATACGCAATCGAATGTTCAGAACCCCCCTAAATTGTCGAGTAAAATTTTGAAAAAATCGTCAAAAAATCAAAACCGTTAATAAAGTTACGCAAATAGACATTTCTTATGTAATATTTTATTAGAAAACGATTGACATAAATTTTAGAACACTAACCTGAACCGTTCTCGAGATATTGCACATTTTTCAAAAATATTATCAAAAAGTTACATAAAATAAAAAATATATATTTCCTATTGATAAACATGTTCACTTGTCATATGTAATACCATGCGATAAATTGGGTGACATTATTCTCGTGGATCTAGCTCGTTCCATTCATGAAAAAGATACTTTGAGTAATACTTTTGTATTTGAACGCCAGTAGTCATTTATCTGCAGTAAGAATAATTTATTTTTCCGTCCATAACGCTTGGCTAGATTTTGGCGACGAATTTGGCAGAATGTCGCCAACTTGACGACATTTCTAATTGTTGCCAAATTAACAAAATTCTCGCCAAATTGATAAAAATGACGCTAATTCAATGAAAATGACGACTAATTGACGAAAATTCAATATCTTGGAAAGAATATATCTACTATAAGTATAACATCTTTTTTAACTGTAAAAGTAGTAAACTCATTGCATTATATAAGGAAATCCATGTGTTGCCCACATCAGATTTTTTAAATTAGAGCCATGTTATAATACTTTATCACTTTATCTAGTGCATATACACTATAAATTTAAATTCTCATATAACATTAATTTAGAATTATGCAAACTTCTTCATTACTAAGGAATAATAACTGTCCTGCTATTACTACGTATAAAAAGTCGTTCAATAAACCAACTTTAATTAATGCATTATCACTAAAGCAGAAAATTGTCTACTTTCACTGCACTATATTGTATACATAATTAATAGTGATATGTATATGTCGCCTTACTATGAGCAAAAGAATGTTTTTTATAGCCTGAATTCTAATTATCCTCTTCAAAATTAATTTTCTGTGATCATCACTCTTTGCGCGAGTTCTATACAATTCTTAAGATAATAATGTACAAAATTTATCCTAAGGTTACATTAGAATTAAAATTATACACTGGGAAATCAATAGAAAAAATATGGCTACACAAACGTGTCACTATGGGCTAAAATCAAATATTTTCTTCAATATTAATTTTATATCGATTACACTAATTTGGTACAAAATTCATAAATATAATTAATGTAACATTGTAACAACAATCAATTAATTTTAAAATACTTATTAGCAACATTTGAAACACTCATATGTATTTAAAAGATAAAATCAATGAGATTCTCTTGTTTTTTGTCTAAATACGCCCAAAATGCTGCTACAGCTTCATGATTATAGAAAACTTTATGTAAAACAGCATAAAAAATCGGAAGTGAAGTGACAGCACGTGACTATCAGTGTATAATGCAATTAATTTACTTCTTTTAAAGTAAAAAAATCTGATGTGGGCAACACATGACCTTCCTTAAATAATGCAATGAATTTACTACATTTACAGTAAGAAAAATAAAATATTTTATAGTAGATATTTGTATTCTTTCAAAGATATTGAATTTTTGTCAATGAGTCGTCATTTTCATTGATTTAGCGTCATTTTAATCCATTTGGCGAGTTTATCGTTAATTTAGCATCATTTAAAAATGTCGCCAAGTTGACGACATCCCACCAAATTCATCGCAAAAATCTCGCCAAGCGTTATGGACGGAGAAATAAGTTATTCTTACAGCAGATAAATGACTATTGGCGTTCAAATACAAAAGTATTTCTCAAAGTATCTTTTTTCATGAATGGAACGAGCTAGATCCACGAGAATGATGTCACCCAATTTATCGCATTGTATGACATATGAAAAGTGAACATGTTTCTCAATAGGAAATATCTTTATTTATTTTATTTTATTTTTTGATATTTTTTTTAAATGTGCAATATTTCGAGAACGGTTCATGTTAGCGTTCTAAAATTTATGTCAATCGTTTTCTGATGAAAAATTACATAAGAAATGCTTATTTGCGTAACTTTTTTAGATGTTTTGATTTTTTGACGATTTTTTCAAAATTTCACTCGAAAATTTAAGGGGGTTCTGAACATGCGATTGCGCATAAAAACAATAAGCTTCCAGTGTTTACAGATTGTAATTTTTCTACCAAATTTCGTTTATTATTCGTTCGTCAGTTATCGTCTCCACAGACTCACTAACACACACACTCACACACACATACTTTCACACACACACACACACATCACTTCAAAAATGTTTGATTCGTGATCAGGGATGCTTGGAACGTGATCTCCCGTCGAAAATTCGAATTCGAATTTTCGACCCTGTCACTATACTTTTCTTATAGATTATTGTATATAAGGAAAATAAAAATGATGTATAAAATCAAAGACATAATGTTTTTAACGTTAAATTGTACAATTTGTGCTTTTCCGGGTGACAACACATAAAATTACTTCGAAATGCCAAATTAACTTATATTTCGCGAAACTCTAAATTGCCAATTGCCAATATTGATAGACATCATTGATAGGACCCAATAAAAGCCAATAGTGGATTGCTACTAGGGCTCATACATTATACTATGTACATAAGGAATGTCACAATTCGTCATAGGTTTCACTATTCATTAACCTGAAATAAGCTCTGTCTATTTCTTATTATTAAAGGCTACAACAACAGTCGAAGGATTCATTACAGCGTATTTATTATTCGCCACAAAAGAGATTATGACTAAATATTGAGAAAATATTTACCTTTAAATCCTGTTTTCCAACTTACAATATCTACTAGAAGAAAAATCTCTGAAACACAAAAACAAGAGTATGGCATAGATTCTGTTATTCAACGATTTGAAATGATTTCTGTATATTTACCTTTATATAAAAGGCTAAACCAGCAGTTATGTAATTTATGACGACGTATATCCATTCGTTATAGACGAGTATATAAGAAGAAAAATTTGCAAATATATATATCTTTAAAACCTGCTTTCCAACTGACAGAGATGCCTCAACTCAGAGAAAAGTAATTCGGCCGAGAATCTGTAATTTATAAGTTTGAAATAATCTCTGTACAGTTTTACTTTCCCTGCAGTACATGGTCATGTATAGGGAAAGTATTGGAATCACACCGAAAATCGCAACTCGAGTTTTCGACGGAACTACACGTTTCGAGACCTCTAGAATACGAAAAAACTATTTTTAGCGTGACGTCAGTGTATGTCTGTCTGTGTGTCTATGTGTCTGTCTGTGTGTCTGTCTATCTGTCTGTGCAGATTTTGTATCCACTGTAACAAAAAACGTAATTGACCGAATTTCATAAAATTCGGTAGGTAAGTCACTTGTGGGTGAATCTGGTGCTGATTAGTTTTGGGTATGATTCAGGATAAAAGAACCCGCCTTTTTTTGCGAAATGGCACGCAAAAGCTTGTATCCACTCTAGCTGAAAATCTAATGGCCCGAATTTCACAAAATTTGGTAGATAAGTCGCTTATGGGTCACCCTGGTGCTGATTAGATTTTGATACGATTCGGAAACGAATAATCTGCCTTTTTTTGCCGCAAAAATTGACAAAATCTAAAATAAAAAACTACGTATGCTGAAATATATCCATTAAATGCTTGTTTTTTAACGTAATTTTTAACGAAGAAAAGAATAAGACCAACCCCATTACACTAGGACTAGCCATTCTCGAGATATTTTTGTTTTTTCTCTACGCCACCTTTGAAAATGAGTCCAGTTACCAAATGAGAACGAAAATTAAATTAATAGTGAATTAAATTTAATTAAAATAAGATAAGGTATATATAAGTCTGCATGGAAAATCATGTGCTGCCCACATCAGATTTTTTACTTTCCCTGCAATACATGGTAATGTATAAGGAAAGTATTGGAATCATGCCAAAAATCACAACTCGAGTTTTCGACGGATCTACACGTTTGGAGACATCTAGAATACGAAAAAACTATTTTTAGCGTGACGTCTGTGTGTGTGTGTCTGTCTGTCTGTGTGTGTGTCTGTCTGTCTGTGTGTCTGTCTGTCTGTGTGTCTGTCTGTGTGTCTGTCTGTCTGTCTGTCTGTGTGCCTGTCTGTGCAATCTATGTACCCACTCTAACTCAAAAACTTACGGACCGAATTTCATAAAATTTGGTAGGTAAGTCACTTGGGTATGACCCTGGTGCTGATTTGTTTTTGGTACGATTCGTGAAAACAAAACCCGCCTTTTTTTGGGAAATGGCCCTTAAAAATTTCATGTATCTACTCTAGCTAAAATACTAATTGACCAAATTTCACGAAATTTGATAGAGAAGTTACTTGGGTGATACTCTGATGCTGATTAGATTTTGGTATTAGTCGGAAAAGAACAACCGGCTTTTTTTTACGAAATGGCCCTCAAAAATCGTAAAATATGAAAAGAGCTACGTATATTCAAATATATCAATTAAATGCTTGTTTTATACGTAATTTAGGATGAGGAAAATAATAAGAACAACTCTATTACTCTAGGGCTGACCATTCTCGAGATATTTGAGATTTTTCGCATTTAGTTATGCCACATTTAGAAAAATGTCTAATTACCAAATAAAAACAGAAATTGAGTTAAAAATGCAAATTTAGTGTTATATTGTGCAATTAAACTCAATTTAATGAATTATTAAAGAAATTAAAAAAAATGAATTTGAGTCTGCAGTGAAAGTCATGTGTTGCCCACATCAGATTTTTCTTTTTTGAAAAGCTACAGCAACAATCCGAAAAATCTGTATCATTCATATGAAAAACTCATTTGTCGTACACAAGTTTTTGATTAAAACAATAGGTTTTATAATTAAATTATGAAAGCTTTGTTTGAAACAACATACAACACAAAATTTAAAATGTCGATCTGTTTTGAAATCAAGGAGCAATCTTATTTATCAAAATAAACAAGAACAATAAGAAAGACAATCCCATTGCAGATAACAGAATCCTCAGACGGGTTTTGATGATCGCAAAATCGGCCCATAGATACTGCTAGCTGGAATGGAGATGTCTTTCTTATTTTGGGGGACGCCCCTTTCTGGCGGTTTCTTGTGATTTTGAAAGGTAATCTTCACACGTTAGAACAAGATCGGCATTTGATGTCTAAACAGCATATGTGACTAGAACAGGAAGAAATGGTTGCCAATGGCGAGAAAATGTGAAAGAGGAAAAACCATGGAAGAAGGAACAAATAGTAGGACTGAATGAATTGTAAAATGTCAAAGAGTATAATGATAATCCAAAACAGGATTCAAAGAATTTGTTCAATGAGTAAAACTGCAAACAAAAGTTTCCTATTAATTAAAAAGGGCAACTGATCGGTCTAGGAAGTTACATGAATCGTCCATGATTTATTTCTTCCTCCATAGTTTTTGATTTCTGATTTCTCCTTTCGCTGCTGAGAACCCCCCTTTTACTACTCCAGCCACGCTTGCTGTTCTAAAATCATTTTCATATCTTACTCTGACGAGTGGAAGATTGCGCTTCTTGTTTATCCAGACGAAGGCTGTTTCTTGTCTTCGAAACCGGTCGATACTTTTAATTTAGTGTTGGATGTTGCTTTAAATAAAGTTCCTTTACATTAGCAGCAATCTGAGCTATACGAATAGGTTTTATATTCATAGTTTTCTAACATTCATGGAAATAGCAAGATTCTGAGAGTTCAAGCTTAAAACTGTCAATAATTGAGAAACAAAAGAAAATCCTAATATTTATTTATTTGAAACTTTCCAACGCATCGTTCTATAAATCTATGTAAAACGTTCCTTATCCATTTACAGCAAACAATATTTACTTCCCCTGCAATACATGGTAATGTATAGGGAAAGTATTGGAATCATGCCAAAAATCGCAACTCGAGTTTTCGACGGATCTACGCGTTTCAAGACCTCTAGAATACGAAAAAACCATTTTTAGCGTGACGTCTGTGTGTGTGTCTGTCTGTCTGTGTGTCTGTGTGTCTGTCTGTCTGTCTGTCTGTCTGTCTGTGCAGATTTGGTATCCACTCTAACTAAAAAACTAATGGACCGAATTTCACAAAATTTTGCAGGTAAGTCACTTGTGGGCGGGGCTGGTGCTGATTAGTTTTGGGTACGATTCGGAATAAAAGAACCCGCCTTTTTTTGCGAAATGGCCCGCAAAAGCTTGTATCCACTCTAGCTGAAAAACTAATGGACCGAATTTCACAAAATTCGGTAGATGAGTCACGTATAGGTCACCCTGGTGCTGATTAGATTTTGGTATGATTCAGAAAAAAATAACCTGCCTTTTTTCGTAGAATGGTCCGCAAAAATTGCCAAAATCTAAACTAAAAAGCTACGTATGCTCAAATATATCCATTAAATGCTTGTTTAATGCGTAGTTTTTAACGAAGAAAAGAATAAGACCAACCCCATTACACTAGGACTAGCCGTTCTCGAGATATATTATTTTTTTCGTATTTTTCCACCTCACCTTTGAAAATAAGTCCAGTTATCAAATGAGAACGAAAATTGAATTAAAAGTGAATTACATTTAATTGAAATAAATAGAACGTGGATATAAGTCTGCAGGGAAAGTCATGTGCTGCCCACATCAGATTTTTAGTCTTTTAAAACTAGCTTCGCAAGAGATGATAATTTAATTTCTTAAAAATCATATTTAAAATGATGTCTTGAGAAAACACCAAGACGTAAAGTACATTATGTCATTAATAAAGATTGCAGTAATTTATGACAGTGGTGCTCCTAACAACGCGAGCTTGAATTTGTTCATCATTATCTTAGGTCAAGACTCAGAAAATTATTATATTGATAAAAACAATACATCACCTATGTTTTACATTCAATGTTATTCAAACTATTCTTTTCGGCATGTTGCAGAGTTCACTTCGACGCTTGAAATTTCGTTCCAGTAGCTCAACGGTAGACCGTCGGCTGGCCTGTTCGGAGATCCAGGGTTCGATTCGTGGTTGGGGCAGCAATTTACAATGACGACCGAACAAATCAACCCTGTAGGTTAGTGCAAAGATTTCAGAGGTCTAAAAGTAACCCTAGTACGACTAGTACGGATTCAGTGGATTCTGGAAGCTTGAACGCCGATTTCAAATTGAGAGAAAAACGACCACACAAGATACTAACCTAGGTAAAAATAGTAATAGCAGGAGGTTAATCTGGGGTAAAAATAGCAGGAGGTTAATCTGGGATAAAAATAGCAGGAGATTAATCTGGGGTAAAAGTAGCAGGAGATTAATCTGGGGTAAAAATGGCAGGAGGTTAATCTGGAGTAAAAATAACAGGAGGTTAATCTGAGTAAAAATAGCAGAAGGTAATCAGTCAGATTGTCAGTTGCCCATCAATCTAACATTAGACGATGGAGAATACAGAGTCTACTGCGATAAAAATTTACAATTTCGTCCCTGTAGCTCAACTGTAACACGTCGGCTGGCCAGTTCCGAGATCTAGGGTTTATTTCCCGGATGGTGCAGCAAGGCTATTTAAAGTGTTTCAAGATTGATTAAAATGAGTATAATACTACTTTATATTTAATTTTTATTGATGTAAAATATATTTAATTTATATTTCATAAACAACTATTTTCAGTTTGGAAAATTAATAGTTGATACAACAGCATAAAAAATTTAGTAAAAATTCAGTTTCGTAGGCAAAAAACAGGCTCCTTCTTCAGCATAAAATTACAGAGAGCAAGAACTAGTGAAGGCAAAAAGTGAGGACTCTTATCCAAATATTATGGGGGAAAGAGGTAGTAAAAATTAAGTCAGAGACTGAAAACGTTTGTCGATGAAGGCAGAACCTGAACTAACACGTGATAAACTGAATGTCATAAATTGCTGCTGATGTAGCTAAAAGTAAAAATTTTATTAAAAACACAGCATAAAATAAATTAGTAATGGTATCAACCGGTTTAAGAGGCAAAAACTGCATCCTTCCTCAGGATAAAAAGACAGAAACAACCGTACTAAAGGTGACAAAAGACAGACGCTTTCTTGCTGGTTGATGTCGTTTCTGTCTTTTAATTCTGAAGAAAGAAGTTGTTTTCCCCTTTGAAGCTGATTGATACATTTACTAATTTATTTCATGCCTTGTTTTAAAGTATTATTTTACATTTTAGCTAATACATAATTGTCTGTGAACAATTCAGAGCATATGTGAAAAGCATTGGCTGATTCAGTGTTTACTAACTCTAGTAATACGCAAAATTTTAGAGCAATATTAAAATGAAGACATTTTGCCTGTATTAGCCCAATATTGCTTACCATTATTAGGAAAATATTAGCATATAATTTATATCTAATATATATGTATGCACAGCATGTATCTAATATTGGCTAAATATTATGTATGCGTATTTTAAATGAAACTTCAATATCGATCCGATATTTATTTAATACTGTCTACATATTGACACAATATCAGAGTTTCATTAGATATATTTCTAATATAACGCAAATATTAGCGCAATATTGTAATACCAGTATATAGCCAATATTGGCGGCATATGTATCCCCCACATTGGCCGAAAAAGGGCCTTGCATTAAAAATAATTTTAATGAAACACCAAAATATATAATATTGCACGATGTTAGGGAAGTTCTAAAATTATCAGAAAAACTTACCTTCTCTATGCAGTAATAATAAGACAATAAAAATATGATGTTCCAATTGTAAAATTGGTAATAGCATTGAAAAATATTTGACTCACTAAAGGAGGTAGCGAACATTTAAGGAAATCTAAAATGGCACACATATATTAAAGTATTTTTCAAGGAGGAATGGCAACGAAAAAGTTTGAGCATCTATCTTAGAGTATACGGATCTATCCGAAGAAATTGGGAACAATGTTTTGTCTCCAGAGATTACATACAAGCTGCTGCTTCTGTTTTCTCAGAGCGCCATGGATCATCCCGCAACAAGAACATCCTATTAAGTAAATGAACACGATATACGTGCAGCAACTTTATTTAATATCTACGAAACAACGAAACATTTTTTTCACCTCTTCGCTTATTTTGCCCTTCAAAAAGTCAAGTGCGGTAGTTTGAAAAGGAAATAGAACGGTACTTTGTTCTTTATTTTGTTCTCCTTCATATTTTCTTAGTTTATAAATGCTTTCTATTCCACTTTACTGAAAGCAATAAATACAATATTTGACCTCAGTGCTTGAGGATAAAACTCAAGGACGTGAAAATCAAACCGTAATTTCCTGGTTTGATGCACTAACTCCTTGCCACAAGTACTCTTAACTATTAGCTACGACAACATTCGAAGACTATTAGATTAAATTTCCCTTAAAAATTACAACTAGCGAAAAATTTAATCATGTTTCCTTAGTGACGCTTAAATATGCTACATTTGTTCCATCTCTCTCAGTGCCATGTTAAATAATACCTTATACGAATCAATATTTATGTGCATTATCATAATCTGCCTTGATTTAAGAAGAATGGAAAAATAGTTCTGCAGAATAATATTTAAAGAATGGTGTAGTAATATTACCATGGATTATTACACACATACATACACTCCGGCCGACTAATCGGTTGCTCATGTCCTTGCTGACGAGCCGGTCGGTCTGGGTCTTCAACACATACATACATGGGCCAACGGCCGTACCGTGCTGAAAACACCGGTTCTCGTTAGATCACCGAAGTCAAGCAGCATCGGGCGCGGTTAGTAACTTGGTGGGTGACCACCTCGGAACGCCGCGTGCTGTTGGCCATCTCGGGTGCGGTATCCCCGTGGTTTGCGCGCTAGATTTGCACGCTGCCACATATGCCGCCGTGTTCATGCGGAGTACGATCACGTTAAACATGTGGGTCCGTAAGTCCTTCCGAGAGGTTGGTGGTAGGGGAAGGAGGGTACGGTCCCTGTGGATGCCTCCCCCACTGGGTTCCGGTCTAAATTGGGTGGCACTTCCCGGCCGTCCAAACAGTTACCTTACACCTTTCTGGTAGGTCGGACGGTCTGGGTCTCAACAACAACAACACCTTTCTGGTAGGTCGGACGGTCTGGGTCATCAACATCAACACATACATACATCCTTCCCGGTCGTCCAATTAGATACTACAAGTCCTCTGGACGAGTCGGACGGCCTGGGGCTTTCACACATACATACATGGGGCGCGGTAGCCCATTGGTTAGCGCGCTGGAGTTGCACTCGGTAGGCCCGTGTTCGATTCCAGCCACTGCCAAAACTGCCGCCGTGTTCATGCGGAGTACGATCACGTTAAACATGTGGGTTCGAAAGTCCTTCCGAGAGGTTGGTGGTAGGGGAAGGAGGGTACGGTCCCTGTGGATGCCTCCCACACTGGGTTCCGGTCTAAATTGGGTGGCACTTCCCGACTGTCCGAACAGTTACCTTACACCTTTCTGGTAGGTCGGACGGTCTGGGTTTCAACAACAACACATACATACACGGTTTTGCATATGGGAGAGGCTTCACATTTTAACCGGTCACACATCTTGCTACCGTAAACCCTTGGGTTGGTCGTGTGGTCTGGGTCTTCAACACATACATACACAAACACACACAAATACACAAACTCACAAACACATACACACCTTCACAGACATACATACACACCCTCGCACACATGCACACACAAGCCATACACACATACATACACAAACATACAAATACGCAAACACATCCTCACACACAGGCACACACAAGCCACACACACACAAACACACACAAATACGCAAACAACACACACACATACACAAACACACCCTCACAGACATGCGCACAAATTCACAAACATGCACACACATACAAGCCATAAACACACACATGCAATCCCACATATACACAAACGCAAACACACAAACAAATACTCCCAAAAGAACAGAAACAAACACGTACATAAGCACACAAACACGCACATAAACACAAACATAAAGTGAATATGTTCAACTAAATAAAAACGTACTCTCCCAAAATCAAAGGGAGACGTTATATATACATCTTACTAGTTTAAAATCTTAAACAATTTCATATTGTGTTATAATTTTAAAACTCAAAGGAGTAGTAATATTGTTTATAAATGAAGCTTATCGTCAGTTATATGTTCAAAATTGCAGTATATTTTGAGATAAAGGAAATAACATTTTTAACATGAAAACACATTATAAGACTACTAACAAGATGAAATATCGCCTTAAACAATATTTACGTTATTAATTCAAGAATTAAATGAACTTCAAGTTATATCAGGTATCATGTGGACTCATTCATAATCTTGTTCATTCAATTAGATTATGGTTTCTTTAATGTTAGAGCATTTGTCTTAGAGGTAAAACAGGTCACAAGTCAAAGTGTTTCCCGGGAAAAGTTCTTCACCATCATTCAAATACTTCTGAATTCTGGGAAAATGATATACAAGAAATAAATGTGTAAGAAACTGTATGAATCAGACCGAAATCAATTGTGTCACTCAGTCGGTTACTGAAACCCGTTGTTAAAATATGAATGGATTCAAAGACTGGTTTTTAATTGTTTGGAATATATATTATGGTCATATCCAAAAGCATATTTGTTTTTGGAGAGCCCCCAAATTACATAGTCATCGTCTAGGGGTAGATATATGCAATTTTTAAAGTAAAAACTGATTTACTTTTACTTTCAGCTATGAGGGATGTGAAAGACGGTGACAAGTATCAAGTAGGAAGGTGTTCATAGAAATGTAAATTAACTTTAAATCTTCTCTTTTACTTCTTCATTAACACGTGTACAATTTAAATCAAAATTAATATATGCGTGCATTTAAATCAGCGTTATTATTGGCTTGGTCGATACGCCACGCGTTCGTCTCTCTTCGGAGTCTCTGGCGCCCCTAGGTGCTGTAATTGACATATGTGCTGTAACTGGCATATGTGCTGTAATTGACATATGTGCTGTAATTGACATATGTCCTGTAATTGACATATATTGACATATATAGCACATATATTTATATATGCTGTATATATTTTATTCCATATTATTTAATCAAAGTTAAAAATTAGCATAAAAATTAAAATGAGTGGGAAAATTAAATAAGTCCAAGAGATTTAAATTTCAAATGCTAAATCAGTAACATTTTACATTAAATGATCAAAGGTTTAAACAATTCATCTTAATAATGCTTTTCAATCATCGATGTAATCTCAAAACAGTTGGAAGTAATATAAATATGGCACGACGTCTTTTTTTTTCATTTTTCCGAAAATCGTTGGAACAGTCTTATTTCCTTGTTTAACCTCAGTGATTCAATTCTTTGAAATGTTTTATTTATTATCACAAAAACATAACTTATAATTTTTCTAAAATTAAAAAAAAAATTACCAAATTGAAAATATGATCGCAAATTAAGGAAAATGTTTGGCATGACACGTATCGAAAACTATTGTTCCAATACTCAGTAAGTTTCGTATACAAGTGTATCAACACACTGCATGTATAATATACAAGTGTTGAAGTGTTGAAAACCCAGACCACACGACAGACCCGAAGGTTTACTGTAGCTAAGTGTGTGGCCGGGAACTTTATTTTAGATCCAAAACATTACAAAACAGGTTAAAATTGAATCACAACACAGTTACAACAAGACAAATAAAAGAATGGCAACGACAAAACAAAACATAAAAACAATACAATACAATACAATACAAGAGAGACATAAGAAGGAAAAAAAGAAAAGAGGGGAAAACCCCGAGGGGAAAAAACCCGAGCACAAAAGTAGTATAACCAACTAAAACAAAACGAAAAGAAGAACATGAAATACATAAAATACACAGAACAAGCAAAAGAATGGCAACGACAGAACAAAACATAAAAACAATACAATATAGTACAGTACAATACAACGCAATACAAGAGAGACACAAAAAGGAAAAAGATAGAAAACAAAGAATTTAAGAACCAAAAGAGGACGGCTGATAACCAGGAATCCAGAGTACAAATTTAAAGTCGAAAAGCGGACGGCTGCAGAGCAGGAATCCGAGAAGAGGACAACCACAAAACGAACAAAGAACAAACACACCCATATTAATATACAAGTGTATCGATATTCACTAAATATCGAATACGTGTATAGATACTCTGTATGGTATATAAGTGTATCGATACTCATTACGTATTGTATACAAATGTATTGATACTCACTAAGCATCGCATATGTGTTGTTGTTTTTGAGACCCAGACCGTCCGACCTACCAGAAAGGTGTAAGGTAACCGTTTGGACGGCCGGGAAGTGCCACCCAATTTAAACCGGAACCCAGTGGGGGAGGCATCCACAGGGACCGTACCCTCCTTCCCCTACCACCAACCTCTCGGAAGGACTTACGGACCCACATGTTTAACGTGATCGTACTCCGCGTGAACACGGCGGCACTTTTGGCAGTGGCTGGAATCGAACCCGGGCCTACCGAGTGCAACTCCAGCGCGCTAACCAATGGGCTACCGCGTCCTAAGTATCGTATATGTGTGTAGATATCGCATATGTGTGTAGATACTCAATAAGTATTGTATACAAGTGTATTGAAACTCACTAAGTATCGCATGTGTGTATAGATACTCAATAAGTATTGCATACAAGTGTTTTGAAACTCACTAAGTATTGCATATGTGTATAGATATTCAATAAGTATTGCATAAAGTGTATTGGTACTCACTAAGTATCGCATATGTGTATGCATACTCAATAAGTATTGTATAAAGTGTATTGATACTCACTAAGTATCGCATAAGTGTATAGATACACTCAATAAGTATTGTATACAAGTGTATTGAAACTCACTAAGTATCACATATGTGTATAGAAACTCAATAAGTATTGTATACAAGTGTATCGAAACTCAGTAAGTATCGCAAACTTTGGTATTGATACTCAGTAAATATAGTATACAGATGTATCGATACACAGTAAGTAGCGTATGCATGTGCATCGATACGAAATATCGATACATAAATTGGGTAGGTCATGTATAGATACATGACCTTAATATGCATCGATACGAAATATAGATGCATATTAAGGTCATGTATCAATACGCCCATTACTAGTCCAACCTAGTTTCTAAACAATAACTTCAAATACTTAGTACAATCAACCGCCATATTATCTTCTCTTGAAATCATTTCCTAAACACCATTATATGTTACCACTACATTTAAAGTAATGACCGAACTAATCCTTCTTTCATAATAACGAGCCTTACACCATTAAGAATATTTCATTTTCGAAGCAGCCCCGCTGGAATGCGAAATGTAGGATGACCCTTGAAGGAAGGTCCCCTCTGTTACGACATTAAGTGCGACGAAAACCAAAACATGGGGTAATTTGTGTCAGGGAGGAGGGCTGTATTTTACACGGCGAGGCATCCATAACAGCTTGAAATTCTCGACAGCATTCTTTATAGAGAAAGGGGTGTCAATAAAGTCCCGTAATACGTTTATGGTTGAGTGTATGGAGTTTTACTTTTATTACATTATTTATTTCAGGGTTTCTTTATTGCATAAAAAGTATATGTACAGCTCATCCTGCTGCTAATGGAATAAAATTAGAAAATTCGTTAAAAGCAACATACAACACAAAATTCATATTAACGATCGGTTTCGATGGAAATAAACATACTTCTTCGTCGGAGCAAACTAGAAGCTTAACATTTACTCGTCATTAAAAAAATTGATATTAACTACCGATTTCGCAGGCAAGAAACATACTTCTTCGTCGGGACAAACAAGAAGCTTAACATTCACTCGTCCGATTGTCATCCACAATAGAACCTGTCCTACTGCCGAAAGTCTAGGTGTTTCAGCAGGGTTTTCTTCTCTAGGTGTTTCAGCAAGGTGTTCTTCTCTATGTGTTTCAGCAAGATCAAAAGAAAGATTCGTGTGCTCTGGTGTGATTTTTGGAATAAAACTGGAATTAATCGTCACCTTTTTTGTTTCCAAAGAGAGCTAAATGATCTTCATTATTTCAGAAAAATCTCTAAAATAATTGCCTCTTTTGCTACTAAGACTGGAATAGGTATCACATAGTCACCCAGGCCTAATTGAACAGATATCACCTAGCTGACTTGTTTACTCTAAGTGCCTTGTTTACTCTGTGAACAAGGAGACTCTTGAACATATCTTCAATGTGCATTTTATGTGTATTGCTTTTTCAGTCTATAGAAGACTTTGTGAAATCGGTCGCTAATGCGCAGGAATCTCGTATCAAGTTGTTATATTGTAATAATTGTTGTTATATTGTATATTATAATATTGTATTAATTGTTGTTATATTCACCTATCAAGTTGTTGTATCGGAAACTGGTGTTATAATAGCAAACGTGACTAAAGCAGAAAACGAAATTTCCAACGGCAAGAGGAGAAAAAAGAGGTAAAAATCTTTGGAGGAAGGAACAAATGGTGGGATACTGTGAATGAAAGGTAAAATGTCAAAGAAGGAAGTGAACGTTCAGCAAAGGATTATGCCAAGGAAGAAAATAATTATTCTTAGATCTCGCATAACTCTACCACGAATAACGTTGATATACAGTTTTGATAACGTTATAACACAGTTTTTAAATTTCTAGTAAAAGTTAATTGAATTAAAAATACAGAAACGATTCTAAAAAACACCTAAAACTCCCCAAGAACGTCCACCAGTGTAGTACACATTAAATCACATAGTTCTTAACATATACTCTGAATCGCTCACCAGTCAATCACGTATTATCAAATATAAAATACTGATTTGAAATATAACATAAAACAAATCAGCGAATATATCAAACGTTTTGGGGGACAAAAATAGACTCCTTCTTTGGGATGAAAAAACGGGCCAATCACATCAATAAAGACAAGAAGACTTTTGTGAAGATTTTGCTTCAGAAATCGGTTAATGCAATTACTAATTTATATTATTCTGTGTTTTTATTGAAATTTTTACTTTTAACTATTTTTACAGCAGTCTAAGCAATTAAATTTAAACCAGGTATTAGTTTACTGCGTATGTAAACGCTTTCGCTACATGGCGAATTTTTTCACTTTTTTTTCTCTCATAATATTACAGAAAAGAAACAGAAACTTTCGATGAAGTTAGTTCAACAAAGATGTTCAGAAAAAGCGTTAGCATTGATGCAAAACTCCCAATCATACGAGTTTTTTTTTTATATACTGAGTCATACGAGTTTTTTTCCCTAATTTTTTGTAATAGGACACTTATATTCGTAGCTTTAATCACTGTGAAATTATTTTTATATTTTCTACTGTATTTTTTCCGTTTAGCTAGGTTTTTATTTTCAATTTCTAAATTTTTTTTTCTCCAGCAATTTCTTTCTTGAGTCGCGTGATACAACTATTTATTGACAGATACACTCTTGCCTTCATTGGTGCTCGGGCCCTTTTTCTACCCTGAAGAAAGAGGCTATTTTTTCTTTTTTTTTTACTAAACCGAACTTTTAATCAATCATTTACGAAATTATACTAAGTATTAATTAAGAGCTAAAATAGTGATGAATAGAAGATTATTAATTAAATTAATAATAATAAAATAGTACTTAATATAAAATAGTGATGTATACGAGTATATAATAGTAATTAATAATTATAAAATAGTAATGCATATAAAATAGTGATGTATACGAGTATATAACAGTAATTAATAATAAAATAGTATTGTATATAAAATAGTGACGTATATGAAATAGTAATTAACAATAATAAGATAATGATGTATAGAAGATTATATAATAAGATCATGTTTGTTTTTACCAACCTCAGAAACATATCCACAGAATCAAAAGCAGAACCTCGGTGATGTATTATTTTTATCGATAAAGTAATTTTCTGAACTCTGACCTAAGATCATCCAGAAGAAATCCAAACTCGCGTCGTTACGACAACCACAGTCATAAATTACTGTTATCTTTATTATTGACGTAGTCTACTTTATGTCTCGGTGTTTTCTCAAGACATCATTTTTAAATATGACTTTGTTCAAAGTCATTATTTATCATCGCTTGCCAGAGCTAGTAGTGAAAGAATAAAGATTGTTGGCTGTAAAGGGCTAAGTAATTTTTCTAAAGATTCATAAAAATGAAATGTTTGAAAAAAAAATTTAGAACTAAAGATGGAGAATTCAATTCTTTGTCTCTCAATATAATATGAGTCAATCATTTTTCTAAAGAAAATTTCGTAATGCACGATCAGGCATTATTTGCAGCATTATGTCTAAATAGCAAGGAGTGTGTTCGGGTGCTTTACACTTAAAAATATTAGAAATTATAATATTTAGCATGCGACTAGATTAGTAATTATATAAAATAACCAAAATTTTGAATCTTGGGAGCGGAAGGGTGGATACTGCGCTTCATTTACTAATTTATCGTGAAGTCTAAGTTCTGAAGCAAAACAGCTCCACAGGCTGCCCTCAAGCAACGATAACGCTTTGAAAGCATATTTAAAATTAACTACATTATTAACATTCAATTTAAAAGTGAACAAATGATGATAGTTAATTAAATGCACAGATGTAATGAAATGTAATATATAAATATTACTAGAATTACTTTCAATATGAGCGAAAATATTTTAATCAGAAATTTTACTTAGCACTTTATAGACGTTGTACAAAGCGTAAAACATTAGAATGGGAAAATTTTAAAATATATGTTTGTTTATAGTACTGCTATTTTTACTGCCTTTAACTTGATCTGGTGTTTGTTTTTTATTTTGTCAATGTGATTCAAATAGTTATGGCTCTAAGTTCTATTCATCAAAGAAGCATGAAAGTTGGTATGGCGCTATCTTTTACGGTACATTTTAATCCTCTTGAATTTCTACCTTATTGAGCCATCCTGTCCTAGTCCCGCTATAAGAATGAATGCACACGTTTTGGGAAGAATACAATACTTCGAGAATCGAACCAGCTAGGAAATATAAATTTGGTATGTAGTCGTCTTTTGAGGTATATTTTAATTATTTGGATTTTTAACTTATCAGACTAGCCAGTCCCGGGCCTGCCATGGAAATATACTCGAGAGGATTGCTCGCTTCGGGAATAACTCGAGAACCGAAGCAACTAGAAAATCCGAATTTGGTATGTCTTTTTTTTCTTTTTTGATAGTATATTTTAATTTTTGGAATTTTTAAGCTTAACTGGTTAGCCCGTCCTAATTCCACCATGGAAAGGAACTCGTGTTTGAGGAATAACTCGAGATCCGGTGTAACCAGAAAGTTCATATTTAGAATATCGCTGTCTTTTGAGGTTTGGAGTACCCAGGTTATCTCTGGGTTGCCACAGAAATATACTCGTTTCTGAGGAATAACTCGAGAACTGGAGCAACTACAAAGTCCATAATAAATATTTCGTTGTCCTTCACACACTTTAGTTAAATACATTTTAATACAGACATTTATCATGCATTTAAATTACATAAGAATAATAAAAGTGTGCGCTTTAAAAAACTACATTTCTTTTCTTTAACTTGTTCTTGCTGGAGATGAGTAATTAATTCATACACACAAAACGTACTTTGACTTTTCACCAAATAAAATGGCCTTTCAACTGCTACTCTTCAATTTTAGCAAAACTTTTACGACTGTTAGAACAAATTTAATCTTTATGAAAAAGAATATCCGCTAAACCTCAACAACATTACTGAAAACCATTTTAATAAAAAACTTTCTTCACAATGCAGAAATCCAGTTTCGTACTGCACAAATTGCTTGCTACCGCATGATCCCCTCCCCCTCCCCTCCACCTTCCCGCCGCTGATATAAGTCAAGATATGTTTAAAACTTCAAAACTTTGCTATTTCTATAAATATTTTAAACCTCGAAATATAAAATCTATTATTTCAGTCAAAACTTCGTCTATGACGAATAAATATATACGTTGTTATGGATTATCTGATTGTTGAAAGAAGGCATGTACTGAGATCCCTTTCTTCTGGTGAATAGCAGAATTTTTCTGCCGTTAAACTTTGCCAGTGGAGAAGCAAGTTTTAAAGGTAAATAAATACATTCACAAGATTTAGTAGACCCTCTTCTATGATGAGTGAATACTCGCTGTTTTAAATTCACAAACAGCTAATTTAGTCTTTTATAAAAAAAGAAAAATGAACAGAAATTATTTCAAACTAGTATTTAAGTTTGTCAGAGACAGGAAAACTATCATTCTTTGAAAATTAAGCTGCAACGTTTTCTAATAAGTTTTCTTTTGTTTAACAATGTATGGAACTTGGCGTCAAAAAAAGTTGTCTCAGTTGAAACTTGCTCCAATTAGGGTTTGCTCGATGGTCGAGTTTCAGCCTGTTGTGTCCCCGGTGGAAACTTCTTGAGCGTTCTGAGAGATTTCAATTCTCTTCCCATCCCCCGTTTTGCTCAAAGAGAAATATCGAAAATCCAGCTATGTTTCAAAGGGAAATATCGAAAATCCAGTTATGTTTCAAAGAAAAATATCGAAAATCAAGCTATGTTTATAAGAGAAATATCGAAAATCCAGCTATGTTTCAAAGAAAAATATTGAATATCCAGCTATGTTTCAAAGAAAAATATCGAAAATCAAGCTATGTTTCAAAGAGAAATATCGAAAATCCAGCTATGCCACTGGACAGTTATTTGCTTGATGATCTGAAATGGCATTTATAAAACCCATAATTTTTGCCTCCAGGAGTATGGAACGGAAATCCGACTTCTTCAGATTCTGTCCAGTTATTGGGGAAAGTGCAAAGATTCAAATTTTTAGATCACCAGGGGGCTTTTGAAGCGTCTAAAAGAACTTTTAAAAACTATTTCTTCGCCCATTGGGGTAAAACGAAAACCCGTCTACCTTAAGTTTTGTCCGCTGGTCAATACTAGAAGTTTGCAAAGATTTAGCCTTCGAAGTCATCAGGGCGGCTTTTGGAGTGTATGAAAATACTTCCCGATCCCTCACAAAACTCCTGTTTCTCCGCCCTAGAGGGGCAGGGGTATTAATAGAATATTCGACTTCCTTTAGGTTTAAAACCATATTCAAGGACAATCCTGGGAACCCTGATTAGTTGAATATATTCTGTATTAAAATGTTGGTTTGGTCTTTGAATTATATATATATATATATAGTGTATAATTAGGATTGTGTAAAAATGTTAGATATAAAGAATTGGTTCACACTTGTGCAAATACAGTCTAAATTAACTTTAAAAGGGACCCAATTATGAAGGTAAACAAGTGCGTAAAATGAGTATTTCGTGCTATCTTTTTACATGTTTAAATGATATATTCAGCGTAAAAGAAAATATATCCATTTTTCCGTGTAATTCAAATATAAATGAATAAAATAACATATTCATATAGATATAGTTCTCTTTATATATACACTGCTGGTCATTAAAATTGCTACACCATGAAGGCGGCATGGAACAAACGTCAAATTTGCATGAAAAGTACTAAATGCTGGAATATGCAAATGATTAGCATTGCCGAGCATGCGCACAAAGCAGGTATGAGTAACGTCATCTACATTATGCATAAAAGGGAAGATTGCACAGCGGATTTCTCATTCGTAAATCGCATTTGAACGTTGGTTGTTTGTGTGAAGGTCGTATTATGCCTCGTGTAAGGATAAACTCCTACCAGCATATGTCGAAATTCGACCGCGGTAGGGTTGTAGCCTATCGGGACTGCTGTTTATCATTCCGCAATATTGCTGCTCGCATTGGTCGGGATCCCATGACTGTCAGGTGAATATGAAATCGATGGGTCCAGGAGGGCCATGCAGGATCTCAGCGGCCCCAGACCAGTAACGCCCGAGAGGACAGACATGGTGTCCTCTCGGTCTTGTGGGATAGTACAGCCACGTCATGTACTCTGAGACAGGAACTTGGCTCGTTTGCAGGACGACAAATATCTTCACGAACAGTGCGACGACATCTGTAGCACCACGGACTGTCAGCACGGCGACCATTGTTGTGACTTCCCTTGAAGCTGCAGTGCGAGGAACGACGACACTGGACACAAGAGTGGCAGCACGTCATCTTTTCAGACGAATCCCGATTCTGCGTACAGTATCATGATGGACGTATCCGTGTGTGGAGGCACCGAGGAGAACGAACGTTGCCGGCTTGCATTCATCATCGTCATACGGGCCCAGCTCCTGGCGTGATGGTATGGGTTCCATTGTGTACACATCCCGGTCACCTGTTGTTCGCATAGCCGGTAAATTGGACAGTCGCCGTTGCATTTCTGACGTGTTAAGGCCCGTGGCTATGCCCTATTTTGAGGCCTGCGTGGCGCCATCTTTCAATAAGATAATGCACGACCGCATACTGCTCTTGCTGTCCTAACCTACCTCGATAGAGAGGGTGTTCGACAGTTATCCTGGCCAGCACGTTCTCCAGATCTGTCAGCCATTTTGAACATCTGGTCATGGGTTGCTGAGAGACTGGCGCGTCACCACTCGCCAGCGACTACGATTGATGAACTCTGGCATAGACTTGAAGCCACATGGAATTACGTAACCGTATCTGTCATCCAAGCTCAATTCGACTCGATGTCCAGTCGGATTACAGCCGTTGTTGCTGCCAGAGGTGGCTATGTGTACTGAATTCTGTGCATGCTGTGTACCCCAAACCGCCTGCAAATTTAATCATGTCATCCTCCCATTAAACTGTATATGTAGAATAAATAAGATTCTGCTATTTGCTTTCCTTCCAAGTGTAGCAATTTTAATGGCCAGCAGTGTATACATAACTAGAAATTTACATAATTAGTTAACTCTTAAGTGAAAACTAATCAAAAATACATATACTAAATACTATGCCTTTCTGTTGTGTCAGTTAGCAATAGCATCCACTTTACTAGCACTAGCGACACCTACATATAATTCTCGAAACATTATGGCATTTTTAAGCATTTCTTCCATAGCAGTTTTATCTCCTTCTTTCTAACTCCATGTTAGTTACACTAAACGAACTTTATTCATATAACGCAATTGTAATAAAAACCGTCTGCCTCTATATGTGAAATCAATAAATATTTCATCATTTAAAATAAAAAATATTGTAATTGCGTTGGCTCAGAATTTAGATAAACAGATAATACGTAAAAAAATCTGATGTGGGCAGCACACGACTTTCCCAATATAATGCAAGGAATTTACTATACTTTTACAGTAAAAAAATAGACCATTTTATAGTAGATATTTATATTCTTACCAAGATATTGAATTTTTGTCAATGAGTCGTCATTTTCATTGATTTAGTGTCATTTTTAAACCATTTAACGAGTTTATCGTTAATGTAGCAGCATTTAAAAAGTCGCCAAGTTAGCAACATTCTACCAAATTTGTCGCCAAAATCTCGCCGAGCGTTATGGACAGAGAAATAAGTTAGTCTTACAGCAGATAAATGACTATTGGCATTCAAATAAAAAAGTATTACTCAAAGTATCCTTTTTCATGAATGAAACGAGCTAGATCCACGAGAATGATGTTACCAAATTTATCGCATGGTATTACATATGAAAAGTGAACATGTTTCTCAATACGAAATATTTTTTTTATATTTTACATGACTTTTTGATAATTTTTTAAAAAATGTGCAATATCTCGAGAACGGTTCATGTCAGTGTTCTAAAATTTATGTCAATCGTTTTCTAATGAAAAATTACATAAGAAATGTCTATTTGCGTAACTTTATTAGGGGTTTTGATTTTTTGACGATTTTTCAAAATTTCACTCGAAAATTTAGGGGCTTCTAAACATTCGATTGCGTATGACAACAATAGTCTTCCCGTGATTACGATTTGCGATTTTTGTACCAAGTTTCATTCGAATCGGTCCATTCGTTCGTCAGTTATAGTCTCTCCACAGACTCACTGACACACACACAAACACACAGACACACACACACACAGACATCACCTCAAAAATGTTTGATTCGTGATCAGGGATGCTTGAAACGTGCTCTCCCGTCGAAAACTCGAATTCGAATTTTCGACCCCGTCACAATATTTTCCTTATACATTATGTATATAAGGAAAGTAATAATTAATCTCTTGGAAAGATATTTATTATAAAATATATCTTTTTTTTTTCTCTCTGGAGAATATAACAAGAGTCAGAATTTAAATGAATTTGTTTTTTCTCCCTATATTATTCGATTTTTATTTAAAAAACTACCTCACATATTTCTGAATTTTTTTTATATATTTTATGGGATAATTTGAATATTTCCTAAAACTTTCGAAGCAATTTGTGAATTTTAAATTCGCTTAAATAATGTTTGAAAAATGAGGTCCCATAGGGTTTAATGTATTTCAATTTTTCAACTCGGGTTCAATTCAAAACTAATTGGGTGATATTATTCATTTATATTCCCATGGGTCCCACAGACCGTCTGAAAAACATACTAAAATTTCATTTTAATAAAGTCGTTTTTAATAAAGTTCTCTTCAGAGCAGAATAACAAAATGTGTTCCAAAGTCTCCTCTTCCACAGAGCACACAAGGCACTTGCTGGAGTCAGCTAGATGAAGTCTATTCAAATAGTCCTGGGTGACTATGTGACCTATCCTAGCCTAAGCAGCAAAAGTGGCAACCATTCTGGGGATTTTTTTGAAATAATTAAGATCATATGGATCCTTTTGAACACGGAAAAATGACGATTAACTCTAATTTTATTCCAAGAATCACACCAGAGCTCACTAACCTCTCTTAGATCTTACTTGAAAAACTACTATTGAGAGTAACTTTCGGCAGTGAGACACGGCAGATATTTTATTTTACATGTTATCAATGAATTTATTTATAGTTTATTATTATTATTATTATTATTAATATTATTATTATTATTTCAATGTGGTAACTATGATAACTTAGTCGCGTTTCAAATATTGAAATGGTTTGTTGTCCATTCTTCAAATCATAGAATTGAAAAATAACGGTTTAACTAACTAATTTATTTGAAAACATTGAAAATAAAGCAATATACTGTGATTGGACATGACATATTATTTCACATACCACAATTCCGGGGCGCGGTAGCCCATTGGTTAGCGCGCTGGAGTTGCACTCGGTAGGCCCGGGTTCGATTCCAGTCACTGCCAAAACTGCCGCCGTGTTCATGCGGAGTACGATCACGTTAAACATGTGGGTCCGAAAGTCCTTCCGAGAGGTTGGTGGTAGGGGAAGGAGGGTACGGTCCCTGTGGATGCCTCCCCCACTGGGTTCCGGTCTAAATTGGGTGGCACTTCCCGACCGTCCAAACAGTTACCTTACACCTTTCTGGTAGGTCGGACGGTCTGGGTTTCAACAACAACATACCACAATTCCTATTCCGAAAGAAATATATAATGTGCACAATTTTTTGGATGAAAAGATGATATTCAAATTTTTGATATTCAAAACTTTTATTAAGTCACATTTAGGGGCAACTAATCAGTTTTCCCCAGCGGAGCGTGAGTGAAAATAGTCTTACCATAAACTGAAGTCTTATTTTTGACGTGCTATGGTTTAATCTAGAAGACGCTACTTTAAATCAAATAAGGCTACATATCATTATTTTTAAATGCATTATCTTAAGCACTGCCTTTGCCAAGTTTAGCTAGTTTATTTTAGGTTACAAAAAGAAGTTTTTCCATCATTAAAATTCCATTAGCATCATATTACTGCATTCTTCTAAGGCGGAGAAACACAGACTTGCGCCATTACTATAATTATACTCTTAAAGTTGAATCAAGTATGCCGAGAATATGGAATTTAAAAAAATTCACATTTTCGCAGTTAGAAATTTTGAAGATCAAGGTTTGCCAAATTAGTCTGTTAGGTAGACTTTTGTCGTTTGAAAATACTTTAGTTTAATTACTTATGGTAGGTGAAAATTCCTGTGGATAAATGCAGGATTAAAAGTACTTGTAGTCGCGAAACTCGCTGTTAAGAACATTATCAAAGCTTAGAAGACCATTGTCAGTTCAGAAAATATCGTCGATGGTTTTGAGCTGGAAGGTTTTTAGTCTGATGGCATTCTTTATTTCCCAATAGCTAAAAACTTCTGAAAAGAAAATTTGCTATATATCACAATTTTGGTGATGGAGTACTTCTATTTGAGCCAGAATATCAATTTTGGTCTTATTCAATCCGTCTTTGCTTCCAGGTCAATGATAGTTCTGAAAAATTGAATTAAGGATACCGATACAAAGATATTTAAAAAAAATTACAACTTTGCCTTCCAAGGGCGCGGTAGCCCGTTGGTTAGCGCGCTGGAGTTGCACTCGGTAGGCCCGGGTTCGATTCCAGCCACTGCCAAAACTGCCGCCGTGTTCACGCGGAGTACGATCACGTTAAACATGTGGGTCCGTAAGTCCTTCCGAGAGGTTGGTGGTAGGGGGAGGAGGGTACGGTCCCTGTGGATGCCTCCCCCACTGGGTTCCGGTCTAAATTGGGTGGCACTTCTCGGCTGTCCAAACAGTTACCTTACACCTTTCTGGTAGGTCGGACGGTCAGGGTCTCAACAACAACTTTGCCTTCCAAAACAATTTGAAGTCCTTTTGCTGCCAATAATTAAAACTGGTTATTAACAACGTTCAATAAATGTATAGGTATCATATTTACTGCCCACTAGCCTTTGAGAGTATATGCAGCGTTGGTGAAATGGCTAGTATTATAAAACCCGTCTCCAAATATATAAAAAATCTGATGTGGGCAACACATGACTTTCCTTATATAATGCAATGAATTTACTACTTTTACAGTTTAAAAAAATGTTATTCTTATAGTAGATACTTAAATTCTTTTCAAGATATTGAATTTTCTTCAATTAGTCGTCATTTTCATTAATTTAGCGTCATTTTTGTCAATTTGGCGAGATTTTTGTTAATTTGGCAACAAATAAAAGTGTTTCCAAGTTGGCGACATTCCGCCAAATTCGTCGCCAAAATCTCGCCAAGCGTTATGGACGGAGAAATAAGTTATTCTTAAGCAGATAAATGACTATTGGCGTTCAAATACAAAAATATTACTCAAAGTATCTTTTTTCATGAATGAAACGAGCTAGATCTACGAGAATGATGTCACCAAATTTATCGCATGGTATTACATATGAAAAGTGAACATGTTTCTCAACAATTAATATTTTTATATAATTTATGGGATTTTTTGTTAAATTTATTTGAATAATGTGCAATATCTCGAGAAAGGTTCAATGCTAGCTTTCTAAAGTTTATGTCAATCGTTTTCTAATGAAAAATTACATAAGAAATGTCTATTTGCGTAATTTTATTAGAGGTTTTGATTTTTTGATGATTTTTTCAAAATTTCACTCGAAAATTTAGGGGGGTTCTGAACATTCGATTACGTATAAAAACAATAGGCTTCCAGTATTTACAGATTGTAATTTTTGTACCAAATTTCGTTCGAATCGGTCCATTCGTTTGTCAGTTATCGTCTCCACAGACTCACTGACACACACACACACACACGCGCGCGCGGCACACACACACACACACACAGACTTCACTTCAAAAATGTTCGATTCGAGATCAGGGATGCTTGAAACGTGCTCTCCCATCGAAAACTCGAATTCGAATTTTCGACCCCGTCACATTACTTTCCTTATACATTATGTATATAAAAAAGGTAAAAATGAACTTTGACGGCACAAGTCTATAATGTCCATATTCAAAGATTTACAAAGTTTGAAAGCTGTACACCCAATTTCTTTAGTGTCCACTAGCCATTGAGGGCTTGTGAAGCGTTGGTGAAATGGTTAGTATTATAAAACCGTTTTCAAATGTATAAAAAATGAACTTTGACTGCATAAGGCGATAATGTCCATGTTCAAAGCTTTCCAAATTTTGAACGGCTGTACACCCAATTTCTCCAAGCTTTCGGGAGGGCTGTGAGGTCTGGGTTGTCGAGCTTTGAGTGCGCACCCCTGCCCCCCCCCCCCCCATAGTTTGGTTACATGAAAATTAACCTTAACACTCCATTGTAGAGTCTTTCACTATGAGCTCAATATTTTATAATTTTGAAGCCAGGTACATGTTAAGAATTATTTCGCTGGTCACTATAGACGATTGAAATATTGCTGAACACAATAAAATTTTCTTACTATCCGTACAGATGTCAACTATGCGGTGCTGAAGACCATAACAAGCGTGGAACTGTCCACCGATGTTGGTTGCTGTACTGCAAGTACGAATTTTAAATTTGTTCGGGTTTTTTTCATCACCAGGACATTGGAACAAAATAGCATAATTGAATAATAAAAATACACAAACAAAATTTCAAATGTGTTGCTTTACATTAAAGTGGTGCTTTTATTAGTCAGTGATTTTTTACTTAGATAAATCAATTTTAATCTTATCGGTTTTATGCTTCTTACAATCGTGTTATCAAATAAGGATTTATGTTTAGGAGCTATGTCATCTATTTTTAAGGCTTGCATTTTTGAGACTGGTATTTTTGAGGCAGGTACTTTTGAGGCAGGTCTGTAAAGCAAAAACTTTATTAGAACACAACATATAACAATTAGTAGCTGTATCAACCAGTTTCTGAGGCATTAATCTATTTTCTTTAAGACAGAGCAACTTCATCAGCAAATGCAAGAACGTCTGTCTTCTTACCTTTACTGGTGGGGTTGTTCTGTTTTTGTATCCTGAAAAAAAAAGGCTAATATTTCCCCGTTGAATCTGGTTGATACCGTTGCTAATTATTACAGATACATTTTTGATCGATACAAATTAATATATATATATAGATGTTATTTAATAATCAATGCATATTAATGTATATATAGATATTATTAAGGTACTAGTAAAATTAACTATAATAACTATTCATTAAAATGAATTTATTCCCCAGCATTGTAATCTATTTATTAAAATTATATAGATATTATTTAACATCAATCTATATCAATGTATATATAGATATATTAAAGCATCAATGTATATATACATATATTAAGCTACTTATATCAATGTGCATATAGATATTATTTAGTATCAATTTAGTAGATATTATATATATATATATATATATTAAAGCATCAATGTATATATACATATATTAAGCTACTTATATCAATGTGCATATAGATATTATTCAGTATCAATTTAGTAGATATTATATATATATATATATATATATATATATATATATATATATATATATATATATATATATATATATATATATATATATATATATATATATATATATATATATATAATATATATATATATATATGTATATATGTATATATATATATATATAATATATATATATATATATATATATATATATATATATATATATATATATATACATATATATATGTATATATATATATATGTATATATATATATACATTATATATATATATATATATATATATATATATACATTATATATATATATATATATATATATATATATATATATATATATATATATATATATATATATATATATATATATATATATATATTATTTTAGAATTTTAGATACATTTCAGAATTATACTTATAGACTGCGTTTCAACGACGTATTTTCTTTACAGTTATATTTTAACTGTGTCGGCGATTCACTATAAATTTATTTTAGTATAAATCTAAATGCAACGTTGAACTTTTTAATGTCTGATGCACGACAAGAAATTCTAAAGTAACTTTATCTTATTATAGTATTTTAAATTTATATAATATGCACCGACCTGACTGACAGACTGATTGCCTGACATATCAAAATTATCGAGCGCTTCCACATTTAGCTCGAGTCTTGGGTCTGACGCCATTTAATCCATCTCAGCTTCAAAACAACCAAAGAAAAAATACAAACTTTTGAAAATGTGTATTAGATGTGTCGGCGAGAGGATGTCATCAAAACACTCAAAACCACTTTTCAAAATGATCGAGCGCTTCCGCTCAAACCAAAATATCGGTTTTGGTCTCATTCGAACCGCCTCATCTTATAGGTCAGAGAAAAAAGTCAAATATTTCGAAAATTCGAGTTGGGGGCAACGATGGAAAGAAATATTAATAAAAATAAAAATAACTCAAAACCGCTTTTATTGGGTAACGAGAGCTTTTTTTTTACTCTAGCGCCAGAATCTGGGTTCTGATCTCATTCAATGTGTTTCTAATTCTAGGTTTCGAAAAAATTTAATTAGGAGCGATAGTACAAAGGAATAATCAAAAAGCTCTTAACACCACGCTGCTTATTTATCGGGTATACTTACATTCTACCTAGAATCTTGGTTTGGGTCTCATTCAATTCGTCCCAGCTTCCATATCAACGGAAAAAAGTAGTATTTGAAAATTGGAATTAGAGAGGATGATGCAAAAGTAAAATAAAAAATTATAGAAAATTATTTAATACTTTCACCCTAGGTAGAATCGAGCCAACGGCCCTACCGTGCTGAAAACACCGGTTCTCGTTAGATCACCGAAGTCAAGCAGAATCGGGCGCGATTAGTACTTGGGTGGGTGACCACCTGGGAACACCGCGTGCTGTTGGCAAATTTCGGGCGCGGTAGCCCCGTGGTTTGCGCGCTGGATTTGCACGCTGCCACAACTGCCGCCGTGTTCATACGGAGTAGGATCACGTTAAACATGTGGGTCCGTAAGTCCTTCCGAGAGATTGGTGGTAGGGGAAGGAGGGTACGGTCCCTGTGGATGCCTCCCCCACTGGGTTCCGGTCTAAATTGGGTAGCACTTCCCGGCCATCCAAACGGTTACCTTACACCTTTCTGGTAGGTCGGATGGTCTGGGTCTCAACAACAACAACAACCCTAGGTAGAATCGTAGTTTTCGTCTGATTTAAAGTCAGTCTCAGCTTCCAGATCAACGGAAGCATTTAAAATTTATATTAAGGGTATGGAAAAATTATAAAATCAAAAACATTATATTAGAGGTGACAATACGCAAGGGTATTCAAAACATACACCATTTTATCCCTGAGGAAAAATGAAAACACAATTTGATATTTTCTGTTACCGATCTGAGAAAATAAACCATTAAATCATTTTGTCACGCTCGGAAGTAAGACTCAAAGTATTGTTCTATTTAAAATGTTAACAGAATTATAAAATATGTATCATATTTACGCTTAAATCCAAAGATGAACGCGTTAAACACAGGTAAAAAAAATTAAAACTTTGAAGCAAAATCTGTTATTTAATCTCAAACTTTAAAAATATCGATACTACCCGTTATTTTTAAATTTTATTTTATCCCCCCACCCTCATTGAAACACCATGGAGATATAAATGTAATAGCTATTTTTAGCGTATTTTATGAATGTAAATACAAAGTAATTCGATTTACAATACCATTAATGCATTCTCTAAAATTAAATAGAAAGCAATGGTACGTTTTTCAAGTTTTACAAGTAAATAAAATTACGTTCGAATTCGTTTAAAAGAAAGTGTTTTGTTTACGTGTCTGCCATTTTTTGCACTAGGTGCTGCATTCTTAATTTTCATCATTGTTATTCAAGTACCTTCTAAAAAGATTCGCATTCACCGAAGCAAGCATAAGATAAAAAAAAATGGCGAGAAAAAATTCTTCTTAAGCTAAAAGCATTAAACAAGTGGTGCAGCTATTACCATCTCTTGATTTATCGTCTTTTTACCACAATCGTTTCTCTTGAAGCAATTGTTTTTCTCAACTCCACTCTCATTAAAATTCCAGCACGCAACATCTTTTCGGGTTTAATAGTTTTTCTCCATTTTGTACAAAATATGTCTCGGAAGCTTAATAAAGCCCGTTCTTGTACTTTTGGCATTCCTGTAAAAATGCATTAGTGCATGCCTGGAAAAATAACTATGTAAAAGAAATTAATTGCAGAAAAACAATCTAAAATTTAAAGCACAAAATAATCACAGATGTTGGAATATTTTCAGAGTTGATTTTTTTTCTCTTTGCTTTTTACCCCCGAAGCGTTTTGCTGATAATAAGGTAGCAACTTATGCGTGAGAATATGTAACCCGAATGGCGTTAAAATACAGAATGAAATGAGCAATTTTTGAAATGTTTAGAATGTTTCTTTATAATTCAGGGAAGATTGCTAAAAAACTTTTGCTTTTGTATTTTAAATAATTTATAATCTTATAAAAATAATCGTAAAATGGAAAAAATAAAAACTGTGGCAGCACAAAATCTTTCAATGCGATGCGTGGAATTAGAATGAAGCAGATAAAACTCCCATAGATGAAGCGCTTGAAAATGCCATAACGCTTTAAGAATTATATCTAGGTGCCGCTAGTGTTAGTAAAGCGCCCTTTGTTTCCAATTACATTAGTTTCGGAAGTGCGATATTTTTTATCTTTTGGCGAGTTAGAAATATATTTCAAAAACAAAATTACAAATTGAGAAAAATATTTTGCCTTCTAAAAAAAATTATATCTCTTTGGGAGACCATTAGCAGGGGCCCTAGTGGTTGTAGGAGCCCCCAAGAAACTAATTCCTCAATTTGGTGGTTCTATAAGCCGTCCTCGGTTTCTATCAAAGACCAACATGGGTGTTTCGTAGATTTAGCTAGAGGGCAGTTAACGCCTTCCCTTTGGAAACAAGTTCCGCATACAAACAATAAGCTGCAATTCTAATAAGCCCCGGACGTGTCTTTTTGCAAGACACACACACATATTAGCGAGTTGTACACAGTTATACGCATACTATATACATATACTGCCTAACTGGGGACCTATGCCAAAATTCAACCAAAATTCGTTTTCAGAGTATTATCTGTCATTAAATACCACATTTCTGCAAAAATCCAAACTGAAGACGTCCCCATTTGCCGGTGCGTCCCCACTTGGAAAGTGTGTAAACATATGAACTTACCACTCCCACCATACGCCAACACACACACACACACACACCACACACACACACACACGCACACACACACACACACACACATCACCTCAAAAACGTCTGATTCGTGATCAGGGATGCTTGAAACGTTCTCTCCCGTCGAAAATTCGAATTCGAATTTTCGATTTCGTCACAATATTTTCCTTATACATTATACTATGTTTATAAGGAAAGTAAAAAAACTCGGTGTAGCCGCTGTCCAAATCCTTTTTAAATAGAGATATTTTGTGTCAGGGCTAGCGCTGGACCTATGGCATCAAATGATTTGCAATTTGGTTTGAGGATTTATAATGTATTGCCATGTGTCGCCACCTATTTTAATTTCTTATTTGTATCTTCAAATTTCAATCTTTCACTGTTAAAAATGATGTTGGCATCTCAAAAAATAAATATTTAGATTTTTAACTATATACAAAATACATAAATAGTTCAAAGTTTTATTTAAATAATTGCTTTTTTTGGAATGGCAACAGCGTTTTCAATAATGAATCGTAAATGTTCATGATAATAATGATTAAGAAACACTCTGTTTGTTCATAACAACAATGCTTGCGAAACTTTATGTTTGTTTGTAAAAAATCAACAATTATGAATTCAGCATTTACTATAATGCTAAACATTTAAAGAAACGTAACTATATATTTTCCCATGCTTTACAGAAGTTTGATTTTTGGTAAGTGATTAATTACATTTCAAATTGTATCTTATATATATAATAAATATTCATTAAGAATGAAAAGGAAGTCTGCGACATTATGCTGTATTGTCGCCAGTTCCCCGTCCAATTATGCCTTGACGATAAACAACGCTCAAGGCCAAATATTTGACAAACATATTGTGTAAATTATTTATTTAAAAGTAGAAGGTATGTCCGTCATACGGAATTCAAAATTCGCAAACCATTACCTCGCATTTGGCGTGATTTTCATCAATTTGGCGATGGATTTGAGATTGCTGTAGAAATTCCTTCTCAATTTGCAGTCTATGCGTTTCGGCGTTTATTTTCGAAATTTTTAAACAGATTCTTAACTTTGACGTACTCGCCATCTTCTCACACTTTCTCTATACCCTTTTTTAATACTGGACTCTTTTTATAACTATCTTACAAAATTAGTTATCCACATCATCATTGCTGTAAACAAACTGCCGCCTAGCCATCGACCTATTGAAGGAATTGAACCCGCAGAACCCGAGTTTGATTCCCAGCTCCGCCCAAATTTTCACCGTATTCACGTAGAGTACGGGCACGTTAAGTAAGTGATTCTGAAAGACCTTCCGAGATGTTGGTGGCAGGAGATACGTTTCCTGCGAATGTTACCCCTTATGCTCTATAGACCATTTGAAAATTTTGAAAAGTTTTCAATAAGAAATAAGTCTCTGGTATTTAATAAAGTTACTAAATTAATTTATATATATATATATATATATATATATATATATATATATATATATTATATATATATATATATTTGAATTTTGATACTTTTCATTGACTTGTTCATTCGATATTTATTTTATTTATTTGTTTTTTATTTTTTTCCATTTGCTTGAGGATTTGTTGATTTATATTTTTATTTCCTAAACCTGTTACATATTTGAATTTTCGTGTTACAGATTCTCACTTTTCTTTCATTGGATCTTCAAACCTTTTTTTCTTATATATATATATATATATATATATATATATATATATATATATATATATATATATATATATATATATATATATATAAATATAAAATTGTAAATCATATATATATATGTGTGTGTGTGTGTGTATATAACGGAAAAAAATTATTACCGACAAATAAAGGGAATTCCAATGGGAGGAGCCTGCTCATCAATCTTCGCTGATATTTACCTCTCAACATATGAAAAAGGAACCCATATTTTGTCTGAGATACCATATTTCCGGATTGTTGACGATGTGCTATTGGGGTGTTATGAAGCCACCACCAATTTCGATTTCACTTTTTACCCACCGGAATTGGAATTAATAGAAAATTGTAAAGAAGAAAATGAAGCGGTAAATTTTCTGGACATCTCAATAAAAAAACATGGATTATATGGTCATTATACAACGTTATATGACAAAAGAGAATTATATAAAATTAAGATCAATCATCTCATCGATTGGAAAACAAATCTTACCAAAAATATTTTCAGAAATATCATACTCGGACACTTCAAGAGAAATCAAATTTACAACACGTTTAAAAAAGATTGCAATAATAGCAATATAAAAATCATAAAAGAGGCTTTATATAAACATTATCCTTTATATTTCTTAAAGGATTGTTATAGATCGATTTTCAAGGATCAGGTAGATTTTGACAGTTTACTTCTTCAATCTGCAGGTAAATAAAGTTTATGCGTACCTGCTAAGATTGCACGCATGCGTAAGTTGAACATATATAAGATAGCGAGTTGGGCAAGATTCACTTTTGGTCCAGTTTCCTTCTGTTTGGTTGGTCTTGTTCTTCCGTATTCGGGTGCCTTCGTATTAGCACGCAATGGGGACCAACCTTTGCATTGTATTGGTACCGTGAGCGTTTGCCTAGGCTGGAAAAGCAGCTTTAAACGGGAGGGGGAGTCGCAATCCTCCCCAACCATTAAATGCAAAGCATTTGGTTATCCCAAGTTCCTTTAATTCTTCTTTTTCTTGGATTACATTCTGCTTCGGAGTATAGAGCGGCTTGGCGCCTTTTCCTGAGTAGTGCTTTTGAATTTTGTGGATATGCATAGGAATTCTATTTGAATTTGTTTACTGGCTTTTATATGATATATATATATATATATATATATAAAATTGTAAATCATATATATATATGTGTGTGTGTGTGTGTGTGTGTGTGTGTATGAGTGTGTGTGTGCGTGTTGAACTCTTGAATGTATTTTGAAACGTTAAATAACGTGATGGTGGCTACTTGACGGGAATTAACAGAGATTGAACGTGGGATGATAGCTGGAGCTCGAGGGATGGGGCATAGCTTTTCGGAAGTTGTTGAAAATTTGAAGATTTTGAGAAAAAAAAGATACAGAAAAAAGATGGAACAGTGCTTATTTTACTGACCAAGTAAGCAGTTGAAAGCAGAAAGACTCATAAGCTCATTAAGATACAGTATTGGAAATTTCTCTCGCAATGAGAACACAGTTCTTAATTTTAAGAATGTAATTTTTATTTTTACAGACGTTAGAGAACCGAGTTGCTTGTTTAATAGGGGAAGATTCGGATAAATGGAAAGGGTTTTGTATGGAGGCAAGAAAAGATATAATGATCGACGTCGCCAAAGCAAGTACAAGTACAACTAGAAGTGGATTTTAGATTGAAATAGTGAACATAGTCTAGGAAAGGGCCATAACCAGTTAAGATATTTGTTGGTGATTTGTAAATTAGTATTAACGACATGCAGGTAGTTTAACATTTTAGCAGGGTCATGGGTTCTAAGAGAAATATAAGTATTTAAATAATTTTGCCATTTGTTAATTAAAAGATTCATTCAGCATTTCTTTAGAAGAGAATATGGAAATGGAATTTTGAGAGCGGTACTAGAAATTGTGACTAATTTGGCTCATTTATCTGCAACTTCGTTACCCAAAACGTCTTTATGGGCTTTAACCCAGGATAAATAATTAAAATTTTTGAAGCATTTGCTTTAATTTTGATATTATTTAAAAAATTTGATTTGTTATTAACAGATTTAAAAGCCAAAATTGAAGAAAGACTATCAGAATAAATACTAATTTTAGTATTATTTAAAACAGTCCAATTAATGGCGAAACCAATGGCTGCCATTTCAGCCTGAAAAAATGTGTTCTCGCTGTCAAGCTTGAAAGAGTAAACCTTGTCCAGAACATCATGTTTAAAAATACATATTGCGAAACCAGCATTATTTTTAATAGAAGAACCGTGAGTACATATATATTAATTTTGGAAAATTAATTTAGATCATGTTGTTTAAAAAAAACGACACGTTTGGAGGGATGGATGTTAGAGAAAGAGCTATTAAAATTAAATAAAGTGGGGGGGAGGAATGTCAGAATTAGAAAAGGAATTAATACGATATTTCCAAAACATATATTTTGTATATTGGACATTAATTACAGTGTATAGGGGGAATGTCTGTAATAGAGTGAAGCGAGATGCCTGAAGATGTTCTAAAACGGGAAGATAATTTAAGAAGAAAAATTATTTTTATTTAATCTGAGTTCCAGTTAAATTATTACCCCAAATTCCGAAAGGTACCAAATTTTAAGGAAAGTTTTATTTACACCCGATTACAACCAGAAACTTTACCAAAAGTAGAAGCAATCAAAACATTTCTCTTTCAGATAAAAAATATGAGAGACCCGTTTTATGTTGTCAATAATTAAACCTAAATATTTAAGTTGTGTATTAATTTTGATTTTTATTTTCAATTTTGGATATATATTTGTTGAAAATTATTGAATTACTTTGTTATGGGAGATATTCAAATTTAATTTAATTAAGGATTCAGAAACGGAATTAAGTAAAAGATTAATATTAATTGAAAGGGAACGGAATTATAAATGAGTTATACATATCACCAGATATAGATGGTACTGGTTGCGAAGAGCAAGAAGGATGGACATTTTTATAGTCAACCATCCTAACACCATATTTGCTTATAGTTGGAGACTTTAGGTTTATTAGTTTCTCTGGATTCAGGTGGAGTCAAATTATTTGGTTGCCTGCTGGGTTCAATCCCAGAGACCGGTACGGACGGGGTTTTTTTTGTTTGTTTTTTTGTCGCACCAAATCGGCGATAAGCGGAGTGCTATATTGCACCTTTGTGACTCTTTAGTAACTCTGGCAACCCTCTTTTGGGAAACTTGTACAGGACAAACAGCAGCGCATTTCTTGCTGCTGCTGTGATTCTCTGTCGTTTCGGACGTTTTTTGATTAACCAGCCACGTTGATTTTGGATTTTTGGATACAACCACGGAATTTGATAGATTGGAACTAAGCTTGGAGATCTTTTTTCATCTTTTCTCAAGTTTCCTTGATTTGTGTTGTGTATGCTAAATGGCTGGGAAGAGTGGAAGGTTTAGAATTGTTTTTTTAATGGCTGTATTGATAGTGGTAAAATGAATGTGATTGAATGTTGTATGAACCAGTGGTGGATTGCAAGTGTGGGTACGAATATTCTAAGTTACATTTTTTTAACGCATTTCTAAGTATCGTTTTTTATCAAATTACTTTGAAGTATATATATATATATATATATATATATATATATATATATATATATATATATATATATATATATATATATATATATATATATATATATATATATATATATAAATATATATATTGTTTTGATTTTAAAAATTTAAAAAACCAAATTCTGTCGTCAAGACCTTATGTCATATATTAGTACTGAGACGTTTTTAACTATATCAATATTAACATAAAAATAGGCATATGCATTATTTAATTTTTAACACTTTCTAACATAATTGAAAAGTGTTTATGACTTTATTCATTCCGTCTGTCTGTCTGTCCGATAGCACGATAACTGCCGTAAAAATGACTTTATCAAAATGGAATTTTAGTATGTTGTTCAGCCAGTCTGTGGGACCTATGGGAATAAAAATGAATAATATCACCCAATTAGTTCGGGATTGAACCCGGGTTGAAGAAATGGAATACATTGAACCCCATGGAACCTAATGTTTAACACTTTACAACATAGTTGAAAGGTGTTTATGACTTTGACCATTTTGTCTGTCTGCTTCTCTGACTGCCTATCCGTTAGCACATCAACTGCCATAAAAATGACTTCATTAAAATGAAATTTTAGTATGTTGTTCTTTATTTTCCTGGAGATTTGAATAAGAGAGAATTGGAGAGACCACTCGTTTCAAACTCTTTTTTGAATACGTTCCAGGAGTTATTAATTACTCTAAAATTATCGGTGTATTTGTCGCTATTTAAATTTTTGTCTGGATGCCACATTTTCAGTCGTTTCTTGACTAGAATTTTGACATCGTCGAAGATCATGGCATACACATTTACACATAGTAAACGATTCAGATTTATAACAGCTTCATCCATGTTGTAAATGTTTAGAGGGTCCTCAGGAATTGGTGTATCCATTGGTGAATCCACACTTGTTTCAGAATCTGTTAACTACTTAAACCCGTCTTTTAACGTATGAATTTTGAAAATTTGGGTTTTCGTGTACTGTTCAGATTACGTAAATTTCATTCGAGTAATATCATGCAGCGTTTACTGGACCGAGAAATTTTAAGACCAATGACATTAACGAATCATATGGGGGATACCGGACTGTCCGTTACAGAGTGAGACGATTTTTGGGATGAATCGATTTCGGCACTGTGGGACGTGGATTGAAATAAGTTACACTTTTAAAGATTATATTAATATTTAATTGTTTATTATTCATTGAAAACATGGCCGTTAATCTCATAAAGTGGAATTAACATTTAAACGTACATCGCTCGTTGTTGTGCCGCAATAAACCCTCCAATTATTTTTACCTTTTGTGTAAGTCCTGAAAGGAATTATTAATTAATATCAAAAGATTAGACTATTTAAAACTTAAACAATATAATTTATTAACCACATCAATTTATCATCAACAACAATTTATCATTTATATCATTTCCCATTTATTATCAATTTTCATTTAACTATTTTAGCTAGGGGAGATACGACCAGCAATATTAATTTTACGAAGGTGTCTAGGACCGGTAACATCAGAGCACATACCTTCCAGTTTAGACTTGGGCTCATCATCTCGCTTGCATCGGTCTTAGTGCTGAAGTACGGCCATAACTCAATGGTGTGTGGCTCCTACTCGTACTTTTCACTTCGACTGATACTTTATATCTGCAACTGCTAGGTCATGTTCGTTCACTCCTTTTGTCAAACTCCTTTCAACAACATTTCGTATAAGACTTCTTGCACCCACACATTTCGTGTCAGACTTGCTTCTGCAACATTTCGTATCCGAGTTACTTCTGCCACATTTCGTATCAAAGTGACCTGTGGTTCCTTCGGCGGGGGGGGGAGGTAGCTCCGCCCTTCTTTCCCTTGGAGCTCATTGGTTCTTCTGAACCCAATGGCATCACTTGACATTTATCAAGGCCCCTCTCAGCCCCTTTGGCCTGGGACACCCAAATTTATTGTATTTGACCTAAAAGTTCACGTAGTTGTAAACTCCGGGGCCAGCCAGACTCGAGCTTTGTTAGCCGTTCTAGGCACCATAAATATTGAAATAAAAATGTCTCATGTGAGGACATCTTCTGGCCTCACAGGCACCAAACTTAAAGACTTATGCAATGGCCCATCAGGCTGATCCCTCAACGTTGAATGACCCCACCAGTACTCGTGACCGTAGATCCTTAAGATCGGAGACGTAAATCATTGGAAAGGACGTAACACATCGACGTAAATATTGGAATCATAAATTTCACCCGTTTGTTGTCAATCAGTGGTTCAAACCGGATGTTACTCCGAAACTCCAGCGTAATACACTGCAATATGCAACATGTTACCCTTATAATCTTGTTGCAGTTGAATATATATTTTTTGGAATAATATAAGAGACGTTAGGAAGGGAAATTCGAATTTCGCGTCCTAGGAAGCCGCTCCTTCACGCACTCTTTCCGTAGCGGAACAGGATGTTGTAAGAGGCGCGCTGATTTAAATTTCCTTTCAATATTTTGCATCCATTTCAACAGATTCTCCTTTTATAATGCCTCTACCCCCCGGCTCTGCGGTCCTGCGTGCGTAATGGATTCCGACTGCTCGTTCCCCAACGCTTTTTCTCAATAGAAATTTGCACAGAAATGTTTAACAGATTCTGAAACACGTGTAGATTCACCAATGGATGCACCAATTCCTTTGGCCCCTTCGCCCATTTACAACATGGATGAAGCTATTATAAATCTGAACCGTTTACTACGTGTAAATGTGTACGCCATGCTCTTCGACGATGTCAAAATTCTAGTCAAGAAACGACTGACAAAATCAATTTTGGCATCCAGACAAAAATTTAAATAGCGACAAATACACCGATAATTTCAGAGTAATTAATAACTCCTGGAGCATATTCAAAATGAGTTTGAAACGGGTGGTGCCAGCACACAATATTCAAGTGATGAATACGACACCTCAGAACCGTACAGCTGCACTTCATTTAATGACGAGTTCTTTAAAGCTTCTCCAAAGATAAAACTTGAAATTCCTGCAATTTTTGAAACATTTACACACATTCAACGAACCACAGAGCCCGTAAGTTCTTTTTTTTTCTTTACCCTTGGTAAATTTTTTGAGTCTCATGTTTTGATTAAAAATTCAATATTCAAATCAGAGTATTTAGAATTTTAGAGAATTTCTACTGACACAGAACTCTTGTTAGGATTTATCAAATTTGAAAACACTGGGAGAATGATTGTAATTCGAAAAGAATTGAAAGTTTGTGGACTTGAACCACTAGAGACTTTGTACAGTGTAAATTATAAAAAATGTTATGACAAAATTGTCAAACAGTATAATAAGCTGCTTCAAAAATACGGAGCCTCACCATTAATTTATCTAGAAGCAACGGATGGCAAATTTAATCACGCCTTAATATCTGATTTTGCTGAAACTAGGAAAATAACAGATGTTCAAATTTTAATGTGGGAATATGCACATTTGGCCCACAAAGATTTTGACCTGCCCAAAAAAACAAAAGAACACAAAGATGATCATGAGACGCATTTAATTAATGCAAAAAAAATGTATTTCCCTCCCTAATAGGAAAAAAACCGTAAAAAATGCAATAGATTTAGTACAGGAATCACTGTTCAATCAAATTAGATTAATGTCTAACACGCAGTTTGTCGAGTACCATTCCAAAAAAATTGGTAATAAAATTATTGTTTTTAGTCATGAAGACGCAATCAATCATGAAAATGCTATCAACTTGGTCGGCGAGTCTATGTTTTACATAAAACATGTTATAGGTCTCGTCCAATTTAAAACTATATCTCAAATAATGTTAGACCTATTTGTCTCTTTGGATCCGAAACGTTGATATGTGTGTTTAAAGGGGGAGTACAATTCTGGAAAAACGACATTTGTCTACGCGTAGTGTGAATTATTTGAAGTGGTAGTTTTAGCAGTAAATGGGGATAAAAATAGAATGAATTTCATGTTAGGTAATGCAATCGGAAAAAGATACATATTATTCGACGATGTCAAAGGGCTGACAGGTGAGGAAGGTTTCGATTGGTTGGACAGCGGTTTCTGCTGGAGTAATCTTGATAATTTCCGAGATCATTTAGGTGGCATACTCAAAATCCATCTAGAAAAAGAAATCAACAACACACCCAGAAAAAATTTCCAACTGGACTAATTACCACAAGTAATTATGTCATTCCTCAAAGAAAGAATACATGTCATAGTTTTTCGCGGAAACAAAAAAATGTTTAATATACACCCTACAAAATTCTCCAAGAAACATCTGTATGTAGCACTTGTTATGGTAAATTTGTTTCCTGCGGAATCGCGTGTTCATGAACGACTGGCTGAACTCTACTCAAAATGGTTACAGTAGGAGAAAGCTAAGGAATACGAATGCTCAAAGGTAAATATAACTGTTGAAGGTTGTTATATTACAATTTTATAATATTTGTTTTTTACATGTATATGTGTATAATTCGGCTTTCCCTTAGCTGCTGAGTGTTTGAAAAAGAAGTTATCGGCCGAAGATAGAGAAGCCGCCCTACTGTAAAAAAGGAGGACCTGTTGACGAAAGTGGATTAGGCTTACTGAGACACCACTTAAAAAAAACGCGCCATGGCCTTACCTCAAGGGTGGTGTGGAAAAGGCCGTGCTAAATGAGAAGGGGACTTGTAGTGGTATATGGAAAGGTATTTTTTTTGTTTGGAAAATACCTATTCAAGTACTACTGAAAGGTCAAGTGCCTGGCCATTTGATTAAAAAAAAAGTACCACTGCAAGTTACTTTGAGACATCAACTTTGATTCAGGGACAAGAGGTAGATGCAACTTTGATCCATAAAGGGACTTGTTATGTAAGCTGGCCCCGATAATGTATAAAATACAATTAATATGGCTATGTTTGCACAGCAGGTTCTTTTAGTAAACAATCTCCGTGGCTCGAACTACGAACCTACCTCCAGAATCTAAAATACCTGTTTTTCTATGTGTCGGTTTCTGTGAACATTTAAAATTCGTAGGAACTGAAGCATGGGAAACTTGGTGTTTTTTCGAAATCATCTTTCAAGAAGAAAACAAGACAAGTTCAAATCCATTTGCGTTGCGGTATGCCTCTGTTCTAAATAAGTTATTCTGCTACAAGAATAACTTATTTCTCCTTCCATAACGCTTGGCGAGATTTTGAAGAAATGTCGCCAACTTGGCGACTTTTTAAATGTTGGCAAATTAAAGAAAATTTCCCCAAATGAATAAAAATGACGCTAAATAAATGAAAATGACGACTAATTGATGAAATTTCAATATCTTGAACATAAGTGTAGACTATAAAATTAGTCCGTACATAATGTTTGGTGAGAAATTTAGCGAAACTTCACCAAATTGACGACTATTTTAAGTGTTGCCAAAGTAACAAAAATGCCTCCAAATTGATAAAAATGATGCCAAATGGGACGTAATGCTTCGCAAATTCTCATTTCCGTCGTATGAAATGTCTTTTAGTATATAAAAAATATTCTTCTCTCCATTTGTCTGTAACACTTGGTGCTGCATTTGACGAATTTGGCAAATGATTTAGCAAAGTATTGACAAATTGGTGATATTTCGCCACATATTGACAAAAATATCGTCAAAATTGCAAAAGTGACTCTAAATTAATGAAAATGACGCCTAATTGGTGTATTATTTATTAAAATATTTTATATGGACTATATCGCTTATTGATGACGCTATCAATATTGATGATTGTTTATCTAGCGTTGCGCGAAATATAAGTTAATTGGGTATTTTGAAATAGTTTCACCTGTTGTCATCCAGAAAATTGCCAAATGTACAATTGAACGATAAAAAAACAGTACCGTGTATCTTACACATTATCTTTTGACTGTAAAAGTAGTAAATTCATTGCATCATATAAGGCAAGTCATGTGCTGCCCACATCAGATATTTTTTGTCATGAGTCAATATTTTTATTCTTAGAGTATGAATAGACGGAGACTCATGAAAAAGATTAAAATATTTAATTACGTTATGCTTACTCAATTTCTACAACCATATTACCGTCTCCTAATCCTAACATCCTAAAACTTATTCACAATAAGAAATAACTTGAGTATGGTTCAACTCTACTTTCTCATGTATGAATAAATTTAATTTTCATTTTTATAAGTAAAATTTGAATAATCGATATCGAAGGTTCAAATTATTACAATTGTAGCGTGTTACTCTTCACTTTAAAGGGCTTTGAAAAAAAAATTAGTAACTTGTCTCCCCCCCCCCCAAGCTCCCCCCAAGGAAGGATAATGACGTCACAAATAAGGAAAATCGTGGTAATGTTGTATCGTGGTTATGTTGTATCGAATTGTATCGTGGTTATGTTTCACAATAAGGATTGAAACTATTATCCATAAATAAACCCATTTAAACTTGATTATGTCAAATTTTGTCCTATGCTACCATGTTAGAAAAAAACATAAAATATCAAAGTTTTCGCTCAAATTTAAAGAAATTCTATCCAGTTCTAGGGTTTTTTTTATAATAAAGCCGGATATAAAGTTTCGTGAAAATCCATCAATATTTGTCGCTGTTATCGTGTACACAAAAAATCGACGGCAGACATCAGACAGATAGACGGACATCACTCCAAAAATACTCAAAACGTGCTCGGGAGGTCTTTAAACATATATTGGCATCCAAATCTTGAATTCGAAAATTTTCGTGAAAACAATACTTTCTCTCTTCTATATTACATAGTATGAGGAAGTAAAAACTAACGGTTTTGATATTCAATAAAATGCAGATAAAAAAAAATTCACTTCCGTATGAGAGTTCCACACACGTATGCTTTTTAACAACAAAACTGCCTGCTGCTTTTAATCAACTTCTTATGATGCTGCTAAGTATTTTTATTTTTAGATTATTTAAGATAACACTTTAAACAAATTATTTATTTTTATGTGAAATATACGTTTATGAAAATGTGAAAATAGCTTTTACCCTATTTTTGTAAGTATTTGACTAAAATAACAAACGTAATTGTGAATATATTCAGGACATATAATACCCAAATTACCAGAAAATAGCTACGATGCTGAGGCGTATTTTCTCGGATCTCGGAAAATCTTCCTATATGTTGTTAGGAACGTCCTTTGTCTCTAGAGATTACAAGGATAAGGCATCTTCTGTTAGCCCAGAGCACCATGGATCATTTCCAACACAAGAACATCGTGAGTGGAAGAAGACGCTGTACTTGTTGCATATTGGTTGTCCTTATTTAATATCTGCCTAACAAGGAAACTCTCTTCGCACTTTTGCCCTGTAAGGAATCAAGTAGTTTCAGAAGGAAATAGAATAAATAGTACACTACTTTCTATTTACTTTGTTCCTTTCCCTACGTACGTTATATATGGTATAGGAATCGAGTGGAGTAGTTTCTAAAGAAAATAGAATAGTACACCACTTTTTATTGTGTTTGTTACTTTCCCTACATAAGTTGTATAAGGTATGTAGGGAGAGTATTGTGACGGGGTCGAAAATTTCAGTTCGAGTTTTCGAAAGAAGATCAAGTTTTACGCATCATTGAACTCAATTGGGACGTTTTCGAGGTGATTGGCGTGTGTGTGTATGTTGTTGTTGTTGAGACCCAGACCGTCCGACCTACCAGAAAGGTGTAAGGTAACCGTTTGGACGGCCGAGAAGTGCCACCCAATTTAAACCCGAACCCAGTGGGGGAGGCATCCACAGGAACCGTACCCTGCTTCCCCTACCACCAGCCTCTCGGAAGGACTTATGGACCCACATGTTTAACGTGATCGTACTCCGCATGAACACGGCGGCAGTTGTGGCAGCGTGCAAATCCAGCGCGCAAACCACCGGGCTACCGTGCCCGAGATGTTCCAACAGCACGCGGTGTTCCCAGGTGATCACCCACCCAAGTACTAATCGCGCCCGATGCTGCTTGACTTCGGTGATCTAATGAGAACCGGTGTTTTCAGCACGGTAGGGCCGTTGGCTCGATTCTACCTAGGGTGAAAGTATTAAATAATTTTCTATAATTTTTTTGTATTTTTTCTTATTTTTCTTTTCAACATTTTATTCTAAATTTCTGCTTTTATTTTCATACGCCTAATTTTTTTCCTTTTCATATATTTTCTTTTTATATATTTTCTAAATTTTACTTTCAAAATTTTATTATTTTCTTTCATTTTAATTTATTTTTCATTATGTTATTATACCTCACTCTAAATATTATTTTTCAATGATCTTTTTATCTACATTCGCAATAACCATTTTCCCATTTTTGTAAAATGGACGTACTTGTCAAGTTCAAATATAATGTAAAATTGTCTGTTTAAACACAATATTTTTCATAATTTGTTATATTTTTAGACCTAAATAAAAGTTCGTTTGGAGGGATGGTAGACCTTGGGTGCCTCCTGAATGCAGAAGGTGTCCTTTCCCGGCCGTGCAGATAGCTACTCTAAACCCACTATGTGAGTCGCACGGTCTGGGGTCTTCAGACCTCAGATATCAGACAGAACTTATATGGACTTATTGTGTTCCCTCCATATTTTTTGTTTAAAAAAAAGCTATGTTAACTAATCAAAATTGGTATCACGTCTGCATACAATAAATAAAACCAAGGACAAAGCGTTTCTTAAAAAACGAAAGGTATTTTATTTAACATCCTAAAAGACGTACAAAATATTTTTAAAAACTGCCAGAACGCTTTCGGACGTATATACGTCCTTCATCAGTGACTACATGAGTGGTAAAAGCATGGAATGTTTATATATATAGAGACCATTTTAAAACAAATTTGCATAAAATATAAATGGTAAATGAACTTGCTAAAATAATTCAAGAAATATACACTGAAATTACAAAATAAGTTTAAATGCTTGCGAATTTAAAAATATTTCAAGAAAAGAACTAATACAAATTTTAGAAAAACATCAAGCATGATATTCCTGAGAATGACGTCACAAAAAACTTTTAAGAGATTTGAATTGTATAGAGTCGAGAATGAGTCGCCAAGCATAACTTAAAATTTGAACAGGATCAAAATTACAAATTGATTCACGGTAAATATAAATAAACAGGGATTCATAACGGAGAATACTACGTGGATTGTTACGACGAACCAAAAGGAATGTTTTTTTCAAAAACGGGAAGACATTTATCATTAGCCACATATTGAGCAAGAGCCGTAGAAAGTTTTCCAGATTTGACATCGCGGGAATGTTCTGCTAAACGGATGCCAACAGTACGTTTTGTACTACCAATGTAAAATTTATAGTCACCAGCAGGGGATAACAGGGGAACGACATACACCCCAGCAAAGCTTTTAAAGTCATCAAAATTTCCTAGTTTATCGGATAATACGATTAAATAAAGTGGTAATATTAGAGTGAGCGGGTTTGAAACCAAATTCATGTCAGAAATTAATAAAAGTACGGAAAATCTTAGGCTGGTAAGGAACACTAGATTCATGGACTAAACGATCTTTAATAGCAATAAGTTTAGTATCAGCTTGAGTGAATTTAAGACGAACATGGGCGAAGATCTTATGAATAAATTCAAAAGAATAAGCAGCCTCATGGCCAAGTTTAAAAATAAAATTAATTTCATCAGTTAAAGCGGGGATAGAAGAGCAAACATTTAATGCGCTATGTTAACTGTTCTTATTTTCTCGGTTCTTTCTTTTTCTTTTGACCCTTTTTATTTGTACTTTTTCTAATTTTTCTTTTCTAAATTTTATTCTAAATTTCTGTTTTTGTTTTCCATGAGCCCATTTTTTTTTGTATATTTTCTTTTTATATATTTACTAAATTTTGCTTTTATAATCTTATTATTTTCTTTAATTTTAATCTATTTTTCATTATGTTAATATACCTCACTAAATTTTATTTTTCAATGATCTTTTTATCTATATTCGCAATAACCCTTTTCCCATTTTTGAAAAATGGACGTACTTGTCAAGTTCAAATATAAAGTAAAATTGTCTAGATAATCACAATATTTTGCATCAATTGTTATCTTTTTAGACCTAAATAAATGTTCGTTTGACGGGACGGTAGACCTTGGGTGCCTCCTGAGTGCAGGAGGTATCCTTTCCCGGCCGTGCAGCTAGCTACTCTAAACCCACTACGTCAGTCGCACGGTCTGGGGTCTTCAAACCTCAGACATCTTTGAAGTAACCTACAGGGTTAATTCGTTCGGACGTCATTGTAAAGAGCCTTGCTACCACAACCAGGAATCTAACCCTATATTTTCGAACTGGACAGTCGACGTTCTACCGTTGAGCTACTGGAACGATATTGCAAGATCTTATTGTCGAAGTGGACTCTATAATGTCCGTGAGTCTGTCAGTGCAATATGTCAAGAAGAAGAAGCGTTTCGAAATTTTTTCTAGCAACGTATAAATACTACAAATACTACCATAATGCAGCATACAGCTGTTTCGAGGAGACCCTGGATCCCTCTTCGTCAGTTCAAGATAACCAGCAAGTCCGAAGTCCAAAGGAGGAATAGATGCAAAAGAAAAAGCAGGGGGATTATATACCCAAGACTTGGATTAAGAAAGAGCCAAGAGGTTCCTTATCCTGGAATTTTTATTTTTCCTGAAAGAAAATCCATTTTATAATGTATTTGGTGTTCAGTAATGGCATCAGAAGGCAATGTTCGAGTATATTAAATGTTTTAATATCATGTTCAGTTTCAATATTTACTGTACATTAGCAATAATTTGCTTTGAAATAACAGGAATTTTAAATACGTTACTTATACGAGGGAGATGGATATTTTGTTATGCGAAAGCAAGACATAGCCATGCTGTCAAGAGAGAATTATTGGAAGTATTGGAATATTTTAAAAAATAAATTTCACAATACTTACTTGCTACATGTCAGGATAAATGTTGTAACAAAACGCCTGTGTCCTACTAAAACCATCTTAGCTGATGATCCAACAGCTTAAACCCTTATAAGTTAATAGTCATATTTGTACATGTCTTGACTCGATAATAGTTATATAAAATATTTATATCGCATATAGAGGGTGTCAAGAAATAATCATGGATCAAGCCTAGAAGAGAAAAGAATTAGGGTTATCGTATACTTTTATGCGGGCGTATAGGCCTTATACGCCTTATACGTATAAGGCCTTATAGGCGTATAGGCGGGCGTATATTTACTGTCCGATAAGGCAGTTTTCGAGGGTAAAATGTCTCAGCCCGTTTTATAAGAGAGTAAGGGGCCTTTCTCATTTTCCTTTTGAGATAGGGGAAAAATCAATTATAAAGTTGCGAAGCGATAAAAATTTTGTAGAAATTATATTTGTTCCACAGCGACAGCTGTAAAATAACTCTTTAAAAATGTTTTTAAAAATAGATGATTTTATTGATCTATATGTAACTATGTAAACGCAGAAACATTGGGAAACTCGCGAAGACATCGTATTACACGCGTGTAAGCCTGCGTTGTTACTCAAGGTGAACATTTTTTGTTTTGTGCATAAGTTTTGTGCATGTTTCTGTGCATGTTTTTGTGCATGTTTTTTGTGCATGATTTTGTGCATTTTTTTTTGCCACGTTAGCTAAATGTTCGAGTCCGGGGGGCGGGAGTTAGATAGCATACACTGGTTTTAAAAATTCCTTTCCATCTTATACGGGGGACAAAAATGCTTACTACTAACTTTGCAACTCTTTATAATTTTGAAATTGATTTTTTTTCTCTCTTTCTAACAGGAAGCGAGATGGTCTGTCGTACCCCTCTAAAAATGGGTACGAGAAGCCATCTGCCGTACACTATAACACAACTTAGGGGTCAGCCCCTAAAGTTGTGTCATCCTTTAACGCAGTTGACGGTTTCCTATATATACAGTATGCACTTGCATAAAAATATACGGCAATTCTAATACTTCTCGAGTTATTGGATTAGTCTATGACTTTCCTTGACAGCCTGTACATATCAAATATTTTATGCTGTTATATAAGTATTGCGAAGTTCTCTTGCATATTTATTGGATTCATCTATAGAGCGCCTGTGGGCACATAGGTAGAGTTCTCCTCGTATAGGGGGAAATTTTATTATAGCCTCATCTGTAGAATACTTATGATATGTGCCGTACGGCGTGCACGACATTTTGTAATTTCAATTACAGATGCCAACCAAGCTAATGAGCTATTTAAATGCTGCAGAGGGAACCAATGGCAATGCAAACATAAATAAACAGCGTGCATCCCCTCCATCACAACAACGAATCAAAAGACGTGGTATAACACTACAAGGTAAAAAGAAAAGTGTTTTCAAGTATGTTCTAGAAGTTTCCAAGATATTCAATTTCGACAGCGTCCTAGACGCATCTAATGTTTTTTAAGAGTATTCAAAAATATCTCCTGCGATCGCGCAAAAATACGCGGATCGGCAAAAATGTGATGTGTGAACTAAATATGAGCACAGTGAAATAGTGGCGTATTAAAATATTATACGCAGGCTTCCAGCATAGTGTTGGCTCCATCAACTATCGAGGTATAAACAAACATAAGGTATGGATATATTTCATCTGTTATAATGATTATGGAAGGCACACAATTCATAGTACCTATCGTATAATTAACAATAAGGTCGTACGAACCTATCGCAATAACGAACTCGTGTAGTTAAACTGAATGAACTACTCAGATTTTCGGTAGCTAATAGTAATTAATGTGTTTTAAATATATGTGTCTTTTAAATTATGTGTTGTAAATGTATGTGTTGATTAAATGTTGTTAAAGATATATGTGTCCAGAAGGATTTAGGAATAATTTTAATAATCAAGATCTCTCTACATGTATATATATGAAAGTAAATATTAAAGTAATTGATGAAATTTAGATAAGTGTATTTATTGAAATTTTGTGCGATTGTCTCTAGAGCTTGAGAACCAGGAGCTTACATGCTCCACCCTTAGCATCATAGGTAAGTCCTATAGTAATAATTTTGATAAGGACAATTTTACCTTATTACATGATGCCTGCGCGTGCATTGGTGCCGTATGTGGTCAAGCTCGGAGAGAATTATGATTTTAATAAGAGAAAGTAATAATAAGTAAAAGACAAAATTGAATTTAATAATGAGTTTGAATTTAATAATGAAGTTAATAATGAGATGTAACTCAGTATAAAGATAGGGATATGCATAAAATTGATAATTTAAATATGTATTATATTATTGTGTATATATGTATGTACTAGCATAAATATTTAGTATATAATAAGAAGTGTATAACAGTGTATTAAATCACGGCACCGAAAAAGATTAGGCAAACAAATAAAAGAGCGAGGCAAGATCCTCCGATTAACGATACCATATAGCAGGGGGTAAATATAAATGACAGAGTAACAGATAATTCGGCTTTAACAAATAACACGTTTCGCGTACAAACAGCGACAAATCAAGCGCAGCAAAATTCATCGTTGCCAATTATGCAAATGTTGCCATCATTTGATGGAAAAAAGGATAGCAATGTAATTTTTTTTACAATACAGTTTAATGAAATAGCGGATTTAACATCATGGTCAGAACAAGAAAAAAATATAATTGTAAAATCCAAATTGAAGGGAAAAGCACAACAATTTTTGGCAGAAAATATTGCTCTGTAAAAAGAAAAATCGTATGAAAAATTTATGGGATTGTTAAAAAACAAATTTGAAAGGAAACAAACCTTAGTGCAAAAACATAACAATTTTAACAATCTAAAACATTTATTTGCCAAATAAGACCATTAAGGAGCTAGCACAGGAAATTAAAAACCAAGCGATCATATTTTTTGAGGTGGATGAAACAATTGACGCAAATGTACAAAAAATTATAGAGAAAATAAAACTTACCAAATTTTTACAAATAGAGAGGATTTACGAACGGAAGTAAAAAAAAATGACCCGAAAACCTTTAATGAAGCAGTGAGAATAGTTGAGGTAATAGAATCCGCATTAGAGGAAGAAAATGATTGTGTAAATACTATTGAAGTAGAAAATAAAATAATTGAGAATGTGGAGATAAACAATATCAAAACTGAAAATACTGCAGAAAAGCCGTCACAGAAATTTTGCATAGCTTGCGGGCGCAACAACCATTGGATGTCCGAATGCTTTACGCTTCAAAAAGTACAAGATAATTTAAAAAGGGCATTGACGAATGAAAACAACAGTCAGAAAACCGCCAATTACCAAGAAAGACCCACAAATCAAAATAATTATGTACATTATAGTAGATCCAATTTTAGAAGAGGTAGTTACACAAATAACCGGGGAATACGGCGTCGAACAGTAAATAACAATAGACAATTTCAAAGCAATAATAGGAGACCATATCAAAATAATAGGCGACAATATGAAAACAATAATAGTCAATATCAAAATAATGGATATATAAACTAAGAAAGGGATCTCGAAATAAAAGACAGATAGAAAGTTATAGTGCATCAAGTAAGGATTCGAGATCCCATAAAATTTCAAACAAAATTAATAAAGATGTACAAAATTTCAAAGAACATTTATTAAATTCAACGTATGGACAGAGTGACGCACTGCCGATGATCAACATAAATTTAGAGAACTTAAAAACAGTTGCTCTCATAGACAGCTAGTTTGAGTTTATTGTCTGAACAATTTTTTCAAAAAATCAAAAATAAAATCAAAATTAACTATTTATCCAGACAAGTGAAAATCCAAACTATGACTAAAGAAAACATACAATTCTCAAAATGTATAAGCTTCAGCTTCAAAATTGAAAACAAAAGATGTAAAAATTCATTTTTTATTAGTAGACAATTAAACAACACCCCCTATGAAATAATCTTAGGATTTGACTTTCTCAGAAATCATCATGCCATAATTGACACAAATAAATTAACATTAAAATTTGTTAAAGAATCCATATCTATTCCATTTCAAAACAAAAATCAGAAGAAAGCACAGGAACCAGAAAATAAACATACAAGAGTGGAGCATATTCAATGCTTAACACATAAAATTAAATTACTCCCTCAAGAAGCAAAATCAATAAAATTAAAATTAAGTGAAAACTACTTTGAAGATAAGGATGTAATACTAAACATTACAAATTCATTGAAAGATTTACATGCTGAGTATTCTTTACATTATGTAAATAATAGAAAATGTATTTCTACTCTAATAACAAATAAAACAGAAGAAGAAATTCAGCTAAATAAAAACATGATTTTTGGAACTGTAACACCGCAATTTGAAATTTGAGAAGAAAAACATAATAATGATAAAATTTTACAGATTAACAACATAGAAAGCTTAAATGACCCACACAAAATTGAGATTTCAGCTTTACGAAAAGCGGAATTAACACCGCAAGATTTTAAATTAGATCATTTACAAGACAATGAGAAACATATATTGCTTAAATTACTTTTACAAAATTATGATGTATTTTCAAAATCATATAAAACGCTGGTAATGACGGAGGAAATAGTACCTGAATTTAATTTACTACACCAATATCCAATACAATGTAAACCTTATTCCTTGCCAAAGATGTTAAAACCTGTACTCGAGAGTGAAATAAAACAATTATGTGAAGCAGGGATAATTGAAAAGAGCACCAGTAATTATGCTTTCCCATGTTTACTAATTAAGAAGAAAAACAATATTAATAATAGTGATAGCAATAAAGAACAAAAATATCGTTTAGCTGTAGATTATAGACTCCTAAATCAGATTACCGAATTACTGCCCATAAATATTGGTAAAATTAGCGACATTCTGCACAACATCGCAGGTCACAAATTGTATACTGTCATTGATTTAAAAGCCGCGTTTTTTCAAATGAAAATCAAAGCTGAAGATAGTTTGAGAGTGACGATCGTCACAAATGACGGATCGTATAATTCTATTAGGATGCCGTTTGGCGCAAAAAACTCATCAGCCTATTTTTCGATGCTAATGATGAAATGCTGAGGAGACTTAAAAGAACAGAAAATAGAATTTTATTTAGATGATATTGTGATTGCCGCAAATTCATTCGAGAAAATGTTGGATAGAATAAAAACGGTACTGTCGAGATTAGGTAAATTCGGGTTAACTATCGACCCTTCAAAATTACAAATGTGTAAAGAGAATATTAAATTTTTAGGATTTAAGATAAGTAAGGAAGGCATAACACCTTCAGATGATAATGTACAAAAAATAACGAATTTCCCTGTGCCAACGACAGTACAAAAAGTAAAATCATTTTTAGGTTTGTGTAATTATTTCAGACAGATCATACCAAATTTTTCGGAACTATGCAATCCATTAATTGAGTTAACAGAGAAAGATAAGAAATTTATATGGACGGAGAAATGCGAAGAAGCGTTTGTAAAATTACAAAACGCGATTTTATCGAAACCGGTAGTCAGGGCAGCCGATATGTCAAAGCAATTTTTTTTGTCAACAGACTGTTCAAAGGTAGCCGCGTCGGGAATTTTACTTCAATCAGTGAATGGAAATTTTAATCCTGTCGAGTATTACAGCAGGAAACTTTCAGACAGTGAAAAGAAATATCCGAGCATGAAACTAGAATTGCTAGCAATTCATGATGCTGTAATACATTTCAAGGATTTTTTATATGGTACGCACTTTACAATTTTTAGATTCTAAAGCATTAACACATTATATTCATTTAGAAAATCAAAAGTCTGATTTAATAGCAAGATGGTTATTAAATTTACAACAATTTTCATTTGACATAAAGTATATTAAAGGACAAGATAATCCAAGCGATTTTATGTCACGTCAAATTTTTTCTGAACAAACTAAGACAAAATTAAATAATGTTATTGCTAATGACAGCGCTATAACAATAGCCAAAATTTTAGAAGACCAGGCAAAAGTCAGAAAGATAAAGAAAATCATTAACGGACTGAATGCAAAATCTAAACAGCCAAAATATGTAAATAAATACTATAGAAATGTAAATACGGGATTGATTATGACAAGGACTGCTAGATATATTAAAAATCCTATGCAAAAGGACAGAATTCTGATACCTCACAGTCTAAAATTTGCAGTTATTGAATTAGCTCATACACCGCATTTCAGAATAGAAAAGACCTATCAAATTCTGAATAGAAAATATTACTGGAAAGGAGCATACAATGATGTAAAGAATTTTTGCGCATCATGTGATGCATGTTTATGTTATAAAAATAAGGCTATAAGACCTGTGGCATTACAACGTGTGCCACGCCCAAGTCAACAAAATCACACGGGGGCATTAGACATTGTAGGGAAATTACCCAGAAGTAATGGTCAACACGAATACATAATTACTCTTATTGACCATTATTCCAGATTCCTGGAGGCTGTACCCGTGAGAAATATAAGTACTGCGACCGTATTACAGGTCCTAACCAATTGGATAGCAGTAATTGGAGTTCCAATATGGCTGTTGACGGATAATGCCAGGCAGTTCAAAAGCGAGGAATTTAAAAAATTCGCAGAGCAACATGGTATAAAACTAAAGTATACTTCAATTTATAAACCAAGCTCAAATGCAATTTTAGAAAGAAGTCATTTATGCATCAAAAGTTCTTTGGCAGCAATGGCAAATCAAACGTTCAATTGGCATAAAGTATTGCCATATGTAAAGTTATTTCATAATGCTACACCTAGCGCAAATATAGACCACAGTCCCGCTATCTTGTTTCTCACCAGAGATTTGAAATTACCCAGAGAAAATAATCTGGAAATAACAAATCCAAATAACAGTCCGATTTTAACTCAAACTGAATACGATAATAAGGTCAGTGAAGCACTTATATTAGCGGAAAAGATTAATAAAATTACAAAACAGAAACAAATACAAGCGCAAATTCGGCAGGAAAGGATTTATAAAAGAGTGAGAGAAAAAAATTATTAAAAGGGCAGATTGTGTATTTAAAGAATTTACGAACTACCACAGCGTTACAAAAAAGTTTCAAGGACCATTTCGCATCGTAAAGGTGATCCGTAATAATAATTACGCTATCACTCCTGTATACGACCCGATCAAAAAATGGATTGTTGTTCACGTGAATAAATTATATAAAGCAGAACCGCGTAAAAAGTACTTACAGAATAATCAAACACGGCGAACTGTTGACAGAAGTCAATCGCATGTAAACAAAGATTATGATAACAACAGGAATCAAAATAATGTGAGTCCTAGAAGATATAATTTGAGGAAACGCTAAAAAGTCGTATTCGAATCAGCGGTGATGAATTTGTAAAAATATATACGATATGATATAATCTGCGAAAACGCAAAATATGTTAATTTAAAGTTGCGGTAAGGAAGGTATTAAATGTATAAATGTTAAAATGTAATAATTAAATAAAATGTAAATAAGTACACATGTATGGAAACATAAATCATAATAGAACAATGAATATAAAAAAAAATGTATAAGTGGTAAATAATACATACAATACCCCTCAATGTTTTAAAATTAAATAAACTGAGGTGTGAGAAATGAGAGAGAGATAAATAAATTTGTCTTACTTGTAATCTGTCTTGCTTGAAAACAAAAAAGGGAATAAAACAGTAGTGGGCATCAAAATATAGCAAGTCTTCCAATGATAAGATGCTTGAGATCAAGGTAGACATTCCAATGATAAGATGCTTGGGATGGAATTCTTCATGATGTGTTTTCCTTTTTTTTCTCTTTTTCTTGTACGGGTGTTAAAAAAATACGTACGGTAAAATTAATAGAATGCAAAATAAAGTGAATGGAACATAGTAAAAGCAAGTACATAATATTCAAAATCATAAAATTATTAATTAAATAGCTCATAAAAAGCCGATAGAATACAAGCAAAATCATAAATAAATAAATAAATAAAATTTTTAAGTCAAAATAAACAGTCACAGCTGATGCAAAAATAATTAGTAAACAAATAAATATATATTGCATAAATAGTGTATACAGACTTTTTACGAAAACACGCAATCTAAAAGGAACAAAACGAAAATTAATCATAAATTCATTAAGAAAGCTTGAATACGTAAGATCAGTTTCCCATCCTTCACAGGCAAAGAAGAAGATCATATTTCGAAAACGTACGGCGAAAGCTTATCCCCTTCAAAATAAATATCCAGGCTAATAATAAACATCAGGAGCATATCTCCATTGCATACTACGCTAATAATACAAAAATTATATTGTAAACATACAAGCAATGTATCAAAATTTAAAATTATAATTGCAGGCAATTATAGTTATTTAAAAATACCGGTCGGTAAAATAAAAATAAAATGCATTAGGAAAATGACATTAAATTGTATGTAAAATGATAAATGATTTAGTATTATTAAGAAATTATTGCAGTAATTAAACATCACAGTAAATAAAAAGAAATAATAGATAAAATTAAATATGAAAGAATGATAGTTAAATAAATAAATATGTAAAGTTATGCTGAAATGGGAATATAAAGTCAGTTAAATCAATAACATAACAATAAAGCATAGTATATTCATAATACTACATATAAATAAACATATCACGCGTTGTTGCAACAAAAGATAAATAAATTCAAGGAAGTAAGAATACATGAAATTAATATCATAAGTAGTCAACAATCAGATCTACGTTAAGGTCAGTAAAAAGGGGAAAAGTATATATATATATTAAAATAAATAGAATTAATAACGAAATAGGTAGAATAAATATAAATAATAATACCAAAAAAACATGAAAGAAAAAATTGTAATTAAATTCCTCAAAGGATACAGTCTAACCCACCGCTTGAAAGTATAGCGTACGCAGTCAGTATCGGACAGTCCGAAAGTCCGCGCTTGAGAAGAATATACCGCCAAAATCGCAAACGATAACGATTAAATCTTCAACAATACAGGCAAAAGGCAGTTAAATCCCTTTTTACGTAAGTTTGCGCTCTTCGAACAATGAAGACACACATTCAGGGTCTCCGTCCAGGTAAAGAGATACGCAGTTGCCATGGAAACGCGTTAGGTGAAGAGAGGAAATCTTCTTTTTGGTCAAGCGAGTTTTTTTTTTAGTTTTTTTCTTCCACCCGCTCTCTGTTTGATTCACACGATAAGACAACAGGAGAGGATAACTGTAAGGGACGGATGCTCGTGTTGTGAGATGCATTATATGTTGGCGTAGTGAAAATAGTATATATTTGATATTTTAAATGCCGCTAGATGATTATGGTGTTCAAAATAGCCATGATTGATACACGTTTAAAAAGTATATAACATGTTAATTGTATTAACAAATTAGAAATATATACAGCTGAAGAATTGTTTGAAAAAGAGACGTCTGTAAAAAAATATATATATATATATAAGAAATTAAGGTAATGAATTGTATATGGATAAGAAACAATGAACATGTATATAAATATAACTACAAATAACAACATGGGAGCAGAACTTGAATTCAAACTGTACTATAAACTGTATTAAGAAACGTACGGACACTAGGGATATTTCAGTACCAAGTCTGTGAAAGTGATGTCATAGAACAATGACTATAATACAGAACATTTTTCAGCGCTAATAACCATGTTTTCCAAATCAATAGTGTGCCTTCCCAAAGACGAAAGTGTGCCTTCCATGTTACAATATTGTGTTTTCTGTGCGGTGATATACATTTTAGTGACATATATGATTGCAGTGTATCGAAACAATGTTTCCTCAATGTACTCAATGTGTACATATGTTTCTAGTGATTCAGTACAACGGTGCATCACTGCGTGTACATTTCAGTGTATCATACTTTCTCAAGTTCATATATGTGTGTCAGTGATCCATGATACTAGTGCCTTCCTGTGAAGATTTTTTCTCAGTGCATAGGCTTTGTACCGTGTTTTGGATTTAATCTCATGCAGAGGGAGATAATGTCGTACGGCGTGCACGACATTTTGTAATTTCAATTACGGATGCCAACCAAGCTAATGAGCTATTTAAATGCTGCAGAGGGAACCAATGGCAATGCAAACATAAATAAACAGCGTGCATCCCCTCCATCACAACAACGAATCAAAAGACGTGGTATAACACTACAGGGTAAAAAAAAGTGTTTTCAAGAATGTTCTAGAAGTTTCCAAGAGTTTCAATTTCGACAGCGTCCTAGACGCACCTAATGTTTTTTAGGAGTATTCAAAAATATCTCCTGCGATCGCGCAAAGATACGCGGATCGGCAAAAATGTGATGTGTGAACTAAATATGAGCACAGTGAAATAGTGGCGTATTAAAATATTATACGCAGGCATTTCAGCATAGTGTTGGCTCCATCAACTATCGAGGTACAAACAAACATAAGGTATGGATATATTTCATCTGTTATAATGATTATGGAAGGCGCACAATTCATAGTACCTATCATATAATTAACAATAAGGTCGTACGAACCTATCGCAATAACGAGCTCGTGTAGTTAAACTAAGTGAACTACTCAGATTTTCGGTAGCTAATAGTAATTAATGTGTTCTAAATATATGTGTCTTTTAAATTATGTGTTGTAAATGTATGTGTTGATTAAATGTTGTTAAAGATATATGTGTCCAGAAGGATTTAGGAATAATTTTAATAATCAAGATCTCTCTACATGTATATATATGAAAGTAAATATTAAAGTAATTGATGAAATTTAGATAAGTGTATTTATTGATATTTTGTGCGATTGTCTCTACAGCTTGAGAACCCAGGAGCTTATATGCTCTACCCTTAGTGTCGGCATCATAGGTAAGTCCTATAGTAATAATTTTGATAAGGACAATTTTACCTTATTACAATATGAAGTCGGAATTTCCTCTGAAAAGTACTTTAAAGAATCCTTTTTAATAGGTAAGCAAGTGGATAGCATACAAACAGGTGCGTAAATGACCCGTTTGAAACAGCATTTTCAGTGTTAAAATAAAGTATACCCATTATTCCGTACAATTCTCATATAAATGAATAAAATAAAATATCCATATAGATTATAGTTACTTTTTTAAGTGTGTAACTGGAAATTTACCTATTTAAAAGTGTCAATCTAATGGCAGGAAACTCAGCTTTTTGTGTGTTTCTACCCGTATTGTTTGAGTGTGTGTATATTTAATTGGTTCAATAACTAGCGTTACGTAAACGAGCTAGTAGATGTATGGAATAAAATAAAGAATTTCTTGAACTAAAGTAATAAAGACTTCGGTATAATCTGACCAATTTGTACTAAAATATATGAGTATGTAAAATTTGATTAACCAAGCATAAGTGTAAGTTTAATCCCTTAAATAATATATATATATATATATATATGTCTTGTGTTTTTAATATTCTACATGCATTTTTTATTCGTGAGATGTCAAACTTCTAATTTTATATTCAATGACTTCTTTTTCGTGAGAAATGAGTAACCAAGTCAGCAACTGTCGTCAAATCATCCCTACGTTCAGAAGTTTCTGTAGCTCATAGCGTTCAAATTAAGTTATTTATTTGCCGAAAAGATGGTTGTTCCAGTCTGATGCAGCCGCAACGAGCGCATAATATCTTGAAAAATAAATAATGACCTAATAATGTCTTGCGAGAACAATGTCTTGAAAAATAAACAATAAAAGTATCGGAATTATAACCACCATATTTCAAAAACTAAGAATTCGATTCAAAATCTAATTATATATCATTGTAGGAATTTTTAAGTGCAATAATTACTTGTTTACTGTTTATAGTTAATACTTCTAGTTTTTGATATATAGGCATTACAAACTTAAATTTAAAATTTTCAAACTTCTTCAACTCGACAAGACGATTGCCTAAAAACTACAAGGACTTTGTAAAAACAAATCATTAATTCAAAAACTGGATATTTTGCTGACAATTTTTACCTCTTACTATTTACATATATATTTTATAGTTTAGAAGATAAATCGAGTAAAAGTGACCAAAATAAAAGAACTCAAATATTTTCAATTAAAGACTACAAGATCTTAAACTGTCATCTTGACATACATGAAATATTTAGATTTTAAAATGCCAAAGCACTTTAATAAATCATAATGTCCATAATAGACATCATAATGTGATGAACATTATGATGTCTGAAAGTGCTACTGCACTTTTAAGTGTAAAAATTTCTTGTACGTTAAGATGGGGTGTTTAAATACAGTTCACAGATCTTGTATTCTTTGATTGAAAATATTTGATATGTTTTAGACATGTTTACCATATTTATTAAAAGAACCCGTGCGGACAAAGTACTTAAATATTAAAATTATTTTCATATATTCACAAATGGTGCTCTATTTCTGACAAAACAATTACATATTTTTTTATATTTTTACTTTTCCTGCAATACATGGAAATGTATAGGGAAGGTATTGGAATCATGTAGAAAATCGCAACTCGAGTTTTCGACGGATCTAAATGTTTCGAGGCCTCTAAAATACGAAAAAACTATTTTTAGCTTGACGTCTGTGTGTGTGTCTGTCTGTCAGTCTGTCTCTGTGTCTGTGCAATGTATGTATCCACTCTAACTAAAAAACTTATGGACAGAATTGCATAAAATTTGGTAGATAAGTCACTTCGGTATGACTCTGGTGGTGATTAGTTTTTGGTGCGATTCGTAGAAACAGAACTCGCCTTTTTTGCGAAATGGCCCGTAAAAATTTAATGTATCCACTCTAGCTAAAATACTAATTGACCAAATTTCACAAAATTTGGTAGATAAATTTTTAAAAAGTACTTTAAATTTACTTATTTAAAAGTTTTTAAAAGTAGTAAGTTTTTGGATAAGTAGATAAACAAAAAGTACGATACTCTGGTGCTGATTATATTTTGGTATTATTCGAAAAAGAGCAACCTGCCTTTTTTTACGAAATGGCCCTCAAAAATCGCCAAAATCTTTTTAAAAAGCTACGCATGTTCAAATATATCAATTAAATGCTTGTTTTATACGTAATTTTTGATGAGGAAAATAATAAAAACAGCTCTATTACTCTAGGACTAATCGTTCTCGAGATACTTCAGATTTTTAGCATTTAGTTATACCACTTTTGGAAAAATGTCCAATTACCAAATTAAAATAAAAATTAAATTAAAAGTGCAAATTTGGTGTTATTTTGTGCAATTAAACTCAATTTAATGAATTATTAAAGAAATAAAGAAGAAATGAATTTGAGCCTGCAGGGAAAGTCATGTGCTGCCCACATCAGATTTTTTGTATTTGGTTCTGAGTTATAAGCATTCAAAATGTTTACATTTTTATTAACGCTTTAATTTCAGCTAGATTCCCCGATTTTAGACGCTACTCACATCAAAATAAATTGTATAAAATGTACTAACGAATACAAACAAACCTGTGCTTATAATATTTAGAAATTTTCAATTATTCATACTGGTGCATTTTTAATAACAAATTGACCATAAATTAATTTTATGGCTGAACCGCATTTTGACTGTAAGACGATAATCACTTTTCTTGGATCTTTTCCAAAATATATTCAGACTTCTGCTTCCAACGTCTTTGAAGATGGCATCTGTTAATTTATAGTGGAATAAATGATTTTATTATTATTATTTTAGTCGTTTCGTCTTGGAAAATTTCATAAAAGTGCCAGTTGCTTGTTGCTAAGCATGTAATCTCATTAATAAGGAACTAATGGTGTTAATATTACAGAATCAACGCAAGAAAAATTACTGCATTTTGTAATAATCTTGGTGTCATTTTTTATATTAAAGTTATAAGTACTTAAAAAAAAATCTGATGTGGCTTGACTTTTCCTACATAATGCAATGAATTTATTTCTTTCACAGTGAAACAATGATATACAAGATCTACGGCTACGGCACAATATTTGTAACGATGAATTAAATATTTGCAGTCATTTTTTAATAATAAGATGTAAAACTATATGTTGAAGTTGTAAAGACCAAATGTCTCTTTGTCCTCTTTAGATGCATTTGTAGAGGATTTCTACTTAATCTGTCAAAAGTGACTTAACTCAAACTACTTGATATTTCGATCTTTAGGTCCAAGGAAATAACACAGGACGTCACTATTTAAAATCAAACTCAGTTCCTTGGGGACTCACAAAAATTACAGCCACTTGATGTTTAAAGCAGCGTACGACATATATACTAATTGATATTGCACACTCCCAGAATAAATGAGAAATATACAAGCTACTACAATATATTTGGCTTGTGATAATTCCTAAATGAAGACGAGTTCTAAAGCTTATACTGGCATTAGCTTATTATAAGCTTACTACTGGCATTCTGTTATGTCGCCCCGTATTGCGGCCAAACCCCGAATACTAGACTCTTCCTTGTCATCGTTGTATCGAATGGAGTTTCCTCCCATTAGGCTGCCGGCTAACTTCCGATCTCCTCCAAATCTATTATCGTGCCTTTTGTTTCACACCAACTCACCCGAAACATATTCCAATTCTACCTTAGGAAAGCAGAAATGCTGATTAGCTCGGTGATTGGTCTATCAACCGAACCAGTTAGAATGGTTAGTTTAAGTAAACACAAATTGTAATGCAAACTGGGGGAAATAATTATCGAAAGGTTATTTAGACCTCACAAAGTACCCTATTAACACACATTTGGCACAAATATATTCTGACAATTATCAATATTGATAGCATTCGCAATAAGCAATATAGTCCTTGTTTTAAAAGATTTTAGCGAATTCATCAATTTGGCTCCAATTTCGTGAACTTAGCGACATTTTTGCAATTTTGACGATAAATTTACCGGAGGTATATTTTCAAGTATAGTATCAATCGAAAGATTTTTTAAGAAGATTTTTTTTATCGAAATATTTTTTATCGAAAGATTTTTTTTCTCCTATCATTGTTTTTCAATAAAATTAATTACATTTTTTCCAGCCATGATCATAATACCATTTAAAATATTCTTCGCAAATATTAATTAAAGATTAATTAGGAGTTATTATAATATTTATTTTCTATAAATTTTATATGTATTTATCACCAGATCAAAAGGATATTAATGTCTTAGATGTTTATTTATAGGGATGATAATGTTTAGAATAGATGTTCATTTTTGCACTTTGTATTTTTATCTTTCTATGTAATTCTTTGTAACCATATAAGTCTCAAAATTGTATTTCTTATCTATATGTAACAATCTCTTAATTTTAAATAAATATACTTTCAAGACAGAGAGATCAGCTAACCCTTTAAACCATTCTTTGGTAAGAGCAAACATACAGACACACGCACAGATGTATTTTATTAAGTATACTTCTTACTCATTGAAATTACCCATACACATAGATGGACAGCTTTCAAAATATGTATTTACTTATACGTCACAATATGAAATTCCAATTTTTGAAAAAATAGTACTTTTTCTACACAACAGTATGTAAGTCAGCATAGTATACCTAAACTTCACACCACTTCATCTTCCACTCACATTTTACATATTTAAGACCAGCATGAAAACAAAAAAAACATGTGGACAGAACTTAACTTTTCCTTACAAAATCAAGTACATTTCTCATTATTTATTAATTGAAAAAATTGAGTTTAATTGCACAAAATAACACGATAATTATTTGAAATTACACCGAATTTGCGATTTTAATTCAAGTTTAGTTTTCATTTGGTATCTGGTACTTTCAAAGGCGGTGTAGTAAAAATGCAAAAAATTAAAATATCTCGAGAACGGCTTGTCCTAGAGTAGTAGGGTTAGTTTTATTGTTTTCGCCATCAAAATTTACGTATAAAACACGCGTTTAATGGACACATTCGAGTATACGTTGTCTTTTATTTAAGATTTTGACGATTGTTGTGAGCCATTTCGCTAAAAAAAAGCAGGTTCTTTTATCGCAAATCATACCAAAATCTAATCAACACCAGGCTAATCCACAAGTAACTTACCTATAACATTTTGTGAAATTTGGTGAATTAGTTTTTAAGTTAGAGTTGATGCATACATTGCACAGACACACATATACAGACGTCACGTTCAAAATAAATTTTTCGTGTTCTGGAGGTCCCAAAACGTGTACATATGTCGAAAACTCAAGTTGCAATTTTCGACGCCATTCCAATACTTTTCCTATACATTATCATATATTGAAGGGAAAGTAATTAGGGAATTTTAGTTCTTTCTTAATGATTTCAAGCACCAAGTAAATCCACTTAACAGACTTCCCCGAGTTATTGTAATCCCTTTAAAGCCATTTCTGAAAACCTTTGATAAAAGAACTTATAAAAGAGCAATGCTTAATACTTGTCAGACTAGCTCGCTGAATATAACAATATCGTAAGTTTGAAAGTGACTGAGTAATGGGCTTTAGGCCGGCACTTTCACAATCGAGACTCAATTAGCGAAGGCGGTGATATGGCTTATAAATCAGGAAATAAACTATCGCGACCTTACAATGAGACACTGCAGATAATAACGCGGGGAGGCTTGCCATCGCGATGAATTATCGAACCGAAAATGATGGGACTTTTCATTAACTTTTCTCCGTGTGTCCATTATTTCGAAGTTTCGCTTCAATATCATTTCTACATGGTATTTAAAAATTATATTCTAGTAAAATACTGGCGAGATTTTGTTAGAAACGTATAATAGTAATATTTTATTAGAAATGATGGTAATATTTTACTTAACAGGTTTCCTAAGTAAAACCTTAAGTACCCCGATAACTTGGTAAGGAAAAATCCATCAGTGTACACGTTAGGTGTGAGTACAGTAAAGTGACCATACTCCATCGAATAAAAGTGATTGAAGTGCCCTAGAGGAAAACTTAAAAAGTTGTAAAGACCAAATGGAACTTTATCCTCTTTAGATGCCTTTGGAGGATTTTTACTTAATCTGACAAAAGTGACTTAGCTCGAACTTAGAGTACTTGATATTTCGACCTTTCGGTCCAAGGGTAATAACACAGGCCGACACTGTTTTACATCAAACTCAATTTATTAGGGACTTCACATAAATTACAGCAGCTTGCTGTTTAAAGCAACGAACAACATATATACTAATTGTTATTGCACACGCCCAGAATAAATTATAAATATACAAGCTACTGCATTATACGGGACTAGTAATAATTCTTAAATGGAGACGAATTATATTGCTTACCACTAGTATTCTAATATCTCGCCCCGTATTGCGGCCACACCCCGAATACTGGACTCTTCCTTGTCATCGTTGTATCGAATGCGGTTTCCTTCCACTAAGTTGTCGGCCATCTTCCGAACTCCTCCAAATCTATTGTCGTCCTTGTGCTTCACTCCAGGTCACTCCTGTCGAAACTGTTTAAACTATTGCTAGAATCCTTCCTCTTACTACAGAATCTCTCACGATCCGAAACATATACCTATTCTACCTTAGGAACGCAGAAATGCTGATTAGCTCGGTGATTGGACTATCAACCGAACCAGATGAAGGAATGGTTAGTTTAAGTAAACATAAATCATAATGCAAACTGAGGGAAATAATAATTGAAAGGTTATTTAGACCTCACAAAGTTAGAATAGCGAATTCGGTAACAAAATGAGATAGTCGAAAATAAATTACAAACTTGTAGAACGTTGTATTTATGAGTAGGGCAGTAATTATTTCGCGGCGCGTATTTACGCGAATTTTAGGCAGTTTTCTAAAATTTTGTGAATATTTAATACGATCGCGAAATTAAGATTTTTTTAATTATTATTATTATTGCCTTATTCGAATTATAATTTTTGTTTCTTGGCGCGAATTCCGCGATTTCTTTCACGAATTTTAGGGTATTTTCAGAAATATCGCTAATATTAAATATATCATGTCCTTGGACCTTTTAGACGACGAAAAATTATTTGTTTTCGTTCATATAAAGTGAGTGTAAAATAACTTCGTGTCAGCAAATGTTCGATAGATTTCTGGAATACGAAAAAAAGTCGTTTTCCTAAAGATATAACGTCGATATCCGTTAGTCGTCAATAACCACAAGCAGTGTCTATGCCGAACGATATTTTTATAAATTTAACAAGAAAAATCAATCATTCATGAAGCATTCATTATGAAACACTTATCAACTGAAATGAAATTTTATTTGAACATCTCTAAAATGCGATATATTCAGCGGTGATATTTTTTAAATTATCACACTACTACAATAATTTATTGTACTTGAAACTTCCAACTTCATCAAAAAAGGCAATGCTATAAAATCGCCTGCTTCTTTATGTAAAAGCAATTAATATTTCATTCATATCAATATCGCTTATATTAGAGACTACAGAGCTAAATAATTTTGCATGAAAAAAATTCAGCAATTCTTATACAACTCATCTTAGTCACTTGTTTGCATTCTACATCTATTAAAATTAAGCTTCGTTGTAGACAGAATCAAAGTTTGATGATAATTTGAACTCAAAAATATTCGAATTGCTTTGACGCAGAATATATAACCACAGAAAATGCGCAAAAATAAAGCGGTTCAGGACGAATGCAACACTAAATACAAATTTAAGTATTCCTTAAATATTACGAATTTCACTAATCGAAAAAAACAATAGATGCCATATTTTATTTTGCAATGTCTCACGTGATCTTTTCATATAATATGGGTGTAATTATTATTTCAATTTTTATTTAAAAAACTTCTTTACGTATTTTTCTGAATTTTTTCTACACATTTTACGTGATAATTTGAATATTTCTTGAACTTTTTAAATCAATTTATGAATTTTCCGCTTTTAAAGCAGGAAATTCACAAATTGTTTTAAAAATGTTTAAAAAGATATACATTTTAAAAATAAATTAATTATAAATTAAAAATATAAATTTAAAATAGCATTAAAAATCACAATTTTTACATTGGGAAAAAAAGATGAATGCCATATTTTATTTTGAAGTGGATCACGTGATCTCTTCATATACTATGGGTGTAATTTTCATTTAATTTTTATTTTAAAAACTACCAAATATATTATGCTGAAATTTTTTTTATATATTTTATGGGATAATTTAAATATTTTCTAAAATTTTCGAAGCAATCTGTGAATTTTAACTTTGTTTAAAAAAATGTTTGAAGAATTAGGTCTCATGGGGTTCAATGTATTTCATTTTTTCAACCCGGGTTCAATCCTTCCTCACAAAAAAAAGCAAATTTCACAAAATTTTATAGGTAGGTGACGTATGAGTTACACTGGTGCTGGTTAGATTTTGGTACAATTCGGGATAAAAGAACCTGCCTTTTTGGGAAATGACCCACAAAAATTTCATGTAACCTCTCTAGCTAAAAAACTGATGAACCAAATATCACAAAGTTTGGTAGATAAATCACTTGTGGGTTACCCTGGTGCTGACTAGAATTTGGAACGATTCGGGAAAACGGAACCTGCCTTCTTTTGCAAAACAGCCTGCAAAAATCATTAAACTCTAAAATAAAAATATCTGATGTGGGCAGCACATGACTTTCCCTGCGGATTTAAATTCATTTTTTTCTTTATTTCTTTAAGAACTCATTAAATTGAATTAATCAGCACCAGAGTATTCTACAAGTAACTTATCTACCAAATTTTGTGAAATTTGGTTAATTAGTATTGTATCTAGAGTGGACACATGAAGTTTTAACGGGACATTTCGCAAAAAAAGGCGGGTTCTGTTTTTACAAACCCTGTTAAAAACAAATCAGCACCAGGGTCTCACCCAAGTGTCTTACCTACCAAATTTTATGAAATTCGGTCCATTAGTTTTTGAGTTAGAGTGAATACATACATTGCATAGACACACAGATAGACAGATACACAGATAGACACACAGACAGACACACACACACACACAGACGTCACCCTAAAAATATATTTTTCATATTCTAGAGGTCTCGAAACGCGTAGATCCGTCGAAAACTCGAGTTGCGATTTTCGGCATGATTCCAATACTTTCCCTATTCATTATCATGTATTGCAGGCAAAGTAAAAATACGTATTCTCAAATGTATCAATTAAATACTTGTTTTATGCGCAATTTCTGACGATAAAAAAATTACGTTTAAAACAACTAGGATTAGTCCTTAGGATTAGCCTATAACTAGGATTAGCCGCTACGAAACATTTGTATTTTTTCACACTTTTGCTACATCGCCTTTGAAAATACGCCCAATTACCAAATGAAAACGAAAATTGAATTAAAAGTGCAAATTCAGTGTAATTTCAAGTTAGTATATGTGTTATTCTGTGCGATAAAACTCAATTTAATGAATTATTAAAGACATAAGAAGAAAGAAGTTAAGTCTGTGGGGAAAGTCATGTGCTGCCTACATCAGATTTTTATTTTCTCGGCAATTCATGGTAATGTAGTATAAGGAAATTATTTCAGTCGTGTCAAAAATCTCGACTCGAGTTTTCGACGGATCAACACATTTTCAGCACCCTAGAACACGAACAATTTTTAGCTTGACGTCTGTGTGTGTGTGTGTGTGCATGTGTGTGTGTGCATGTGTGTGTGTGCATGTGTGTGTTTGAACGTCTGTCTGTGCAATGTATGTATTCACTGTACCTCAGAAACTTATTGACTAGATTTCATAACATTTAGTAGGTGAGTCGCTTGTGGGTTACCCTTCTACACATTGGATTTGGTTAAGATTCGGGAAAAAAAAAAAACCTTTCCTTTTTTTTACAAAATGGCCAGCAAAAATCGTCAAGATCTGAAATAACATATTACAAATGTATCAATTAAATGCTTGTTTTATAAATATTTTTTGAAGAATACATCAACGAATTGAACATAATTTTTGACGAATACATAACATCAACTCCGTTACTCTAAGATGGACCAGTCTCGAGTTTTTAATTTTATGGAACTGGAGACGTTTTGCACTGTAGTTAAAAACATTTACTTAAATTTCTAAAACTTTAGTACTTTCCTAAAAATTTATCCCATTGAGGGCTATCCTGATACTGATTAGATTCTGGTATAATTCGGAAAAATGTAACCGCCGTTTTATTGCAAAATGGCCCGCAAAGATCGTGAAAATCTTAAAATGACTAAAAATGCTTAAATATATTAATTAAGCACTTGCTCTTTACGTAATTTTCGACAGCAAAACGAATAAGGCTGATACCATGACTCTAAGATGAACCGTTTTCAGGATTTTTTAGTGTTTTGGAATTTTAAGGAGCTGAAAACTTACGTCTGCCTATTCATTTCATTTGGCAAGTACATTGAATTGCCAAATGAAACGAATAAGCATTAAAACTGCAAATTGGGTATAGCATCAAAAAAGTTCCTATATTATTTTCTGCAATAAAACTCAGTTTAAGGAATCATGAAAAAAATAAGAAAATTAATTTTAGTCTGTACACTCTAAATTTGAAAGAGTGAGAATTCACTCAAAAAGAGTGAATAGTCACTCTAAGAAAGACTTGAAATTGAGCCAACCTCTAAAGAGTGAGTATTCACTCTAAACAAAAGTGGGTTTTCTACTCAAGGGAAAGAGTGAATAGTCACTCCTTTGGAGTGAATGCCACTCTGAATGAGTGATTTATTGACTCCACCTTGGAGTGAATAATCCATGTCAAGGAGTGACTATATACACTCTTAGTAAAAGTGGTTTTTCCACCCATTAGAAAGAGTGACTATATGCACTCTTGGCAAAAGTGGTTTTTCACCCATTAGAAAGAGTGAAGAATTAGTGTTTTTGGAGTGATTAATAGACTCTATTTAGGAGTGAATAATCACTCTTTTCTAGGAGCTAATAAATATGCACTCCTAAATAGTGTCATCTCAGTGGGGGTAATCCTGTTTTTAGTTTTAAAATAAGCATTAAAATATATTTTAGCTGAGCTAAAATCAAGATTTTATCTGTATTCTATGTATTTAAAATTCTAGTGTTTACATTATCAAAATACAGAGATTAGGCTTTAAGCAAGCATAAAAGTGAAGTTTTACAATTTCAATGATTAAAATAACTTATTTTAGAATAACTTCACAGGCACTTTTATTTAATTTAGCTACTTAATTAGATCCATTTTCCATTAAATGAGTAAATTTACATTAAAATTATTAAAAATTAATAATTGTACTTTAAAATTACTTTAAAGTACATTTTATTACTGTCTCCTCATTAAAAAATGTTTTCAATCCTTGCTTCTTTTTGAATGAAAATAACAATTTCTGCAGATTTCTAACTTTGCAGCTATCAAGATTATTTTTATTAGTATTCATAAAGCAATTTAATTTAACATTTAGACATTAATGCATTTAATTTTTAACGACAGATTGCACAAATTTTTAAATTAAATTGAATACACATTTCATCAGGTGATTACCTTAACGCATAACAAGCTCAAAGATTTAAAGTAGGGCTAAATCTTTCTTGTGAAATTCAATGTGCAATGACAAAACTTCATACAAATTTAATTCTTTTTATTCCATAAACCCAATTTGTTTATATATTTCATTTTAGTCAATTATTTGAAAATATCTGCTTAAATTTGCATCCGAGAATCTTCATTAAATATAATTTCTTTCAGAGCATTATCTGATTATATATATATATGTCTTTAAATACAGCTTATAAAAAGCAAATGAAACCAGTGGCGGCTTGTGAAGTGAAGCAGGTGACACAGTATTGCTTCAATGTTATTGGCTGAATGGGTTATTATTATTGTTATTTGGCAAATTTTTCAGACTCGTTTGGCTACTTTTAGATAATTTAATAACATTTGTGCCAGTAGCGTGATGTGTTTTGATGATGCATGTTTTGTCAAGCTGGAGGAGGAATCCTACCGCTGAAATCTGCTTAACCCATTTCTGAAATCACAAACAACCACTGAATGAAACAGCTTCATCTGTTAATTTTATTAGATACACACAATTCCACATGTAGGCTAAATTAACCAGCAAGAAACAAAAATTCAATTTTTTTTACTCTTAAAATATAACGCAGAGCTAGGTAGGTAGGAAAGGCTTGATTATACCCCCTCCCCCCCAAAGTTTCAAAAACACCCTAGGGATTTTTCAATTGTATATTGACATTGCAAATAAAATGCAAAAATGTAGTATTGTTTTCAATTGTATATTGACAACATACATTGCAAAAAATTTTGTTCGACATCATACATTGCAAAAAATTTGTTCAGGTGTACAAAAGTATTTTTTTGTGTTGTTGTTACTTATTCCCACATGGTGAAGGAGCGTCTATGCACCACATCAACTAGACAACCTGATTCCATGGCAAAGGGGAGAAATTTGCAGCTTCACTTTATATTGAGGCACCCCAAGGGCGGAAGTCTGACTTTGCCTCGACAATACAGCATCCGTGTCCGCTGGCGGGATTCGAACCACAACCCGGCAATCCAACAATCAGACGGAAACACTTGCCCCTGACCGCTCGACCACTGGATCGGAGCTAAAGTATTTTAGCACTCCCGAACAAAAAAAATTCTAAATCTGTGTATGCCTAAAAATATCCTTACCAAAGATGTTCAAACCGGTAGTATTATAGAGTATCAATATGTGAATCTATCCTAATTGCATATCTTTTTTCCACTACAATTATACAATTTTTTTAATATACCAGATAGAAAATCTTATAAGCGTAGCCTATACAGGTATTCAAATGTTTACGGTTTCTCAAAACAGTAACACAATATACAGGTCAATCTCTGGGATCTAAGGATCAAACATAGCTTCAGAGCCACAATATGTATATAAAAGAAGAAAACCTAAATAACTCTTGAAATAATAATTCATAGAAAACAGTCTTAAAGCTGTATATATATATATAATTTATTAAAAGTTGACTAAATTCCTTTATTAGAAAATCATGTTATCTTATTTTTATTGTTGTGAAAAGGAAAAATAATATACCTGTAAGAATTTTGTTCAAATTATTAGCTATTTGATAATTATAAAAAATTTATCGCAAAATCAACTAATGCAAGAAACAAAATAATTTCGGTTTTAAAACCAGTTCTTTTACTGCAGACATGACAGCATTAATGTCTTGGTCAGACAGAAGAAATGAAAATTGATGATAGGGGTTTGACTTCGAATTCATTAAATGTTTTACAGGAGGATACCATGTTCTTTATACACTTCTATTATGACTGACAATTCATCAAGAGACACTAAATGTGTATCATATTTACCATGTTATGCAGCATTTTTTTTTTCTACTACCATATTCAAATCTTTGTATATTAATGAGGACGTAGCATGCATCAAAGCAGGGAAAATCTTGATACAGACAACAGAAAATTTTTCTTCACTGTTGAGTCGGTTTTTGCCTTTGCATAAGGGGCAAAAACACTAGACAATGTTATTTATGGTTCAATATTAATTCAAATTAGTATTGTTTTAATGTAGATTAGTGTTCAATAAAATTGTTTATAAATATTGGTTGGAGGATATACCCTTGCATCAGTTGTGACCAGTAACCCATTCTGTTCTATGTTCCATAAAAAGTTCGTTGTATATTATGTTTCATTATGGCACTTCTTTTTCTCTCCACTATGAAGCTACTGTTCATCCTTTTAATAAATATTTTTGAACTATTCCATCTTAATTACAGGATTTTAGTCTGTTCTATTTCCTAGACTACGTTGTATAGTCTGTTTTGTTCTGCTCCCTTTATGACTTAATCTGCTTGTTCTCTTATTCTGTTACTCCTTCCTTCCTGCTTAGACAATTTTGTAGTAGTTTCATTGCATTCTATTGCCTTGTTTTTAAAATTAGATTATTCCATGGTCCATTATGCTCTCTCATCACAATTTTGGTTCCATACTATTCCACATCATGTTCTCACAAATTTATATGCACTATAATTGGTGCTCCATTATCACCTTGATGTTCCGTTTCCTTAAATCGTTCCATTCTATTTGATTTCGTGATGGTCAATTGCATTCCATTGGTTGTCCTATTTTAATGTGCTCCAATTATTCTGGAACTGGACTGTTGTTTCGATTACTTGTTTTTTTAAATTTTGCACTATGCAAGGAAGCATTACCTTAGCACTATGTAGCGAATTCTTACCTTAGCACTATTTAGCGAATAGTTTTGTTTTTTCTACCAAGACCATCTGACCCACCCAAAGATGTAAAGTAACTGTTTGGAAAGCAAGTATTTATTACTATAGTAATTTAAAACTCTTCTTGAATTTTCTTTCTACCTACGGCTCTGGTTCAAAATCAGCTTTATTTTGAAGGTAAGTCTATATTAAATTTACCCTAGTGTACAAAAGATGACAGGCACTAAATTATAAAGAAAATAGAGAATAATGCTTGCCGATCAAACATAACAAGATTTCGGACTACTTCAGTAGGATGTAAATACTAGAATTTTACATCTAAAGCTTCCCAGTTTTAGTTAGTAGCCACTGACCTGTAAGTTTGTGAAGTTTAGTGGCCAGTTGACAGCTGTTAAATGGGCGATATTTTTCAACTTACTTAAAATTATGATAAATTGTGTATAAACATATTTAAATGTTATGTAATAATTTAGAAAATTACAGCTATATTACACTTATTTATTTATAGATTTATTATACAGTAGACACAAATCGAACAACCAGTCCTCCATGTCTTGAGCTGGCGAGTACTTTGTTCAGGTGCAAGGTATCACTATATGTCTGGCGTCAACTATCCTTGGCCGCGAGAAAGTTGAAAATAGAACTGATTTAACCTTGAATTGATAATTGTTAATAGTTAGTACTTCTGAAAACACAACTAAGCTCTTAGCATTTTAGGAATCCATTTTTAGTGTTTAACATTGTCAGTGACAGATAACTAAAATAAGTTACAATACATTAAATTAAAGGATTTCTGAAATTTTTCTGAACGAAAAACTTCCGTGCAGCAAGACTCACGATCTAGTTTAAAGCATTCCCCCAACCCCAAGATTGATGCCCATTATTTGCACCGGGTGCCCAAATATAGGTTAGCTCGTGCCAGTCCCGGGCCGCAGCGTATTATCGAAACTCTTTCATATAGATTATTTTAATTTTCATGGTGTAAAATATGTTATAATGAATATTTACTAATAAATAAATTTACAAGCTGTAAATAGCATGGGGCATGACAGCCCCGTGGTTAGCATGCGGGAAATGAACTTAGACGGCCCGGGTTCGATACCCGCCACTGTCAAAACTGTCACCGTGTTTATGCGGAGTACGATCAAATTAAGCATCTGAGTCCGTAAGTCCTTCCGGTCTGGTCTGAGTCCGGTAGTGGAAGAAGGGTACTGTCCCTGTGGATGCCTCCCCTACTGGGTTCCAGTCTAAACTGAAAAAAAGTGGTGCTTCCCAGCCGTTCAAACAAATACTTTATACGCTTTTGGTAGGTCGTATGGTCTGGGTCGAAGAAGAAGCCGAAAATAGCGGGGACGAATTTCATGCACCATTTTTATTTTTGCGAGTGATTTTATTTTCATTTGTGCATCTGCTTTCAGGAACCGTTTAAAATTTAATGTAGATGTAAAAATTATGAAACCTTATTGTATAGCATATAAAAGTGGGGGGCGGCACTCTGGGTCAATGGATAGAGCAGGGCAGAGATGCTATTCCTGGACATGGCTCAAAACACATTGGTGATTACGGGGAGGGAGAGGATAGGAATGTGGATTACACTCATTCTTGGCTGTAAATATAAATTACAATCGCAGTATCATAGCAATTGTTGCCAGATTTTCCAACTCCACGGGAGGGATTGTTTAAGGAGAAGAATCATTTTAGACTATCATAAAATTTGGGGGGGCAGTCAGGATTTCGTTAATCGCCATGTGGCTACTGGGAATTTTAAGCTTTATTTACACCATAGCAACAAAATTCTTCATTTATATATATTTGCAGAATTGTTTTTATTCAAAACAATTCAACCTTGTTGTTTTTATTCAACCTTGCACCTGAACAAAGTACTCGCCAGCTCAAGACATGGAGGACTGGTTGTTCGATTTGTGTCTACTGTATAATAAATCTATAAATAAATAAGTGTAATATAGCTGTAATTTTCTAAATTATTACATAACATTTAAATATGTTTATACACAATTTATCATAATTTTAAGTAAGTTGAAAAATATCGCCCATTTAACAGCTGTCAACTGGCCACTAAACTTCACAAACTTACAGGTCAGTGGCTACTAACTAAAACTGGGAAGCTTTAGATGTAAAATTCTAGTATTTACATCCTACTGAAGTAGTCCGAAATCTTGTTATGTTTGATCGGCAAGCATTATTCTCTATTTTCTTTATAATTTAGTGCCTGTCATCTTTCAAACAACTCAAAACAACTCAATTCAAAACAACTCAATAAATACCAGCTTTTGTCAAATTAATATGAATTAATTTGGCTTGGATCAGGGCAAGAAATAAGATTTTAAAACTGGCATCATATACCGTTGTGACCTTTTATAAGTTGGAGTCCAAAACTATTAAGCTCACAGCAATCTTAACCATCAAAAATGATTTCTAAATTTGTTATAAATTTTTCACTAAACGTTAAAGAAAATTGAATGAATATAATGAAAAGAAAACCACTTACTTTGGAAACTGTTTACAAATTTAAATACGAAACACTAAAGTACACCTCAGATAAAAAGCATTTAAATATAAATATATTGTAGATGTAGTTACACACATTTATTTTTTTATTATTATCAAATTTATTAATGCATAGATAAAATTGCATTTTACTTTTATAGCTAAAAGTAAGGTATGGGATCACTTGCAAAACATTTTTTAACTGTTCAATCAGCCTTAAAATCTGAAAGTGAAGGACCATCTGTACTTATTCTTAGGGGGATTATGGTTTTTTAATATACTTCAGGTACATAATTTTTTTTTTCTTTCTGGGATTGATTTATGCTCCTAAAAAACTGATGTAGAGCACATTTAAGATGGATCATTCTTTAGACTTGGCAATAAACATCGTAAATGTTTTGCAATCCCTGTGGTTAACATTAAATTTCTCCCATATAATGCTATACCTCATTTCCAACTTTATTTGAGCAGGTAAAAGGCTAAGTTCTTCTTTTGCAAGAAAGTGGCTTATGTCAAAAAGCTTTACAACTTTACATTTCATTTCGGTTCCTCAATGAAACCACATCCACAGTTAGACTAAAGTTGTTCTCGCATGCACTGCATTATATTTTCCCATTACTTTTATATGTCAGTCATTTGTATTTGGAATGGTTTTCAGCATTGCATTTTTTAATTGATGAAGCTCCATCAAAGTAATTAACACTGTTATTACCCCCCCCCCCTTTGGCATATGCTTTTTCCAGTTCAGGTTAACTGCAACAAAACTTGTATTTTAGTTTCTTCACAAAGACATATTGATTTGTCACAGCATCCATATAATCCAATTTCCATTCTACCATAGCCTTCACTAGCTTCAATGCTGGTTCATCAGTCAATTTCATCAGTTGATTTCGTTTCTTAGCTTGCAGATTAGCTTTAGCTTCCACTTCAGAAAATTTACCATTTTTGTCGCACAGAGGTAACCAAAAGCTCGGATCACAGGTCAGTAAAAGAAAAGCAGGTAATTTTGTATGGAAATTTGAATCCTAGATCGAAGAAAGATTTGATGTGGATGTTGGAAAAAATCTTTAATTAGAAATTGTGGTACTTCCTTATTATAGTGGACCCCCCAATTACGATTTCGCCAAGGTCTGTAGAGCGAATGTGTAATAGAAAAATAAAAATAAAGGCAGATCGAAAGAATACCCCCCCCCCCCCTCCATTCTGTGCGCCAAAAGTGAGCCAAGTTGACATGTTTCTCTGTGTTTTAAAATTGACTCCTCCCCACTAAAGTGACGTATATTCCCATATTTTAAAATAGGCTCTTCATACCAAAGTGACGTACGTATTCTACAGTTTTATGAACTGGAATTTTGAATGTAATTATGATAATGTAATTCAATTTGAATAAAAGTGAATAACACTCATAAAAAGATTACAAGATTTTTGTGCATTCTAAAAATATTGCATAACTTGCGAGTGTAATTGCAGAATAAAAAACTTTTTAAATTTTAGAAAACATATTGAAACACACGATACTTAAAATATTTTGTGATTTTAAAAATCAATTTCAAAAACTTATAACTCGAAACTTCAAAAATTTTAAAAGGATTTTAATGATATTTATTAAAAGGACAATTGGACTTTAACGAAAGTTAAGAACAATGATACTTAGAACAAATTTAAAAGAAAAAAAAAATTAGACTTTAATGAAATTTAAGGAGAAACGATACTTTTAGAGAAATAATTGGACTTAACGAAATTTAAGAAAAAACGATACTTAGAAAAATGATTGTACTTTGAACCATTTTACAAACACAGAAAAATACAAAAGACAATTTTAAAACACAGGATGAATAAATAAAAGAACTAACCTTTATGTAAATGCACTTATATCCACATTTTCACTTACATCCACACAAACACGTTTTTTGAACATACACGTACATTCCCCTAAGACATCATATTTTTTAAACATTCCTCACCGAAACACGTTTTCTAAAACATTCGCACAAATCCATTTGCCGCGTACCAGATGTCATTGAAAACTTATCTGCAATCCAATTAAATCTACAGAAAATATTAAATAAATGAATAGATTCGAAAATTACGTATGAAATGTTTAATGAAAATGCAAGATAGATGTACAACAAAAATACTCAACAAATCCGATGAAATACTTATTTCCTATTCAAATGAAGAATCCAAAAAAACCGCATGTTGATTTGATGTCAGAAAGTCGCAGGCTACCAGACTAGTGATGAAAACAGAATAGAATTGTAACTCGGTGCTTCGCGGAAACCAGACGTTTCGCACCAAAGCTGTGGGGAAAAATTCAACCGATCACCCAAAAATAAATAATATAATACTTACATGTTTTATAAGAAGAGTTTTAATAATCTTTATGACATTATGCTGTACATTACAAGCCATATTTCTGAAATTGTTTTCAATAATTCATCAAAAACATTTTTTTCCCCTTTGTATTTTCTCCACATAAATTCTGAAAGATATGATTCGAGGTGATCCCGAGCCGTGCCTTGATCTTTTTTATTATTCCACTTGACAGAACCCCACATTCTTTCTATATTTTGTGTGTGAACAAACCTGCTTCAAGATCCGCCGTTTTGTATCCCTCCCAACAGTCTGAAGAGATCGTTGATTCATCTTGTACATGTTCAATAATTTTTTCCATGAGTGTACTAGCATCTATTCGCAACTTGAATGAGAAAGCACTCGTCATTTTCCCAGCATATTCCTCCGAAATTCCATTGTTGGAGTACCATACCGCTGTTGTTTTTACGCCAGATGAACAAACTTTCATAGAACTCAACAATTTTATTGACACCACTTATTCGTCCATTAAATCTTTGCATTAGATGTAGGGAACACACTTCTTTCATGTAATTGTTCTAATCAATTGTTGCATTTTCACACATATGAAGGTGTTTGTCACACCATTTGAAAGTCGTCAACTCCTCTGCCCAACAGCACATAAATCTAAAAGCAGTTACGAACAGTATTCTGGAACCGCTGAACCAATTTCCAACATGGAGTCCCTTCTTTTTACATTGCACATCCAAATGGTTTCGTCGTTAACATACAGCTTCATGTCTTGGCCATTATCATATATTCATTTGTCAGGTAAAAGACATTATTCTTGGAATAATGATAAGGAATCTGTTTGGTAACAAGATCTGTCTGGTAAGATTGTTAACAAGATTGTTTTTAAAAAAAGCAAGCAATTTAAAAAAACTAGTACGAAATCGGAAACGTTAACAAAAAAGCAATATGACGATAATATAAATAGATGCTGTTTCTTTAGGACTGCAAACACTTAGCGAGATTTTACAACCTACCTTGGCAATTCATCCTCAGGGGCCACTATAATAAGGAAGTACCGAAATTGTTTTAAGTTCTAGGGAAAACAAGAAATACATAAATAAAAAAGAAATAGAAGTAAACATAACATCTCCTCATTCGCATGAAAGAATATGTTGAAAAAATTGGCAAAGAACAGTTGGTTTACAGTGAACGAAGAATAGCAATTTACTGCTATGTTTGTAAAATATTTTCTGTTAAGCGTACAACTTTTATTGAAGGATAGTGATTGGGAAAATGTATTTTCAAGGGTCCAAAAACATGAAAATTCAACAGAGCATAGAAATTGTATCAAAATATATGTATAATTGTTTTGTAATTCTTTTAACTAAACAACATTCATTTTTTGAAAATTTGAACACGTTTCGATGCCAGAGTAATCAAAAAAGAAGTTCTAATATTTTTGAGAAGATAGAAAATATTCTCAAAATATCATTAATTCGAAGATAAATTTTTCGTGCCCGTCTTAAATAATAAAAACATTTTAAATCCGACCTGCTAGAAATTAAACGTTCGCTTACTACACATAAAAGTTAAGCAACAGTTTTGAAACATTAAATATTCATAAGAAAATAGCTATTGAAACTAAATTTTAAACAAAAGCAGCTCTAAATATCCTAAAAATATGCATTTACTATATATATACATATATTTTTTTTAAATCCAAAAGAAAAAATTAATGATATCACAACTGTTAGGCCTAGAACGTTCGGGGCAGCTGATACATTACGGTATCGCTTATCGAATTATTAACGATCGAAGATTATTAACGATCAGTATTAGAATACAAACTATGCTATTCTAATAATGATTAAACACATGAAAAAATTAATAAATTAAACTTGTGTAATAGAGAGTTTCGTATAAAACGAACTGATACACCAATGCTACTAGTTCTGTGAAATGTGCACGATGTAAACAACAGCGCTGTTGCCATTTTTGAAATGCTTTCACTCGGAAAAGGAGTGATATGAAATTCACTTGTTCTAAAGAGTGAGATATTTCACTCAGTAAAGGAGTGCTATGAAGATCGCCTGCAAATGACTCTTGAAAAAAGAGTGAAAATTTCACTCTTTTTTTTCAGGTGAAATATCCATCCCTTTTACGAGTGAAATGACCAAAAAAATCACTCTAAAAGAGTGATTATCAGTTTTTAGGCTTGTCACTCCTCCCAAAAGTGACTTTCTCACTCCTTCCGAATTTAGAGTGTAGTGAAAGGCATTCGCTGTTCATATCAGATTTTATTATCTCATTGTGACCGTCGAAAACCATAATTGGTGATAACATTTTAATGCTAGTCCTAAAACCGATGCAGAAATAACATTTTCGGATGTGCGGAGAGTTAACAACAAAAGAAGAAACAAAGTCGGTTTGTTGCCCTAAAAATGACGTAAAACTGGTACTTTAAAATGTGCTGAGTTTTAAAAACAAAATAGGAAGGAAAAGTCCAATAAATCGATTTTCTTTCCACTTTTGTTGTCATTTCCTAATATAACAATGATTTCACAGGTAAACCTCAGAGGATTATTAAATTTCACGATGCGTGGACAACGAAAACGTTCCTCAATTTTTCAGAAGAAAAGAAATTGAAATAAAATTGCAAAGAAATAAAAATCTGAAGTAGGCAGTACATAACTTTCCCTGCATAATGCAAAGACTTTCCTTCGTTCACAGCAAAACAATCGTGAGCAAGACCCACAACACAATGCATTTGGTATAAAATTAATACCGCGTGAAATGAAATTTTGTTCCTTTTGGTAACTTAATTTTCCAAACAGTCTTATTCATGCTTAAAATTTTCATTTACAATTTCTTCATTCATTTCTAAAGTCATTTCAAACTTAGGTTTTTGTGTTCATGAACTTTGCCTTTGCAACTTCGTGAGGCATGGACTAAATTGTAAATTAATTTTATGCCAGCCACGTGAAAAGACTGGAATTGTCAGTTCTCATAGATGTTTACAAAATATTGTGGTTAATAACAAGCTTCTTGTTGCTATTGCAGATATAGGCTATTCCATGTTGACGAGTGCATAGTAAACGGAAACCGGTCCGTGGATGATGGTGTCTGCAATGAGAGCGAATTTGGGGTATGTCCGTTGGGCTCTAAGTTTACAGAAATTGCTTGTTGCTCTTGCTGCACCTAAAATAAAATAATAACTTTGGGAGTCCAAATAATAAAAACTTAAGTACATTTAAAAATTACTTATTTTAAAAGTAACTTTTTATTAATTTTATTTTAAAATTAATTCTTCAAAAATTAAATTCGTTGAAATCAGAATTAAACTCATGTTCACGATATAAAAATTGCTTTGCAAAATTATAACAAAATTAACCTTATTATCATTAACACTTTAATTTTCGGGACAAGACTGGGAATGCAATGATATTAAATTAAAAAGAAAAACCCACAAATCTCAGAAATTAAATATCTTCAGCAAAATTTTGCCTTGAAAATTTCCTCAAAATAAATATTTAAAATTCATAAATAATTTTACTAGGAGTGGACTTTTTAAAGCCGTCCACTCCTGACAGACAAAGTGCAGATTTAAGTATGTCCTTTCCTTGGCATCTTTTGATTATTCAACATCAGTACATTTTTATAACTTTTTGGTTAAAAACACAGTTTTTATTGAAAACATCACACTTCACAAAGAAAAAATGGCCAAGTCAGGAAACATTCCTTTTACTGAACATTTTGAAAATCACATTTTGAGATTGTTTAACACTGCCGTCGTCTCTTAACAACAGTGGTCTCATGTTCAAAAATATCAAAAATAGCTTATGTGTTCTTATTGTGTGTCATTGCACTAGTCAAGGACAATTCCGAAACTAGTACTTTACCAACTAAGGTACCAGGGATCGAAAGACTACTTCACAACTTTGTTTCAATTTTTACTTTCCCTACATACATAGAATAATGCAGAGGGAAAGTACTGTGACGGGGTCAAAAATTCGAATTCGAGTTTTAGACAGAAGAACACGTTTCGACCACCCCTGAATTCGAATTGAGCGTTTTTGAGGGGATATCTGTGTGTATGTGCGTGTGCATGTTAATGTGTGTGTTAGTGTAAGTGTTAGCTCGTATATAAGTGTATGCGTTAGTGCGGGTGTCCGTGATTCTGTGAAAACGGCATCTCGCTAACAAATAGAGCGAGTAATTGAAATTATTACAATCAGTAAGTATTGTAACTGATTTATTTTAAACGCGATCGAATGTTCGAAAGTTCCCAATTACTAAATGAATTTTTGGAAAAAATCATTTAAAATGTTAGGATCTTTAATAATGTTAAATAAATAAACATTTCTTGCGTAATTTCTTTACGTAATTCAAAAACTAATGATCCCACTTTTAAACCTAACATGAACAGTTCTCAAGATATATAGCACATATTCGCATAAATTTATCGAAAAAGTGACATAAAATAAAATATAGCAGTTATCCTTATAATTGAATTGGCTATAATTTAGAAAAATATCGCCAACTTGGCGACTTCTTAAAATGTCGTCAAATTGATGAAAATGTAGCCAAACTGGCAAGAATAACATTTAATTAATAAAAAATTGCGCCAGAAATTTATGAAAATTCAATATCTTGGAAAAGTAAGTTCAATTTACTTGATAATTTCTTTGGGGTAATCAGAGTGTGGGGTAATTAGAATCGCTTTGGGGTAATTAGAATTCTTATTTCGAAATATAGTATGTTTCATTGTTTGTAAGGTAGGCACGTTTTATTAGCGGGGTAAGGAGTTTCTGAAGTAAAATATTGTATATTATTAGTTTGTAAAAGAAATCAAGTCATTCCATTATGTAGGGAAAGTCACGTGCTGTATCAGATTTTTAAATTTGCTGCTAGTATATTTTTGAAATTTATGGCACATATTTTGCAATATTACGATTATTAATAATTCAAATCACTTTAACGTATACAATTATCAAAGCACTCTCATAAATATAATTTTACAGCTTCATTTCCGTGCTGCAACAGAGACCTGATGCATAACTCAGGGTACTTTGCTCAGGGACGCCACACAGTACGGCATTTACTAATTAATGCCACGTTATTTATGAGAGCCGAACTCGATGCACTAAGCCACGGCAAACTCTATATTATCACGTTTGACACTTAACGATCCCTAATGTCTTTTAGGGAAGGAAATTATAATGATAGGAAACAGCATCAATCTCCATTAAGAGTCACTTAATTGCCCGTTCCACTTCTTTAAAATGCAAAGATATTTCTTAACTTTCCATTTACTTTCAAATTTTGGGAGATCGCTCGCCTCAGACTAAAGCCGGAATCAAAATCGCGCTTCAGAAAGCGAGTGTACGAAAAAAAAATATTCTAGGCAGAGAGAGATATCAAGAAAACGTGAAAATAAATTAAGTAAAAGTAAATAAAATTAAATAAGGTTTTGAATAAATGATTGAAGGGGTTATTGCTCTCCGTCTCGTGCATATACAGTTCCTTAAAAGGAATATCGTGGTTTCACTTTTTACTCGTTCTACAATATATATATATATATATATATATATATATATATATATGTGTGTGTGTGTGTGTGTGTGTGTGTGTGTGTGTTTGGAATGATTATTTTTATCGGTGAATAGTCACTTTAAAAATTTACTTTTACTTTTAATTATTACTTTTAAAAGTGAATTTTCAGGCCAGTGGGAAATCCTCGAACCTCAAATTCTTGAACCATTTTTTCAGGCTAGATCCGGAATTTTATAATTATAAATTTGGTGCAATAGTCTGTATTGTATGAAAGAGCGCTTTGTATGACAAGAATAATAAAATGCAGAAACAACGATGGTGTAGCTTATCTAACGCCAAAGTGGACGCTTGCATATCGGAATATTTATAGTTGTCCAGACGGTTTCGAAATTCACAAACAATATTTGCATTTCCCTTACGAACAAACATGTGACACTGTTATGAGATGCATAGCATGTGTTTATTAATTATTCCTTTCTAAATCTAACATTCGGTAAATTTTATTTTTGTTTCGATTCTAAAATTTGTTCTTAAATATTATTCCAAATTGAAAAAGCGCCAATTCTGTATTTTGGTTTCGTGAAGTTTTCCCGCCTGTTTCGCTAACTTTGGTGTTGGAATACAATCCCTCCCTTTCTACGTTTACAGCGGATTCGCATTTCATATTGAAATGCATTGGAACTACTTTCTGTTCCGTCATGAGCGCGCGTAATCACACTAAGACGCTTTAGTCAGAATATTGTAATTAGTTCAGTTGGCGATGTGATCTCAAGGCATTCGGACGTGTTCTTGCCGCGGGGCAAAGAACAGAATGTTATTCGTAAAAGGATGTATCTAAAATTAAATTAATAATGAAGTAAATTGTTTAAGTCACGTCGTAATGTAATTTCGAAGAGTCGCGAGATTTTTTCATCATAGATTGATTATTTCGAGATGTCTAACCGAAGCAAACCACTATCGGATCCGCCGATGTATTCAACGAATATTGCTCTATATGTTGGAAATCAATGTGTATCTTCAAGTATCATCGTCAATAATTTTGATGTCCAATACTCCTTGATGTATATGATTTGAAACATGATAATTATTCATCAAATAAAGAGAAAGAGAAATTTAAAGGATTCGAGTCATCATTTCATTATCTTCTACCATAATCACGCTACCTCAGCTCCAATCGGTATACACAGCGTGTTGGTACCCTTGCCACGTCAGCGCGGATCTCCCATCTTCTCCGATACCAGTGAGAAACCGCCCGCAGCGATCGCGCTTCAGTTGCTTGTCGTGCAATCCTATTACAAATTATGTTTGCAATTCTAATGCAAACTTGCGACTGGGATCGTATTACAACATTACGTTGCTCAACGTGCAGTCTAAATAGAAGTTAGGGGCAGAGTATACATAGCAGAAGAATAAGCAAGCGAGCAGAAGAAGGTGGAGTTATGGAATCAAAAAAACTAACTAAAATGGCTGATTATAAAACAAAGAACTCTCGACAATGTGTTGAGAACAACACAAATCCTTTATGATTTGTTAATCAGAAGAAACGATTTATAATGTTACGAACGTATCCTCCAGAATCATGGGTACATACGCAGAATACAAGAACGAGTCCAAGGTTCTGGATAACTTAACGTTTATTTACAAACACAACGTAAACAGGAACAGTACACAGATAAGCAACACTTAAATGCTTCACTAATTTCATAGAATAGGCGATATTATTCTCAAAATACTGGCGAAAATAATTTCACAAAACAGCAGCTACAAAAATCACTGTCCAATGTAGCGCATGTCACGTCCATCCGTTAACTTCCCTCCAACGGAGGAATGAGTCCTTTTTATAGTCTTTCTATAGAATCTTCTGGAAATCTCTATATCTCGAAGAATAATCGTTCTATTTAGAAGTTTCTAGAACATTCCGGAAGTCGCCAAATATCGCCAAATTGGCGATAAATCTCCAGATCTGGAAACCTTCCTTCTAACTGGAAAATTCTGGCAACCCTAGTTTCACGTCATATTACGTCATGGACTGTGTTTTCTTCGCCTGGACTTCGAAACCGATAAAAGAGGGGGTACCAAAGGGAGTATTGCGCATTCGCAACAATATATAACTGGCTACGCCATGTAACGGAAGGAATGCGACAACTTTTCCGGTCAGAGACTGTGACCGAGCGCGCTCACATTATCGGCATATACATTGACATGCAGTGGGCGGACAGCCAAGTACTGAATAATATAAAACAAGCCAAGTTACATCGTGTTCAGTTCAATTTTTTTAATTATTAGATGTTGACTGGCCGAATACCCGTTGAAAATCAACGGCCTCGCAATAAGCAACCCCTGAATAACGTAAATGTTTGAATAATTCGCGTTTCACATTTATTCGGCAAATCGAATAGTTTAGTGTGCAGAACTCCCTAAAGAAGAAAATATTGGAAAACTAAATTTACGCATTTCTTCCTTTCGAACTATCTACCCGTACACCACATTAAAGTCTATCTCATCCCGAAGCATGATATTTTATTATTTCTCCTTACGAACGTTTTTCTGTGAAGCACACCCATAAATGAACATGTTTGAAAAACTCGGTTTGTCTTGCGTTTTTTATCAGATGACAGGCCCATATACCAATATCAAGCCTCTATCACATTTAAAAGGAAGCGTGATTCATTTATTCGGAATATCGAACATATTAATGTGCGGCACCCCTTAAAGTAGCAAATATTGGAAATTTGAAATTTCACACTTTCTTCCTTTCAAACTATCTACTTGTACACCAAATTTGAAGTCTCTGTCCCATCGCGAAGCATGTTTTTTCTATCACTTCACCTTTCGAATGTTTTTCTGTGTAACACCCAGTTAATGAACATTTTGTCAAACGGTATTAATCTTTGGCTTTTTGTCAAATTGTTAGCCCATATGCTAAATTTCAAGCCTCTATCACACTAAAAAAGAAGCGTTTTTCATTTGTTTGGCAAATCTAACATTTTAGTGTGCGGCACCCCTACAATAGCAAATGTTGGAAAACTGAAATTGCACACTTTCTTCCTTTCCAACTTTTTACCCGTACACCAGACTTGAAGTCTCTATCTCATCGCGAAGCATGCTTTTCTAGCATTTTATTTTTCGAAATGCTTTTTGTGTGGAGTACCCACCCTTAAATATACATTTTTGAAAAACTCTATTCTTCTGATTCCTATCAGATGATTCGCCCGTATACCAAATATCAAGCCTCTATCATGTTTTAAAAGGGGCGTTTCTCCTTTATTCCAAAAATCGAACATTTTGGTGTGCTGCACCCCCCTAAAGCAGAATATATTGGTAAACTGAAATTGTACACTTTCTTTCTTCCAAATTATCTCCCCTTACACCAAATATGATATCTCTTCTCATCCCGAAGCATGGTTTTTCATCAATTCATTTTTCGAACGTTTTCCTCTGGAGCACCCCCTTAAACGAACATTTTTAAAAAACTATATTCGTCTTAGGTGTTTTCGTCAAATAATTAGCCCAGATACCAAATTTCAAGCCTCTATCAAATTTTAAAGGAGCCTTTCTCATTTATTCGGTAAATAGAACGTTTTGGTGTGCAGCACCGCCTTAAGTAGAAAATATTGGAAATCTGAAATTGCACACTTTCTTCCTGTCGAACGGTTTATCCATACACCAAATTTGAAGTCTCTATCTTATCGCAAAGAATGCTTTCCTATCATTTCACTTTTCGAACGTTTTGGTGTGGAGCACCCCTTCTAGAGAACGTTTTCGAAAAATTCGATTTTTCCAGGGGAATTTATCGAACGACAGAGTCGTGTACCAAATTGCAAGTCTATCCAATCGAAAAGTGCCTAAAAAAGCGTGACAGATGGACAGACGGACACTTGGCAATTAGTATATATAGATTGTAATCAATTAAATCCAATGAGTTGCATTGATCTAGCCTTCACAATTTACATAAAAAATTAAAGGGTTATATCTCTATCATATGATTAATATAAGTTCAATAAAGAATAATAATGTTTTTAATAATAAATAAGTTAAAATTGAAGTATTTATTAATACCAATTAATTTCAAAATTTATTTTACAGCTAAGATAAATGTAAGAATGATGTAAAAGTACAGCTAAGATAAATGTAAGAATGATGTAAAAATTAAAGTTGTGGGTTACATTCAAATTATAACCCAAAGTCATAATTGCTCCTACTGTTAATCACTAATTACTTATTAATCATAATTTTCGCACATACTATTATTTCTTTTAACTTTGCGCCACATAAAAGCACCCGTCAAATTTAACTTTATGAAAATCAACGAATGTTATAAGAACGTAATTACCTCTACAGCATTGTTACGAAAATACATTATTTAATGTCTAATTTTCTCATTAAGAAATGAATACCAACATTTACGACACTAGCGTGCGCTGTTCTCAAAATATTTTGTGTTTTGAATCGAAAATGAAAAAATTCATTAAAAGTAAAATAAATTCACTGTCATTAAGATAATTTACTAATCTGTAAGTATACTTTTATCCGGAACACCATTGTTTGGAAATTATCACAATATTAATATATCAGGAATTTTATTTTTAATTTTACGGGAAGCGCAAAATCTTTCAATTGCGCAAATCAATTGATTATTTATTGATTGATTTTTTGTAATGCAACATACTTTGACTTGTTTTTACAGAAAAGTATCCAATTCTCCCTATAAGTACAATTTACTCCTACTCCAGAAATGATACTTTCATGAACAATAGATAAAAATTACATTATATAGATTTACTTTGTTCACAGTCACTAAGTCCAACAATAGGGGGCATTCTACAGCTTTAGGTTTTATTTCTCAGTATGGCAACAAACTTATTGCCATCCTGGATTTTAAATGATGGGAAGTCACATTATTTATGTTAATGAAATTTTTAACGAACAATATTGTTGCGAACGCGCAATAGTCCCTTTGGCACCTCCTCCTACGTCTGTCTCGAAGGCCAGGCGAAGAAATCACAGTCCATGACGCAAGGATAGCGTGAGCCCAGGGTTGCCAGGATTTCCCAGTTAGAAGTTTTCGCCAGTATTTTGAGAATATTATCTCTTATTCTGTGAAATTAGTGAAGCATTTAAGTGCTGTTTGATTGTATATTATTCCTGTTTACTTTGTGCTTGTGAATGAACTTAAGTTATCCAGAAACTTGGACTCGTTCTTGTATTATGTGTATACATCCACAATGAGGCTTCCTTCCTAACAATATGATTTAAAGTTGTTATTGGATGTTGCACATGTTTGCAAGGTTCAAAATTACGGGCAACGTCGGGAATATTCGTATAATCTAAACAAAAAAAAACATAATGCATAAAATAATTACAAGACTAAAAATATTCGTAACTATTCCCCTAATATATTTTACAACATTAACGGTTTTTCTTTTGTCCCAATAAATAATAGCGAATTTAAGGGATTAATTTCAGGGAATAATCATTTTAAATTAACATTCAAGAGATACTTATTTATCTATTAAAATTCCCTCCATTGTCGTCATAATACAAGGTTATTGTGGGGCATTACAAAAGAGGAGAAATTTTCCCTATACAATAGAAATTCCTTCATTTACGCTTCAGTACACCACTATCTAAAAATGAAGATGTGTATATTTTTTAATGGCCTATTGTAAAATGGAAAGCAAAGTTTACGTTCAGATTTATGAAGAATATCACCGCCTTTGCTAATTAATCCTTAATTGTGAATGACGCTGGGTTAAACTCATTAATCATCAGCTTCATTATGTGAGAATGTGGAGAACTTTTAAAAATATGGCTGTCTTTTATACTAAGGTGTAAGACCCTAACATGGTAAGGATTGTGTAAGGTCAGAATTTTTCAGTATTGATCAGAAAACCCGGGATCAATAACTGTTCTACTGCTGTTACTTTCTATGCAATATAGTGTATGTAAACAGAAAGTATTGTGATTGGATCAAATATTCGACTGTTGGATATTGACATATTTACACGCTATACTTGTAATAATTTAGATCCACAATACCGCTTTTTTAAATTTTTTTTCTAGTAAAATTTCAAAAAAAAATTAATTCTAGTGTGAGAAAGTCAAGTTGAGCCACTCTCCAGATAATTTCAATGAAGATAGGGAAAAAATGCAATTTTTCAAAATTTTCTTTTGAAATTAATAAAAAAGTTGTGAAAAGTTAGAGTAAAATGAATATTTTGCAAGATATTTTAAATATGATTTGTTATGTAAAAGCAAACGACATTGTTTATTAGACGATAGTATGCACTGTTTTTGAGAAGTTGCACATTTTAAATCAAGTTGAAAAATCATAAAATGTTAATTATACTCATATGAAATGAGTGAATTTCGTGTATGGACTTTTAACCAAAACTAAATGGTCACCATTGTTTATCACGTTTGTTATCTAAATATTAAGAATTTTACTTTTACATAAAAGTTAATATCTCATGAACAAATTAATCCATTCAGATAGAACTCAGTACAATTTCTTCAATTCTTGAATATCGGAACATCCGTTGCAGTGGGCAAAGACGTGTTTAGAAATGTATTCAAAACGTTTCACGTTACGCAGTCGATAGCTACTGTAAGTAGGTTATTGCAAGTTAAATGCCTTTTTAAAACACGATCGGGCCAATGGTTGAATATAACTAGTAGATATACAAATATAGATATTAGATAGATACATAGATCCTCTGACAGCTTCTAATAGTAATTTTTATTTGCATGACATCAAATGATCACTATATCGATTTTTGTTACCCAAACAGTTCTAAATGTAAATTTAATGGTATATATGGAATATTTCGATCTTGTATTTAAGTGAATTTTAGATAGATACAATGTAGCGAAAGCTCAAAAAGCAGTATTAAATACCTTGAGCTAGAGACATCTCTAGCTCAAGGATACTGGCCTACCACGTTTTAATCCCGGGAATAAATACCGGCACTGCCAAGTTAGTTATTTCGTATTCTTGATACATTGATGACCTTAGACGAGTATGAATCATCCTTCGCTCAATTGTTTCAGGTCATGCAGCTTCCTGAGAATTATACATGCACTGCACAATACTTACAATGCAGTTTGTGTACTCCCCATGAGATGGCGCCACAGTACTTGCTTGATATTCCAAGATTCTCTGATGTTGGTTCACCGCACGTCATTGAGCCTTGTGACTTATTACGAGGTCGCTGGTAACCGCTCCTTCACTTCAACTTAAAGCTCGCATCTGCAACTGAACAACAACTTTGTTTGATTTCGGCGAAACTCACTGTGAGGGGAGTACTATAGCGAACGCTCATAAGGCAGTATTAAATGCTTTTAGTTAAACGCTATGATGCTGGCCTACAACAATGGATCGAATCCCGGTACTGCCAATTTGGTTATTTTACATTCTCGTTACAATATTTTACATAGATACATAGAAAGTTATTTCAGATGTAATTAGATAGATTAGCTAATGGATTTTAATAGTAAATTTTATTTTAATAGGAATCAAATGATCATTATTTTGTTGGATGTTACTGAACTTAGTAGGTAAACTTTGTACTTAGTAGCTAAACTTAGTGTTGGATGTTAGTAAACTTAGTACAGAGCTAAGTAGTTAACTAAACTTAACTCTGTACTTATATATTCTATTTTGCATGGAAATGCTTTCCACCACTTACAATTTTTATACTTAGAAATTATATAAAGATGATTACAAAATATGTAATTTTTTTTCTTCTCAGCAAATAAATCTTATTATCACACATACTAGTGTCCCATTAATAAGATTACATTCTCAGCAACTAAAAATAGTTTTCTCAAACTTTGCGCCGCATGTGACTAAAACAATAAAGGCTAGTATGCCACTGAAAGAATTATCGGCCGCAATTTTCAGAGCTGTTGACAGCAGAAGTAAGAGTGTATTTTGGGAAACACTCGAGAACAACTTATTGCTATCTTGCGATCAGATTTTAGTCCAGTTACGAAATTCAATTATGGGCAATCTGTTATTAATATTAATTTAAGTAATTAAATTACTCTTGCCAATGTTATAAATACCAAAATGTTTTATTTTAACTGTATTCTTGGCTCATTTTACGCAATATAGTTTTTTCTTATTCCATCGTAGTTCCTACTGGATTAGTCGTGATTGTTTGGATAATTTGGAATCGTCCAAGAACCAATTTATCGGCAAAGGGTGATTAAAAAATGGGCTCATCTATTTGATAACTCAATTAGGACAGACATACAGGAGGAGGGGGTGAGCGAATCATTGATAAACAAGTGGATGATAAAACTCAATGCTCTGGAAATATTTTTGTTGCGATAGACTAAACGCTCCTCCCATTAGGCGGTTTCCTGTTGTGGTGTATACAATTATTATTTGGTTATGTTGATTGTATTAATATTTACTTTCAACGCTGCTATTGTTAAACATGGCCGCTAATCGTAAATTTTCGTCCATTATCAAAATAATAACCCACCATAGTTAATTGGGTCGCCCGGTGTGCCTGAAAACAAAATTGGTTAATAGATATAATATATAAATTAACTTACAAAAGTGACAAGACAAAACTTTGGCAAATTAAAGTTTATTAAAACATTCTTATTATTGTTCCACTAAATTTGCTCAACTTTATCATTAAATATTATTTACAAAATTCATCAGTTATTAAAATAAGAGTTATAAGTAAGTATTTTAATTAGAGCTGGTTCATTTGTGATAGAGTGGGCGAATATTATTAATTTAGTAAACTAGCTACTGACTAAAAGTCAGCCTTCAAAATACTTCCTCACATATTTATGTAAATTGTTACCTAGGTCATATCTAATGCATCTCGTTGGACCTGGACTATTTATCTAGTCGTATTGGCACTTTTTACTAACACTCTGCACACAACATTTTTTAGGAGCATTTGCTCTGACATATTAACGATACGGCATTTTAAACAACAGGAGCAAACATCAACTTATTAAAGTCACCAAGCATAAAACGTACTGCAGGTCATAGGGGCATCTTTTCCACATTCTATCATTGGGGTATTTTTGAAATTGATCGTAGCATCTTTCTCTGCAACATCAACGGGTACTTCGTAATCACGTAATTGCAATGTAATTATCATTTTCACAAACTGTTATAAAAGTACTCTGTGTTTTTTCTCCTTATCATTGGCTTTGGCGACTCGTTCTCCATTGGTTACATTCCTGTGGGTGGAGCTTATGTTTAGCTTCATTGGATCACTTTCTCTTGCCTTGGAACCTTGTTTGCGTCATGAAGCACACGTGCAACGAAGTTATAATTTAATAGCTTGGGCAGAGAATTACCATCATAAAAACAGGCGTCTCATGTCTGGAGCTTGGTGCCAGCCAGTTGCTTTTTGCATCTGTAGACCAAAATATGTTTTCTATTCGTAATGCCTTTTATTCATAATGGCATTTATTCGCACTGTATCACATCTGTGTCATGTATTTGTGGTGCCGTCTTTACTGCGTGGCTCCTCAAGGTTCCGGTTTGATCAGTCTATGCAGTTAATGTATATATCTGTGACAAAAGATTTGATGTCGTGCAATCGCCACGACTTCAGTTTTCAAGTTTAGAGGTTCAAGTTGCACGTATCAAAATACTAGTTCGATTATGTGTGTATTTAAGCTGCTAGTCAGATGAACTGTGTATGCCAAGGTAGTCTCGGCTCCTAATCTACACATGCATTTCCTTAATATAAATTCATTATATTTTAGTTTAAGTGACTCGTTAAGAAATTGTTACTTGTCTTTGATTTATTGCCCTTTGCCTTTCCTTTGAAACCATTGATCGAGACACGTCGCACTATGTGAATACGCAGAAATATGATTAGCTAGTAGCCGCTTGGCATATCCAATACAATGGCAATCGGAGTGAACCACACCATATATTTATTATGGAAATCCTGTAATGCGTAAATAATATTGACTTGAAATTAGTTTTAAAGAAAAATTTCAGAAACAAAGAAAGAGAGGAGTGTTTGAAATTGTATCTAAAACAAATGCAACAGGGATTGCCAAAATGTAACCATTCGAAAATGAACAATTTCCACCGGCTGGACGTTTTCACTTGGAAAATTTCTCTTGTCTCATATGTAGCTAGACAAATTTAACACTACGGTTTTATAGTTTCATACTTTTCACAAAATTTATTAAAAAACTACATTTAGCAATTTTTTAATTTCCACGATAGCAAACATGAAACTCTGCTATTAAATAAATACAAAAATTAGTATTCTATATACAGCAGTTATATTTATAGTGAAGTTTAAATTGGAATTGAAATTTTCTTTCAGTCGACAAAATTTAGCTCAATTGTTTTAATAAATTGTCGATTCTGTGTTATAAATTTTCTCTAACCTAAAGTTAATGCATTCACAACAAGATAATTTTGAAGAAACATTTATATGATAGCAAGTGGTATGTACATTTCAACGGAACTCTTAAACACGTTTATACTTATTTTGTACAGTCATAGAAATTTTTGGATAAACCGAAAGTAGCATCTCTAAAATCGGATGTGGAAATCCCAGGCCGTCCGACTCGTCCAGAGGACTTGAGTGACTATTTGGACGACCGGGAAGCTAAAATCGGATGTTGAAATCCTTTGTAAACCTCCTAACCCCTTCCATAATTCGATTCTAAATCTATGTCAGTCATTATCTAAGATTTATCTATAGTCAATCTTAGGAAATAAATGTTGCAAGGAAAATGTAAATATTTTAGTTGGAAGTGACATGTCTGAAACTGGAAGTGGAAATCCTAAGTCAACCCCTACCTTACTATAATTTGATGATGAATCCATATCAGCCATTACCTAAGCCCTATTTATAGTCGATATTTTAAATATAGACATTTCAAAGAAAACCTTTGAACCGAAATTGAAAAAGACCGAATGTTGAAATCTTCTATTCCTAAGAAACTTGGTGCTTAATCCATGTGAGTCATTATCTAAATTCTATACATATCCGATTCTGAGGAATAAATGTTTCAAGAAAATTGAAACTATTCGAACCGGAAATAAGAGAAAAGCGGTAACATGAAATAATTAATAGAAACTCCCCTACCCTTTGGAATTTGATGCTGCATACGTATCAATCATTACCTAAGCTCTATCTATTGCCGATCCTGAGAAATAGATATTTCAAGGACAATTTTGAACAGGAAGTAAAAATTCTTAGTAAACTACCCTACTTTCATCGAAATTTGATGTTAAATCCTATCAGTCATCACCTAAACTCTGTAGCTAATCTTGAAAAAAATATATATTTAAAGAAAGAAATTCAGTAAAGGCAATTGTATTGCAAAAATTTTACCACCGAAGTAAATACTTGATGTTAGATACTATGAAACAATAAATAAATAACTGAATAAAAGAATCCAAAATATGCATTTGATAAATTAGTAAAAATGCTTAAGATAAATGTTTTCAATTAAATAAAAAAATATTCTATTCGTTCAGTTTTGCTGCAACTCAAGCGATTTTGTAACTTATTTAATTCATCTCTACCTATGAGAGTAAAATTTTCTCATGCGTAAAGATTCTATTTCAGATTAATACTCCGACCCTAGCTGTTATTCGCGTGCAAAAGATTTAAGCACAAAATTATTCATTTGATTTAAACAATGTAACTTCCCTCTATTTCAGCACAAAGTAAATATTGATCCTGCAGATTCGGGATTGCATCTAAAAAGAATTTGGCACAAACCCACATTTTCCTTTCGAACGAAACAGTGTACCATTTGATGATATCTCTAACGACCCCGAACAAGCTCCTAAGACATGGGGGGATGAAAATGATAACGACGTAACGACATCCATCTCCATTAAATCTCATCCATTTTAAGCTTCCGGCACTAAATGATGCCGTTTTCTGCATTTTTAATCCTTTGGATGCCGGTAACTTTCTCATTACGGGGATGTTTTACTTTTAAACTTTAATTATGACAATCAGATCGATCGCTGGAAGTTTACAAGTCAACGGCGATAAGCCCTGCAAAGAAAAGTTGCTAATGAACATAGAAGGTTGGAACTGTCAAAACTATTGTGATGAATGTTGTTTGGATTTGTCTGGTAGTGAATTATGAGGCAAGATGTGTTTAGCTCAATCCTGGTATCTGAAATTTTGCTTATTTTATAGGATTAACTACGCTTCGTGCAAGACTAACTTAAGTACACTGTGGGTCTTCGTTTTGTCTTCGTACGCCCAGATCAATAGCTATAAGTCAATAGCGATAAGGCCTTGCAAAGAAAGTTGCTAATAAGCAGAGAAGTTTGGAACTGTCAAAACTATTGTGATGAATGTTGTTTGGATTTGTCTGGTGGCTAATTAAGAGAAATAAGTTTTCCTCAATCGAGAAAACTAGCATTTTATTTGTGCTATACAGTTAACAGAACATTTCGTTAAGAACTTTCAATCTTTTCCCTTAGCCTCAGAATTTTTAAGCTTTTGTATATGTATTTATTTAGGTGTCTTCCTCGAAATTATATTCTATACGATGTATCAACTTTCGTTGTTAGGGCAGTGCGTGATCTTATATTGCCAAAAATCAAATACACTGGTAGTTGAAAGGAATTTAAAGTTTCAAGTTACAAAGTTAATGTACATGTGTATGCATTGGTCAAAAAATTAACCGATTTCCTTTCTCTTGCCAATTTATCTGTTTTCAGTTATGTTAATACCTTATAAATATAAATAAAACTGGCGTATTATAATCAGTTTGTCCGTCTATCTGTCCATTTGTCTATCCATCTTCCTCAGCAAAAATTACCAGGTTGATTTTTACTAAATTAAATAGATTTGCAGATAATTTAGTCGAGCCAAAATACAATTTCATAAAATATATTAACATTTGTATAAGTTAGAAGCAATTTTATACGTAAAAGGTAATTTTTTATAGGGGAATAGTACACATTAAGTCGAACAAATTTTAATAATCCATTTTGTCCAATATTCTGATACGTTAAATATAGTTTACCAGTAAAGACAATGATTTTTAAATAATTAAATAGCCGATCCTGTAACATATTTGGCAAAGCTTATTTTAATAATCATCGTCGAATGGCATACATTTACAAGGTCAAGTCCGACAATCCTCATTTTTATAGGACATCCATGTACACTAATTGACAGTGAAAATGAGACACCCAGAGAGAGTGGGCAGAATAATTTGCAAATTGCAGGGCAGACACAGCTTACCGAGTTATGTAAATGATGCGACATGCCCGGCTGTGCCGCACACGTTGAGTGAGATATAAAAAAAGAATCTGCAGAATCGGCCGTAGACGCGCCGCTCTGTCTGCCAGAGAAATCCGGTGGCATTTTTTTTGGTCTCAGAGGAAACGTGTAGTAACAGAAAATGTCAGGCTGACGCCAACCGGGGCAGTTCCAGCAGATAGACGATTTCACGAGAGGTGTGGTGATAGGATACGGAAGGGCAGGTTGGTCCACACGTCAAATTTCAGCGGACAGCCACCAACACGCGTCTACGGTGCACCGGATGTGACGAAGATGATTTAAACAAGGGAATGTGGCACGTTTGAAGGGTATCGGTGCTGCCAGAGCTAGGTCAGAACGCATAGACCGACTCATCCGACGTCTGCAAGCGTTGGCGTTCCCTCAGGCCACTTCTGTCACCCTTTTGCAGCATGTGCAGGGCACCCTTGATTCTCCCATATCGACCAAGACAATTATCCACCGATTGGTCGCCGGCCACTATCCACCGATTGGTCCTCTTATGGCGACCGTTAAGAAGACTGCCATTGACCCAACAGCACAGACGCCTCCGTTTGCAATGGTGTCGGGATAGAGCCACGTGGACGGCTGAATGGCACAGGGTCATGTTCTCAGACGATTTGCGCTTCTGTTTTAGCAAAGACAGTCGCCGTCAACGACTCTGGTGCCGAAGTGGTGACAGGTCCAATCCGGCCGCAACTGTTGAACGCTACACCGCGCATCATGGTTTGGAGCGCCATTGTCTACGATAGCAGGTCACCTCTGGTTCGTATTGAGGGCACTATTCGTATTGAGGGCACTATGACGGCCCAACGATACGTGGATGACGTGCTGCGACCGGTGACAGTACTCTTCCTTCAGGGGGTACCCAATGCCATTTACCAGCAGGATAATGCCCAACCACACACGGCATGCATCAGCCAAAATGCCCTGCAAGGTACTCAGGTGCTTCTCTGGTCAACAGTCTTCTCTGATCTCTCACCAATCGAACACATCTCTGGAACGTGATGGGACATCGCTTTCGTGTGCTGCCACCGCCACGTTTAGAAGATGAACTCTGGCAAATGCTTGATAAAGAATGGCAACCATCCCTGAAGACACTATCTGCACGCTCATTGACTCTGTACCTAGACGTGTTGCTGCTTGTATCGCGGGCCGAGGTGGTCCTACAACCTACTGTTCAGGCGGTCTTATCGCTCAGTGTATGGGTGTATCATGTTGCAATAAACATCACTTATTGTTCGTTGCTGTCTCTCTCTGTTTGCCGATTTTCATCACTTTCTGCCTACTCTTTCATGGTATCTCATTTTCAGTGTCACGTAGTGTATTTCAACCATCGAACTTAGTATGCCTATATATTACAATCAAACCTATTTTAAGATAATTCATGTGAACTTTTCCACTTAATATCAATTGTGATTACCTTTGGAATGGAAGATCCGTGTAACAAAATTGGTGAGTTGATGTTTCATAACTTTTGAAAAAGAATATTCGAAAAATTGGCAAGCATCCAGAGAAATATTATTTAAATAATGGCTGATTTATCTTCATATGTGCTAAAAACGCGTAGATCCATCAAAAATTTAAGCGTCACATTTTTGTCTCTATCGCAATATTTCCCCTTCATATACAGTATGTTTTATAGAGAAAGCAACACAATGTTACACCTAGCATATAATTTCCGTCCCATACAACTAATTCTGTAATTATGGCATGTTTCTGCAGAGTAAGTACTTGTCACTCTGAAATATGCGTGGCACTATAATTATAGCAATAACGTCCAAATACACCTTGTCCGTGTTATCTCTATAGCAATTGCCCGCACGTCTTTAGCTCCTCATATAATAGACATTAGATATCCGTCTGCGATTAGGGCCATCTGTTCATCCCGCTATAAATCACCACATTGACATTAAAGGCATTATTGGATATCGTGATATAGATGTAAATTTGATTTATTAGAATTTCACTGTTACGTGAAGTTCAATTTAGTTGTTTAAAAATACATAATTATTTCCATTTTCCGATTAAATTAGTAAAATAAGTATTCATATGAAACATGATTAAACAGGAGGGCGTGCCCAGAAGTTGTACGAATATCTCAACACTGTATGCTAAGTAGTATTAGCGAAAGACAAAACTGGTCTTCAGTTAGAGCTAACCTAATTGGTCCTCAACTAGAACTGACCTGTGTGGCCTTCAGTTAAAACTGGGTTCTTAAGCCCTCAGTTTGAGCTGATAGCAATAGCAGATTTAGCGGTCGGCAAGAAGAACAATGCCGACCGAGCTCAGAGATAGACCAGTGATTAAAGCACGGGGGTTGTACTCAGCGGACATGATTTTAATTCCTGGTTCTATCCAAACTGTCCCTGTGTTTGCGCGGAGTATGGGCACGTTAAATCTGTGGGACCGAAAGTCCTTCCGAGGTGTTGGTGGGAAGGTATGGTCTATGTGGATGTTAACCCTCTGGGTTCTGGTCTAAATTGGGTGACAGTGTCCTGGCCTTCCAAACAGATACTTTACACCTTCGAGTAACAGTTACTTTACACCTTTCTGGTAGGTCGGACGGTCTGGGTCTCATCAACAACACCTGCGGGTAGGTCAGACGGCCTGAATCGAAAGAAGAATCTAACCCGGAGATTTCAGGGAAGCAATAAATTATTCCAAATGCAATAATTTGTTTTAAAAGTATTAATACAATCAGTCACATTAATGTTATTTCTGATAGTTCTTCAAATCTTCTTTCCACACCAATAAATATTCTCCGGGTGTCCCCACTAAGACAGAACCTTGGCTCCATTCTTATTTTAGTTAAGGTTCGGTGCTAAGAGAAGGTTCGCTAAGTGAGACACAGCATCGAGGCCTCAAATGTCTTATTTCAAACGTCGACTTATAAAGAACATACCTTCGGCATTTTATTAGGGTTTAGGATCCTTAATTTAACGTACCGCCCTTCATTTCAAAGACCTCAAACGAGTAACGTCTTCGAGTCTACTTCAGTGTCAGTTTTGCTTCATTTGCAACCCGTTCTACGACTGCATAAGTTAAGTCAACCTCTAATGTCTGTATACTGGCTACGGATTTGCGAATGGCGAAAATATACAGCCCAATCACTGCGAACTAAAACGAACGTCATTTATTTCAGGTATTTTAATTTGTTGAATTACGTAATTAGGTGCAATTGGCAGTTTATTGAAATACAGGCGGCCCTCGACTCTCGCACATAATTGGTTCCTGAAAATGTGTGCGAATGTTTAATGTTCGAAAGTAGAGCGATGTAAAAAAAAACCAGCACAAATTGTATTTTAAAACATTTATTTATCAATAATAATAGTATTTATTTATCAATATACATAATTAAGTTAACGAGGCGTGTTGAAGTGTGTTCAGGTGTTTTCTTTATAAACTTGTCAAGAGTTAGTTGAATATCAGCTTTTATTTTATTTTCTTGATAAAGAGTTCCATAACATGCTGTGTCTTTCTCAATCACCCTACGTACTTGAGATATACGTTCTCTATTAGAATCACATTCTTCCATGATAGTCAAAAATTTGCCAAGATGCATGAAGGCTTCATTCATATTTCTGATTGTCAAAGTCTTCATGATTTTATAAGCTTCTTCTTCCTCACTTTCATTGAGTATTTCATTTAACTCTCTCTCTCTCTCTCCCTCTCTCTCTCCCTCTCTCTCTCCCTCTCTCTCTCCCTCTCTCTCTCCCTCTCTCTCTCCCCCTCTCTCTCTCTCTCCCTCTCTCTCTCTTGTTGCTCAATTAAGTATTCATTTGACAGAAGTACTGAGTGAGATTCAATCAACTCATTAACATCTTCCTTGTTGAAGTCCAAGTTTAGTTCATTTATTAGGCTCACTATTTCATCTGTGATAGTTTCCGAAGTTTCGTCAGAATTTATAAAATCACTCATCATTTGTGAGCATAATTGTTTCCAGGAACCTTTCATTGTTGACTCTTTTATTTCAGCCCACGAGTCTGCAATATTATTTATTACATTCCATATATAATTATAGTTCTTCTAAAAATCTCTTAATGTAGGTCCACATTCCCTGTCAGTTGCCTTGATGTCCTGATTCATTATTGTCCTCATGTAATATCGTTTAAAAGTAGCTATCACTGTAGCTGTCACTTGCTAACGCAACACTAAACCTGTTAAATACATTGTAGACATTTGGCCCTGTTCGGAACCCTAGTGACGTCACAACGATTCCGAAAAATCCGCTACTCTAGGAGGCAATGTGTGAGTGAGCGCGAGCTACCGCTCCCCGTGGGAGTAACTGCATGGAAGCGAGCGATTTTTGCATTATCGACAAAAAGCTTTAAGAAATTGAATTTTTAAAAATGTGCGAAATGGCAAATTGTGTGAAAGTCGAATGTGCGAGAGTCGAGGGCCGCATGCATTCTGAAACCTATGGGGCGTAAAAAAAAATGCAAAATTCATTGAAATAATAAGTATAGAAACATGCCAATTTAGTAACAACTTTAAAACGATATAGAAAAGACAACTAAGTTGTTTGGTAAAGAGGTCTTTATCCATAAAAGATTCATATGCAATTTTTTTTCACGGTTGTGGGCTGTGTATGAGAGTTCATGTTTGTCACATCTTAAACAATTTACATTGCCACTGATGAAAGACGTAATAACGTCTAAAAGCGCTCTGGATTTGTAATTTAATGTACTTAATAGATGGTGCTAATAAAGAACTTTTTAGCCGAAAAACTTAATCTTTACTGTATCGTTTTAAAGTTCCATTGTAATTCCGGATAAAACACCAAATAATAATAGGAATAAAATTAACTGGAATGTAACTCAACTCATCTTTCTCATACCAGTATCCATTTTTAAGCAGCCTCTGATTTTTTTTTTTTTTCATTTTTAAAAAACATTTTCAAAAACTTGTATTGTTAATCCAAAAGATCACAATTACAGAATGTCACCCTTCATTTCAAAGAACTTGAATAAATCTTTCGATTGAAACCAAGATTGGCGATATACCCTCGAGGAAGAAAATGATGTCACAAACACAAAAATTGTATAGCAGTTATTTTTTCATTGTAATGATAGACACTGCTAAATTTCGTAATCGTTGAGAATTATATAAACCCTTTTATGCATAGTTATGTAAATTTTGTCCTATGCTGCTGTGTTAAGAAAATATAAAATATCAATCAAATTTCCAAGTTTTCGTTCGAATATCAAAAAAATTTATCTAGTTCTAGATTTTTCGTTAACAAAGTCATATAAACAATTTCTTAAAAATTCATTAATAAATGTGACATCTACACAAGAAATCGACCTCAGACAGACAAACGGACATCACTGTAAAAATAGTCAAAACGTATTCAGGAAGTCCTAAATCATATACTGGCATCAAAATCTCGGAATCGAAAATTTTCGTGAAAACAGTGCTTCTCTATACTATATTCTATAGTATGAAAAAGTAATAAATAAACAAGAAATATCAATTATGCAAAGATGAATCATGAAAAATCAATCAAAGCAATGATTACGACACACTTTCCAACTGAAATGCAATTTTATTTAAGCGTCTCCAAAATGTGATACATTCAACAATGATACATTTTAAATTATCACAGTACTACAATAATTTATTATATTTAAAAACTTAAAACTTCAACGGAAAAAATGAACTTTACTCATATGACGTCATCGAAATATAAATCGTCTGGCTCTCTATGTAAAAGCAATAAATATTTCATTCATATCACTTTTATTCCAGACTCCAGAGCTAAATAATTTTGCATGAAAAAATTTCGGCTATTCTTATACAACCCATCTTGCAATCACTTTTTTACATTCTGAATTCATTAAAATTAGGCTTCGTTGTAGAAATAATAAAAGTTTGATGATCATTTAAACTCAAAAATATTGTAATTGCGTTGGCACAGAATATAGATGCAAGTTGGAAAGTGTTAAAAATGACATATTGCCGAAAATCCTTAATATTATACAGAAATAGCGGCAAACTGTTTATAACGGACAAACTTCAGAAACTTCTTAAATTGAGAAGCAGAAGCTTAAATCAGAAACTTCTTAAATTGAGAAGCAGAAAAATTAAAATTATCAAAAGTTAACAGAAAATTTATAAAATTGCTGAATACTTAAAAGTGCACATAAACATTTTGCGTATTATTTACACCCACTCAAAAAATATTACTTTCAAGCCGACAAAGCATAAAGTGAGGAAATTAGAATCGAAGACATCTAAAATCATCAAAATACAGCAAAAAATGACTGTTTCTAAATGCCATATGAACTCCGATGAAGTAAGTCGCTGCCATGATTCCATGAAACAGAAAATACCTTCAGCTAAATTTAAGGGTAAATTGATGATTCTATTTTCCTTATGTGCATAGTATAATGTATAGGAAACGTATAGGTATTGGGACGTAATGTATAGGTATTGGGATGAGGATGAAATTTCTATTTCGAGTTTTTGACAGAAGAACAAACACATCCTTTGACAGAAGAGAAACATCCCTGAACTCGAATCGAGCCTTTTTAACACTTTACAACAAAGTTGAAAAGTGTTTATGACTTTGTTCATTCTGTCTGTCTGTCTGTCTGTCTGTCTGTCTGTCTGTCTGTCTGTCCGTTAGCACGATAACTGCCGTAAAAATGAGTTTATCAAAATGAAATTTTAGTATGTTGTTCAGACGGTCTGTAGGACCTATGGGAATATAAATAAATAATATCACCCAATTAGTTTTTTATTGAACCCGGGTTGAAAAAATGAAATACATTGAACCCTATGGGACCTAATTTTTCAAACATTTTTTAAGTAAATTTAAAATTCACAAATTGCTTCGAAATTTTTACGAAATATTCACATTATCCCATAGAATATATAAAAAAAAATTCAGTAAAATATGTTAAGTAGTTTTTTAATTAAAAAAAATATTTAATATAGGGAAAAAAACAAATTCAATTAAATTCTGACTTTGGGATATCTTCCAGAAAGAAAAGAGAGAGGTATTATATAATAAATATCTCTCCATTTGTTTAAACGTTTTGCATATGGGAGTGGCTTCATATTTTAAAATAAATTTGGTAGATAACAATTTTTCATTTTTTTTAAATTTTATATAACTCTTCTTGATAAATTTTATTGATGGCATTTTAAATGCACTTTCCTACGTCCTAGAGAGTTAAAATTTGGTACACAGCTTAAATTTGTTGAACATTTTATTCGACAAAAATTTGATGGATCTTTAAATATAGATCATACATTTTTTTCGAAATGGCCTGAAAATAATCCCCGTTCACTTCTATAAATCATTGGTGTAATATTGTTAAAAATTCTGATGTGGACAGCACATGTCTTTCTCTGCAGACTCATATTCGTTCTCTTTATTTATTCAATGATAATTTGAGTTTATCTCACGGTTAGTCTTATTCTTTTTGTTGTCAAAAATCACATATAAAATAGGAATTTAATTGATATAATTGAGCACACGTAGTCTTTTATTTTTATATATAACGATTTTTGCTGGCCATTTCGCAAAAATAGCCCGTTCCTTTTTCCCGAATCGTAGTAGAATAACCTACAAATGATTTATATACAAAATTTTGTTAAATTTGGTATATAAATCACTTGTAGGTTATTGAAATATTATACTCCAAATTTTGTTAAATTTGGTTCATTAGTTTTTAGCTAGAGTGGATAAAGGCAATTTCTGCGGCCATTTCGCAAAGAAGGCAGATTCTTTTATTGCGAATCGTACTATAATCTAATGAACATCAGGATTTCCCACAAAAAACATACCTACCAAATTGTATGAAATTCGGTCCATTAGTTTTTCAATTAGAGTGGATGTAATATCCACACAGACACACAGAAACATACACAGATACACCCTTACACACACAGACGTCTTCCTAAAAGTAGTTTTTTCGTGTTCTAGAAGTCCCAAAACGTGTAGATCCTTTGAAAATTCGAGTTCCGATCTTCGGCACGATTCCAATACTTTGAGTACATACACATACACATATATATTATCTGTGTATTATCTGTGTATCTAAATTCCGTGCCTATGCAATTACAATAGTTGTGATTTTAAATGATCCCTAAACTTTTATTATTTCTTCAAGGAAGCCTAATTTTAACATATGCAGAATGCAAATATCTCAAGCGATTGTAAGATGAATTACATAAGAATTGCTGAATTTTTTTCACACAAAATTATTTAGCTCTGGAGTCTGAAATACAAGTTATATGAATGAAATATTCATTGATTTTGCATAAAGAATCAGATGATTTATATTTCGATACAGTTTTAAATATTTAAGTATAATAAATTACTGTAGTACTGTGATAATGTAAAAGATATTACCACTGAATGAATCACATTTTAGAAATTTTTAAATGAAATTACATTTCAGTTGGAAAGTGTTTCATAATCAATGCTTATGCATGATTGATCTTTCTTGTTTAAGATATGTTTGTGTATGTGTATATCAGAATATGTGTTTGTTAGTGTATATGTTACCGGTAAAACTCGAAATCCGTTAATGTGCACATTACCTAGCTAATCTGCAGATTAACTGATTTGATCCGTTAACGTGTGGAATCAAAAGTTTCCCGCATTTTACCTAGGTAATGTGCACATTAACGGCTTCCGTATCGTCAAAGTTCAAAAGTTTGTTTCTCTCATTTCCTTTCCCTACGCCTTCCCCCTCTCCCTCCATTTTTAGTTTGAAAATTTTAGCAGTTTCTTATGCAAAGCACCCAAATGTCGATGAAGGTGTCACTGTGAGAATTAAAGTACCCGAAGTAGACAGAGCAAAAACTGATGCCCGATCGATTTTAGCTATGGTTCTTAGTAAAACAGAGGATGGCTTTTATAAACTTGGTACTAAAACGGGTATTTTAAAACAATTGTATGCAAAATCTGAATTCAGTGTTTGCAAAGAGAGATTTTTAGCGAAAGAAGATGTCCCTGCTCTATAAATATCTTTATGTCAAACAGCAATAAAACAATCCTTTGGTACTGGGCAGGGTTTCAGAAAATGTGACTGCAAATCTAAATGTACCACAAATAGGTGTGCTTGTCGCAAAAACCAATTGCTATGTAATTCAAAGTGTCACCAATCTTTAGATTGCACTAATAAGTAAGCATAATTTTATCATATGTTTTGCAAATTCATTTCCTTAAATGTAATAATATTTTAAATCGTTTGATTCTTTGTATTATAGTTTTTTAATTGATTGATGATTGATTCTATCAACTAATTTGTTAATTGTTTGATTGGATTAACTTGATTCTTTAGAAACGTTGCTGTTGTTCCAGCAAAGATCTTATTTTCACTTTAACGAGTGCCTAGTAGGTAATATGCAGATTATCTAGGTAATTTGCAGATTACCTAGGTAATTTGAGAAATGAAACAATTTTCGGCACTTTAACGGATCACCCTAGTTAATCTGCACATTACTTAGATGATCTGTAGAATAACTGATTTCTGCACTTCAGCGGTATGTGCGTGAATCTGCGCATATGATATTCCATAAACGAATGACACGTTTCGACAACAATTTAGTACGGTTATTACAATATATAAGAATTAGTTCCCATTGATTTTAAACGCAATGAAATGTTCAGAAGAGACTCCCAAAATTTTCAAAAGAAATTTTAAAAAATTCATTAAAAAATCAGGACCTTCAAAATTGTTGTGTAACAAAATATTAGTTTCTAATGATTAACTTTTCCAATATATGTTTTCTATTGCTTAGTGGATACTAACCTTTTTACTTACCTACATTACATGCGGATTACTTACCTACTAAGGTAAGTATTGGAATTGTGTCGAAACTTGAAAGTCGAGTTTTCAACGAATCTACACGTTGCGAGCACACTAGAATGCGAAAATACTATTTTTAACTCGACATCTGCGTCTCTGTCTATCTATGTGTCTGTCTGTATGTCTATCTGTGTGTATACAATATATGTATCCATTCTGGCTCAAAATCTAATTGACCGGATTTCACAAAATTTGATAGCCACGTCCCTTGTAGATTACAGTAGTGCTGATTCGATTTTGGTACGATTCGGGGGAAAAAAGGAGCTACTTTTTTACAAAATAACCCGTAAAAATCTTCAACATCTATAATAAGAGACTACATATGCTCAGATGTAACTATTAAATGCTTGTTTTATTTCTATACGTTGTTTTGGACGCCAAAAGGCATAAGAACAATTCCATAACTCTGGCTAACCATTCTCAAAATATTTTTTATTTTCGTATTTTTGCTGCGTCGCTTTTGAAAATACGCCCAGTTGCCAAATAAAAACAAAATTCGAATTAAACCTGCAGATTCAGTGTTATTTCAAATAATTATCAATGTTATTTTTGTGTAATTAAACTCAATTCAATGAATTATGAAAGAAAGAAAGGAAGAGAAAATGAATATGAGTCTGTAGGGAAAGTCCTGTGTTAACCACATCAGATTTTTCAAATTGTCCTATTTAGATCTGAGCAAATCATAAGTTAATTAGGTTCTTCAAATTAGTTACTTTCCTTATATACATATTGTATAATGAAACTATTGTGAAGGGGCCGAAAATTCGAATTCGAGTTTTCGACGGGAGAGCACGTTTCAAGCATCTCTGATCACGAATCAAACATTTTTGAAGTCATGTCTCTGTGCGTGTGTGTGTGTGTGTGTGTGTCAGTGAGTCTGTGGAGACGATAATTAACGAACGAATAGACCGATTCGAACGAAACTTGGTACAAAAATCACAATCCGTAAACACTGGAAGCCTATAATTTTTATATGTAATCGAATGTTCAGAACCCCCCTAAATTTTCGAGTGAAATTTTGAAAAAATCGTCAAAAAATCAAAACCGCTAATATAGTTACGCAAATAGACATTTCTTATGTAATTTTTCATTAGAAAACGATTGATATAAATTTTAGAACGCTAACATGATAGAACGCTCTCGAGATATTGTACATTTTCAAAAAAAAATTTCAAAAAGTCATGTAAAATAAAAACAAAATATTTCCTATTGAGAAACATGTTCACTTTTCATATGTAATACTATACGATATATTTGGTAACATCATTCTCGTGGATCTAGCTCGTTCCATTCCTGAAAAAGGATACTTTGAGTAATACTTTTGTATTTGAATGCCAATAGTCATTTATCTGCTGTCAGAATAACTTATTTCTCCGTCCATAACGCTTGGCGAGATTTTGACGACGAATTTGGCGGAATGTCGCCAACTTGGCGACATTTTTAAATGTTGCCAAATTAACGAAAATCTCGCCAAATGGATAAAAATGACGCTACATCAATGGAAATGACGACTCATTGAAGAAAATTCAATATCTTGGAAAGAATATAAGTATCTACTATAAGAATCACATTTTTTTTAACTGTAAGTGTAGTAAATTCCTTGCATTATATAAGGAAAGTCATGTGTTGCTCACATCAGATTTTTTTACATGTTGTCATCCAGGAAAACTCCACATGTTCATGTATGCCGTTGATCTTGTACAACATTTTGTTACTGTAATAAAATTAAGTCATTGCATTACGTAGAGAAAAATCGTATCCTGCCCACATCATATTTTTTATTTATTAATAGTCAGACTCTTCCTCATATTCTGTTGCCGACTGGACCTTTCTTCTTAAATCTGCCACTGGGTGACAGGTCATACTGTGACAGTTATACTTGTCTATCCCGCGCCCTACCAGATCAGACTGTTTGTTCATCATCTTCAGTCTGACTTGGAATCCCTTTGTAGACATACGATGCTGAACCGGGCTAGATTGTTCCATTATGTATATTTATCTATAAAAATAATTATGCACATTCACTCTATATGATCCTGTGTGGAGATAACGTCGATATTGAAAGTTATTAGTTCTAGTCATATGTCAGGTCATCCCCTATATCGCATTTCTAATCTACTTACTTCATTATTGTACGACAAACGTCCTCTATGGACTAAAGATTGTACTCACCAATCTTAAGTCTGCAAAATAGATACGGAAAACGGCGAAGAAAGTGCTGCGACCAAACGACATAAACGATGTCTAGTTAATTCTGTAAGGGATAGCTAAATAAGTGACAGTGAAATTAATAATTTGGAATGTAATAAATCGTTCAGACACGATGGAAAAGTAATCGTCATTTTTGTTGAAACGTTTTTACTTTCGAACACTTTTGAAGTGATGTCTCTGTGTGTGTGTGTGTGTGTGTTTGTATGTGTGTGTATGTGTGTGTGTGTGTGTGTCAGTGAGTCTGTGGAGATGATATCTCAGGAACGAATGAAGTAATTCGAATGAAATTTGGTACAAAAATCACAATCCCTGAATACTGGAAGCCTATTGTTTTAAAATATAATCGAATGCTTAGAACCTCCTAAAATTTCGAGTGAAATTTTGAAAAAATCATCAAAAAACTAAAAACCTTTCATAAAGTTACGCAAATGAACATTTCTTATGTAATTTTTCATTAGAAAACGATTGACATAAACTTTAGAACGCTAGCATGAACCGTTTCCGAGATATTGCATATTTTTTTAATTTATCAATATATCAAATTATTAAAAATTATCAAATTATTTGAAATTTCAAATTAAGCAAAAAATCCCATAAGTTAAAAAAAAAAACTGTTAAGAAACATGTTCACTTTTCATATGTAATATCATGCGATAAATTTGGTGACATCATTCTCGTGCATCTAACTCGTTCCATTCACGAGAAAAGATACTTTGAGCAATACTTTTGTATTTGAACGCCAATAAGAATTCGCTGTAAGAATAACTTATTTCTCTGTCCATACCGCTTGGCGACATTTTGAAATATTGCCAAATTAACGAAAATCTCGCCAAATGGATAAAAAATGAAGCTAAATTAATGAAAATGACGACTAATTGCAGAAAATTCAATATCTTGGAAAGAATATGAGTATCTACTATAAGAATAACATTTTTTTAACTGTAAATGTAGTAAATTCATTGCATTATATAAGGAAAGTCATGTGCTGCCCACATCATAAATGGTAATCCTTGGTAAAAATAAATGTAGCCTAAAAAGGTTAATATAGATTTTAATGATCATTTTGTATCAGTTTATACATAAAAACAAACTTTTATGAAAGTGTTACAACATTTATATAGATCCTATCGATTTTAACTGTTTCCATAGTATTGGTAAATTACTATTGAGACGGTACCCTGTCACCCTGCAAGATGAGAAACTGTGTAATTACAGCAATAACGTCCAAACACGCTTCATCCATGCTATCTCTATAGCAGTTCTCCGCGTGTCTTCAACGCCCTATATAATGGGCATTAGTTAACCTTCCAGGGATATCATCGGCGCTCAATGCACGTCCACTGATCCTACTATGAATCACACCATTGACGTTTATGGAATTATTGAGTATCATAATATAGAATACAAATTTGTTTCAGCAATGAGATATATCAGTTCATTACATTTCTTGTAAGAAAAGTATGTTACTTTGAATTTTTTGTGTTGACTTCAACTATAGCAGATTATCGTCGCAGAACCTCAAAAAAGAGAGTGTCAACCATGGAGCTAAAAGTGAGGAGTTAAAACTTCATATTAAGCAAGAAAGATCAATCATGCATAAAGCATTGATTATGAAACACTTTCCAACTCCAATGCAATGTTATTTAAACATATCTAAAAGGCGATACATTCCTCTGTAATATTTTTAAAATTACCACAATACAACATTAATTTATTATATTTGAAAACTTAAAACTTCATCGAAAAAATGAACTCCATTCAAATGACGGCATTGAAATATAAATTGCTTGGTTTAAATATCTCTAAAATGCGATACATTCCTCGGTACTATTTTTAAAATTATCATAATACAACAATAATTTATTACATTCGAAAACTTCATCGAAAACAGATGAACTTTATTCAAGTGACGTCCATATCGAAATATAAATCGCCTGGCTCTCTCTATAAAAGCAGCATTTTATTCATTAACATTTTTCATTCCATTCATTCATCACAATACTATAATAATTTATTTTATTTAAAAACTTAAAACCATGGAGGTACAAGTAATTTAACTCTATGCTTAAAACTTCATCGAAAAAATCGTTTGCTTCTCTGTGTAAAATCGATTCATGTTTCATTCATATCAGCTATATTGCAGACTCCATGAGCTAAATAATTTTGCATTAAAGAAATGCAGTAATTCTTATACAACTCATTCTACATCTTTTGGTTTTTACATTCTCCATAAGTGAAAATTATGCTTCGTTGTAGAAATAATCAAAGTTTAATGATCATTCAAACTCAAATATATTGTAATTGCGTTGTTTCAGTATGTAGATGCGCAAAATTTAAGCAAAAATAAAGCTATTTTAGGACGGATACAACACTAAATATGAATTAAAAAGAACTTTAAAAATCATGATTTTGACACAAGATGGATGCCATATGTTATTTTGAAGTGGGTCACGTGATCTCTTCATATAAAGGGTGTAATTAATATTTTAATTTTTATTTTAAAAACTACTGAATATATTTTGCTGAAATTTTTTTTAATATATTTTATGGGATAATTTAAATACTTCCTAAAACTTTTGGAGCAATTTGTGAATTTTAAATTTGCTTAAAAAATGTTTGAAAAATTAGGACCCATAGGGTTCAGTGCATTTCATTTTTTCAACCCGGGTGCAATCCAAAAGTAATTGGGTGATATTATTCATTTATATTCTCTTAGGTCCCACAGACCGCCTGAACAACATACAAAAATTTAATTTTGATAAAGTCATTTTTACGGCAGTTATCGCGTTAACGGACAGACAGACAGACAGACAGACAGTCATAAACACTCTTCAACTATTTTGTAAAGTGTTAAAAAACGTCAATATCGTTTGAGACAATAATTCAGCTGGCGCTGGGATAGGATAAGTCGCTCTGTATTGTATGCATTTCTATGGCGAAAGGCCTAACATACTTATTTGAACTGTCAGTTTTGTAAAAAAAAATTATTAGCGCAATTCAAAGAACTGAAACAATAAAGAATATCCTACGTATTCAAAATTATTTTAACTTTTAATTTAATTTTATCTCCCTATATTCTGTACTCTGTCCTACAACTATGAAAAAATACAGGTTAATTATATTCATAATTAGGGAGCTCTTAATTTAAAAATAATCAAAAATAGATATACAAAATACTATGCCTTTCTGTTGTGTCAACTAACAATAGCATCAACTTTACTAACACTAGGGACACCTAGATTTTATTCTCAAAGCATTATGGAATTTTCAAGCGTTTCAACCATAGAAGTTTTATCTCCTTCTTTCTAACTCCATGGTGTCAACTGCAGAGGCGGAAAATCATAGTTTCAATACTGAATCATCGACCTAGAATAGAACAGACATCACACTATGCATAAAGACACTGCAACGATTTAATTTCCTTCAAATTTCTTAGAACATGATGAATAAAAACATCAAGTAGTGTATTACATATTTTATATAGCTTACATCGCATATTAACGTTTCCGTACATCTATTTATATAAAATTGAAAGCTTGTCTGTTTGTTTGTTTGTCTGCTCCGTATACAAATAAACATATTTTGGCGGAATACTCTTCTTTGCAACAGAATTCATTCAAAATGTGATAATATGGCAGACGATTTTCCTTCTATCGATAAAATTTAAATTATGAAAAATTCAATTTAAAAATAATTTTTAAATGAATGATATTATATTGTTGATTGCTTTATATTTCTTAACTCATCTATTACATTTAGACAAAGATTATTCATATTCATATACACTCTGTTGCAAAAATTTATATACAAGCATAAGAAATTGAGCTGCAGCCACGAAACTCGACATGTATGTATCGTTCTAGAAGATATGTAAATGATTAGAATTAGGAAACCCCTACCAGCTATACAAACCAATATTCAGTGTTTCATAGAATCAATTATGATGCTTATATTAAGATTCTGCTACGAGTGTTGCAACTGGTCAACTAATTTAATAGTATTCTGAAAAGGCTGTAATTGCCATCCCAGCATGTCCTAGACGTGTTCTATCGGTGATAGTTTTGGAGACCTGGATGGCCATTGGAGAGTATTAAATCTTAGACAAGATTTAATACTCTCCAATGGCCGCATGATGACATTATTAAACTTCCTCTACCACCAACCTCTCGCAAGAATATACGGGCGCACACGTTTAACGTGATCGTACTCCGCGGGAACACGGCGGCAGTTTGGACCGAGGCGCAGGTCGTTCGAGTGCAATCCCCACTAAAAAACCACTGGGCTGTCGCGCTTCAGAGAAGTTCGGCTGTCCCATGAGATAGCTTCCTAGACTGTCATACCACGTGCGATGGCCGTGTGCCGCTTGACAACAAATGCGGGATCGGAACGCTGGCCAGCCCTCCTCCACACACGAATACAGTGGTCATCAGCACTGAGTGAGAAGAGGGATTTATCGCTAAAGACAACATGTCTACAATCGGACACTGTCTAGGTTGACCGAGCTCGGTACCAATCTAGACGGCTCTGGCTATGTTAAGAGGTCAGAGGTAGGTTTCTTATAGACATCGGCACTTAATCACACCTTCTACCAGTCGTCTCTGAATTGTATCTCTTGATACAGGATGTATAGAGGATGGCAAATGCTTTCCGGAAGTTGCCTGTCTGGGGCTTCCTGAGCCTCTGAAATGGTTAAATATGCCTTCTCCGATCAACTGTTACCACCACCGACCAACTACTATATCGCTCCAAAAAAATACTATATCGCTCCGACTAACTACTATATCGCTCAGACCACTGGCGTAGACTTTTCATTTTAGCTGGGGGGGGGGGGCGAGAGCAAGTAGGTCCCACTCCCTCCCCCCCCGCCGCCAGTAATTTCATTTTTTATTTCACATTTTTTAATTGAAACATGGTTTTATGCAATATTTTTTTTAGATAATATACATAGTGCAATAGTTGTATTTATCTATAATGTAAAGAAGAATGTGTATGGAAAAGGATGTGAGAGAAGAAAATCAACACCTAAAAATTTTTATAAAACTTTTGACTTTAATATTTGATAGCAAAATCGAAGCATTTACATTATTTGAAATAGTAATGATGTTATAACCCTAAAATAAAATCTATATAAATAAAATTGAAAATCTGCCTGTCTGTCTGTCTGTTTGTCCCGTCATCACGAGAGAACGATTGAACCGAATTTGATAAAATTTTGTGGGTAGCCTGGAAATAGACCCACTTAAAATTTAGTCCATGTTTAAAGTTTCTACGATCAGTGGTTCTCGAGATATTAGTAAACAAGAAAGATCAATCATGCTTAAAGCATTTATTATGAAACACTTTCCAACTTCAATGCAATTTTATTTTAAAAAAGTCGAAAATGCAATACATTCCTCGGTAATATTTTAAAACTTATCACAATACTACATTGATTTATTATATTTGAAAACTTAAACCTTCATTGAAAAAAATGAACTTCATACAAATGACGGCATTGAAATATAAATTGCCTGGTTTAAATATCTCTAAAATGCAATACATTCCACGGTAATATTTTAAAAACTATCATAATACTACGATAATTTATTATATTTGAAAACTTCATCGAAAACAACTGAAATTAATTCAAATGACGTCATAGAAAAAATAACACGCCTGGATATCTCTATAAAAACAGGATTTCATTCATAACTTTCTTCCATTCATTTCATTCATCACAATACTATAATAATTTATTTTATTTAAACATTTTATTTCAGACCATGGAGCTACAAATAATTAAACTCTATGCTTAAAACTTCATCGAAAAAATCGTCCTTCTCTTTATAAAATCAATTAATATTTCATTCATATCAGCCATGCAGACTCCATGGACAAAATTATTTTGTGTTAAAAAAATACAGGAATTCTAATACAACTCATTCAACATATTTTGCTGTTTACATTTTACATAGGTGAAAAATAGGCTTAGTTGTAGAAATAATCACATTTAGATGAGCATTTAAACTCAAATATATTGTCATTGCGTTGTTTCAGTATGTAGATGCACAGAATTTAAGCAAAAATAAAGTAGTTTTAGGACGGATACAACACTCAATATGAATTAAAAAGAACTTAAAAAAATCACGATTTCGAAACAAGATGGATGCCATATATCATTTTGAAGTGGGTCATGTGATCGTTTCACATATCATGGTCACGTGATCGTTTCATATAAGAGGTGTAATTATTATTTTAATTTTTATTTAAAAAACTACTGAATATATTTCGCTGAATTTTTTCTTATATATTTTATGGAACAATTTGAATGTTATCAAAAATTTTCGAAGCAATTTGTGAATTTTAAATTCGCTTAAAAAATTTTTGAAAAATTAGGTCCCATAGGGCTCAATGTATTTCATTTTTTCAACCCGGGTTCAATCCAAAACTAATTGGGTGATATTATTCATTTATATTCCCATAGGTACTACAGACCGTCTGAACAACATACTAAAATTTCATTTTGATTAAGTCATTTTTACGGCAGTTATCGTGCTAACGGACAGACAGACAGACAGAATGAACAAAGTCATAAACACTTTTCAACTTTGTTGTAAAGTGTTTAAAACGACATTTTCGTTTGTCTCATCATCACGGGATAACGGCTGAACCGAACTTGTTAAAATTTTGTGGATAGCCTTGAAATAGTCCCCCCCCCCATAAATTTAGCCCAAGTTTCGAGTATCTAAGACCAGGGGTTGTCGAGATATTAATGAAAAACGAAACCTTTTCCTAGGAGTTCTACTCTCTAACTCCGTGGTTTAATCCAAACGAAAAGCTTGAAAATCGATTGAAAATGAATTAAATCTTTATCTCTGCGTTTGATGGGAGATTTTTTGCGCTAATTAGTCACTTTCTGAAAACATGAATTGTTTGAAACATGATTTAAATGGGAAATCTATCTCCACGGTTTATTTTCACAAGCTTTTACTGAATAGTGAAAAGTATAAAGAAATCAAAATGGTTATTTCATTTCGCAGTTTATGAGGAAGGTTCTATCTTATATCATGTTCCTCAGAAGCGCAATTAAATGAAATCTGTCTGTTAATTTTAATTATTATTTTTTCGATTTGAATAATAAATAAATGGATATAAAAATATATTTAAACAAGAAAGATCAATCATGCTTTGATTAAAGCATTGATTATGAAACACTTTCCAACTTCAATGCAATTTTATTTAAACAAGTCTGAAATGCAATACATTCCTCGGTAATATTTTGAAACTTATCACAATACTGCATTAATTTATTATATTTGAAAACTTAAACCTTCATCGAAAAAAATGAACTTCATTCAAATGACGGCATTGAAATATAAATTGCCTGGTTTAAACATCTCTAAAATGTTATACATTCCTCGGTAATAGTTTTAGAATTATCATAATGCTACGATAATTTATTATATTTGAAAACTTCATCGAAAACAACTGAAATTAATTCAAATGACGTCATAGAAAAAATAACACGCCAGGATCTCTCTATAAAAACAGGATTTCATTCATAACTTTCTCCCATTCATTTCATTCATCACAATACTATAATAATTTATTTTATTTAAACAATTTGTTTAAGACCATGGAGCTACAAAAAATTAAACTCTATGCTTGAAACTTCATCGAAAAAAATCGTCCTTCTCTTTATAAAATCAATTAATATTTCATTCATATCAGCCATGCAGACTCCATCGACTAAATTATTATGTGTTAAAAAAATACAGGAATTCTAATACAACTCAATCTATATATTTTGCTGTTTACATTTGACATGGGTGAAAAATAGGCTTAGTTGCAGAAATAATCAAATTTAGATGAGCATTTAAACTCAAATATATTGTCATTGCGTTGTTTCAGTATGTAGATGCACAGAATTTAAGCAAAAATAAAGTAGTTTTAGGACGGATACAACACTCAATATGAATTAAAAAGAACTTAAAAAAATCACGATTTTGAAACAAAATGGATGCCATATATCATTTTGAAGTGAGTCATGTGATCGTTTCATATCATGGTCACGTGATCTTTTCATATAAGTGGTGTATTTATTATTTTAATTTTTATTTAAAAAACTACTGAATATATTTCGCTGAATTTTTTTTATATATTTTATGGAACAATTTGAATATTACCTAAAATTTTGGAAGCAATTTGTGAATTTTAAATCCGCTTAAAAAATGTTTGAAAAATTAGGTCCCATAGGGCTCAATGTATTTCATTTGTTCGACCCGGGTTCAATCCAAAACTAATTGGGTAATATTATTCATTTATATTCCCATAGGTTCTACAGACCGTCTGTGAACAACATACTAAAATTTCCTTTTGATTAAGTCATTTTTACGGCAGTTATCGTGCAAACGGACAGACAGACAGACAGACAGACAGACAGACGGACAGACAGAATGAACAAAGTCATAAACACTTTTCAACTTTGTTGCAAAGTGTTGAAAAGAACGATTTGATTTTTCTTATAGCATTCTTGGCTGGATAATATCAATTACGGTCTTCCGGTTTAAACGTCATTATTATTGATATTTTCGGGGATTATTGATTCAGGGATTATTGATATTTTCATGTTATTATGCAATTGTTTTATTATGACAAAAATTGTTTAAACTCATATATTGTACGTTGTACGAGCAATCTTCTACAAATACACGGGTATATCTTCTAATCTACGAGAATATAAGTAGTACAGGTATATTGGCATATGTTTTGATATATATTGGCATATATTGGAATCATTTACGACCTTCTGGTATAAAGAGTACGGGGATTATTGATATTTTCAATTTATTACACCATCTCTTTTATTTTGGCAAAGATTTTTGAGACTCATTTTTTTTTTTACTTCGCTGAGGCAAGAAAATGCTATGGGACTGCCAGGTTATAGGGATGGCTGTTATTGCCAAAATAACCGGTTTTCGGTTATTCCGGTTTATTTCACCTCCGGTTTAATCTGGCTGTTATAACCGCTCAAAATAACAGGTTTTTGTTTTTGAAAAAAAAAAACGTTTGTAGACAAAATTTTTTATTTACATTTTTAGTTACAATTTTTACGTGTAACATTTGAATATCACATTTCATTTTCATATTGTTCAAAATTCAATATAAACAAAAAAAATTCCCAATAGTTTCCCAACCAAGAAAAGAGGTAAATTTTAGAAAATCATTAATTTTGGACCAAAATATTGGGGGGGCGATATGATACTCCCACCCCCACATGAAATATTGGGGGGCCATCGCCCCCCTAACTCTACACCTATGCCTCCGACCAAGATGTCGACTGATACGTCCGGTGGTCTAATCAATTTCCCTTAAGCCTATGATGCAACCTCTCTTTATATACGGGAAATTGTTCGTAGCGTCGTTATTGTTCGTACGTCTCAAAGGCATGTACACAACTTGCAATATCAAAGCAGAAAATCCTGTTCCAATTGCCCGTGAGTGAGAACACCGGTCGTTTTAAATGGTACGCGATGCGTCTTTCTCATACGCATTGCATGAGTCCTATAACATCACTGGAGTTGACAGTTTGATTATTTGCATAACTCCTAAAACGACATTTGCATGCTGAATTTCGCAGCTGTAGCTCAAATTTTTTTTGCAACAGAGTATATTTTTATTGTGTTTAACTAAATGTTGGAATAGGATAAAAATGGCACGGGTATTATTTTTACTGCCAATATAGCATTTTAATTTTAGTGCATGTTGAATAAACTTCCATTTTCCTTTTGTAAATTAGTTTACAAAGATTACCAGGATATTTTATTCTTCAGATTTGACCGAGCAGAAAATTTTGTGTAGCGGTAACAAGGATTCTTATGTATCATCTTCAGGGAAATTAACTATTTTAATAGCAGTTTTTGAAGAACAATATCATTTAAAATATTACTAGAATTCTCACATTTTAAATTACGAGCAACGCCGATTATATGTAGTTTAAATGGAAAAAAGTCCTTCTATATCCTACTTATATTCCTTATACCATATTTATACAACTATAGTATACTGCTGCTGCGTACGTACTTTGTCACTTTCCTAGATGGGAGCTGTATAATTGCAGCAATAACGTCCAAACACGCCTCATGCGTGTTATCCCTGTAGCAGTGCATGTCTTCAGTCTCGCATATAATGGGCATTAGATATCTCCCGACGATTAAGGCTGCGAGCAAGGCTCATCCTCTGATCCTACTATGAATCACTGCATCGACGTTTAGAGCATTATTGCCTATCACGTTGTAGAACACAAATTTATTTTCTGGGCATTAAGCTGTCTCATTAAGCTCAGTTTATTTGTGAAACGCTCAATTCTTTCCATTCTATTCTATTACTGACCTATTGTATTCTATTCTATTCTATTACTGACCTATTCTTTTCTATTCTATTCTATTAGTTACCCTCGTGTGTCTAAAAAACACAAAAGAATGTCAATCGAGTCGAATCTGAGAGTTGCAGGCATCAACTGAAGAGTTTTCTGTTTATTTGTTTAAGGGGACGGTGGACGTTGAAATGAACCAAAATCGACTATAAAACGTTATAATATATAACATTATTTTACACATTTAATATTTGCTTACGGGTGGGACAGCGTCAGTCCCAAATGAAGAACCTCCCAAAAAGACAGGTATTTGACATACCCTATGCCAAACAGTTCGACCACCTTGGCAGGCATTGGCGTCCATGGAAATCGCCGACAGAAACATTGCACCTGCTGCAGCAGGTGCAATATTTCTGTCGGCGATTTCCATGGACGCCAATGCCTGCAAAGGGGGATCGAACTGTTTGGGATAGGGTATGTCAAATACCTGTGTTTTGGGAAGGTTCTTCGTTTGGAAGGGGCGCTGTCCCACCCGTAAGCAAAAGGTTGAATGCATTTTTTTTCGAAAAGGATTTTTCAAAGGTTTTACATTTTAAAAATGCTCCATGCGTCCCAATTTTTCTCTGAGATTCATGAAATTTGGCAAGAAGACACCTCTCATACTTTTTAATGAAACTGGGTATGTATTTTATAATTGGAATTTATTTGGTAATTAAAAGTGCATAAGAACTTAATTACATGATGAAAATTAAGTTTTAATGCAGAAAAATATTTTTAAAAAAATAACTTTCTAAGAGATTTAAAAATGAATACCCAAATTTGTTCATAATGTGTTTTTGAGTGATCATAATGTAAAATGAATCGAAAATGTGAACAAATGGCACGCAAGGAACATTTTCAAATTTTCGTTAAAAAAATTAAATTAAAAAAAAAGTACCAAATTATATCAAAATTGAAAAAAAAATTAATGGTATTGTATAATGTTAAGAGGAATATTTATACAAATTTTCACGTTTCTAAGCCAATAAATAAATAAAAAAATTTAAATCTACCGTCCCCTTAAAGAGAAAACTTTTAGCGTCGTATAGGCTAGCTGAAATTATTTATCCTATAGGGCATTAGGGAGAATATTTTTACAGTATAAAATTTTATTAGCATATTATATCTTTATTAATAGCTGATTTAATGACAATTACAGAACTTACGGTAAATGTTTCTAAACTTTCACCTTATCTGTTGATTAAAATAGTTTCAGAACACATTCCCAAGTAGGGTGAGATTGCGTGAAATATTTCATTAACATCATATAAATATAACTGCTAATGTAACATTTATATGTTACAACAGCAATTAATTCAGAATTAATAGTTGAAACGTTTAGAATGTACGTAAGACAAAGAATGTCTTATGCAATAGGTCACATAAAAGTTCCTTTCTTAAAAAAATAAGGAAAGCACTAGTGTGGGCCCATAAATCAAGTGAAAATAATTGCACTGCAACCTGTTTAATTCTCCTAAATGCATAAATGTTTTAACTACCACTTTTTTTTTGTCTTTAAAATGTTTCTCTCCTACTTTCTGCTGTAGAATCGTTTAAAAGGCTTGAAGATAAGTATTAACGACTCGCATTATAAAAGAATCATCAAAATGCGTAGCAACGCAAAGGAAATGCGAAAAGTAGAAACAAAAAGAAATAAATGCATTTTGAAAGAGAACAAAAGTTTATTTTTTCAAATTAACAAGATGAAAAATCATTTAACAGGAGCGTAATAAATCTAAAAAATGTTAAAGAAATATTTCTGCAGAAATTTTGTATCTGCGAAACTAACTGAAATATTTTAGATTAATTAATGAATAAAAAATATTAGAAATGTTATAAAGACTAATCTGATATATATATATATATATACATTATTTCTGTAATACATTTTACAGTTGTGTAAACAGAAACGTAAAATCAGCATTAATGAAACATGTATGGGCCATTTACATTATTTCTGTAATACATTTTACAGTTGTGTGAACAGAAACGTAGAATCAGCATTAATGAAACATGTATGGGCCATTTACATTATTTCTGTAATACATTTTACAGTTGTGTAAACAGAAACGTAGAATCAGCATTAATGAAACATGTATGGCCCTTGATAACGTACATGGTTTCAGAAATGCTTTTCATATTCATTTTATTCCTTTTATATTCACTAGATACCATTTAGTCAATTTCCAAACTTCTTGCATAGCTCATCGTGCTACACTAGGCTACTCATTTGCAATTTTTTACCTTTACCTTCAGTTTACAAGCAATTTTCTTTGGTATTTCTCGGGTATATATATATTACAAGTAATCATAAAAATCTTCAATTATATATACAGGGTGTCCAAAAAGTTCCTGAACGGCGAAATATCTCGAGAAATACACTTCGGATCAAAAAATAACAAAAAACACGTATTCAATATTTTTAGAAAAGCTATCCATTGATACCAAAATTGACCCCCCTCCCCCCTCCTGAGGAGAGGGGTGGGGCAACTTTATAATCTTCAATGGAAGAGTGGAATCAATGGATGTTTCTGGAATGGAATCTCCAGAAAAAATGACATACATTTGACCTACGATTTTTGATTTTTGCTCCCACAAACGGGGCTATAATCGAGAAAAACGGAAGTGGGGCACAAACATTTAAAAATGGGAATGTCTCTGGAAATACGCTTCGGATAGAAAAATAAAAAATTTCGTGTTCAATATTTTAAAAAAAAAACTATCCAATGATGCTAAAATTGAACTCCTCCCGCCGCTAAACGTTCACTTCAGCGACAACTGTTAACTTCAGTTTAGAAAACGGTTCAAAACTACTTTTAGCACTACCCAGGAACAACGATATGGACGTAGTAGTTTTCTATTCCCTTCGGGGTGCTTGATTAATATGAGTCCCCTTGCCTCTCATGATCAGGGTGCTTTTTTCTGTAACTCCCCTTCCCTCTCATGATCGGGGTGCTTGAATCAAAATCGTAGGTCAAATGTGTGTATTTTTTTCTGGAGAATCCAAATCTGCAATAAAAAATGGGGGTTCCCATGGAAGATTTCAAAGTTGTCCCACCCTCACCCCCCCAGGAGCGGGGATGGGGTCAATTTTGGAATCATCGGATAGCTTTTCTAAAAATATTAAATGCGTGTTTTTTTATTTTTTGATCCGAAGTGTATTTCTCGAGATATTGCGCCGTTCCGGAACTTTCAGGACACCCTGTATATACACTCATGTGCAAAAGTTAAGCATAATTCGCAAAATGCGAAATATTCGGAGTTAATATGGATATAATGATTCACAATTCGTTGTGGAGAATCGTGGGACGAAGGTAAATCATTGTGCATATTCAAAACAGTTCAGTCGACGTTGACATGCGCAAAGCACCGGCGCACGTCAGAATGGGTATAAAACGGCCTCGAGCGGCATGACCAGTTGCGGCAGAATTTCATAATTGCTGTGGTACGGAGCGTTGTTAATAATAAAAAAGGACAAAAGATGTCACAAAGACGCCAACTGGACCTGCTTTTGAAGGGACGAATTATTGGTGGCATCCAATCGATCCCAAACCGAAGCGTCTCGAATTCTGAATGTGCCTCAGTGTGTGATCTTCAGACTGTGGCAGAGGTTCCAAACCAATGGAGATGTTACCCGACGACCAGTGCCAGGTCGGCCAAAGGTAACAACCGCTCGGCAAGACCAATATTTGGTGATAACTTCGTGGTCAGAGGAACCGTTCTGACAGGCAACTGGGTTCAGCCCTGAAAGCCGCCACAGGAGTCACTGTTTCGAGACAAACTATCTACAGACACGTTGGTCTCTATGCCATACGACCAGAAGTTTGCATCCCCCTGACTTCTGCACAAAAACGCACGCTTTTACAGTGAAATTTGGAACATCGGCAGTGGAGTGGACAACAGTGGGGTAATGTCATGTTCAGTGACGAGTCCAGGTTTAGCCTGCACATTGATTCTCGTCGTACCACGATCAAGAGAGAACGTGGAACGCGTTTTCATCCGGGAAAATCACGGAAAGACATCGTTTTCGTTTGGAGAAGACCTGGTCTGGGAAGACATCATGATGGACGGCCACACAGACCTCCACAGGATCGGTTACCGGTCAAAGATACAGAGGCCTACTGTTCGATAATTTCAAGGTGTATGTTGGTCCTGATTTCATATCGATGGATAATAAAGCGCCTCCTCACCGTGCGGCCTTGGTCGACGACTTCCTTCTAACTGAAGATATCCAGCACATGCAGTGGCCTGCCAACTCTCCTGAACTGAATCCAATACAGCATATGTGGGATATGCTCGAGAAACATCTTTTAGCTCTAGGCTGCCCACCAAGCTCCGTTCCGGGATTGAAAATTGCCCTGCGTGAGGCTTGGAACTTTTTGAGCACACAACTCATACAAACCCTCATAGAACGTATGGGAAATCATTGTGCAGCATGCTTAGCTACTTGAGGTTCCCACACACAGTATTAAACTGCAGCATCACATTGTATTAATCATTCTGTTTCAATGAGGTTGACATTCACATTTTGACCCTTTTTCTTTCACTCCTTTTCTTTGGATAATAAAAGTCGTTATTATTCTTGTTTTGTATTGTTTCCTTCTTCTATAACCCTATTACACCCGCATATCGCGTTTCCCTCCATTCCAATGTAGATTTCCTGAAATTTTCACATATTATATATATATATATATATATATATATATATATATATATATATATATATATATATATATATATATATATATATATATATATAGTACTAAGTACCGTTTACCTTCTAAATTTAAAGACAAATTAATATGTAAAGAATTATTTCTTGACTTAAATAATTTATCTATAAAATCAGCTGTAAATATCAAATTACTGTAGAAGCCTTCAAACCCTGGAGCGTCTTAATGGAGCAATACTAAATAACTTTATATATATTCAGAAAATTAATAAATCATATAAACTTAATTCAATTAAAAAGGATATTAAAGATATTCAAAATGATTTTGGTATTATTTATGTCGATAAGGCTAGTAGTAACTACTCAATAATTTGTAAATATTACTATATAAGTACCCTCCAGTCACACTTAATTCAATCTATAATTTACATAATACCAACTTTAAAACCTTATCCAATAGAATATCAGCCAAATATAAGCAAATCCATCTAAAAAATAGTTGTAATAATATTCCATATCTTATTTTAGTACCCAAGTTTCATAAATCCCCTGTAGCTTTCCGAACCCATTACAAGTGGGCTTAATAATTCTTACATTACTAATGCTGGTAAAGTATTACTAAAAATTTTAAATGAAGTTTCCTCGTCAGATGACATCTCAAATAATTGTCATATTGTGAAAAACAGCTTTAAATTAATTAAGAAATTAAAAACACTTAACAATATCCATAGTATTTATGCGTTTGCTTTCAAGGATTTGTTCAATAATATTGATATAGATGATCTTTATGGAATTATTTTAGAAATCTTAGAAAATTATAATATCATCCTAAAATATTCAACTTTTCTTTTTAAAAAATCTGATGTGGGCAACACATGACTTTCCTTATATAATGCAATGAATTTACTATATTTACAATAAAAAAATAGATTTTTCTTATAGTAGCTATTTATATTATTTCCAAGAAATTGAATTTTCGTCAATTCGTCGTCAATTTTATCAATTTGGCGAGATTTCGTTAATTTGGCAACATTTTAAAAAGTCGCCAAGTTGGCGCGAAGTAAAAATATTGTCAATCGTTATGGATGGAGAAGTAAGTCATTCTTATAGCAGATAAATAACTATTGGCGCTCAAATACAAAAGTATTACTCAAAATATCTTTTCTCATGAATGGAAGGAGCTAGATCCATGAGAATGATGTCACCCAATTTATCGCATGATATTACATATGAAAAGTGAACATATTTCTCAACAGTTAATATATTTTTTTTTTGCCGACGTGGTTGTCGAGTGGTCAAGGCAAGCGTTTCCATAGCAATCGCTCGACCGCCACGTTGTGGGTTCGAACCCCACGTAGGTGTTGTGGGCGCAATGTGATCCGTCCCCCTCTGATGCACCTGGGGCAACGTCAATGGACGGCTAAATGGTTCACACTCTGGCCGCTGTAATAAAGGCGAATGACGAAGGTCAAAGTGCCTGGCTATTTGAAAAAATATATATATATATTTTTTTTTTAATTTATGGGATTTTTTGATATATTTATTTTTAAAATGTGCAATATCTCGAGAACAGTACATGCTAGCATTCTAAAGTTTATGTTAATCTTTTTTTTGCAACATAGCGTATAACCAAGTTGATAATGAAGAATTCGCCTAAGAGATTCAGGGGAATTAAGAACAGCCCAGCCATTACAAATTATAGAATTAACACACGAGATTGAAATAAGCCAAAACACAAGGGAAATGTGACGACACGGAATGAACAAGACGGACGGTAACATTTAATGTTACTTCCGATTTTACCTATTTTCAACTTACTATAATAAAGTGTAAGGGATAATAGAAATTTGAAACAAAATGTTCAATATCTTCCAAGCTATAAAAAATTTGGCTTGTAAGAATTACAGTTATAGTTGTTTCACTGTAGAGAAAATTGCAGTAAAGACAGAAATTTTAGATAATTCATTATATTCTTTACAGACATTTTTAATGCAAAAAATTGAATTTCATTAAATACAGTCATAGCATCTCTGTTGCCACAAAGCTCTTTTTGTACTGTGCTACACCACATAAAAATATTGCTGTTATATCATATGCGGTTTATGGCTGCAATTATTCTGTTCTTAATAAGTATGTTGGCAATTGCTGTGCATTTAAAATGTTTCTGAGTACCGTAAAGAGAGTCAGAAATTCTCGAGATTAGCTAAATAAAAATACATAAAAAGAAGAGGAGGAAAACACTGATAACGACCCATATTTCAAGTGTAAGTAATCGTCCTGTAACTTGTTTATTGTGAGTGTATGCATTAAAGCTTCACTTTGCGCATTTTCTTTTTTAAATGTTTCTCAGACTTTTTTCTGGTAGAATAGATTAGAAAGTCTACATATAAGTATATGTAACAAGAATTGGGAAAGGGTGATCATAAAGCTTAATGGAAGAAAAAAATTCTCAAAAAAAGGCAAAACCTCTGTTAAAAATATAGCCAAAAATATATCGCATTAAATAAAATTGTGATGATAAATTTTGCGTGATTTTAGCATTTTGGATTTTTGCATCCTTTAGAAGCAGAAAGCAGAACATAGCAGAAAGCAGTAGTACATGCAATAAACGCTGGAACTTCGATCAATGTACATATTCAGAAAGGCGGCACAGATGATATAAAAACTCAGATATATTTATATGGGCAACAAAAATTGCCATACACATCGACCAACTCACCTTATCATTGCGGGTATGGGTACTACAGACAGTTACGCCCCCTACGGCTCTCCGGCCAATGAGGACAATTATGTGGTAACACCAGACAATGGGTTAAGAGCCTACAGAGGAAGAAGATGAAGGAGGAGCAACACCAGCAGATTAAGATACTCTCGAAAAAATCAGATATGATGAAGCTCGCTAAAGAAAAAGACAGAATTATAAGTGAAATGTTGCCTGAAAAAACTTAGTCTGTGCGTGCATCAAAAAATCCTCGACCAAATATTCCTACTAACGGATGTCCAGCCGATAAAGTAACATGTACCAATAAATTACCCATGAGGAACTATTCTGATGAGATAATTCTTTCTTACGACTTTCAGTGAAAATCACCATTTTAATCACGCTCTACTCCACGTAAAATTAAAACCTGAAGAATAATATTATAAATGTAAAATTGAATATTTAATTAAAATAATATTTTATCATTTAAGTATGGTGTTTGTTAATGTTCAAACGTAGAGTACTATTAGATAGACGCCGGACTGCGAAAAAGGTGGATTATTGAAAGTGGGAATCTCTCAGTGCACATTTTAAAGTATTTTTTTCACTACGACAAATACTCTATTTTAATAAATTTTAGTAATTATTTTACGAAACCACAACGGCATCTTTTCCACAACAAGTAAATCTTATTTAGATAATTTAGAATATAACATCCATAAACTCAAGAACCTTCGCGGTGAAATCATACCCTTAAAGAATTTTTATTTTTATCAGTACCCATTATAATTTACAACAAATATTTAAATAATCTTTGCTGTCTCTGTGGTGCGTTAATATAATACGATAATTAAATTTGGCATTTTTAGATTAATTATTATTAACATATATCTTAACATAGCCGTAAATTGATCGTATTTGTGGAACTCATTATTAAATTGTGCATTGCGTTGTTTGCCGCTGATAACCCTCCAATTATTTATCTTTCGCGCGAGTTCTGTAAAATAATATTAATTAATATAATACTAAATTGATTGCACCATTTTAACTTTAACAATAAATCCTTTTTTAATAACATAAAATACTTAATTACTTAATTACAACAATTATTCTTCTTATTAATTATTCTGGCGGAAAGAGACAATGTGAGACCATTATTAAAATGCCTAAAATATCTTTAAGACCTGTAATATTTGAGGAACACATACCTTCAAGGCTGTCTTGGCTTGGCCACCAGCACATACTTCGCCGATCATATTACTGGAATCAACTCCCAGTGTAATTCGCCTACGCGTAATTTGCCGATCATATTGTAATGCTGGCTTGAACACTCGTACTTATTTCATTCTCTTAGACTGTTCGCTCCACATATCTAGTCGTTCTGTATATCCATCTCGTCGTTCTGTATATCCATCTAGTCGTTGTGTAAATTTCGTACTCCTTAATGTCGAGATGTTACTCTCTTCTTATCTTGACCAAGTATTCTCGTTCTTATGTTATAGGTTGTGGCTCTTTTTACCTCAGGACTGACACTCCTCCTTTGCTCTCATTTGCGGCCTTCAGGCTGACGCTACAAGCATATTCCCAATTGGTTCACATTTTACCCAATGTCGTTGCTTCACCTTATTCTTAGATTCGTTCGACCCCCCTCTGTCTTGATACCCCTAAATTCATGGTTTTCTGACCTTTGGCTCAGCATGCAGTAAACTTTGGCGTCATTCAGACTGGAGGTATTGTCTGATGTTTCAGACGCAATAAATTACTGGCATAAAGCTGTCTCATAATACCTGTGTGAGATCTATTTCTGGTCTCACAGTCTCATACGTAGTATTGAGAAAGTATTGTTTTCCCGAAAATATTCGATTTCGAGATTTTAATGTCAAAGTTTTAAGACCTCCTGCACACGTTTTGGCTATTGTTGGGATTCTATTCGTCTGCCTGTCTGTCTGATGTCTGTGGTCGATTTCTTGTGTACACTGTTAGTCGCCAAAAATATTAATGAATTTTCACGAAACTGGCTTTGTTATTGAAAGATCTAGAACTGAGTAGAATTGCTTTTAAATTCGAGCGAAAACTTCGAAATTAATTAGGAATTTTACATTTTTTAACATGGCAGCATAGGACAAATCTTCAGATGCATAAAATAGTTTATTTATGGCCAATGATCACGATACTTTCAACCATTGTTGTGAATAATAACCGCGATATAATATTTTTTGTTCGTGACGTCAGTAACCTCCCTTAAGGGGGCATAGGACCTTTAAACAGTCGAAATTTATTGAAAATAGAGCTATCTTTACAATTTTTTAATTTTAACCAGGTGTATCCCAGATGTTCAAATTTTTTTCTCTAAACATATAGAAAACCTTTCTTACTACACAAATTTTACTGAAGTCATATAATTGTATGTACATTTTATATTGTTTTTTAAAATTTATACAATTTTGACAGACATAATGGTGTATGTAGCAGCCGCGCGCAGGATATTTCAAATAATATTATACTTATGGACTTCAATTTGATAATAATATATTTATAACTATTACATCTTTAATTTGTACACACTTTTTAAAATTTTGAAATAAATTTAATATTTTTAAAATCTAAACAAAATGAAATTTTCATTTTCAGTGTTAAAAAACATGAAATAAACCTCTTCACAATTCTTTTTTTACTATTTATGGTGAATTTTTGAAGTACAAATTATATATATGGATGAAACAAGTAAGTCCAAAAAATTTGAAAGTGATTGGTTAAATATATTTTAAGATATGTTGCGCGCAAGGGCTAAAATCACATATCTGAGAAAAACAGCTTTAAAGTTTAAAAATACATTCAGTGTTACTTATTATCTTATTTTACACCTTAAAATGCCTTTAGTTCATAAATAGCACCTTCCTATGTCTGTTATGTAAGAAGAATCAAAAATTTTCTGCCTTTTAGGGGCTACTTGAGCTCTATATGTTGCTTCGGAAACTCGAACAGACGTTTCGCGCAGTAGTTTCTTGTTAGTCAGATGAAGCACGTTTACTAAATTTTTACTTATTTATGAGGAATTTTTATCTATAAATTATGTACATAGATGAAACAAGTAAGAGCAAAAAATTTGAAAGTGATTGGTTACATATATTTTAAAATATATTGCGCGCAAGTGTTAAAATCACATATCTGAGAAAAACAGCTTTAAAATTTAAAAATGCTTCAATGTTACTTATAATCTTATTTTGTACCTTAAAATACCTTTAGTTCATAATTAGCTCCTTCCTATGTCTGTTATGTAAGAAAAATCAAAAATTTTCTGCCTTTTAGGGGCTACTTGAGCTCTATATGTTGCTTCGGAAACTCGAACAGACGTTTCGCGCAGTAGTTTCTTGTTAGTCAGATGAAGCACGTTTACTAAATTTTTACTTATTTATGAGGAATTTTTATCTATAAATTATGTACATAGATGAAACAAGTAAGAGCAAAAAATTTGAAAGTGATTGGTTACATATATTTTAAAATATATTGCGCGCAAGTGTTAAAATCACATATCTGAGAAAAACAGCTTTATAATTTAAAAATGCTTCAATGTTACTTATTATCTTATTTTGTACCTTAAAATGCTTTTAGTTCATAATTAGCACCTTCCTATGTCTGTTATGTAAGAAAAATCAAAAATTTTCTTCCTTTTAGGAGCTATTTGAGCTCTATATGTTGCTTCGGAAACTCGAACAGACGTTTCGCGCAGTCGTTTCTTGTTAGTCAGATGAAGAACGTTTATTAAATTTTTACGTATTTATGAGGAATTTTTATCTATAAATTATGTATATAGATGAAACAAGTAAGAGCAAAAAATTTGAAAGTGATTGGCTACATATATTTTAAAATATATTGCGCACAAGGGCTAAAATCACATACCTGAGATACCCGCTTTTAAGTTTAAAAATATATTCAGTGTTACTTATTATAGTATTTTGAGCTTAGAATGCTTCCAGTGCATAAATAGCACCTTCCTAATTCTGTTATGTTTGAAAAATCAAAATTTTTCTGCCTTTTAAGAAGTATTTGAGCTCTATATGTTGCTTCGGAAGCTCGAACATCAGCTTCGTGAAGAAGTTTCTTGTCAGTCAGATGAAAAACATTTACTAAATTTTTACTTATTTAGGAGGAATCTCTTTTGTATAAATTGTATATATAGATGAAACAAGTAAGAGCAAAAACTTGAAAGTGATTGGTACAATATATTTTAAAATATGCTGTGCGCAAGTTGTAAAATCACCTACCTGAGAAAAACAGCTGCAGTGGTACTTTGATAAACTGAAACTCTAGTGACAAGAAAAGAATGAGTTACAGAAAATTTGACGTATTGAAATTGCTTAAAATTACAAAAATATATAACAAATATGACTTTCGCACATGGAAAATTTTGAGTTATCGCAGTTCGGCTAATTAATGTTTGGCTGTAGTTTATTATACATCCTGTGTTATTTTATATCTAATTTAGCATCAAAATGCACCTGATGCATAAGTAATTCCTTCCTCTTCCTCTTGTCTTTGAAAATCAAATGTTTTCTGCCTTTTACGAGCTTTTCAAACTTCATATGTAGTGCTAGATGTTGTGATACAACCATTCAAAAGACTTAAAGAAAATAAAATCAATTGAATGATCACATCCCAACACCTGATTGGGTCGGACACTCACATACAATTAAAAAAGGAAAATTAATTAATTAAAAGTTAGTTACTTAATGAAAGGGGATCATATAGTGGGAAATAGAATTTTGAATATCAATAATAATTGCGTTGTGTAATAAATATTAAACCATACTTGTATGTGAGCGCCTAAAATTACTTACCTGTTTCAGGACATAAAATTAAATATAAATATAACTCAATAATAAGATTGTTGTACTTCACATTGGTTGCTAGCAGTTATTTGTTGTCAAAAAAAAAATATAGTTCTTGAAACTAAAAAAATCCATGATGCTCATAAAATACACTCAGGTACAAGATAAATGTTCTTTATTTATATATTTTTTTTTAAATATTTCTATATGTGCAAGTATAGATGTAAATGATGCAATCATTTCATAAAATAAGATTCTCAAGGTGTAATTTTTTTTTTATATCACCACTTGTGATATATATATGAAAGTATGGAATAACAATGCATTCCTTTTCATCAAGAAAAGAATCTCAAAGTGTAAACTTTATATCATCACTTGTGCACTACTGCAGAAAGAAATATATATATATAGTTGTAATATTTGTACCCATGAAGGACATATAAATTTGTATTCTGATCATCAGCAAATTCTTAGCTCCTCAGAGCTCTGACAAAAACATAATCTTCAAAAGGTGCCTTTACTTGGAATATATATATCTATATATACATATCCAGCCACTCAATTGTGCATTCACTCATGCATTAATGAATTTCTTTATACACATATTTCTGAAGAGATAATTGTGCAACACAGTTGGCTGATTCAAGTGCAATTCTTTCTGAATTATATCACAAAATCACTAGACACAGATCCAAAATATAATCACATATTTTGACAGATTGAGATGTTTTGATTCACTATAAAAAAGTATTAATATTTTTTGTACACCTGGAGTTTAGATTATTAAAGATGATAAAATAAATGGTTGGGGCACGAGGCATCCCCCTAAAGGGGACCCCACCGATATCACGACCTTACTTCACCAGAATATTTAAGAGAAGAGAGCGAGTCAGCACAAATCTCACAGAGGAAGAAATTCCCGCCTAACCTGGCACGCTGTGATTGGCTGAAGCCACACACACCGTTGCCATACCAGATAAAACAAACTCCTGTTCAACCAGGGAGGTCAAAATGAGACAGAAGAAAACAAGTTTCCGTATCTCGTCTGAAACGAGATCTTACCAATTGAAAAGGTGTGCGCATATGCAGTCATTTTTAAAAAGGACGTACACTGTACGAATAAAAACATGAACTGATAGCAGCACATTATAATTAAAGTTAATAAAAGAGTCAATTGGTCTATTAATGGATATATAAAATAAAAACAATTTTGAATAGAATAATTTGGAATAATAAATTAAATAAAAATATAATATTTAATGATTTATAAAAAAATGTTAATTTAGAATAATAAAATAAAGTGTTGTGACGTGTCACAACATTACAACTCCTCACTAAAAAAAAAAGAGAAAAAAAAAGAATTTAACCTTACAGTAAAAAAATTCTAATAATTTCATAAAAAAAATGTCAAAATCTGACAAATGCCTAATACAACATACATAAAATTCTTTTTCAATAACAAACACAATCTTGCATATCATTGAATGATTAGAATAACAATAAAAGACTTAAATGAGTGTGAATTACATGTAAACAATCTGTGATGAATGAATAACAAAGTGTATGTAAATGACTACACAATATAATCAAAATTATCCTGAGACAAGTATGATATCAAAAGTGTAATTAAATGAGTACAATCAATAATGTATATAGACAAGTATGAATAAGCATGTAAAGAATTTTTTTTTTTTTTTTTTTTTTTTTCAAAGTGAATGCATATATAAAAATCTGAATGAGTACAGTTGCAAGTGTATAAAACAAAAGAAATTTCCCATTGAATTTTGCCACATAAAAGAATTAAATATCACCATTAAAGTAAAAAATTTGCCATCACTATAAATAATATTATTAACTACCAAAAAAAAAATCCTAAAAGTTTTTCTAAATTTCAATCAGAAACAAATAAAATTTCGAATAAGGATGAAGAATGAACTCCATAAAAATTTTAACTTCAATGAACTACAATAAATTTGACTTAGATGAACTATAATCCAAAATTTGAACAAATCATGAAACAAGAATCACAAATGAACTTAATAAATCCAGTAGAATATAAAAAAAAAATATTTTTAATTCTAAGTCTCTGAGAATAATTAACAAATTCTGAACTATAAAAAAAACCAGACCATAAATCAACCACAACATTGAAAGCAAAATGCAAAATAATATCCTTAATAATATAAAAATGAAATTCAAAACTCAATACAAAGTTTAAATAAATCAAAATCTTCCAATGAAGTTCAAGTAAGAATAAATGAATTACAAGAAAAATAAACAATTACTATCAATTAACCAAAATTTCCAAATACTCGATTCATAAAAAAAAAATTTCAAAACTGAACTGTTTTACCAAAACAAAATAATAAAATTCTCAATTGAAATCAAAGAAATGAAAAATATCAATGCAAAGAATCCTATTCATCAATGAATTAATTATAAATAAAATGAAATCCTATCAATAAAATGAAATTTTATCAATAAAATGAAATTCCATGAATCGATGAATTATATTAATAAATGAAATATCTCAATAAAATGAAATTTTAAGAAAATGTTACCAAATGTCAGACTTCCCCAACAGAAATCAATAAAAAACCGAGACACTTCTAAGGCTGTACTGCTTGATCAGGGCAGAAAAGACCTCAGAAAACTGCTCCCCTCCATGGAATGAAAAGCAATCTATCTCAATCTTCCATCAAAACATCAAGTAAGGTAAAGTCAACAACATATTCTGTACCAAAAGATTCCAAAAACCTGAATTCCATATAAGACGTTGCTGTAACTATAATAAATTTAAAAACAAAATTAGTACAAATCAAATTTTAACCTCAGAAACCTGAAAATAAACCATTAGAAAAATAAATAAACCATTAACAAATTCGAATTATAAAAATGAAAATATTCAACAATGTAAAATGAATTTCAAACAAAAAATGAATTTTTTAAAAATTTTGAAATCAAAAGTTACACATATTCACATATTCGAATAAAACTGCAGGTAGAGAATAAAGATTATGTGATTAATTACAAAAAGATTATGTCTTATGAGGAATAAAGACAATAATACCAAATTTGCAATTAAAGACTGATAAGAGAGAATGAAATAAATAGCTGAGATGTATTCTAATATTTCCAAAAAAAAAACTTAACGGAGACGCTATCAAGATCTTCAATCAGAAATATAAATACTGAAATATTGAGAATGGGTCGGAGCTATAAATGAGCCCTAGCAAAAATTTTGATGATATAGATGAATCATCAAATGCAATAAAAAAAGATAGAGTCGGAAGATACCCACATATGTTCAAGAAATACCAGACATTACAATAAAATAAATTACCTATTTGAAAACCTTTTAAAATTTTCTTTCAAAATACAATAAATAACCAAAATAAATATAAGAAGTTCAGAGCTTAATGCTAAATTTTCTGAAAAATGCTTATAAAGGAAAATTTCCACTAAGAAGTTTTGAATAACCTGTAAAAAAATTCATAAATTTAATTATATTAAATTATCAAAATTTTAAAGTTCTTCATCATAAAAAAAAAATACTTATTTTCTATTTTACACAAATCCTAGCTCAATTCTTCAATATATATAAAAAAAACAATTGCTTTCAGCAATACTAAAAGTTTAATTTATCAAAATAATTTGTTTCAGTGGTAAGTTTTAAAATTAATGCAAGGAAAATATAAAAATAAACATAATCAAAACCTTTTCTCATATAATAATCTAATTTGAGTTCTGCCAATTTAAACAACAAAACATAATATAAACAATACAATTTTCAATCAACTTTGTCCCATTTAACTAAATATTTTGAAGTTTTATGAACTTCAATACTAAATACACAATAACACAATTAGGAGTCTATGCTCCATGGGATTATTAGGCCATTATTAATTCATACATATATATTTTTTTCTAAAAATCATTTTTTTAAATGTCACTTTTTGACATACAGGCCTCACATTATTTAATAAACATCAATCATATATATATATAACATCTCAAACTAACAGAACTTTTCCTTGCCAAAAGATTTACTTTTAACTAATTTACTAACATTTTAAAATAATATAAAAAAAAAACTTGCGACAACTGTAACTGCACTCACCCATTAATTTACTCAGAGTTTAAATTTTGCAAATAAATCAACAAAGTCTTTGCCAAATGAATATTAAATATGAATTAAAATTATATTATTTACTTATTTTATACCGCACAAATAAAATACCAAAACATTTCATAAGCATCTTGCCAAATTTTGGAAACAACACTTAGATTAATATTTTAAATTGATTAATATTTTAAATTAACTCAGATTAATTATTTTAGACTAACTTTTAATACTGTTTGTTTTAAACATTAACATTGATTGCTACACTTTTAATTTAGCCAATTAATATTAATTTTAGATTACCTTTTTTTTAAATTTAAATAAAGAACACATAATAATAAATAAATTAAATACAAAATACAATACAAATGTCATATCTAGAGTAATTAATAAATATCAGTTATGGTTTTTAAACTGATCATACATACAATAATAACTGTGATCATGAATACTCTCAAATAAGCATTTGTTTATTGCTTCACTCTCTGATTGAGAGTGAAATGCAATAAGAGCAAAAAAAAGCACTAGCATTAATTTTTTGTCATAGAAATTACATGAATAAGAATTTCCAAAAAAACAATTGCCGCTCATTATATTTGAAGTTAAAAATCACAAACAATGCAATTTTGTAGCAAAAATGAATGAATTCACTACTATTGCCAATACAAAAAAAATCACATGTCTTGTAGTAAACTAATGTTACTACTATTTAAATTAAAACACATAAATAAAAACAATTAAACACTTTTACTTATTTTATACCTATATTTTACTTTATTATATTTAATAGTTAATCTATATAAATAAAAATGAAAATCTGTCTGTCTGTCTGTCTGTCTGTCTGTCTGTCTGTCTGTCTGTCTGTCTGTCTGTCTGTTTGTCACACCATCACGGGAGAACGGCTGAACCGAATTTGATGAAATTTTGTGGGTAGCCCAGAAATAGCCCCACTTAAAATTATATCCGTGTTTTGAGTTTCTACGACCAGTGGTTCTCGAGATATTAGTAAAAAACGAAATTTTCGTTTGTCTTATCATCACGGAAAAACGGCTGAACCGAATTTAATGAAATTTGGTGAATAGCCTTGAAATATCCCCCCATAAATTTTGTCCAAGTTTCGAGTTTCTAAGACCTGGGGTTGTCGAGATATTAATGAAAAACGGAACTTTTTCCTAGGAGTTCTACTCCCTAACTCCGTGGTTTATCCAAACGAAAAGCTTGAAAATCGTTTGAAAGTGAATTAAAATTTAATCTCTGAGTTTGATGGGAGATTTTTTGCGTTAATTAGTCACTTTCTGAAAACATGAATTGTTTGAAGCATGATTTAAAGGGGAAATCTATCTCCATGGTTCATGGTTTATTTAAAACAAGCTTTTACGGAACAATGAGAAGTATAGAGAAATCAAAATCGTTATTTAATTTCGCAGTTTATGTTATAACACATGACATATTTAACATGTTATAAGATTCTATCTTATATCATGTTACTCAGAAACGCAATTAAATTAAATCTGTCTGTTAATTTTAATAATTATTTTTTCGATTTGAATAATAAATAAATGGATATAAAAATATATTTTAGAAAAGAACGATTTGATTTTTCTTATAGCATTTTTGACTGGATAATATCAATTACGGTCTTCATGTTTAAAAATTATTATTATTTATATTTTCGGGGATTATTGATTCAAGGGTTATTGATATTTTCAAGTTATTATGCAATTATTTTGTTATGACAAAAATTGTTTAAACTCATATATTGTATGTTGTACGAATCTTCTACAAATACATGTGTATATCTTTTAATCTACGAGAATATAAGTAGTACAGGTATATTGACATATGTTTTGATATATATTGGCATATATTGGAATCAATTACGACCTTCTGGTATAAAGAGTACGGATATTATTGATGTTTTCAATTTATTACGTCATCTCTTTTATTTTGGCAAATATTTTTGAGACGCATATTGTAATACGGGTAATCTTCTACTGACATATTGGCATATTTTCTGATCTGCGACAATATAATTAGTACGGGGTTGCATATATTCATTCAATTCCTATTTTTTCTTCTGTAAATTTGCTTACAAAAGGGGGCAGGATGTTTTATTCTTCAGATCTGATCGTGAAGATAATTTTGCATAGTGAGAACATATATTCTTAAACTTCTCTTTAGGAGTAATAAATTTAATATTTTAACAGAATTTGCACATGATTGCGAATTTTAAGTTTCTTTAAATTATACACTCCGTACGAATAACGGGTGTGCTGTTAGTGGTTAATAAATTTTAACATTTTAGGAGGATATATCATGTTGCTCGGCATCGCAATTAAATTAAATGTGTTTGTTAATGTTTTTATTATTTTTTTTCGATTTAAATAATAAATAAATGGATAAATGGATATAAAAGTATATCTTATGAATGGACGGTTTGATTTTTCTTTTAATTATATTAATTGCTGACTGCGTACATCAATTTCATTTATTTTGGCAAAGAGTTTTCAAGCTTATATCGTATTTAGCTACTAAACTCATATATTGTGTTTAGCCAATAAATTCATATAGCCGATTGTTGAAACAGAAAAAGAGTAGAGCGGGTATATCTTCTAATACAATTGTAGTGTTTTCATTTAGTATATTGAAACGGGATAAGAATGTTTCATTCAGATCTGCAAATTCAAAGCTACGAATTTGGAGGGATATCGCTAATTTGACAACTTTTCTTAAACTTTGCCAAATTGACGGAAATGTCGCCAAATTGATATAAACGACACACAAACAGCTGCCATAAACCTTCGGGTTGGTCGTGTGGCTTGGGTCTTCTACATATCAATGAAATTTTTTTGTTGTTTTGTTAGAAGAGAGTACTGAAATGATGTTTGGTTAGCATTTATCTGTCAGACCAACCATCCTACTTAGTAATACATTTAGCGAATTTTTAAAATGTCACCAAATTGATAAAAATGTTTTCAAATCTATAAAAATATCTTGAAATTGATAAAATTGCGCTACATAAATGATATTAATTGTTTTTTGTTAGGGGATAGTATTGTGATGATATTTCGTCAATTTGTCGCAAAGTGGAACTGTCAGTTCTACAGTCCCACTTGGCGATAAATTTGGCGATTTTTTAAAATGTCGCTTATTTGACGAAACTGTCGCCAAATGTTCCATAGAAATATAACTATTTAGACGATATTTTTTCTACCAATTTATTTGAAGCAAATGATATCATGTCGCTTAGCAACGGATTTAAATCCAATGTGTTTATGCGGCAGACGATTTTTATTAAATCCTTTCCGATTTGAATAATGAAGATATGTATATAAAATAAATTTCATTGCCATTTCATTTTGGACTGGATAATATCAATTATACTCTTCAGGTTTAAACATTATTATTATTGATATTTTCCGGAATTATAGATTCAGGGATTATTGATATTTTTAAGTTATTACGCCATTGTTTTATTGCGGCAAAAATTGCTGACACACGCATATTGTACGTTGTACGAGTAATCTTCTAGGAATGCACGGGTATATCTTCTAACCTACGAGAATATAAGTAGTACAGATATATTGGCATATATTTTGACATATATATTGGAATCAAGTACAGTCTTCTGGTATGAAGATTAAGGGGATTAATTATATATTCAATTTATTACGTCGTCTGTTGTATTTTACCAAAAAACATTTGTGACTCATATTGCAAAACGGGTAATCTTCTACTAATAATCGGACATTATAAGTAGTACGTGTATATCTCCCCATATAATTTTAGCACTTTAATTTTGACATATATTGGAATAAATGACTGTCTTCAGATTTAAAGATTACGGGTTTATTGGTATTTTCAATTTATACATGCAATCTACTAATACAGGTTATATTTTCTAATATTCGCGTATATAATTAGTACCGGTCCCATACAATTTTAACGCTTTTATTTTGCATATATTGATTCAATTCCATATTTTTTTTATATTTGCTTACATAAGGGGTCCAAGATGTTTTATTCTTCAGATATGTCCATGAAGATAATTTTATATAGCGAGAACAGAGATTCTTAAACTTCTTTTTAGGAGCATTATATTAAATATTTTAACAGAATATTTTGATTAAACATGTCATTTAGTATACTATAAGAATTTGGGCATGATTATGAATTTCAAGTTTCTTTATATTATATACTCCGTACGAAGAACGGGTATGCTGCTAGTCTATATAAATAAAAATGAAAATCTGTCTGTCTGTCTGTCTGTCTGTCTGTCTGTCTGTTTGTCACACCATCACGGGAGAACGGCTGAACCGAATTTGATGAAATTTTGTGGGTAGCCCAGAAATAGCCCCACTTAAAATTATATCCGTGTTTTGAGTTTCTACGACCAGTGGTTCTCGAGATATTAGTAAAAAACGAAGTTTTCGTTTGTCTCATCATCACGGAAAAACGGCTGAACCGAATTTAATGAAATTTGGTGAATAGCCTTGAAATATCCCCCCACAAATTTTGTCCAAGTTTCGAGTTTCTAAGACCTGGGGTTGTCGAGATATTAATGAAAAACGGAACTTTTTCCTAGGAGTTCTACTCCCTAACTCCGTGGTTTATCCAAACGAAAAGCTTGAAAATCGTTTGAAAGTGAATTAAAATTTAATCTCTGAGTTTGATGGGAGATTTTTTGCGTTAATTAGTCACTTTCTGAAAACATGAATTGTTTGAAACATGATTTAAAGGGGAAATCTATCTCCATGGTTCATGGTTTATTTAAAACAAGCTCTTACGGAACAATGAGAAGTATAGAGAAATCAAAATCGTTATTTAATTTCGCAGTTTATGTTATAAGACATGACATATTTAACATGTTATAAGATTCTATCTTATATCATGTTACTCAGAAAGGCAATTAAATTAAATCTGTCTGTTAATTTTAATAATTATTTTTTCGATTTGAATAATAAATAAATGGATATAAAAATATATTTTAGAAAAGAACGATTTGATTTTTCTTATAGCATTTTTGACTGGATAATATCAATTACGGTCTTCAGGTTTAAAAATTATTATTATTTATATTTTCGGGGATTATTGATTCAAGGATTATTGATATTTTCAAGTTATTATGCAATTATTTTATTATGACAAAAATTGTTTAAACTCATATATTGTATGTTGTACGAATCTTCTACAAATACACGTGTATATCTTTTAATCTACGAGAATATAAGTAGTACAGGTATATTGACATATGTTTTGATATATATTGGCATATATATGGGAATCAATTACGACCTTCTGGTATAAGGAGTACGGATATTATTGATGTTTTCAATTTATTACGTCATCTCTTTTATTTTGGCAAATATTTTTGAGACGCATATTGTAATACGGGTAATCTTCTACTAACACATTGGCATATTTTCTGATCTGCGACAATATAATTAGTACGGGGTTGCATATATTCATTCAATTCCTATTTTTTCTTCTGTAAATTTGCTTACAAAAGGGGGCAGGATGTTTTATTCTTCAGATCTGATCGTGAAGATAATTTTGCACAGTGAGAACATATATTCTTAAACTTCTCTTTAGGAGCAATAAATTTAATATTTTAACAGAATTTGCACATGATTGCGAACTTTAAGTTTCTTTAAATTATACACTCCGTACGAATAACGGGTGTGCTGTTAGTGGTTAATAAATTTTAACATTTTAGGAGGATATATCATGTTGCTCGGCATCTCAATTAAATTAAATGTGTTTGTTAATGTTTTTATTATTTTTTTTCGATTTAAATAATAAATAAATGGATAAATGGATATAAAAGTATATCTTATGAATGGACGGTTTGATTTTTCTTTTAATTATATTAATTGCTGACTGCGTACATCAATTTCATTTATTTTGGCAAAGAGTTTTCAAGCTTATATCGTATTTAGCTACTAAACTCATATATTGTGTTTAGCCAATAAATTCATATAGCCGATTGTTGAAACAGAAAAAGAGTAGAGCGGGTATATCTTCTAATACAATTGTAGTGTTTTCATTTAGTATATTGGAACGGGATAAGAATGTTTCATTCAGATCTGCAAATTCAAAGCTACGAATTTGGAGGGATATCGCTAATTTGACAACTTTTCTTAAACTTTGCCAAATTGACGGAAATGTCGCCAAATTGATATAAACGACACACAAACAGCTGCCATAAACCTTCGGGTTGGTCGTGTGGCTTGGGTCTTCTACATATCAATGAAATTTTTTTTTTTGTTTTGTTAGAAGAGAGTACTGAAATGATGTTTGGTTAGCATTTATCTGTCAGACCAAACATCCTACTTAGTAATACATTTAGCGAATTTTTAAAATGTCACCAAATTGATAAAAATGTTCTCAAATCTATAAAAATATCTTGAAATTGATAAAATTGCGCTACATAAATGATATTAATTGTTTTTTGTTAGGGGATAGTATTGTGATGATATTTCGTCAATTTGTCGCAAAGTGGAACTGTCAGTTCTACAGTCTCACTTGGCGATAAATTTGGCGATTTTTTAAAATGTCGCTAATTTGACGAAACTGTCGCCAAATGTTCCATAGAAATATAACTATTTAGACGATATTTTTTCTACCAATTTATTTGAAGCAAATGATATCATGTCGCTTAGCAACGGATTTAAATCCAATGTGTTTATGCGGCAGACGATTTTTATTAAATCCTTTCCGATTTAAATAATGAAGATATGTATATAAAATAAATTTCATTGCCATTTCATTTTGGACTGGATAATATCAATTATACTCTTCAGGTTTAAACATTATTATTATTGATATTTTCCGGAATTATTGATTCAGGGATTATTGATATTTTTAAGTTATTACGCCATTGTTTTATTGCGGCAAAAATTGCTGACACACGCATATTGTACGTTGTACGAGTAATCTTCTAGGAATGCATGGGTATATCTTCTAACCTACGAGAATATAAGTAGTACAAGTATATTGGCATATATTTTGACATATATTGGCATATATATTGGAATCAAGTACAGTCTTCTGGTATGAAGATTAAGGGGATTAATTATATATTCAATTTATTACGTCGTATGTTGTATTTTACCAAAAAACATTTGTGACTCATATTGCAAAACGGGTAATCTTCTACTAATAATCGGACATTATAAGTAGTACGTGTATATCTTCCCATATAATTTTAGCACTTTAATTTTGACATATATTGGAATAAATGACTGTCTTCAGATTTAAAGATTACGGATTTATTGGTATTTTCAATTTATACATGTAATCTACTAATACAGGTTATATTTTCTAATATTCGCGTATATAATTAGTACGGGTCCCATACAATTTTAACGCTTTTATTTTGCATATATTGATTCAATTCCATATTTTTTTTTTATATTTGCTTACATAAGGGGTCCAAGATGTTTTATTCTTCAGATATGTCCATGAAGATAATTTTATATAGCGAGAACAGAGATTCTTAAACTTCTTTTTAGGAGCATTATATTAAATATTTTAACAGAATATTTTGATTAAACATGTCATTTAGTATACTATAAGAATTTGGGTATGATTATGAATTTCAAGTTTCTTTATATTATATACTCCGTACGAAGAACGGGTATGCTGCTAGTTAGTATTTAAAATTTTCTATTGTTATTGCTGAAAAAAAAAATTTTTTAGCAAATTTATTATTTTAGTTTATTTTGCTCAATTTATCCATAAAATAGACCTAAGTGTGAAGTGCATATTCCTCACAAAAAAAAACAAAATGAAGGGATACTATTCTCTTCAAAATTGAGCAAATTAAGTTAGAAATAATTTACACAATTGAAGTCCAGCTTCAAAAGATAAATTTAAATATATATATATGGTTTGAATTTCGAATATCTAAAGATATAAAGTTTATCAAAATAAAATTTCTTAGTCAATAGCTCATACCCAAGATAAAAACAGTATAATTTTACACTTAAATAATCACGATGACATTAAAAAAATTTTTTGATTTGTTAAAGGTATAAAAATATATCAATTTAAACATTTTATAATACACAAATGAACAATACTTAACATGTTACATAAATAAAGTTAATCACAAAAAAAAATTATTGGTGCTTAAAATAAAAAATATCAATTGTCAATTTTTTTTTTTTTTTTATCAAGAATTATGCACCATTCAAAAGTTTAGTTAAATCTTAATTTTCAAATACATTAAAATAAAATTTTTACTATGAATTTATGTAAAACTTTAAATTTGACAGTAAGAATCATATTTCTAGCTTAAAACAAAATTATTGACATCAACAAAATCAAAATGTGTAACTAGATAAATATAATATCAATTTAAAAAAACACATTGACCAAAATAAAACACTGTGTGAATGTCAATTATTAAATTATCATTAATTTTTTTTTTTGATCAATCAAAATTATTTATCAATTCTAAATTTCAAATTTCATTCAAAATATATAATTATCACCGCTAAAAAGTCACAGGACCAAAGAAAGAGTAACCTATACATATAAATATAAAAACACACGGCACCAAAGAATTTTGTACCAGATGTTGTGATACAACCATTCAAAAGACTTAAAGAAAATAAAATCAATTGAATGATCACATCCCAACACCTGATTGGGTCGGACACTCACATACAATTAAAAAGGGAAAATTAATTAATTAAAAGTTAGTTACTTAATGAAAGGGGGTCATATAGTGGGAAATAGAATTTTGAATATCAATAATAATTGCGTTGTGTAATAAATATTAAACCATACTTGTATGTGAGCGCCTAAAATTACTTACCTGTTTCAGGACCTAAAATTAAATATAAATATAACTCAATAATAAGATTGTTGTACTTCACATTGGTTGCTAGCAGTTATTTGTTGTCAAAAAAAAAATATAGTTCTTGAAACTAAAAAAATCCATGATGCTCATAAAATACACTCAGGTACAAGATAAATGTTCTTTATTTATATATTTTTTTTTTAAATATTTCTATATGTGCAAGTATAGATGTAAATGATGCAATCATTTCATAAAATAAGATTCTCAAGGTGTAATTTTTTTTTTATATCACCACTTGTGATATATATATGAAAGTATGGAATAACAATGCATTCTTTTTCATCAAGATAAGAATCTCAAAGTGTAAACTTTATATCATCACTTGTGCACTACTGCAGAAAGAAATATATATATATAGTTGTAATATTTGTACCCATGAAGGACATATAAATTTGTATTCTGATCATCAGCAAATTCTTAGCTCCTCAGAGCTCTGACAAAAACATAATCTTCAAAAGGTGCCTTTACTTGGAATATATATATCTATATATACATATCCAGCCACTCAATTGTGCATTCACTCATGCATTAATGAATTTCTTTATACACATATTTCTGAAGAGATAATTGTGCAACACAGTTGGCTGATTCAAGTGCAATTCTTTCTGAATTATATCACAAAATCACTAGACACAGATCCAAAATATAATCACATATTTTGACAGATTGAGATGTTTTGATTCACTATAAAAAAGTATTAATATTTTTTGTACACCTGGAGTTTAGATTATTAAAGATGATAAAATAAATGGTTGGGGCACGAGGCATCCCCCTAAAGGGGACCCCACCGATATCACGACCTTACTTCACCAGAATTTTTAAGAGAAGAGAGCGAGTCAGCACAAATCTCACAGAGGAAGAAATTCCCGCCTAACCTGGCACGCTGTGATTGGCTGAAGCCACACACACCGTTGCCATACCAGATAAAACAAACTCCTGTTCAACCAGGGAGGTCAAAATGAGACAGAAGAAAACAAGTTTCCGTATCTCGTCTGAAACGAGATCTTACCAATTGAAAAGGTGTGCGCATATGCAGTCATTTTTAAAAAGGACGTACACTGTACGAATAAAAACATGAACTGATAGCAGCACATTATAATTAAAGTTAATAAAAGAGTCAATTGGTCTATTAATGGATATATAAAATAAAAACAATTTTGAATAGAATAATTTGGAATAATAAATTAAATAAAAATATAATATTTAATGATTTATAAAAAAAATGTTAATTTAGAATAATAAAATAAAGTGTTGTGACGTGTCACAACACTAGAGACTCGAAATTCCATCACATTCCATTTTTCCCGCACTACCCGAATGGTTTTTCGAACACACTATTTTATGATTATTTTTCCACTTTTCATACCGAGGGCCACTTTTCTTACTTCTGTAGCTGTTGCAGCCTTTACAAGAAGAAGACATTACTTCGGTTTCAATAACCTTCCCGCTTTCTGCTCAGATTAGTGTACACACACCTACACGTGGCGAATACCCCCTATTTTTCCAACTACCATCTCCACTTACAGTAATATCTTTCGATCCATTTGATAATTCTCTTTCGTCCTGGACAGCAGTTTTCATTAAAGATTTAGGTACAACAGATGTGGTATTTAAAGTCCTGCGATTAATTTTATTATATGATTTCTGAGAAACAGGCGCTGGAAGATCCATCGTAGAACAAAAAGTAGATAAAGCCGATAAGCCCTGCCTTATACATCGCATAGAAAATATATCTCTTCTGTTTATTTCTGGAATATTTTTCTTAACACCAAGCAGTTTTGAATTTTTCACAGACTTTAGTTCATCACAGCTATCACAATATACAAGAAATGTTGATGCTAAACCCATTGAAGATTTTTCACGTATATTTATTGTTCCATGACATATTTTGCAGCACAAAACATCTGCAAGCTCCTTGAAAAGTACTGATATATGAACTATTCTATATTAATGTTCTTCAGATGAAATATGTGACTTATCAAGTGAAAGTTCATCTTTTGAGCTGAACAGTTTTTTTACTTGAAGCACTTAGCTTAGGCGTAGAATCAACATTTTTCATTCGAACACTTTCGGATTGTTTTTGTTTTTAATTACATACATATTTCATTGAAAACGTCTTCTTTTCCCAGAACGAGATTTAGTTGCCGGTGTATCCATTATTAGAATGCAAAAAGCAAAAAGTTTATATTAAAAAATTGCACCAAACAGTCTTGTACGTTGAAGTTTACACAAATAAATATGCAAACGTGAAGAAGTTTGTAATGCATAATTATAAAATAGATTAACTGTATTTTAGTTCAAAGTTCTTATGCTTAAACAACATAAATGCCGCAAATCAATCGTAAAAAGTAAGAAAATATAATGAAAAGAAATTGCAAAACTCAGAAGAAATTCTCCACGTTATAAACAAGTTAACGGCTCTAGAATATAAACAAACTGGGCTGAGCAGTTCAGTAGAGGTGAGTAGTTGCCTTCCTGCTGCTGCAGAAATAATTTAATAAATAATTAAGACATGGTGGTGGAAAAAGTATTAGATTTACATGACAAAACAGCAAACTGCAAACGTAAACAAATAGTGACGTCCCTTTAAAAATGGCGGCGATGGCTGACATGAGAAAATTTTCAAAAGTGTATGTTGCATAAAAGCTCATAACTTTAGAAATAATGCGAATTTTAGAATGCGGTTTTTTGCACAGTGTTCAGAAATGTTCAAACATTCAGAATAAAATAAAATTGAAAAATTGATTTTTTGAAGGTTTAAAGGTCCTATGCCCCCTTAATGGACAAATTCATTAATTAACCCCTGGGGTACATTGTCAAATATGATATCAATCAAAAGATTTCTTCAAGCCATATGATGTGAATTGGTAACACGCTGTATTTGTAATCTTTTGGACAAACGATACCGATTATTCATAATTTTTCTTGTAAATAAAATAAAATGATTTCTGGTATGAGAAAGTCGAGTTCAGCCACACAATTCTACTTCAAATCGTCAATTCTACTCGAATATAATCGTTAATTCTACTTCAAATCGTCTTTCACTTATTCGTTGTCAATTTTATAACAAAAAAAACGCTAAATAGTTACAGGAACATGGAGACACGTTTAGAATATATTTCAACCAATAAAACACTAAAACACTTTTAGTAATTCCCAAATAATTTTTCTCTGAGTATTCAAGAAATTCTTTCAACAACGAGTATACTAAATATTAACATAAGCATCAATGTGGAGGGGGAAAACCAGTACGAATGAACTACGTATTCACTGAAAATTATGTGACCGTTATATGAACATGTGACCCTTATATGGACATTTAAAACGAATTACTAAAATAGCGAAATTTCAATAATGCATGGCTCAAAAACATATATTGATATCTAAATTAACAGTCCGAAACTTTTTCTTGGTAAAATAATACTTTGACCAGAAAAAAAGAATTTAGGTAAGCATGAGTACACAACCATGAGAAAAGCAAACATATTAAATCATAAAAAAATCAAGAGTTTCTTATAATTGTAAATAATTCATTTTGTGTTTAAAATTTGATTTTTTTTTTCAGATATGCATGTTTTTTACATTCAAGAGCATGAATCGACTTTTGTGAGTATTTGTGGTGAATTAATAAAATTTAATTTAAATAAATTAATTAATTGACATTTATTGAGTAAGTGACCGCTAATCGTAAATTTCTGTACATTGCCGAAGTGATAACCTACCATAATTAATTTGGTGTGTTGCATGGTGTTTCTTCTGAAAGGCAAATTGATTAATATTATGAAATTAATTTCACTTATCCAATAAGCAGACATTAAATTACTCAAACAAAACTTTATTAATTATTATTAATTTTATCATTAAATCTTATTTACCGAATGTATCAATTATTAACATAATAGTTACTAGAGTTGTTTTCGTGTTGTGATACAGTACGAATACTACTAATTTAGTACACTGGCAACTGAGCCTTCAAAATATTTCCTCAAAATTGTTATGTAAAAGGTTATCTGATTAATCTTTGATGACTCTCGTCGGACCTGGACTCTTTGTCCAGTCATCTGCCAGTCTCACACACATTTTTTCTAGGAGCACACATTATTTACTGCACACTCGATTCGATGCCATCTTATCCGCAGATAAGTCATCTCAAGACTCTAGAAAATAATTTCTTGTCCATAGTAAGTCAGGTATCTGTGTGCTTCATTTGATGCAAACAGCAAAATCAGAAATGTATCTATTTCACAAACTCTCGTATGAGGTACTTTAAGTTTTTCCCTTTCTGCTCATTGGCTTCGGCGATTTGTTCTGCCATTGATTCCAGTTCTATGGGTGGAACTTATGTTAAACTCCATTGGACATCTTCTTTTGCCTTGGAGTCGAGTTTGCGTCATAAAACACATGTGTTACGAGGTCATAATTTTATAGCTCAGGCAGTAAATTACTGTCCGCTCTATCATAAAAACTGGAGTCTTGAAACTGGTAATGAAACTGGGGTTTGGTGCCAGCCTGTAGCTTTTTGCATATGTGAACAAAATTATGCTTCTATTCGTAAAGCCTATATTTTTAATGATTATATTCGTATACTGTATCACAGTATCAGAGACATATATAACGTGATATACCATTTCATCATCTATTAATAACGTATGTAACTATTGCAATTATTTTTTTAACATGAAATCGAATTTTTGCAGTTATATAAAATTTTTAATATACTTATGATTTTATATATTTGTTTTCCTCATGTTTATGAGCTTGTACATACCCAATTTCTTTAAATTCTGTTATGTGATTAATTCTTTTAAATAAATGATTTCCGGACATTGGTTTTGGACATCAGTTTACAAGCATTATATTCTATCTTTTAATTCACAGTTTTAAGGTTTTATATTAACGCAATTATAACATTTCTGCTGTATTTCATTAAAAATGTCTACATAAATTTCCCAGCTATTAGTAAATTTGCATTGTGTGAAGCAGATTTTGCCATTTTAATAATTGTGTAAGTTCATACTCATTAACATCATATGAAGTATCTTATATGCAGTAATCCCCAAAATCTTCCCAATACGTATTAAAAATTGAGATACTTGCGTGCAACTCGGAAATACCACAATCTAAAATATTTGTAACCGCAAAGGCATCGGCTACAAGAACTAACAAACCCAATTTCAGAAAAACAAGAAAGATCAATCATGCATAAAGCATTGATTATGAAACACTTTCCAACTTAAATGCAACTTTATTTAAACATTTCTAAAATCTGATACATTCAGCGATGATAATTTTTTTAATTATCACAGTACTACAGTAATTTATTATATTTGAAAACTTAAAACTTCATCGAGAAACACAATTCTAGTTATTTACAAACACTGTGTGAACAGGAACAGTATGCAGTAAATAGCTCGATGACTATCTCACACGATCACTGAACAACCGTCAGGCACAGTAAAACAGCAGATAAATCGAAAGAGTAATTGTAATGTACATTGAACAAATGTACTTAATTTTGTTCAAAGTACATTACCTTTAAAAAATACCTCTTAGAGAAAACGTAGTCGTTGAAGTTTTCCTGTAAAAATCTCGATTTCAATTATTTTCATAGACAGAATAAAATAAAAACAAGAAAGATCGATCATGCATAAAGCATTGATTATGAAACACTTTCCAACTTAAATGCAACTTTATTTAAACATTTCTAAAATCTGATACATTCAGCGATGATATTTTTTAAATTATCACAGTACTACAGTAATTTATTACATTTGAAAACATAAAACTTCATCGAGAAACACAATTCTAGTTACACAAAAAAACTTTATTCAAATGACGTCATCGAAATATAAATCGTCTGCCTCTCTATGCAAAATCAATGAATATTTCATTCATATCACTTATATTCCAGACTCCACAGCTAACTAATCCTACCTGAAAGAAATTCAAAACATTTTATACAACTCACAATCGCTTGTTTTGTTTACATTCTGCATACATTAAAATTAGGCTTCTTTGTAGAAATAATCAAAGTTTAGACATTATTTAAAATCAAAAATATTGTAATTGCGTTGGCACAGGATGTTGATACATAGATAATATATAAAAATAAAGCGGTTTTATGACGGATGCAACACTAAATATAAATTTAAACGATCTTTACACATCACGATCTTTACACGACGGGACAAAAATTGATGCCATATTTTATTTTGCAATGAGGCCTGTGATCTCTTCATATATCATGAGTCGAAAGCCCAGAACTACCGACTCGTCCAAGGACATGAGCAGCTGTTTGCATATATCATGAGTGAATTATTATTTCAATTTTCATTTAAAAAAAACCATCCAACATACGTCTTTTGCTGAAATTTTTACACATTATATATAAGTTGAATATTTTCTAAAAAAGTTTGGAAACAATTGGGGAATTTTAACTTCGCTTTAAAAATGCTTGAAAAATTAAATCCCAAGTGGTTCAATGTATTTCATTCTTTCAACCAGGGTTAAATCCGAAACTAATTGGGTGATATTATTCATTTTCATTCCCATATGTTCCACAGACCGTCTCAACAACATACTAAAATTTCATTGTGATAAAGTCATTTTTACGGTTTAAAGTTATCGTGCAAAAGTACAGTCAGACAAATGGACAGACAGATAGAATAACCAAAGTCATAAACACTTTTAAAAAATATTGGAAAGTGTTAAAAATTATATATTTATTTCCTAAATTATAACTAACAGATAATCAAGACATTGAGAGTAACTTCATGCAAAACTTAAAATGTCAGTATAAGCAAAATTACCTCTTTAAAACTTATTGTAGCCACTTTTGGCTTCCAAAACAGCTGCAATACGATTTGGCACAGAACCAATTAGATCTTGGCATTCCTTCAGTGTAATACGAGTATTGTCCTATTTTCCTTCAACGCTGAGGTTCATTCATAGATTTTGAAATGTCGGAGTAATCTGAAACAATTTTTAATGAAGACTAAATATGTCTTCAGTCGGTTTTAGATCCGCAGACTGTGGAGGCCACTCAAGAACACAAATATTATTATCTTCAATTCATTCATTAGCTACGGTTGAGGTATGCTTTGGATTGTTACCATATTGATACAGAAAGCCCCCTCTTGTTATTTTATGCCACGCCAATGTTGCAAGCACATAATTAACCAATGTTAGAAGCAAATAATTGACCAATGTTGGAAGCAAATAAGTGTCTAATGTTTCTATGTATATAGCTCCAGTCATCCTGTTGGAAATCAGACACATTATTCATAGTCTAGAAGCAGAAATGCACCCCTATATCATTATGCTTCCTCCTCCTAATTTCAATGTAGGTTTCCCACACTTATCATTAATATGTTTTGCTGGTTTATCCGAACTCCAAATTGGTCCATTACATCCATCACGGTTAATTTTTTGTCCCTTCTGAAATTATTACACGCAGCAACATTATTAGACGCAGCAACATTATTACACGCAGTAACATTATTACACGCAGCAGCATTATTACACGCAGCAACATTATTACACGCAGCAACATTATGACACGCAGCAACATTATGACAAGCAGCAACACTATTATCAGCAACAGTCCGATGCTGGTATCTTTTTTGCGAAATCCAGTTGTAGAGACACGTGTCGGTTAGACACTGCATGTTAGTTTGGTTTTTCATCATTTTTGCTACCATATCGTTTTCTGTAAAGTATGCCCCAACTGTTGACATTATAACATCAAAATTTGTTAACTGTTGACATTATATATCAAAATTTGCTAAAGAAGTTTTCACAATTCAGTGCTGTAAATGCCATTTATTTCACTTGCCACAACGTATTGCTTATTAGACACACTTTAAGGCACGCTTCCACCTATTTTTTAGGTTCCAAATGAAAATTTGCATTGTTAGAATATTTCAATTGCTTGCATCAGAACCCTCCCAATTTTCTCATTTTAATTAACCTATTTTTAACGTTGATTTAATTGTAATCCAAACAACAGCAACAATAAAGGGGTTTGCATATGACGTCATAACATCTCAACTGTTAAGTAAACTAGATTTACAAATGAAGTCATAACACCTCGACTGCTAAGTTAACTAGATTTACAAATGACGTCATAACATCTCAACTGCTAAGTTAACTAGATTTGCAAAGTTTTTTCTAAAATTGAAATAACATTGAAAGGATTTTGAGAGTCACTGTAATGAAAAAATATGTTTGTGCGTCTGTGTATGTCATGTGTAGCAGAAAATCAAACAGTCGAACAGCGGCAAAATTTGCTGCAGTTCACAGACAATGCCCCTCAGCAAGATTTTTTTTTAAATTCAAATTCGCTTTTTAGTAATTTATTATTGAAGCACGGATTTGAGCAATTTTCACGCAAATCGGTTCTTTGGCGATCAAATATCTTGTCACAGTATTCGTAGAGCAATCGTAGAGCTTTTTTTCTAATGATCTGTGAAAGATATCCGTAGAACAATTCCTTCATATTTCATTATGTGTTTATAAATACATCGGAATAGGTGTGATTTAGGTTATCTGATTCTTATTATATCACATCCGAAATTAGAAGATTAGCACGTTTCTATTATTTAACAAACATATAGGTATATATTTTCGCATTCTAATGAAAACGCAAATTATTTCAATGGATTTTTTGTGAATTTTCAAACGAAAGCATAAAAATTTAAATTTTCGATTCCGCTGGCGAAGGACTTCATTCTCTAATTCGCCAGTTGCTATACAGTCGGTAATGCAACTAACGTGAAGATATGTCCGTTGCTATGGGAAGCAGGGACGTATTTATCGTAAAAGCGCTGTTGGGTTTTCCGACATTCCGCGTAGACAATGAGGTTAAATGGCAGTAATTTGTCGAGACGGAAAAACAGCTGTTTATCTAACGAAATGGATTTTATTTATCGATTTTCTAACTATGAAATTTTAAAATATATCACTCAAATTATTTTTATATGGAATTATATTATCATTATGAGTGTTGTGATAGAAAATGGCAAAATTCTGATAAATACATTTAATTTTTTTTTTAGTATTACCATTTTTTCATTTGCGATTTGTTCAGCAGTTAATTTTATTTCTAATTTTAAAAAAAACTACGCATTTTAAAAAATGGAATGAATGAATTCGATTAATCCCTGCTTTAAATCCCGGCAACGGTGGTTTATGTTCTAGTCATGTTAAATAATAATAGGTTCAACGTGTTCGTTAAAGTCTGAACATAAGTGTGAACCAACCTATATGCCCTAAAGCAAAGCAATGCAAATCGACAAAAATATTGCTTATTTACATTGCCCCGGTAAATGACTATTCGATGTTTAACACTGACAAAAAGTACGAAACCGGTCTGTGAAAATATAACATGCAAATATCTTCTTTTTCTTCCGATAATGCTAGTATAAGAGATATACCAGTGAAACATTTTCTTGCTTACCATATTATTATATTTTAAAGTGAAGCCTTTTATTGCCTTTTACTGCATATAAGCATATTTGCCGACTAAGCATTAAAATCCAATGGAAGCTATTTATTCAGACTTAATAGCTAGGGCAGCAACTGCCATGTGTTTTAACTTCCTCGGCAAGTGCAATAAATACAAAAGAAAATCTTATGAGAAAAGTTAAATAAAAAAAATACGAGGAGAAGTAAACACAGATACAAGCCCATAAATCATGTGAAAACAATTGTTCTGCAACCTGTTTAATGCATCCTAATGCATGAATGTTGTACCTCACACGCTCTTTATCTTTTAAATTGTTTCTGTTGCACTTCTTTTCTGGTAAAACCTTCTAAAAAGCTTGCAGATAAGTATTAATGGCGCGCATTATAAAAGAACCATCAAAATGTTTACCAAGACAAAGGAATTCCAAAAAGTAGAGACAAAAATGCTTTGTTAAAAAAGATAACAAAAGCTCTTTTCAAATTTAAACGAAAAACTTCATTCAAGGTGTAGTGGAATGCAGGCCTAAAAACATATTGCAGGCCTAAAAACATATAATGATATTTAGTGCCGAAATTTGCTAACCGCAAAATTAAATAATTTCTTGGAATGTCGATAAAGCCAACAAAATTTCAGTTTATTTTGGCAAAGGAAGAACATTTTTCAAAAGGAATAACTGTTGTCTAAGTTCCTTTCTTTGACTCGCAGAAGATCAGTGGTTCGATTCCCTGCTGAGACGTAAGTATCCATATAAGCATAACTGAAAACAAGATACTAGTACTTCTTCAGTCATACATCCGGGATAACGAAAAACCACGGAAATGCTCTCTCCCCCCCCCCCCCCCTCAAAGATAATTTTTACGTTACCAAGCAAAATGTCAATGGATTCAGATTTCAGAATAATAAATTCAGAAATTCACAAAATAATTGTTGTAGAAAATTTGCAAATTAAACTTCCCACTTATGTGTTAATATTTAGATCATTACATATTACTTTCCTTATATACATAATGTATAAGGAAAGTATCGTGTCGGGGTCGAAAATTCGAATTCGAGTTTTCGACGGGAGAGTACCTTTCAAGCATCTCTGATCACGAATCAAACATTTTTGAAGTGATGTCTGTGTGTGTGTGTGTGTGTCAGTGAGACTGTGGAGACGATAACTGACGAACAAATTGACCGATTCGAACGAAATTTGGTACAAAAATCACAATCCGTAAACGCTGGAAGCTTATTGTTTTTATATGCAATTGAATGTTCAGAACCCCCCTAAATTTTTGAGTGAAATTTTGAAAAAATCGTCAAAAAATCAAAACCGCTAATAAAGTTACGCAAATAGACATTTCTTCTGTAATTTTTCATTAGAAAACGATTGACATAAATTTTAGAACGCTAACATGAACCGTTCTCGAGATATTGCACATTTTTCCAAAAAATTATCAAAAAGTTATATAAAATAAAAAATATATTTCCTATTGAGAATAATGTTTACTTTTCATATGTAATACTATGCGATAAATTGGGTGACATCATTCTCGTGGATCTAGCTCGTTCCATTCATGAAAAAAGATACTTTGAGTAATACTTTTGTATTTGAACGCCAATAGTCATTTATCCGCTGAAAGAATAACTTATTTCTCCATCCATAACGCTTGGCGAGATTTTGGCGACGAATTTGGTGGAATGCCGCCAACTTGGCGACATTTTTAGTTGCTGCCAAATTAACAAAAATCTCGCCAAACTGATAGAAATGACGCGAAATCTATGAAAAGGACGACTAATTGACGAAAATTCGATATCATGGAAAGAATATAAGTATCTACTATAAGAATAACATTTTTTTAATCTGTAAACGTAGTAAATTCATTGCATTACATAAGGAAAGTCATGTGTTGCCCACATCAGATTTTTTTTGTTTTGCGATTAACTATTTTCAGAATGAGATTTTGGGACTGTAGTCCAGTTTGCAATATTTAGAAATTCACTCACTTGTTTAGTTGCAGAAAGTTTGCTCTTGAAATGTTTAAATAAGTAATTATACTATAAACAGGGTGATTAAAAGAAGATGGGCCAAACCTTACGAGGTGGTAGTGTACACCAAACCAAGCATTTTTCGTCGTACTTTACCGGGTTGGAAATGAAACGCAAAGGCGTTACAAGACACTTACTCGTTGGGAAGCGGCCTTTCCGCAAACTTAGAAACGTCATTCTGGTTGAAGAATAAAACCACGTATGCAAATTTCATCTGGGGAAGAAGAACCCTTATGCAAATTTTCGTAATACCGAATTTACGGCCTTATCAGTTTGCAGCACTTATTGGCAACTCCAACTTTTGAGAAGCCGATCACCCGAGCTGTCGTGTTTTCAGTTATTTTTGTGGGGATATCTCAAGAGCCTCGTCTATGACACTCCCGTTGAATCTGAGGAGGAACTCGTCACCAAAATTTCGGCAGCTGCTGCCGAAGTGCACGACATGCCTGGTCTTTTCGAGGGAGTTCGCCAATCCTTCCAGCGCCGCTGTGAGACATGCATTCAGGTTGGCGGTCGCTCTTTTGAGCTATTACTGTAATTATTGTTTATTAAATGTCATTTTATAACTTAAAGTCATTCTTCTGTTTACGCCTCACCTCATCGGTTTCACCATTAAGCGTCCACTGCCGCCTGTACGTTTCATTTCCCACCCGGTAAACTATGACGATAAATGCTTGGGCTGGTGTTGCTGTTGTTGTTGTTGTTGAGACCCAGACCGTCCGAACTACCAGAAAGGTGTAAGGTAACTGTTTGGACGGGCGGGAAGTGCCACACAATTTAGACCGGAACCCAGTAGGGGAGGCATCCACAGGGACCGTATCCTCCATTCCCTACCACCAACCACTCGAAAGGACACTTGGTTTGGTGTGTACTACCACCTCGTAAAGTTTTGACCTTCTTTTTTTAATCACCCTGTATATAGTAATATATATGTAAATAGAGTCATTGGAAAACTTGTCTCCACCAAGATCCCATTTGATCCCCCTTCCCCAGGAGAAAAAGTCTTGAAAAACGCACTGCAATACACTACATATTTACGTTTTATTTTTGAAAATCCACTACAGCATACCAGTAGTTTTTGACTGGGGAGGCAGAGCGATTGGTGTTTTAACCTGGAAAAGGATTTTGTATAAGTAAAATTTATATTGGAATTCGCACTTTCAATAAGTTTTATTTTCTTGGTGAGTAAAATAAAATAATTCAACATAAAAATGCTAAGATTGGAGGAAATGCACGATATTTTAAAATATATTACCTATGTAAGATAAATACATACAAAATATAACATTTTAAATATTTTCTTATTTCTAAATTAGTTGAACTTTTACAACCAATTTATTAAATGATGGCTCATAGGGGAGGACACTCTTCCCATTGAATATTCAAGATAACAAAGGCGAGCATCAAGCTAGACGATGTTGTGCATTTTATTCTTGATCTTCCCCACCACCACTACCCCGGAAAACCTTCTACAGGCGCCCATATGTGAAAGAGTGAACTGAAAATTGGTGAGAAATCTGGAACAGTTGAAAATCACTCTAGTCAGCAATGTCCTTAAACAATATTATATATTAATTATTCACAAATATACTGTACTATGAAAACTTAAAAATATCTTATAATTACTATATGCTAGGAATTCGCTAGAAAATTATCAACCACATTCTTTTTTTATCTGAGATTCTCGTGTAACATGGGATTTTTAAAGGGAAATCAGATTTATTCTTTCTAAAACTCCCAAATACGCAAACGGATGCTTCGTAGTCTACTTTGCAAACTACTTAAGTTTAATGGCAGTTATTATTAGTATATTTCTTCGTCTTGTTATTGTTTCAAACTGGGTAAATACTAGGTTATTCGTGAAAATTAACCCCCGCGTCCTACTTCTTTAGTATTACAAATGATGATCATTTTCTAGGAATATTAATTAATAGAATCACTTTTGACACAAAATAGGGGATCCATGCGCCTATCCCGAGAAATATTTTTTTCAAATTCCCCACTCTCACCTACCAATCATTGATGAAACGTCACGTTCCATATCCAATCATTGCCGGTTTACAAAGGGTTGAAAATAGGGAAAGCAATAACCACATTTTTCTGTAAGCTAGCTTCCATGTTAGTTAATCAGCGAAAGAAGAGTTTAACAAATAGGTGGTTGTAATACCACTCTTCTCTTTATAGACCAAGAAGGCTGGATGCTTTCAGATTCTAAGACATTAAAATATGCGTTTTAATGGGAAAAATACTTTGAAACATGTCACTTTAATTAAGCAAAATGTGACAATTTTCTAAATAATACATATACAGGGTGTCCCAAAAACATTGACTGCGACTTTTATTCCTTAAATATTGATCTTAGACTTATATAATAAATTACAAAGTTACGTAAAAAAGGTACAGAACTTTATGAAATCGATAAAAATTTTCAGGAGATTAAATTTGAAGAAATACAAAATTTAAATTTTATACTGTCCCCGTACAAAAACATTTCCAATGAGTAAAATGTGCCCCATACACTAATAAGGTGATGTACAAAATTTCAGCATTTTATCATAAAAAGTCCCATAGATATGTTTAAACAAAGTTGGGTAGGGATTAATCATAAATTAAAATGTAAATGTTTACAGCAAGAGTGCAAATGACGCAACTCAGAAATGCATCATAGGCAAATAATATCTGCCTCTTCAATGGATTTTTGGCATGGATGGAAAACATTTTGAACAAGCTTTGTAATCTTTGTGTAAAGTTATTATTTTTACACAGTGTAGATACTTTTGTACCAATAAATAGAAAAATTATTATTTATTTATGTAATCATTTTTTTCTTTCGTAATTTGTGTATGACCCCTGAAACGCGATCTGCCGACACGATTTCTCTCCTCTGAGAACCCATGTCGATGCATCGAAAAGTGGTTTAAGTCAGTATTTTTGTCTTTTCATATCTCTAGGACTTTTTATGATAAAATACTTAAATTTTGTACATCACCTTATCAGTGTATGGGGCACGTTTTACTCATTGAAAATGCTTTTATACGGGAGCCGTATAAAAATTTAAATTTTATATTTCTTAAATTTAATTCCCTTGAAAATTTTAATCGATTTTATACAATTCTCTACCTTTTTATGCAACTTTGTAATTTATTATATATGTCTAAGATCAATATTTAAGGAATAAAGGCCGAGGTCAATGTTTATGGAACACCCTGTATATTCGCAAAGTTATTTAAAAATTTGTAATAAATAAAGGCATGTTTGAATAACTATTTTAACTAAATTTTAAACAGGGAAGGCTCAGCTTTGTAGCCGCAATAGACGCTACGCCACTGCTGCATATACACAGCTGAGTGGAAACAATTAAATAATCAATAATACATGCATGTGCAAAATTCAAAGGTGTCTAGAGAGCGAGACTCTAATCAAAGCAGAACAAAACGATATCTCCTCTGTAGTTCACATATCCGAAACCAGCTTGTGACGAAGTCGTGGTATGGATAGACCAATTTTCCCAGGCAGAGCAAAGCAAAAACTTCTCTACAGTTCACATAACCTAAACCACCTTGTAACAGAGTCGCACTATAGAACGGCCAATTGCCAATTTTCCCAAGCAGAGCAAAACGAAAACTCATCTACAGTTCACATAACCGAAACCAGCTTGTTGCAAAGTCGTGCTATGAAAAGACCAATTTTTCCAAGCAGAGAAAAGTTAAAACTCCTCTTCTACCTGCTAAGTTATCTAAAATGAAAAAAATATCAAGGAATTCTCCCTTATATATTTATTTGCATGAACTATCTGAAAGGTTCATAGTCGAAATTCCGATGGGAGACGCATTTGTACGACATTTATCACATTGAAGCTACCAAATATATACGAAACACTGGTCCCCCACTGCTCGACGCGTGGTAGCAAGAGTTAAATAAATAATAAAGTAAAAAAGTAACTGCAATAGGACACTTTATTCATTCTTCCATTTGTCGGTTTTAACAGCTAGTCTCTTACGCAGTGAACGATTCTATAACTTTAAACTATGATTTAGAAAACGACATTCAATAAAGTTGAGTTAACTACCGTTAAAATAAAGATATCAATATCTAGACATTTCATATAGGTATCATATAGTGATATTTATCTTTTTAAATATTATGTAAATATTTTTGTTTTCTAAATTAACAACACACCGTTCTAGCCGATAGCATTTGATTGATGTATACTTTTTCAATAACTTTTAACTACTTTCTTCTTCTTCTTCACTGGCGCGACAGCCCCGGGTGGGTCCTGGCTTTCCTTAGAATTCCATTCCATGCCGTCCTGTTCTTGGCCAAGGTTTTCCAATTAATTACCTTTAAAGTTTTCAGATCTTTTTCCAGGCAGTCACACCACCTAAGATTTGGTCTCCCTCCTTTTCGGGTACCAATTGGTCTAGCCAAGAAAATCTTTTTTTGTGGCTCGACTGTCATCCAATCTCATTAAGTGTCCTTCCCATTTAATCCTCTGTATTGCTATAAATTTAATAATATCTGGCTCTTGAAATAATTGTAACCCTCCGAGTTGGTTTTTCTCCAATAATTATCACACTTTATTCCTCCAAATATGCTTCTGAAAATTTTTCCAGGCAGTCACACCACCTAAGATTTGGTCTCCCTCTTTTTCGGGTACCAATTGGTCTAGCCAAGAAAATATTTTTTGTGGCTCGACTGTCATCCAATCTCATTAAGTGTCCTGCCCATTTAATCCTCTGTATTGCTATAAATTTAATAATATCTGGCTCTTTAAATAATTGTAACCCTCCAAGTTGGTTCTTCTCCAATAATTATCACACTTTATTCCTCCAAATATGCTCACGAAATTTTTTTTTCAAATATAGCAAGGATTTCCTTGTCTTTCTGGGTCATTCCCCATGTCTCAGGAGCGTCAGTGAGAACGGGTCTAATCAAACTTTTATAAATGAGTATTTGGTTTTTTCTGCTGATAAAATTAGATTTTAAATATTTTTGTAGTCCAAAAACACATCTGTTAGCAGTTGTAACTCTGTTACGGACCTCTGAAGCTATATTATTTAGTGTGTTCATTACAAAACCTAAATATTTGAAACTGTTAACAGTTTCAAACCTGTACTCTCCTATTTCAAAATAGAGATTATTAAAATTGGTGCATGGCATATATTTGTTTTTATTCTGATTAATAGCAAGATGCATCTTACTTGCCTCAGCTTCCAAAGAAAGGAAAGCTTGCCTAAGTGCTTCCGGGGTTCGTGCGACAATAACAATGTCATCAGCAAATGCAAAGATCTACACAGATTTATTAAAAATTGTTCCGCTATTGTTAATGTTAGAATCTTTTACAATCATTTGAAGGGCAAGATTAAAGAGAAGCCAAGCCAGTGCATCTCCCTGTCTGAGGCCATTTAAAAAAAACAATAGGTTCTGACAGGTTGTTCTGGATTTTAACACTTAGCTTAGTTTCTGTCAAAGTAATAGTGACCAGCTTGATCAGCTTTTCAGGTATGTTAAATTCTCTCATTGATTCCAAAAGTAATTTCCTGTTTGCTGAGTTATAAGCCGTTCTGAAATCTATAAACAAGTAATGGGCTTTAATATCGAATTCCCTTGTTTTTTCCATGATTTGTCTCAAGTTAAAGATCTGTTCTGTTGTTGATCTTCCCCTGCGAAAACCACATTGGTAATCACCAGTAATGCTGTCAGTAAACACAACTAATCTGCTGAAAAGTTTGTTGGAAAATAATTTATAGAAGTTGCAGAGCAGACTGATGCCTCTATAATTTGAGCAATCCAAGATGTCTACTTTTTTATGTATGAGACATATGGTGCCCAATTCCCATTCGTCAGGTAGAATTTCATGGTCTCAAATCAAATGGAAAGGATAGTGAATTTTCTCAACATTTTGGTGTGCTGCATTTTTTATAAGTTCTGTGGGAATGGAGTCAGGGCCTGGTGATTTGTTGTTTTTAAGTTTGTTAATCCCTTCTTTAACTTCCATTAAGGATGGTTGTGGGATAATCTCGTTATTTAAGACAGGAATTAGGTTGACCAAGTTTTCATCCCGTGTGTTACCATTCAACAAATCATCAAAATACTCATTCCATCGGTGAAGAACTTCCCTCCTGTCATTCAAAATTACATTATCTTTGTTTCTACATGCAGTTACTCTAGGTCTAAAATCTTTCCGACCTAGATTTATTTCACGAAAGAAAGCTCTGCTTTCGTTAGATCCCCTCAGATGTTCAACATCTCTAAATCGATCTTCGTGAAAAAGTCTTTTTTTAAGTCGATGAATTTTCTTTTCGTGTCTTCCAGCTTTCCTATATTCCTCCACTGAGGCTCTTGTATGTCGTTTTTGTAGCATACTTTTATATGCCACTACTTTAGTTTGTGATGCCAACATGCATTGATGGTCAAACCAATCTTTTAAATACTTTACATATATTTAAATATTTCTCTGGACCTTCAAAGTAGGAGTTTTATGTATAAAGCACTAGATGTACAGTGGTGCTCAAAAAATTACATTACTTCAAAAAATTCAGTAATTTTCAAAATAAATGTTTAATTTAGCTCAACAAACTCGAACGTTCCATCCTATTTTTAATGCAACATCTCTTATACAGAAATTTCAAATGTCATCGCCTTCTAGTCATTATTACGGGATAGAAGACATTATTCTATGTCATCTGATAAATTTAGCAAATTTATTTTCTTAATTATGATAAACTCGTTATTATTAAATATTTAATAAAATAAGAGTGTCATATATTCATCATTTCTTATTAAATATTTAATACAATAAGAATATGTCACATATTTCTCATTATTTCTGAATATTTCGCACATCGTCGACATTCCTAAATAAATAATGTTTATGGATTACTTAATACCCTCCTCTTCAATGTATTCATGCATATTAAACACTTTAAATGTGACTTTAAATGTGTTACTGCCATCTATCTCCATCAAAGTCATGAAATATGGAGGCGATGCGATTTTTTAAACACCCAAGAAATTTTTTATATATTTTTTTTGAAAAATAATGTCTTGTGAAAGGATGTATAAAATTATAAAAGATTTAGTCTCACCCGCCCGCCTGCAGCACTTGCTCTCTTAATCTTTAAATATCCTCGGGCACATGCGAGTCACGCATCTCTCCCAAATAATATAATTGTTATACGATTGCCTATCGAAACATAATTACTATGCCACTCATCTTACAAAACGCAAATAACTTGTGACAACTTATAAGCCATAAGCCAAACAAAACGTACCTACCCCACAAATAGTGGAACCAACTATATTTCGATTAAAAAATATTAATTCCCCAAAAGGACAGAGATTACAAAGAAATTGTACTACATTTTTCAAGGCAATTTTCATCAATTTGTCCACATCTTTGTCAATTCAACACAATTTTTGTAAGATTGGCGTCATTTTCCTCAATTTAGAGCCTATTTTATTAATTTGGCGACATTTTCATAAATACGGAGACATTTTTCAATGAATAATCGTGCTTCGTTGAATAGTCGCCAAATTTATCAGCAAACGTTACAGTCATTTAGGCGGAGAGATTGACTTTTTGAAGCGAAGTGAATTCGAAACGTAGTTTCCTTAACACCGACTCAAATCTGATTGCGTACGAAAATGTCGATGCCGTAGTAAAATTCAACCGATTCATGCAACATTTTGTGCGTAGCTGGAGTTAATGCTTCAAGTCATGACAAAGCCCGAATTTTGAATTTCGATGCATGTGCTAAGATATCTGAAGTTAAAGATCAGATAATGTTATCTATGCAGAAAAATTAATTTCAAAAATTCGCAAAATCTCCAAACATAATTTTCAATATTTGTTTGGTATAATTTATACAATTGTACAAGTTTCTAGGATGCCTTGTAAATTAATTATTTTAATATTTTATATTTTGGATTTCATATATTGAATGTTTTTATTCAACTTCCATAAAATAAACGTATCAGTTATGAAACATGTAGTCTGAGCTTTAGTTTGGGTTGATGAGAGAGAGCCTACTCTTATATAATAATACCACAACCAGTGTTCTAAGAATTATAGTTGCTCATCAAACATGTTACAGAAAGTTTCAGGGGAATAATCTGTCCGTAATAAGGAATAAGGTTCCTAAGTCATGATAATATATATATATATAAATCTGATGTTGGAAACACATGACTTTCCTCATATAATGCAAGGAATTTACTACTTTTACCGTTAAAAAAAATGTTACTCCTATAGTAGATACTTATATTCTTTTCAAGATATTGAATTTTCTTCAATCGCCATTTTCAATGATTTAGCGTCATTTTTATCTATTTGGCGAGATTTAAAAGTCGCCAAGTTGACGACATTCCGCCAAATTTGTCACCAAATTCTCGCCAAGCGTTATGGATGGAGAAATAAGATATTCTTATACCAGATAAATGACTATTGGCGTTCAAATACAAAAGTATTATTCAAAGTATCTTTTCTCATGAATGGAACGAGCTAGATCCACGAGAATGATGTCACCAAATTTATAGCAGGATATCACATATGAAAAGTGAACATGTTTCCCAACACTTAATATATTTTTTTAATTTATGGGATTTTTTGATAAATTTATTTAAAAAATGTGCAATATCTCGAAAACGAATCATGCTAGCGTTCTAAAGTTTATGTCAATCGTTTACTAAGGAAAAATTACATAAGAAATGTCTATTTGCGTAACTTTATTAAAAGTTTGGATTTTTTGATGATTTTTTCAAAATTTCACTCGAAAATTTAGGGGGATTCTGAACATTCGATTGCATTTTAAAACAATAGGCATCCAGTATTAGCGGATTGTGATTTTTGTACCAAATTTCATTCGAATCGCTCCATTCGTTCGTGAGATATCGTCTCCACAGACTAACTGACACACCCACACACATACTTTCACACACACACACACACAGACATCCCCTCAAAAATGTTTGATTCGTGATCAGGGATGCTTGAAACGTTCTCTCCCGTCGAAAACTCGAATTTGAATTTTCGACTCCTTCGCAATACTTTCCTCCTACATTATGTATATAAGGAAAGTAAAAGGACAAAAATAACGCTTCGGCAGACGGCAATTAGCTGAATATTTCAGAAATGAAGCTAGAATTTTCAAAAACGTCTGTAATTGCGGCTTTTCTGATAATTTGTCAAAATTATCAACACAGCAACTGAAAAAAATGAGCAAAGGTTGAAAATGTTTTACAATGCATGACCAATTCTTGTCCTTATTTGCAAGTAGCAAAATATCTATCTAGTTCATTGCAAAAATATCCATACATAAAACGTCCTATCGATATCAGAATTCACGAATCTCTTTCATAGACATACATACACATGCACATTCAAACACGGACACATCCACATACCCAAACTGAACCTTTTTTTCCGAATACTTTAAATGTATTCCAGAGAATTTATAAACGCAAAATAGTATGAGATAATATCGATATGAGCATTCACTCTACTGTTATCGAATCCCCTTCGCAAACATACGCACATACACACACGTGCATATACACACTGTTATGAAGCATAACACAATGTGCAAACACTATTATTTTCACAGGGCTCGAATCATAAATAAGGGGAAAGAGTAATAACTCAACGTAAATCATAGTTGTTATTGTTGAGACCCAGACCGTCCGACCTACCAGAAAGGTTACCTTACACCTTTCTGGTAGGTAACTTACCTTACACCGGCAGTTCGAATCAGGGGTGATTTCGTCCTTCTCGCCACGCGGAGCCATACAGCTCTAGAAATAGACAAAGTAGTACTAGGAGAAACTCTTTGGACCCTATACACTACAGCTAAGCCGTAGTAAATGTGTGGACTGCAAATGCTAAACGGAATCATAGATATCTCAGTGACTGCGTCACTACACCCGGACGACTATGCACTGGCAGAGTGTTTACGAAAAACGAAACCTGGGCCTTTACGCAGCATGTTACGCGCCTCAGAGGTACTCAACCGCTATCGTTTCTTAAGAATGGTGGTGTATCCAACCGTACTTGATCAGCCGAATCCTACATCAATAGGTAGCGGACGTCGAGAACATCTCACGAACATCAAAATGTGCAGCGAGCTACCCGACGATAAACAGTAGATCCTCGGTGAGTTAAACACCAGCGAATCTTGCCTCTAAACAATCGCTGATGGTGTCCAGTCCTCCGTGAAAGGACCCTACTGAAACCGGGCTGGAAGTATGCCCCATCGTCGATCCCTAAAATAGTACTATATATATATATGGACGTTAGAGGGAATCGCAAGGACAGTGCACTCCTCTCCCGTATGCATATCGGAAGTACGGTGTTGAATAATTACTGTATAGTATTGTAATTAAATGTCAAATTTAAATTTGTATTCAAAACTCTCTCAGTAATTAAGTTTCACAAGTTCAAGTTAGGTAAATTAAGCAATCACAATTTAGATAATATAAGTAACGGATAATTCAGTACACCCAGACGTCAGGTGAGATAGTTGTTTAATATGTAATGTTTTGTATAATTAGTGTACGTAATATATGTGTAATTTTAATAAAAATTAGTGGCCATAAAATCATCTGGGTTTCTTAGTTAAACCAATGTAATGTACTTAATTTTCCTGTCACTACTACAGTCACAGAATCCATTTCTACATTAAGAGTTTGCACTTCGTCCCAATAGATCATTGGTAGAGCGTCGACTGAACAGTTTTCTGAGATCCAGGGTTCGATTCCCGTATAGAGCAGCAAGGTTCTTTACAATGGCGCCAGAACAAATCGACCCTGTAGGTTAGTGCAAAGATGTCGGAGATCTGAAGACCCCAGACAGTACGACTCACATAGTGGGTTTAGAGTAGCTAGCTGCACGGTCAGGAAAGGATACCTCCTGCACTCAAGAGGCACCCAAGGTCTACCATTCCGCCAAACGAACATTTATTTAGATCTAAGATAATAATTGATGAAAAATATTGTGATTAAACAGACAGTTTTACATTATATTTGAACTTGACAAGTACGTCCATTTTTCAAAAATGGGAAAAGGGTTATTGCTAATAGAGATAAAAAGATCATTGAAAAATAAGATTTAGAATGAGGTATAATAATATAATATTAAAATTTACATTAATAGTAACATTAATAGTAAACATTAATAGTAAAATTTAGAAAATATATAAAAGGGAAATATATGAAAAGGAAACAAAAACATGAAAAACAAAAACAGAAATTTAGAATAAAATTTAGAAAAGAAAAATTAGAAAAAATACAAATAAAAAGGATCAAAAGAAAAAGAAAGAACCGAGAAAATAAGAACAGTTAACATAGCTTTTTTTTAAAGAAAAAATGGAGGGAACACAATAAGTTCATATAAGTTAATAAAAATGAAATAGAGGGATTCATTGATCAAAATTAATTGAGAGCAGAACTGAGATTATAAGCTTAAGTCACTTTATTAGACATTTCCATGGCAACAAGAATACACTTTTTAATTTTATCTATTGAAGAGGGATTTGAACGAACTTTGGAGAACGAAATTAGTTTATTAGAGGGGGAGGGTTTGCAGAGATGAAAATTTTTAGAAAAAGGACAATCGAAAATGTAATGGTCAACGTCACCGAATTTATTGCAAATACAGTTAGAGGTGGATTTAATTTTGAAAAAATATAGATAATCAAGAAAGGGGCCATGACCAGTAAGAAAGTAATTGAGGTATTTATTAAAAATAACTTTATTAATAATATGTATATATTATATTATTATATAATTATTATAATATTTATGATATGTCGGAGATCTGAAAGTGACCCTAGTATGACTAGTACGGATTCAGGGGACTCTGGAAATGGAACGCCGATTTCAAATTGAGAGGATAACAATCACACAGGATACTAACCTGGGTGAAAATAGTAATAGCAGGAGGTAAAAGTACCCGAGGTAAAAATAGCAAGAGGTGGTCAGTCAGATTGTCAGTTGCCCGCCAATCTGACATTAGAGGGTGGAGAATGCAGAGTCCGCTTCGACGATAAGAGCTTGCAATTTCGTCCCAGTAGCTCAACGGTAGAGAGTCGGCTGGCCAATTCGGTGATCCAGGGTACGATTCCCGGTTGGGGCATTAAGGCTCTTTACACGAACTCAGAACAAACTGGGGACACTATAGTAAATAGTAGTTGTTTATATATGTGAAATTTTATCACGTCACATACACCATACGTACCATACAGATCCACAAACCCAAACGGAAAGTTTTCCCGATTACTCTTACTCTGAATGTACTCCTGACAATTTAAAAACGCAAAATAGTACAAGATATAAAATTTGCTCTCATTTTGTGTAAACATACTGTAATACACTACACTTGAAAAATGAACTAAAAACACCAAGCATCTTACACACTAAATGAAGAAATTACCTTGCGTTTCATTTCTAAAATATTTCTGCCTTGAATTCCTTAGTAATGTAAAAGAACTCAAAATCGTGCATATTAATCATTTTAATATTCGTGCAAGCACTCGCTTTTCAAATAAGAGCAAACAATTTTCATACGTATTTTCATACGTAAAAAGGCAGAATTATCAAACTGCAGCTGCTGTATTTAAAGTTAGACTTTATTTATGGCGCTGAAATTATATTAAGTAAAAACCATTTTCATTTTGTACAAGTTATTACATATTTAACATACCTTCTTATCCAATGTAATTCTCTTTCAAATTACTGTGATGCTCAAGCAGCTGTTTTATGCATTCCATACAACTTCTATTTACATTTTTGCCTTCTCATACTAATGTATGAAAGAAGAATTTATTTTCCGAGAAATTTTCGAATTTGAGATTTGACGATAAAACATGTTGTGAGACCCCATGAGATTCTGAAAACTTTTGAAAATATGTACAGCTATCTGTGTGAATGTGGGCGTGTATGTTTTTACTTACATGATGTATAAGGAAAGTATTGTGACGGGGTCGAAAATTCGAATTCGAGTTTTCGACGGGAGAGCACGTTTCAAGCTTTCCTGTTCACAAATCAAACATTTTTGAAGTGATGTAACTGTGTGTGTGTGTGTGTGTGTGTGAGTCTGTGGATACGATATCTGACGAACGAATGGACCAATTCGAACGAAATTTAGTAAAAAAATCACAATCCGTAAACACTGGCAGCTTATTGTTTTTATACTCAATCGAATGTCCAGAACCCCCCTAAATTTTCGAGTGAAATTTTGAAAAAATCGTCAAAAAATCAAAAACGCTAATAAAGTTACGCAAATAACCGCTAATAAAGTTACGCAAAGACATTTATTATGTAATTTTTCATTAGAAAACGATTGACATAAATTTCAGAACGCTAACATGAACTGTTCTCCAGATATTGCACATTTTTCAAAAAAATTATCAAAAAGTTATATAAAATAAAAAAAATATTTCCTATTGAGAAACATGTTCACTTTTCATATGTAATACCATGCGATAAATTAGGTGACATCATTCTCGTGGATCTAGCTCGTTCCATTCATGAAAAAATATACTTTGAGTAATACTTTTGTATTTGAACACCAATAATCATTTTTCCAATAGTAAGAATAACTTATTTCTCCGTCCATAACGCTTGGCGAGATTTTGGCGACAAATTTGGCGGAATGTCGCCAACTTGGCGACATTTTTAATTGTTCCCAAATTAACAAAAATCTTGCCAAATGGATAAAAATGACGCAAAATCAATGAAAATGACGACTAATTGAAGAAAAATCAATATCTTGGAAAGAATATAAGTATCTACTATAAGAATAACATTTTTTTTAACTGTAAAAGTAGTAAATTCATTGCATTATATAAGGAAAGTCATGTGTTGCCCACATCAGATTTTTATGTCTGCGTATGACTGCGATCATTTAATGCCGAATACACGCACCTCTGCGAAAGTTTATGTATTGATAGTTATATAATTATTCGATATACAAAATCTAGAGCAAGATATGAAAAAATTGGGTACTCGCATTATAGAAACTCCAATTGTTCGAATTTAAAGATGTTTGCGCCATTATTTCCTACTGGGAAATATGATAATTCCCCATATAATTATATTAATCCAATCTATGCAAGAAAATGATAATTTTAATTACGATACGGATGAAATTATATTAAAATAGGTATTTATTTTAATGGTATTTATTATATTAGCAAAAATCAGCAAAATGTTTCCGGCCTAGCGTTAAACTGGGAGAGTGTTACAATTCAACTCTAAACGCTTATTATAATTCAGCACTAAAACATATGAGTAGATCTTCTGCATTTCTGCTAGAGAGTTAGAGCAATATGTAAAGAAAATCGTATGATGCCCACATCAAATATTTTTTATTGTGCTATGGCGACACTCCTCCAGTGACTTGCACAAAGCCACTAGATCAAGTGATTAGTATAAAACTCTCCATGCCTTCTTCATCTCCAGAGACTCTCTGCCTTGTATGTGACGCATGCGCAACGCCTCTGCGCTGGCTCATAAAAACCAGCCCCAGAACATTATCATCAGCGATCCGGGCATTCGTATTCGGATGACTACGTTCACGCGCGTTATGATGTAGCGCAATGCTATGTAAATACTTGTATATACGTTGCGTTATGTCCCTGTAAATAAACTACTCCTTTTATGATTGCCTCTGTAATAATTAAGATACGGCATCGCACCTTCGCCATAGTGCAAATGATGTATATTCTTTATTTCACTTAGATAAACTGCATGAATTATTTCTGTCATCTACTTTAACTTTTATCTTCTTTTAGGTTTAATTCTTTTTTTCTCATCATTGGAAACTCGTACGGCAATCAGAACAGCATTCTCAGTATTTTCTTTATAGTTCATCCATGTTCGAAGAGCGATAAAGACAAAATTTTATGCAATTTAAAATAAAAATCCTAATACATATGTGACTACCGTTTAGCTTAGATAAGACTGACGGATTTCCACTTGGAGACGGCTATTATTTAAGCTACGTTCCCTTCTATAAAAAAAAATACTCCTTTTAAAGAAACAATGTCATTTATTATACATTAGCATTTTTTACCTTGCAGAAAACTCGCATATTTTATGCATCATCTAAAAAGATGTATTCAGAAACTGGCAACATGTTACAATTCTCGTCTGCTATCAAAATCGATGGGGTTTTTTCTGCTTCGAAAGATCTTGAAATTTCGATGTGTTTTTAAGAAGTTTTTTTACTCTTTAGATTAATGCTTTATAAAGCAAAAATCTGCAAAATCGTGATTGATGTATTTTGCGATGATTCACTTATTTTGATAACAATTGAAGGGATGTAGGATTTTTTTTATTCCTTTTCGATTTAGATTAGATACGAAATTTTGCATTTTTTGCTCCATAAACGAAGCTGCAAACAGGTAATTGCCTTGTGGGTATTAAGCGAGATAGGGCGCATTCAATGTTCCAAATCGAAAAATATATAATTACTTTTTTTATTTTCGTACAACAGTATACAGTATGGGAAAAGTATTGTGACCGGTCAAAAATTCGAATTCAAATTTTTGATAAAAAAGCACGTTTCAAGCGTCCTTGAACTCGAATAGAGCGTTTTTGATCTGCATATGTATGTTATGTATGTATGTGTGTGCGAATGTTAGTATATATGTCCTTGAGTCTGTGGGTGCGATATCTCACGAACAAAGGGAAGTTTCAAATAGAATTTAGTACGATTATTACAAATAATGAATTCTGGAACTCTATTGGTTTCAAATGAACTTTTGAAAAGGTCATTAAAAAATCAAGACACCCATCTCTTCAGCTATCTAATCTCTATAAGTATAGCCCATCTTGTGAAATGGTGTTTCAAACAAAAGGAACATTTTAGAACCCGAAATAGAAAAGAAAAATAAGTGAAAATTCTTAGTAAACCTCACTGCCTCCTCCAAAATTCGATGTTGAATCCATATCAGCCATCATCTTAGTTCCAGCTATAGCAGATTTTCAGAAATAAAAGCTTCAAAAAATTTAGCAAAAACAATAGTTGCCACCAAAATTGTTTGTGCTTCCTATTCTTCCTGTAAAATTTATTAAGAGTTGTTATCTTTGCAGGAAATTATTGAGTCTCCTTAAAGAAAACAATTACTTTTTCTAAAGTTTCCTTCGTCATAAATAACATCTCAAAGAAATATTTTGCAGTGTGTATTTTTGTTTTCTTACATTGTTCATTTCTTTGTTTCTATACCCCTAACAAAAAAGCCTTCCACAGTTCATATCAACAAGTGTTTTATATATTCGATGTAATGTGATATTTCTATAAAGTAAATAACATTTCTAGAGTAGTCGAAGTGGTTAAATTCTTTTCGAAACGTAAATACAAAAAATCTCAATCCCCAGAAAACTTCCGCAGTTCATATCAGCAAGTGTTTTATATATTCAATGGAATGTGATATTTCGATGCAGTACATAATATTTCAAGAATAGTCGAAATGGTTAAATTCTTTTCAAAAAGTAAAAACAAAAGAACTTACCCCACAAAAACTTCCACAGTCCATATCAACAAGTGTGTCATATATTCAATGGAATGTGATATTTCGATGCAGTAAATAACATTTCAAGAATAGTCGAAATGGTTAAATTCTTTTCAAAAAGTAAAAACAAAAGAACTTACCCCACAAAAACTTCCACAGTTCATATCAACAAGTGTGTCATATATTCAATGGAATGTGATATTTCAATGCAATAAATAACATTTCTAGAGTAATCGGAATGGTTAAATTATTTTCAAAAAATAAAAACAAAAAAAACTTACCTACCCCCCCCCCCCCACATAAACTTCCACAGTCCATAACAACAAGTATTATATATATGCAATAGAATGTGATAGTTCGATGAAGTAAATAACATTTCTAGAGTAATCGAAATGGTTAAATTCTTTTCAAAAAGTGAAAACAAAAAAACTTATTCCCAAAAATATATTCCACAGTCCATATCAACAAGTGTTTTATATATTCAATGGAATGGAATATATCGTTGAGGTCAATAACATTTCTAGAGTCTAAATGGTTAAATTCTTTTCAAAACGTAAAAACAATCAAAATACAAAATTATCCCAAATATGCGAACATTTCCCGCCTTCCAATTACAGCAAATCCGACTCTGATTTCAGAATTCCCAAAAGTAAAAATACATCAAGCAATTAAAATGTACCGATACGGTCGGACGAATACTGCTACGGCTTATTAATTAAGAAGCGAGCCCCTGCAAAAGTTATCTCTCGGGAGAAGGGAACTTACAGAAAAAGTTGAAATTTGTAATTTGAAATTAATCAGCTGTTAACTAGATTTGCCGCGATGTAGAAATCGTAGGATCCAAGTTGTTCCGAGATTTAAATATCTTCGAATTTCCTGTTTTAAAGAGATTATGGAAATTAAAATGGAGAAAAATGTTTCTTGCAAAAGTTTTGATTTAAGTTGCAATCTGTAAATCAATAACTTGCAGGTTCAATTTCAGATATAGAAGGAAAGCTTAATAAAGCCCAATAAAAGTCAACCTCCAGCTGAAGGAATCTAGATACATACTAGCTAGTCTAAGTCAATTAATTTTACTTAGAGCTTCTGACCGTCATGCAAAATGGCTCAAAATGGTGGATGCATCAGCTCGTCGCCTCAAAAAGAGAATATAAATATTAAATATTAAACAATAGAATATATATTTTTTAGATTCTTAATGTTTAGATAAACATTTAAAAATTTGATTTTTAAAGTATCTTCTATCATTTGTTATTTCTATAATCTTTAATCAAAAAATGTAAGTAATCGTTTTATGAGCGTAATTTTAGTATAAAATCTAAAGTTTGAAATATTTCTGCTTTAAGGCAGAATTATTCAGAATTTAACAATCTTAATGTAATATTGCGAATTTTATATTTTATATTATTAGATTGTGTCACTTTAAAGCTGATGTGCGTTTAAATGTTCCACCTTAAATACATGTAAAAACCAAATGCTCCACCTTAAATACTGTAAAACTGATAGTTCTATTTTGCGAAAAATTGCCGAAACAACATCATCATAATACTATCCCCTAACAAAATACAATTAATTTCATTTATTAAGCGCAGTTTTATCAATTTCGTGATATTTTTATAGATTTACAAACATTTTTATCAATTAAGTGATATTTTAAAAATTCGCTAAATGTGTTACTAAGTAGGATGGATGGACAAACCGACATATGCTACCAACACATCATTTCAGTACTCTCTTCTAAAAAAACGAATTTAATACATTGATTTGCGTCGTTTTTATCAATTTGGCGACATTTCCGTCAATTTGGCAAAGTTTAAGAAAAGTTGCCAAGTTAGCGATATTCCGCCAAATTTGTAGCTCTGAATTTTCAGATCTGAAGAATAAAACATCCTGATCCCGTTTGTATATATTAATACAAACAATAAAATTGTATTAGAAGATATACCCGTTCTACCCTTTTTCTGTTTCAACAATCGGATAAATGTATTTATTGATAAACATAATATATGAGTTTATTAGCTAAACACAATATAAAAGCTTAAACACTCTTTGTCAAAATAAATGAAAGTGATGTACGCAGTCCGCAAGTAATATAATTAAAAGAAAAATCAAACCGTTCTTTTCTAAAATATTTTTTATATCCATTTATTTATTATTAAAATCGAAAAAATAATAATTAACATTAACAGACAGATTTAATTTAATTGCGTTTCTGAGCAACGTGATATAAGATAGAATCTTCCTCATAAATTGCATTAAATAACCATTTTGGTTTCTTTATACTTTTCATTGTTGAGTAAGTGCTTGTGAAATATAAACCATGGAGATAGATTTTCCTTTTAAATTCATGTTTGAAACAATTTATGCTTTCAGATAGTGACTAATTTGCGCAAAAATCCTCCATCAAACTCAAATAAAGTTTTAATTCACGTTGACGTTTTAAACAAACGATTTTCATCCTTTCCGTTTGGATAAACCACGGAGTTAGAGAGTAGAACTCCTGGGAAAAAGTTCCGTTTTTCATTAATATCTCGACAACTCCTGGTCATAAAAGCCCGAAACTTGGATCAAATTTATGTGAGGATATTTCAAGGCTACCCACAAAATTTCATCAAATTCGGTTCAGACGTTCTCTCGTGATGGTGGGACAAACAGACAGACAGACAAACAGACAGACAGACAGATAGACAGACAGACACACAGACAGGCAGGCAGACAGACAGATTTTCAATTTTATTTATATAGATATCCCTGTTAATGAGAATACAGTATTTGATATTTTCGATAAAAGTTTTATTCTTGTAAACATTTGAGAACCAAATCGACTAATTTGATATAGAGGGTTTAGTGGGGTGAAAAATTCCCGTAAAAAGGCAAGAAAAGACAAAATGATCAGCGTCGCCATAGCTATTGCATAGACAGTTTGACGTTGATTCAAATTTAAAGTAATAAAGATAATCCATAAATAGTCCATAACCTGTTAAAAAGTAAATTAGATATTTGTTAAAAATGAGTATTTTAGTGTTTACAGAGGATGAATATTTTAAAATTCTGGCAGGGTCATGAGTCCTGAGGGAAATATAATCATTTAAGTAATTTTTCTAATTTCTTAATAATAAGTTGTTACAGAAAAAAGAATGAGAAAAGACGATTTTAATTTTGCGTGAAAAAATTCAGCAATTCCTATGAAGCTCATCTTACAGTCCCTTAATTTGTTTACGTTCTGCATGCTACAGAAATTGGGCTTTGCTGCAGGAATAATCAAATTTTAGTAATCATTTAAGATAAAAAATATTGCAATTGAGAACTTTTAAAATTATATTTAGTATTGCATCCATCCTAAAATCACTTTATTTTTGCATATTATCTGTGTATCTAAATTCGCACTAAACTTTGATTATTCTTGCAACGAAACATAATTTCTATAGCATGCAGAACGTAAACAAATCAAGGAATTGTAAGATGAGTTGAATAAGAATTGCTTATTTTTTTCCCTCAAAATTATTTAGCTCTGGAGTCTGGAATATAAGTGATATAAATGAAATATTCATTGATTTTACATAGAGAAGCAGACGATTTACAGCATAGCCACTTTCGATGAAGATTTAAGTTTCCAAATATAACAAATTATTGTAGAACTGTGATAATTTAAAAAATCTGATGTGAGCAGCACATGACTTTCCCTGCAGACTTATATTAACGTTCTCTTTATTTTAATTAAATTTATTTCACTTTTAATTCAATTTTCGTTCTCATTCGATAACCGGACTTATTTTCAAAGGTGGCGTAGGGAAAGTACGAAAAACTAAAATATCTCGAGAACGGCTAGTCCTAGTGTAATGGGGTTGGTCTTATTCTTTTCGTCGTTAAAAATTACGTATTAAATCAGCATTTAATGGATATATTTGAGTATACCCAGTATTTTATTTTAGATTTTGGCAATTTTTGCGGGCCATTTTGCAAAAAAAGGCAGGTTATTTTTTTCTGAATCGTACCAAAATCTAATCAGCACCAGGGTGACCTATACGTGACTCATCTACCGAATTTTGTGAAATTCGGTCCATTTGTTTTTCAGCTACAGTGGATACAAGCTTTTGCGGGCCATTTCACAAAAAAGGCGGGTTCTTTTATTCCGAATCGTACCCAAAACACATCAGCACCAGCCCTGCCCACAAGTGACTTACCTACAAAATTTTGTGAAATTCGGTCCATTAGTTTTTTAGTTAGAGTGGATACAAAATCTGCACAGACAGACAGACACACAGACAGACACACAGACGCACAGACACACAGACACACAGACACACAGACACACAGACACACACACAGACGTCACGCTAAAAATGGTTTTTTCGTATTGTAGAGGCCTCAAAACGTGTAGATCCGTCGAAAACTCGAGTTGCGATTTTCGGCATGATTCCAATACTTTCCCTATACATTACCATGTATTGCAGGGAAAGTAAAAATCTGATGTGGGCAGCACATGACTTTCCCTGCAAACTTATATCCACGTTCTATTTATTTCAATTAAATGTAATTCACTTTTAATTCAAATTTCGTTCTCATTCGGTAACCGGGCTTATTTTCAAAGGTGGCGTAGGGAAAGTACGAAAAACTAAAATATCTCGAGAACGGCTAGTCCTAGTGTAATGGGGTTGGTCTTATTCTTTTCGTCGTTAAACATTACGTATTAAACGGGCATTTAATGGATATATCTAAGTATACCAAGTTCTTTAGTTTAGATTTTGAAGATTTTTGCGGGCCGTTTTGCAAAAAAAGGCAGGTTATTTTTTTCCGAATCGTACCAAAATCTAATCAGCACCAGAGTGACCTATACGTGACTCATCTACCGAATTTTGTGAAATTCGGTTCATTAGTTTTTCAGCTAGAGTGGATACAAGCTTTTGCGGGCCATTTCGCAAAAAAAGGCGGGTTCTTTTATTCCGAATCGTACCCAAAACTAATCAGCACTAGCCCCGGCCACAAGTGACTTACCTACCAAATTTTGTGAAATTCGGTCGATTAGTTTTTTAGTTACAGTGGATACAAAATCTGCACAGACAGACAGACAGACACACAGACAGACAGACAGACAGACACACAGACAGACAGACAGACAGACAGACAGACACACAGACACACGCACAGACGTCACGCTAAAAATGGTTTTTTCGTATTCTAGGGGTCTCGAAACGTGTAGATCCGTCGAAAACTCGAGTTGTGATTTTCGGCATGATTCCAATACTTTCCCTATACATTACCATGTATTGCAGGGAAAGTAAAAATATCAGTGCTGAATGTACCGCATTTTAGAGCTGTTTAAATAAAATTGCATTTCAGTTGGAAAGTGTTTCATAATCAATGCTTTATGCATGATCGATCTTTCTTGTTTTTATTTTATTCTGTCTATGAAAATAATTGAAATCGAGATTTTTACAGGAAAACTTCAACGGCTACGTTTTCTCTAAGAGGTCTTTTTTAAAGGTAATGTACTTTGAAAAAAATTAAGTACATTTGTTCAAAGTACATTACAATTACTCTTTCGATTTATCTGCTGTTTTACTGTGCTTGGCGGTTGTTCAGTGATCGTGTGAGATAGTCATCGAGCTATTTACTGTATACTGTTCCTATTCACGCATTGTTTGTAAATAAACGTGTTTGTTATCTAGAAATTTGGACTCATTCTTTTATCCTGAGCGCACACCCAAGATTTCAGAGGACACTACACCGTAACAATACAGGGTGTATATAAACTGTTTTGACAAAATAAGAGGCGTGATAGTACCCATCAAGACGAACAATATTTATAATGGAACCAACGGTCGCATTCCCCTCTAAGTGTCAGAAAAGAGTAAAATTAAAGTTGAACTTTCAACAGTGAAAATCAGGAGAATTAACGTAATCATAAGTTGCACAATCCCATTTATTTACACCAGAGAAAGACTTAAAGTAGATGTTTAAAGTGACGGCCAAGGGTATCGTTGCACAATTCACACCGGCAAATGAATGATTGGCGCACCCTCTCGAAGACACCTGGTGTCGTGTTTATCCTGTAGATTGCAACAACGCTTCTCGCAACTAGATTTTCTACGGAGTCCACAGGCGTCTCGTCCACCAATGATTTTATGTGCCCCCCCCCCAGAAGAAGAAGTCCAGTGGGTTGAAGTCCGATGAGCGTGGAGGCCAAGCCACTGGTCCACTACGTCCGATCCATCGTCCGGGATATGTGGCATTCAATAAGTGTCGGATGACTAAGAAGTGACTGTAATGTTCTGGAGATGTGATACTTCTCCGGCACGATAGCTATGTCGTCCGAAGTGACGACTTGTGCCTGTTGGGACGTGTTTCGAAGTTGCGACTATCGATGCATCTTGGAGAGTATGATTCAAGGTAGTACACAGGATTGCGCCACTAGTCCGTAGCCGATCTGATTCCCATTAGATAGGTCTGAATGTAGTAATGTAGGATTTAATTGGAGCTGCCAAGCATACGTATTAAGCTAGCTGCAATCCCAGAGGAAGCTTTTGCCTCTAGATGAAATACTGCGCAGGAAGTAAATTACAAAAAAAATGTATGGTTGCTAATGTCACCCTCCTTAGCATGATTATTAACAGTGACAGGGTAGAACTATCAGGTTTTCTTAGGAGATGATCTTTTTGCATTGCAGTTTAAAATTTAGTAGCCAAAATTATACTAGTATAAATCTTAATACTTTAAGAAATTCTATAAGCCATATAAAATGCATCAATATATACGCAGTTTTGAAATATATAACTTTTTCTTAATTCATAAATATACTCAATACCCTAATAAATATAGATTCTATTTTTAAAAGAAACAATATTTGTTGAGGATTCTGACTATAAATTAACTCAAATTACATAAAGTTCACTTAAAATCCAAGCTAAACATCAAATCGCAACATTTCTTACCACTTTGATATTTGGTTACATGTCTTAAAGGCCCAACTAAATATGCAGTGAGATGCGTTTAACGAAGCATGCATTTGAATAAATAAAGTAAATGAATTTCATAGAAGTGTCTTGTGTTTAAATTTCATAATAGCCGTTATCTAAACATTCCTCATCAAATTACTCGAATAGTAGCAAAATACGTGAGGTACGAACTGAGGAATGCTTCTTAGTTTATCAAGTTCGTTCCGACCCAATGATTCGTAATGAACATGATTAGTGACAATGCAGAAATTATCAGGTTTCCGTAGGAGATGAACATTTCGCACTTCATAAGATAATTTAATAATCGATAATTGACTTAAACTTGCAAATATAGATATTTCAAATGACTTTAATTTGTTGCGTTGGGTAGTGAATTACGATTCCTATCTTCCTAAGAATATGCCTTGTTAAATAAACACGTTGTATCATATATCAATAATCTCGAAGTAAAAATTTCAGTAATGCGTCAGAATGTCACAAGGTGTTGGTGTCCAACGGCCCAACCGTGCTGAAAACACCGGTTCTCGTTAGATCACCGAAGTCAGGCAGCACCGGGCGCGGTTAGTACTTGGATGGGTGACTACCTGGGAACACCGCGTGCTGTTGGCACCTTTCAAGCGCGGTAGCCCGGTGGTTTGCGCGCTGGATTTACCCGCTGCCACAACTGCCGCTGTGTTCATACGGAGTAAGGTCACGTTAAGCATGTGGGTCCGTAAGTCCTTCCGAGGGTTGGTAGGGGAAGGAGAGTACGGTCCCTGTGGATGCCTCCCCCACTGGGTTTCGGTCTAAATTGGGTGGCACTTCCCGGCCATCCAAATGGTTACCTTACACCTTCCTGGTAGGTCGGACGGTCTGGGTCTCAACAACAACAAGGTGTTAGTGTATTTATACTTAACAGGTTCAGACACACATAAACGCAAATGAAGGATTCGAGTAGTGAGTGGAAGGTAACCCTATTCGATAAAAAGATGACTAGGAAGAGTCTAGTATTCGGGGTGTGGCCGCAATACGGAGCGAAGTAACAGAATTCCGGGGTAAGCATATAAGCTTTATAAATACGTATCGATGTAAGCATTATCACCAGCCTAGTATATTGTAGTAGCTTATATATTTGTCATTTATTCTGGACGTGTGCAATAAGAATCAGTATCTATGTTATCCGTTGCTTTAAATAGCAAGCTGCTGCACAGTCTGTGAAGTCCAAAATAAACTGAGTTATATTTTAAATAATGCCGTCCTGTGTTATTGCCCTTGGACCGAAAGGTTCAAGTTCTCTAAATTTGACTTAAGTCGCTTTTGACAGATTAAGTAAAAATCCTCTACAGTGCTAAAGAGGGTAAAGAGACATTTAGGTATTTACAATGTGAACAGCGATACAAATAACAGTCTGGTGGGCATTGATATTGACACTAGTTTAGCCAGAAATTTGTAACGGAAATATAAAAAAAAACAGTTTGCTCTTACAAATGATGACCACAAGCCTGAATCAGAATAGTTGATTAATTTCGGACGCCACATTGAACCGACGGACGAACCAATCAAATGAAGAAAATGGTTCACAAATCCCCTAACTGTGAGCCAATCAGGGCAAGAAGGTTTGTCCAAAACAAAAGTATTGCGGCTGAATTGTCTAAATGTGTCACATATGTGATAATTATTCTGTAAAGTGAAGAAGTGTGGACAAAAAGTTGATCAGAATTAAAGATGACTGGGAGCACAGGTAAACCTTTGAGTTTCCAAACATGCTGCGATGCAAATAATGAAGAGACTGGCCGCTCCAGGTCGAGCAAATAAATAATTAGATCAATATTTATATTTTACATCTAGTCATCATATTAAGAAAATTCAGAAATATTTAAAATCACTATCTCTTCCTCAACACTTGGCGTAAATGCCATGATTGTGATTAAACTCATTTAATATAAATATCACAAGTATTAACGTTCGTATGTAATAAATAATTTCTTTCTCTAAAAAGGTGTATTCATTCCATCAAAATGAATCTATCTTTTATTACAGACGCACGCAAGTATTTCGCTGCAGAAAATCAATAGTGGATCTTTACGGACACGCTCGCTTTAAACAACGCAATATGCGGCATAAATGGTAAGATAATTTATATGCATCAAATATGTATCATTTTTATCTTATATGTATCATCTTTTTCTAATTCACCATAACAAGTTATGAATATCTTTGCAAAATAAATATTTAATAAATAATAATTGTTACGAAGCATTTCCATATTTTTTAATACGCAACCCTGGGAGGAAAAAGGGCAATTGTAATGTACTTGAAATGTATGTAACGGTTTTGTATTATGTATATAGCTATGCCTCTGCACAAGACGAAATTGGGATTTTTGGCTCCTTTGGTTTGTATGCGCATTTGACATGGATTATAAATATTCAGAGAATTAATTGCAGCAAAATGTCAAAGTTGAGCTACAAATCTCTGAAAATTTATAGCCCTGTCAGGTGTGGCTCAAGTCGGGGTCCGGTCCTTGGACCACCCGGTTTGTAGAAGCCCTCCTGTTCTTGAATTTCAATGGAGCGCATAAAAAATGAGCGTCTCTTCGCAAACTAATGGTGCGAGGCAAATTGGACCGCCTTGTTTTTTTGGCGCTTGGGAAACAGCAAATGGGAAATGGGGGACTTCCTCCCTAATTTTTCGTTCTCCTCGTTTTTAAAATTTATGGAAGTTTTTTAGTAAAATGTAAAATTCAGATGCCTTTCTGATCTCGAGAGAATAGCACTCCAAGTGCGTGGCACTTGTGGGTTTTTTTTTATGAAACCCGATCCGGCATGCACTTTGTTGCATTTCAGGCACGGTATCCGTGGCCCCTATCTAGGGCGACCAATGCTTTCTGCTAGGATCCGACGTCGTGTGTCCGGTGATGTATGGCGACTCGTAGCCAAACGAGCCAGAGCCTAATTCAACGCGAAGGCGCAATTCTTCGGGCGGTGGCGACCAGTGAAGTAAAGAAGTCGTCATTTTTTTGGTATCGCAGTGCAACACAGCTCTGCCTCTAAACGGCGTGGTGTGGGACCTTTGCTCCCTTAGCTACATTCAAACCGTGACAACTGTGATACTGCATGGACGGAGTGTTTGCGGAACATCAATCTCTGGCTCCTATGCAGCAGACGAACGTCAACTGGGTGTCATCGAATGGATTTAGTGAGGTCCGTGGCAGATAATTTCTACTGAGCTGAGATTGCTCTTGACCTTCCGGTAGCGCCGGTACGCGAGTTCTAAGGAAACGCTGGGCGTAATTCAAAGTTAAGAGGAGGAGAGTTGAAGTGGACAGTGTGCCCATCTCCGGAATAATCCTTTTCTGGACTATCGTCACCTGTTTAACCTCAACCGAGCTGATCCGACTGACAGTGATAATTATGAAATGCCCAATACTGAACTAGCCATCCAAATGATATTGCCACCCATTTTCCAATGTGCAGAGGGGTTGCTACCAACACCCATTTGAGTGCCATTTTTTCTGTAATGAAGGTATGGTGAATTATATTTGATTTTAAATGTTCTATAAGTAATGTGTAACAGTATTTTGATGTGATCTCCAGTGTTTAAGGGTAACTTCAAGCTTCATGGGAAATTTACCCAATGAACTTTTAAAGTTTTTAAATGCAAGTTTTAGAAAATTTTAAAAAAATATAAATTAGTTGTAAATTTAACTGTACACCCCCGAGGTCAAGCTGGGTAATTGGGAAGTAATTGTAATTGTGTATATTTGTTATTAGTGTTCATTGAGATTTCATGTATTCTTTTAATAAATTGTTAAGTGGCCACAAAAAAGAAGTGAGTCTTTAATTAGGGAATGCAATGTACTTAGGTCCAATCGGACCCCACTATACGAAACGCCGTTGAGCTGAGTGAAACTATTGGGGAGTAATATATAGTGTATTTATATGTTATATTTTTGTATTTATGCGTAAAATTCACCTCACCACAATAATAATTAAAAATTAAATGTAATAAATATTTAATTCTGGAATACCCGTTCTCATCATACTGTTCCAGACAAGATAACCGAATGACTTTCAATAGCTGTGTTCTGGCGAGGAACTAGACGCCACACAATAATTCACGATGTGCAATTGATGTTTTTATGTTATCACCATTCTGCCATTTCGATCTTTTTTGGATACAGTTTCAAAGAAGTATAACAATCACATATAAACCTGTTTCCCTAAGGTTAAAAACACTGTCGATGCATGCCTACAGGCAGGATGTCACTATATCGGGCAGCAACACCAGATGTACGATCGGCTGTTCTGGCAGTCAGATAAAGGCCTGTATAGACATCTAGTATTGCAAAATCAAAAGTTCATGCGAGAGATATTTATGCGTAAATATCAGGAAACATGTGTTTTGAATGCGAGTTTTAAAGAAAATCGTATGAAAAACACGTCAAGTCGTTAAAACTTTTAAAGATAAAGACTATCAAAATTGGTGATCATTAAAATGTCCATCCATGACGTACATGAAAATTACATAACCAGACAGCTTTCGGACATTATTATGTCCTTCATCAGTGGCAAAATAAAGAAATCTGATGTGGGCAGCACATGACTTCCTCTACAGACTCAAATTCATATTTTCTTTATTTCTTTAATAATTCGTTAGATTGAGTTTAATTGCACCAAATAACACTAAATTTGCCTTTTTAATTCAATTTTTGTTTTTATTTGGTACTTGGACATTTTTCCGAAATCGGCGTAACAAAAATGCAAGAAATCTCAAATATCTTGAGAACGGTTAGTCCTAAAGCATAATGGAGTGTGTTATATTCTTTTCCTCGTCAAAAATTGGGTATAAAACAAGAATTTAATTGATACATTTGATCATACGTAATCTTTTTTTTAGATTTTGGCAATTTTTGCTAGCCATTTCGTAAAAAATGGCAGGTTGCTCTTTTCCGAATTGCACCAAAATCTAATCAACACCAGAGTATCCCACAAGTAACTTATCTACCAAATTTTGTGAAATTTGGTCAATTAGTATTTTAGCTAGGGTGGATAAATGAAACTTTTACGGGCCATTTCGTAAAAAAAGGCCGGTTGTTCTTCTCCGAATCATACCAAACTCTAATCAGCACCAGAGTATTTTACAAGTAACTTATCCACCAAATTTTGCGAAATTTGGTCAATTACTGTTTTAGCTAGAGTGGATACATGAAAATTTTACGGGCCATTCCGCAAAAAAAGGCAGGTTCTATTTTTACGAATCCTACCAAAATCTAATCAGCACCAGGGTCTCACCCAAGTGACTTACCTACCAAATTTTATGAAATTCGATCCAGTAGTTTTTTAGTTAGAGTGGATATATACAGTGCACAGACACACACACACAGGCGTCACGCTAAAAATAGTTTTTTTTTTGTATTCTAGAGGTCTCGAAATGTGTAGATCCGTCTAAAACTCGAGTTGTGATTTTCGGCATGAATCCAATACTTTCCCTATACATTACCATGTACTGCAAGGAAAGTAAAATACGTGACGAATATGAGCTTAAATATACCACAGCCGCAAAAGGCCACAAACGCGAGACAAAATTTGCATATTAATCATTTTTAACACATTCCAACATAGTTGTAAGGTATTTATGAATTCATTCTGTCTATCTGTCTATCTGTCTGTCCGTTCTCTCTATAACTGCCGTAAAAATGGCTTTATCAAAATGAAATTTTAGTATGTTGCTGAGACGGTTTTTGGGACACATGGGAATGTAAAAGAATAATATCACCCAATTAGTTTTGGATTTAACCTGGGTTGAAAAGTGAAATACATTGAATCCTATGGGACCTAATTTTTCAAACAGTTTTTAAGTGAAGTTAAAGTTCACAAGTTGCTTCGAAAGTTTTAGAAAATATTCAAATCATGACGTAAAATGTGTCGAAAGCCCAGACCAACCGACTCGTCCGAAGACGTAAAATGTGTAAAAAATTTCATCAAAATATGTTAAGTAGTCTTATAAGTAAAAATAAAAATTATAATTACACCCATGCTATATGAAGAGATGAAGTGACTCAATGCAAAATAAAATATGGCATCCATTTTTTTTTCGCTCTTTGAAAATTGTGATTTTTAAAGAATGTTAATTTTTACTTTCCTTACATACATAATGTATAAGGAAAGTATTGTGACGGGGTCGAAAATTCGAAATCGAGTTTTCGACGGCAGAGCACGTTTCAAGCATCCCTGATCACGAATCGAACATTTTTGAGGTGATGTGTGTGTGTGTGTGTGTGTGTGTCAGTGAGTCTGTGGAGAAGATAACTCACGAACGAATGGATCGATTCGAATGAAATTTGGTGCAAAAATCGCAATCCATACATACTGGAAGCCTATTGTTTGAAAACATAATCGAATGTTCAGAATCCCCCTAAATGTTCGAGTGGAATTTTGAAGAAATCATTAAAAAATCAAAACCTTTAATAAAGTTACGCAAATAGACATTTCTTATGTAATTTTTCCTTAGAAAACGATTGACATAATATGAACCGTTGACGCTAGAATGAACCGTTCTCGAGATATTCCGCATTTTTCAAATAAATTAATCAAAAAAATCCCATAAATTAAAAAAAAATATTATATAAAATTAAATATTATATAAAGTCATATAAAATTAAAAAAATACATATGCCCTATTGAGAAACATGTTTACTTTTCATTTGTAATATCATGCGATAAATTGGGTGACATCATTCTCATAAATCTAACTAGTTTCATTCACGAGAAAAGATACTTTGAGTAATACTTTTGTATTTGAACGCCAATACCCATTTATCTGCTATAAGAATAACTTATTTCTTTGTCTATAACGCTTGACGAGATTTTGGGGTCGAATTTAGCGGAATGTCGCCAACTTGGAGACATTTTTAAATGTTGCCAAATTAACGAAAATCTCGCCAAATGGATAAAAATGACGCTAAATCAATGAAAATGGCAACTAATTGAAGAAAATTCAATATCTTGGAAAGAATATAAGTATCTACTATAAGAATAACATTTTTTAACTGTAAAAGTTGTAAATTCATTGCATTATATAAGGAAAGTCATGTATTGCCCACATCAGATTTTAATATTTAATGTTGAATTCGTCCTAAAACAGCTTTATTTTTCATATTATCTGTGTATCTACTATTTAAATACTGTGCCTACGCAATTACAATATTTTTTACTTTAAATGATCGCTAAAATTTTATTATTTCTACTAATTAACTTTGATTAACTTCTACTAATTAACTTTGATAATCTAAACTTTGATTATTTCTACAAAAACTAATTTCTATAGCATGCAGAATGTAAATAAATCAAGCTATTGTAAGATGGGTTATATAAGAATTGCAGAATTTTTTTAATGCAAAATTATTTAGCCCTGCAGTCAGGAATATAAGTGATATGAATGAAATATTCATTGATTTTATATGGGGAAGCAGGTGAGTTTATAGCTTTGACGTTTTTGACAAAGTTTCCAAGTTTAATAAATTATTACTTTCCTTATATACATAATGTATAAGGAAAGTATTGTGACGGGGTCGAAAATTCGAATTCGAGTTTTCGAAGGGAGAGCACGTTTCAAGCATCCCTGATCACTAATCAAACATTTTTGAGATGATGTCTGTGTGTGTGTGTGTGTGTGTGTGTGTGTGTGTGTGTGTGTGTGTGTGTGTGTGTGTGTGTGTGTGTGAGAGAGAGAAAGTATGTGTGCATGTGTGTGTGTCTGTGTGAGAGAGAGAAAGTATGTGTGCATGTGTGTGTGTGTGTGTGTGTCAGTGAGACTGTGGAGACGATATCTCACGAACGAATGGAGCGATTCGAATGAAATTTGGTATAAAAATCACAATCCGTGAATACTGGAAGTCTATTGTTTTTAAACGTAATCGAACATACAGAACCCCCCCCCCCTAAATTTTCGAGTCAAGTTTGGAAAAAATCATTAAAATCATTAAAATCAAAACCTTTAATAAAGTTTTACAAATAGATATTTGTTATGTAATTTTTCCTTAGAAAACGATTGACATAAACTTTAGAGCGCTAGCATGAACCGTTCTTGAGATATTGCACATTTTTCAAATAAATGTATCAAAAAGTCCCATAAATTAAAAAAAAATATTAACTGTTGAGAAACATGTTCACTTTTCATATGTAATATCGTGCGATAAATAGGGTGACATCATTCTCGTGGATCTAGCTCGTTCCATTCATCAGAAAAGATACTTTGAGTAATACTTTTGTATTTGAACGCCAATAGTCATTTATCTGCTATAAGAATAACTTATTTCTCCGTCCATAACGCTGGGCGAGATTTTAGCGATAAATTTTGGGCGGACTGTCGCCAACTTGGCGAAATTTTTAAATGTTGCCGAATTAACGAAAATCTCGCCAAATGGATAAAATTGAAGCTAAATCAATGAAAATGACGACTCATTGACGAAAATTCAATATCTTGGAAAGAATATAAGTATCTACAATAAGAAAAACCTATTTTTTTTACTGTAAAAGTAGTAAATTCATTGCATTATATAAGGAAAGTTATGTGTTGCCCACATTAGATTTTTTACTTTGCCACTGATGAAGGACATAATAATGTCCAAAAGCGCTTTGGTTATGTAACTTTTATGTACGTCATGGATAGATATTTTATTAAGGACATTCTAATAATAGATACTTTGATGATAGATAAAACTCTATCTTTAGAGTTTTAATGAGTTGAACTGTACGTTTCCGGCTCAAAGCATTTCTGGGAGTCGCTATAACATTCCCCTTCTCTTTGAAGTGTTAACTGACACGTTCACATTGGAACAGAACTTGGCACAATTACACACTTTGTTTTCTTCAAAATAGCCCACACAAATCGACGAAAGCGGAGAAAGAAAATATTAAGTGCTTAAATATATTAATTAAGCGTCTATTTATTTACTATTGTATATCCAAAGGAATTGAATGCGCTGAGATAAACCATTTTCGGATTATTATACTTTTTTTACTTTCTTATACGTGGTATTAGAAAGTTTCGTATACGTAGTATTAGAAATTTTTGGAGTGATGTCCGTCTGTCTGTCTGTCTGTTTGTGATCGATTTCTTGTTCAGACGATATAGGTCACAAATATTAATAAAATTTCACAAAACTTCATACCCGACTTTGTTATCAAAAAATCTAGAACTGGTTAGACTGTTTTTAATTTGTGCGAAAACTTCGAAATTTATTTGAAATTTTATATTTCGTTAGCAACATAGGACAAAATTTGATATAATCAGGCATAAAATTTGTGGAGGCAGGAGGCAATTATGAAATTTTGAGATTTATGACTAGTTACAACGAAACAAAGTGCAGACTTGTAGGCGCCATTTTATGACAGTCTTGGCCCGGAAGGTCATGACTCCAAAAAATTAATTTCACGTATATTTCAGGTGTGGTTTGGGCAAAAATCTCCTAGAGGCCAAGGCTTAAACCAAGCATCATTGGAAAATCAGGTAGTCAATGAAGAAATGTTGATTCATCGCACTGAGGAGCAACCAATGGGAGATACGGGGGGTGTATCTGGACCTCAGGCAAAAGGATGTGGCAACAAGGAAAGAATTCAATAGATATTCAAGCAATGAATGTCCAAGAATGCGTTTCATAAGAATGATTGTCCAGAAGCGTTAAGATATTCAACATAAATAATTATCCAAAATTTTAATAGAGTCGTGTTTTCAAGCAGTGTAGTGGTTAAGTTAAAATTCGAGAGTGTGTTAGAAAAGTGAATGCTGACTCCAAAATATCAGGAAAAGAAACGGCCAATATTCCAAACATGCTGAGCAACAACCCGACAAACAGATATATGTACCAATCGGCGTATATACGAGTATTAGTTCAATTAATGATTTTGTAACATTTTAAGAACTGGTCTCACACTGTGCATTTTTTCTTCCTTAAACGTTTATTAAAATTAATGTACTTCTAATCATAATTATAATATGTGTGAATAAATAATAAGTTATTTCAAAAGTTTAAAATGTGCAATCTAATGTGTAGTACTTCAATTAATGATTATATTTCAGAAACTCGTGCAAAAAGTTAAATGATGGGTTTTAGCGGCTTTTCCTAATTATGCGCTTTATGTTACTTTTCTATCACCACAAAAGGCGTAATGATCACGAGACTACCTACAACAGACAGCAGATTTTTCTAACTTAAAATCTAGAAGTATCCATTGAGAATCATCAATATAATTTATATTTATGAAATATTAAAAACGTATTCCAATCCTTTATGAAAAATACGTAACCGAAACCAGCTACGCAAATCTCCTATCAGATGAAACATAACCGTGATATATCAAGCAAGAGGAATGAACAGTAGCTGGCAATGATCAGATTACTTGCCTCAGCGATTCTTTTCAGAATATAGATTTCTTTGGAAGAACGAATAGATTTGATTTTCAAAGAGTGCTTTAGGAAACATATAAGGGAATAGTTATACTAAGTACATTTCATCTTTAAGTGATTCAATTACCATAAAAGATTAAACGCGAAAGATTTGTTATGCCGTACTTACTGCGCTTTCCAAATGTTAAAGTGATTCAGAGGTTTCAAATAACGCTGAAATACTCATTAAATTTTATTTATTTTTATTTTGGGATTTCAGTAAATCGTAACAATAAAATATACAGTCATATAGTTTATTTAAACCCTTAGTAATGTCACGATGTATCCTCTGTAATCGTGGGTGTACGCTTAGGAAAAATAATCTGTAGAATTTCTGGATGACTAACACGTTTGTTCACAAGCATGGTTCAAACAGGAACAATATACTGTCAAACAGTACTTAAATGCTCCACTAATTTCACAAAACAGCCTATACTGTTCTCAAAACATCGACAAATGTAGCAACTTAATGTAGCTCGTATCACGTCAACTGCTCTCCAACTCAAGGGTGACTCCTTTTATAGACTCTCTCTGTAGAAACTTTTGGAAATATCTCATATCTTGTAGTATGTTCGTTATTTCGAAATGAGTCTCAAACCATCGGAAAGTCATCAAATATCACCAAATTGGCGATAAATCTCCAAATCTGATAACCACTCTTCGAACATATGACAACCCTAGATTTACGTCACACAAAAAGATATCTGTACGGGTGCTTTCTCCGTCTAATTTTCAAAAGAGACTCCAGTAAGCAAAGCACTTTGCACGCTCGTAACAGTAAAATATCTAAAATATTTTGAAACTATAACATGAACTCGGCACGTTGCTAATGATATAGATGATATACGCATTCTTAAAGCATCGTAACTGATATTTTATACGACAAACCTTCTAAAAATTGAAATTCCACCTTGCGGAGTTTTAGAGTTAGTTAAGTTTTACTGCTGAAATGACAATGTTATAGAATACAAAGCACAGAAACTGCTATGTAAATCTACTTGATTTAGATTAAAGATTTACTAAAATCTCTTTCGGTCATGGATATTATTCTTCTCTTTCAATACTTCAATGAATTAACTGTAATCTTAATTTAACTGGTTGTTGCTCATTTAACTGGTTTATTTAACTTAATTTAACTGGTAAACTTAATTTAACTGGTTGTTGCTCAACTCGACTTTCTCATACCAGAATCCATTTTTAAGTAGCATTTTTTTTTTAAATTTTACAAGAAAAAATTTGAAAAATCGGTATCGTATGTCCAAATAGCTGCAATTATAGCGTATTACCCTTTACTTTAAAGGACTTCAAAAATATTACTTTCCCTGCAATACATGGTAATGCATAGGGAAAGTATTGGAATCATGTCGAAAATCGCAACTCGAGTTTTCGACGGATCTACACGTTTCGAGACCTCTAGAATACGAAAAAACTATTTTTAACGTGACGTCTGTGTGTGTGTGTGTCTGTCTGTGTGTATGTCTGTCTGTGTGTTTGTGCAATGTATGTATCCACTCTAACTCAAAAACTAATGGACCGAATTTCATAAAATTTGGTAGATCACTTGGATGTGACCCTGGTGCTGATTAGTTTTTGGTATGATTCGTAAAAACAAAACCCGCCTTTTTTTGCGAAATGTCCGTATAAATTTCATTTATCCGCTCTAGCTAGAATACTAATTGACCAAATTTCACAAAATTTGGTAGATAAATTATTTCTTGAATACTCTGGTGCTGATTACAATTTGGTACGATGCGAAAAAGAAGAACCCGCCTTTTTTACGAAATGGCCTGCAAAAATTTCATGTATGCACCCTAGCTAAAATACTAATTGACTAATTTTCACAAAATTTGGTAGATACGTTACTTGTAAGACACTCTGATGCTGATTTGATTATTTTATTTTGGTACAATTCGAAAAAGAACAACAACCTGCGTTTTTGTACGAAATGGCCCTCAAAAATCACCAAAATCTAAAAAAAAAAAAAAGTATGCTGAAATCTATGGATTAAATTCTTATTTTATACGCAATTTTTGACGAGGGAAATAACACACTCCATTATACCTTAGGACTAACGGTTCTCAAAATATTTGAGATCTCTTGCATTTTTGTTACGCCACTATCGGAAAAATGTCCAATTACCAAATAAAAACAAAAATTGAATTAAAAGTGCAAATTTAGTGCAATTAAACTCAATCTAATGAATTATTAAAGAAATAAAGAAAATATAAATTTAAGTCTGCAGGGAAAGTCATGTGCTATCCACATCAGATTTTTTCCATTGTTACCATATTTAGCAATGTTCACCCTCGGGGGATAACTTGCCCCCTCCCTTGGGGGGCTAATGACGTTACCAACAAAAATTTGTGTCGTGGGTAGTTTTCTCAACAATGATTGAAACTTGTAAGTCTTGTGATCCTTGAGCCATAAATAACCCCTTTTATGTATGATTAAGTCAAATGTTGTCCTATGCTACCATGTTAAAAAATATAAAATATCGAATCAATTTCGAAGTTTCCACTCAAATTTAAAAAATTGCTACCTAATTCTAGATTGTAGATTCTAAATAACAAAGCCAGATACAAAATTTTGTGAAAATCCATTAATATTTGTGGCAGCTATCGTTTACACAAGAAATCGACAACAGACATTCAGGAAGACAGACAGATTGTTATCATTCCAAAAATAATCAAAACGTGTTCAGGAAGTCCAAGAACATATAGTGGCCTTTAAATCTCGAATTCGAAAATTTTCCTGAAGACCAAAACTGTCTCTATACTATATTACATAGTATGAAAAGGTAAAAATTAAGTTTGATATTCTTTGCCCGCATGAACTGCTTAGTGTAATTGAAAGTGAAATTCCATTTGCAAGTCATGAAACTGAAAATCACAATCTCATGCGTGAAGTAAATAGTTCATTGTAGAGAAAGTCGAGTTAATCTGTACTTTAAATAGGTATTTGTTAAATATCTTAGCAAGGAAATCCAAGTTAGTTTTTCATTTTTTTTTTAAATTTAGAAAATTTCCATTACGTGTTCAAATTTTCTATCCATAATTGATATCCCATTTATAACTGCGCAAAAAAGTGGTTTCGTATTTTTCATTCAGAACTAATAGTTTTCGAACTATTTCCTACTATATATTGTTTTTTAGTGTTCCTCAATTAAATTCTTATTTGCATTCTTTGTGGTTCATTCTGCGATCATGATATATAATCTTCAAAATGCCACGAAATGTAATGTATGAAATTTTATTTGTTTAAAATATGTTATTCCTTAAGTAGCACTTGTTATGCATTCTTGGTCAATATTTAGACGTTTATTTTAGCCAGGTTCCTTGGTAACTAATCAAATATTTTTATTAGTACTTATAAGTACTGATATCTAGGTGACTTTGTATTATTGCATAGTGTTAAAATTAAATTGGCTTGCACCATAGCTACTTTCATGGTAATTTCAATGCTTTGTTAAATAAATGCATGTTAGTGAACAAAAGTTTGTACAATTAAGGGTTTTTAAGAATTTATGCAGAAATACATATATTTATATTCATTTCACATGTTCTAAATTTGTTTGAGAGATGAAGATGGCAATAATAGAATATAACTACAACAATATAAGCATTATCACAAACATTTACAGAGAGACTTGCACCCCATGAAACTAGCATAATGATTGGCTTGTCTAATATTTGTGACTCGTTATTTTCAGAAGCGCGGCCTTCCTTACTACGTACTTAGAAAATGTTGTCTGAGTCGAAGTCAAAACTGCACCTCATGAATTGCACTCAGACATGCTAACTTACTTGCACCACTTTGACCCTGTAAAAAACATTACTAGAATTATCATAGAATTATCCTATTCCTCACTATTGCTCCTATGTAATAGAGTTTCGATTATCCGAGTCCAGGTCATCCGGAGTTTGGTGTTATCCAAGATAGCTCTTAATTTCACTGACTTATCACTTTTTTTGATAATGTTGAAACCTCAACTGTTGTGAAATCCTATTCTTTTTTCAGTAAAACCGAAGAAGAAAATGATGATAATGAATATAATCTTCCTCTCATAAAACAAATGAAAATTTCTGAAAAATGAGAGAGTAAAGAAGAGGATGATGTGTGTCCACAATAAGGCTCAAGAATTTTGCATACGAAAGGCCTAAATACGATTAAGATAGTAATGCGATATATCGAACATCAGGATGAGAGTACACCAAGTGTGTACAGTATGTATAAAGCGAGTAAACATGTGATTACGTATGCATTTATTGTACATATCTTTTCTTTTATGATACATCTTTCCTTAATGGAAGGAATAGGGAGATGTACAGTGCAGTATACGAATATTTTTCCATGTTAGCCAAGTGTGACCAGATCCAAGCTGTTCTGTGTCCAAATTAGCTGAGTTAATCGGGACTCTACAGTATTTGCGTTTGAGTTCCATTGTAAAGTATTTGATCTTATTTTGTCGCTGAAAACACAATCTCCCCAAAGCGGGTCTGACTGGATTTCGTCCACTCTGTGCGCAGCTCTCACTATAATAGCATTATCTTGCTAGTGGTGCGACAACACCAATCATCGATTTAGCAAAGAAAGAGAAAAATGTTTCGCTTCCTTCCGAGGTGACCAATGTAGGAAAAACGCATTGAACTAAAGACGCTTTGAATCAAACACTGCCGCATAAAGATGCATTGAGTAAGTAACATTTCATGTATCAACACCTTGAGCTAAAGATGACTGCAGCTTCAGACTTGTAATACAGCTTTATGAGCGTTCGATCCACTAGAACTACCGTACATGTTCTGCAAATACAAAACAAGATAAACTCAACTTTATAAGATAATAGCCCACTATATATGCGTTTGGGTGCCAGAGTAAAGTAGTATAAGATATAATTTTTGAAACACCGACGTGGTTGTCGAGTGGTCAAGGCAAGCGTTTCCGTAGCAATCACTCGACCGCCACGTTGTGGGTTCGAGCCCCACGTATGGCATGGATGTTTGTGTTATGGGCACAATGTGATCCGCCCCCCTCTGGTGTGCCAGGGGCAACGTCAATGGACGGCTAAATGGTTCACACTCTGGCCGCTGTAATAAAGGCGAATGACGAAGGTCAAAGTGCCTGGCCATTTGAAAAAAAAAATAATTTTTGAAACTGAAAACATAATCCTTTAAAACTGAGGAACGAACCAGGACTTTCTAAATTGCGACCAGGCATAATACATACTACACAACTCTGGCCATGTAAAGAATTGCAAGCCTTACGCTACAATACAGTATAAATAAATATTTTACTCTTTATTTTTGTTCAAATGTATTACTTAAATCGTATTTTATTCTTAATTTCTCTTTTAAGCCGGATAAGCCTAACGATAAAATCCTCTGAAATACATAGTTGAATATTGAACAGAAATGAAACTAAAAAATCTGGAAGAGATTCCAATAGGCATTCTCATATTTTTATGTTTCATATTTCTAAATTCACGTACACTATAATTAGTGTCAGAGTAAAAAAGTGATTGCTTCATTTTATGTGAGCTTCCACTCGAAAGATGTTCTTTTAAATTTATTTTTATTTAAATTTTACTTTTTCAAGTGGACAACAGACATGGCAAGCCTCAAACTAATAAATGAATTATATTTATTAATATTATTTTAATAACCATTGTAGGCATAGTGCAATTCAGACTGATTTATCCGCAAAGACTATAGTACCTTTGTTCGAGAAATTCACACTGGTTCATGGTAGAATATTTTCACACTGATAAACTGTAGACTATTTTCAGAAGACATTTCAACGAGACCAGCTTGCAATGCCGCCGAACTTTGGTCTCGAACCAAAGCCTGAGAAGCGAGTTTTAACAGGTTGAACTGAAGACGTCTCTAGCTCAAAGCATTTAGCACCACTTCTTGGCATAACTTTAATACCCCCCTTCTCTAGGAAGTATTGGCTGATATCACACACGAGATCGACAAATGTCAGCGAAGAATGATGTAATCGTTCGATCAGTTCGTAGGACTAGAGAAGCTCAAACTGATATTTTATCGTAATATGATGGTGTTAACATCTGGTGGATGTCAGGAGGAACTTTGTGAAAGACGAAAACTTGGAAGCTGCGAGTTGCGTGTTCATAGTCTGAAGCCACCTCTTATAACTAATGCGCGAAAATCAACTTGGCAGTACTGAGGTTTAATCTCGGGATCAAAGTGTGGTAGGTCTTATAGCCTTGAACTAAAGATGTCTCCAGCACAAGGCTTCCTTATAAGCGTTCGTTGCAATTTTAGAGGATTTATGAAGATGAAAGGATTAATAATTACAATTTTAGAACAACCAATAAATACAAGTTTGAAAATAAAAATGAATTTATGAAATTACTCTAATTCTTTTATTTCTATTCATATTAGGAGAAGTTACATAAATATTAACTTACCTATATCTCATTAAAAATACAGCATTTCATCACATGAGACTTAAAAAGAACTAAAGGCTTTAAATCCTGCTTTTCAGTAAGATTTAAAAAAGGCACTTCTGCAATTCAAATCATTCAAGAGAAATGCAATTCACTAAAACCACAAATGGGGATAAAGCTACTATCAGATGAAACCTTCCGCAATATTTGCAGCAGAGAGAATGAACAGTTGCTGACAATACTTAGATTACTTTCCCCAAAGTATCTTTTAAGAACATATCTTTGGGAATGTGTGAATAGAAAGAGTTCTCTATAAAACATGGGTGAATATTGATTCCAGATATATTTTATCTTGAAATGAATCCAATTACACAGAAAGATGAAGTGTGGGGATTTGTTATGTCATAGTCACCGCGATTTGTAAAAAGAATTCATCGTCTTGAATACACTTTGATGTATTTATTTTCAGACTTTTTTTAGTTCACAGAAGTGGCGCAATCAGGTGAATAAAAGAACTTTAATATTCTAAAAATCAGTGGTTTTCAAACTTTTTAAGTCCACAGAACCCTTCACCAAATATATTCTTACTACGGCTCCCCCGTGGCTGCAATGCCATTGCAAAACTATTTATAATCAAAAACGCTCGGGTATTTAATATTTTTGTAGCAAAAATTAATAATCACGTTCGTCCACGGCGCACTTTATTATTATTCAAGGCTCCCCAAGACGCCTTGGCGCACCAGGTGAAAAAAACTGCCATAAAGTTGTGATTAATTATTGATTTCGCTTAACTAATTTTGTGCAAAGGTCATTAAAGTAATTATTGAAACATTGAAAATTGTCAGAACTACACTGAATTGCTCTTGATTTGAATAGCATGGCAATTTTGAAATTATATATATAAGTAGTATATATATACCCGTATGAGCGCACATGTACTTTATACACTAAAAACTATATTTTATACCTTATTTTTTATCTTTTTATATAAAAAAAAAGGTATCGATCCATTTTAATATTAAAAACATGATTTTATAGTTAAATAAGGCCTTATTTACATTTAGACCAAATTTTAGATAAATGCGTGAAAAAAGATAGGCTGCCCCATATTGGGGCTACCTTATACATAGGATGAAATTAAATAAATGCGTGAAAAACTTCCAAAATGTATGGAAGTCCTCTAAACTTTAAAATAAATGGGGGGACCGTTAGTCCCCCCATAAAATTACGGTGAAAAAAAAAAAGGATTTATATGAAAAAAAAGAGGAAATGAATCCTCTAAATAAACTTTAAAATAATCTTAATATATCATTACAAAGTGACTCAAAATATATTGAAACGTAAATTACGGACTGAGTTTTTTAAGACCCTCGATATGGAAATCCTACATTATTTCTTCTTAACATCATAGGTATTTTATCTTCATCATACCATATTTCATTTATTCTAGGTAAATATATTAATTCAGTTAAAGATGTAATATCGTTTTCTCTACAATATAATTTTTTTAAATTAGTTAAATTTTTTATACCTTCAATAGATGTAATATCGTTTTCACTACAAGATAGTATTTCTAAATTTATTAAATTTTTTATTCCTTCAAGTGAATTTAATCTATTATCTACACAATATAATTCTTTTAAATTAGTTAAATTTTTTATTCCTTCAAGAGATGTAATATCGTTTTCAGATAGTATTTCTAAATTAGTTAAGTTTTCTATACCTTCAAGTGAAGTTAATCTATTATTATTACAATTTAATGTTTCTAAATTCGTTAAATTTTCTATTCCTTCAAGAGATGTTAATTAGTAGTATATATATGAATGTATGAGCACACCTATATTTTTAATACTAAAAACTATATTTTATAGCTTATTTTTATCTTTTTTATATATAAAAAAAAGGTATCGATCCATTTTAATATTAAAAACATGATTTTATAGCTAAATAAGGCCTTTTTTACATTTAGACCAAATTTTAACTTTTTTTAGATAAATGCGTGAAAAAGGACTTCCAAAATGAATGAAAGTCCTCTAAGCTTTAAAATAATATGATCTTGTAGTATATGGGGCTGACTCTGGGACACCCAGAAACAGCCCCATATACTACATATTCCTATCATATTTCAAAGATTTAGGACAACCTCTGAGACCAAGCATGTATAAAATCATCCTAAAATACATAAAATCATTAAAAAATAGTTATTTTTTAAAAATCAAAAATCAAGAGAGTTTTAAGACTCTAAAATTTCATGTTTTTTAACTTAAAAAATAAGTTATATGAATATTATTGAGACCAAATCTTTGATCAAAATTAATATACATCAAAGATAGTCATTATGATGCATCTTGATATTTATGATTTTTTATAACATAGGTAAATTACCCATAAGGTGAAAAAAATTATTTTATTTTTTACCATAAAATTAAAGGATTTATATGAAAGTCAAGTTTAGATAAATGCGTGAAAAAAAGGACTTCCAAATGAATAGAAGTCCTCTAAGCTTTAAAATAAATAGGGGACCGTTAGTCCCTCATAAAAGAACCTAATATATAGATGAAAATAAAATATATTATAAAAATAATTAAGTTTTCTCTAATTCATATTCATCATCACCCGAAATACTTAAATATATATAGTCATTCACCTAAATTTTTTTATAAATCCATCCATCCTTCATAATCTGTAAAACCTCTATGATCCATCTCTTTTTTAAGATTTAGTCTGTATTCGTCTTCAGACTCTCTAAATATTTTTTCTGCTATAATATTTTTTTGTTCATTATCAGAAATCGTAATAGAAACATCAGGATCAAATCCACTTAGTACATTAATTATTCTAGTTACTTTCCCAACGAAACATGTATCATCTTTTAGTTCATCTTTTAACACTTTTATAATTTCGTTTTTATTCTCATTTCTTAAAATTCTATTAAACACAACAACTAATATCTCTCTAAATTTAATATTATGGAATTTCTCCTCCAATAAGTTAATTTTTATATCTAATTCTTTAAAGCATTCATCATATGTAATTTCTGTATTTAATAATTTTATGTCTCTCAAAGATTTTTGAATATATGTATTATGCACATTTTGAGAGTCCTTAATACATTATTATGAAATAATTGTCTTCTTAAAATCGGGGGTAAATTTATTATATCATAGCATACTTCATATGTTCTAGGTAAAAATATTAATTCATTTAGAGATGTAATATCATTTTCGTTACAATATAATTCTTTTAAATTAGTTAAATTTTTTATACCTTCAAGAGATGTAATATCGTTTTCATCTAATACTTTTAAATTTATTAATTTTTTTATTCCTTCAAGTGAAGTTAATCTATTATCTTCACAATATAATTCTTTTAAATTAGTATCTATTCCATCAAGTGAAGTTAATATATTATATCCACAAGATAGTATTTCTAAATTAGTTATATTTTTTATTCCTTCAAGGGATGTTAATATTTAAATCACAATAGTAGTATCTAAACCACCTTACGAGCACACATGTACTTTATACACTAAAAACTATATTTTATAGCTTATTTTTTATCTTTTTTATATATAAAAAGGTCTATTTTAAATAAATGTGCGCCAAATGCTAAATATATAAAAGATCTTTTAGTTAAAAAACATATTAAAAGTGAATTATATAAAAAATAGTCTGTTTTTAAAGACCCTCATTTATTTAATTAAATTAAAAAAGAATTATAAAATATGGTCTATCCTAACTCATCTAGCTCCGTGTAATCTTATATTTTTATCATTTATATAACAGTAAAATTACTGCAGTAAAAACATTATTTTACTTATAAATTATATTTTTTATTATAAAACATTTTAATTTGATTCTGAACCTTGATCTGTATAGATGTCTTATTATATCAATAAGTTCTTTTCTGCTATCTATATCCATTATGTTAAATTTAATTATAATATTTCATTTACCATGATGTAATTATTTAATATTTTTAAATATTCAACTATGAATTACAAGATTTTAAATTGAATCTATTGATAGCATATAAATGTTTACTATTGGAAAATTAATATAATTATTTGTTGATTAATGAATTTATATATTTTATAATTGAATCTATATTATTATTTTTTTTAAAAATAAAATAATCTTCTTTTATTAAATTATATAATATATTAAAATCATCTGAATTATCATCTATTGTATCTAGATGTTCTATAATATTTCTAAAATCATTATAAAATCTATTTTTCATATTACAATATTCATCTAAAGTTAAAAATAGATTATCATCCATTTAAATATTTAAAAATTTTTATAAACTCAGTTGAAAAGTAGAAATTTTTATCTTATTTAAAATTTTCTGATGTATTATACTTACTCTTTTTACTAGAATCATAAGTTACAACATAATATAAACTATTAATTCTACTATTTACATAATCAGCACTATCATCCAAATTATTAATGTTTTCCCTATCTGAAATATTTTTACGATATATTATTTGTTTTTATATTATCAAAAACATTTATAATATTAAAAATGTAATATCCATTAAAAAATATTGTAGATCTTATTTTAATAATTAAATCTTTTTTATGAAATTATATATAAATATATAAATGAGTAACTATTTTGAAGATTGGAAAAATAATATTGATAGTTTTAAATTGTCAAATATTAATATAAGTAATGAATGGAAATTTATATTACCTTTTTTCAATGAAAAAGATTTTATTAATATTACAAAAAAAAAATATAATAGAAGAACAAATAATTAAAAAAAGAATATATGATATGTTTGATTGGACTTTTAATAAAAAAATAGATGATATAAAAATTATAGTGATATTAGATAAAGTTTATCCATATAATATAAAACTTGTTAAAGATATAGATCCTTTGATATTAGAAAATAAAAATGTGTTATTTATTCCTTTATTTTATTATAATGTTAACTTTTATAAAAAAAAATTTCTTAATTTTGTAATATTGATAATAAATGAAATTATAAAAAAGAAAAAAATAATATTGGTTTATTTAGTCAAGAAAGAAGAAATTGATTATCTAACAAATCCAAGAAAATTTATAAATAATAATATAATAATTGAAGGTTATCAAATGGATAAAAAAAATTATCAAAATAATAAGGAATTGTTCATTATTTTAGATACTATATTAAAGAATAAAATCAATATATAATTTTTATAATGAAATTGTATACATAAATGTAACAATGACATCCTTAAAAGAAATAGAGATTTCATTTGAATATGAATGGTTGGAATTTTTAAAAAAAAAAATACAAGATAAAAATGATAGATTGAAAATCGCAACAGAAATTAATAATAATCAAAGGACATTAATCGAAGATTATAGAAGAAGAATCAGACATAAAATAGATAAAAATGCTATAGACATATTTGATAGAAATACTTCAATTATAAGAAAAAACTTAAAACTATTTTTAAAAGATATGTGGAAACTATCAAGCATTAAAAATCCAAATTTAAGTAAAATAAAACTTGATATATGTGTAGATATAGTTGATTATAAAACAAATTTAAAAATTGAATTTGATGAAGAAAATCATACTTATGTAATAAATAAAAAAAAATTAAATACTCTGTAACACAATATATAAATGATGTTTTATTTCCAAAATTTGATTCTGATAAAATTGCTAGTTATAATTTGAATAGCTAATATTTTGAAGAATAAAATTTTTATAAATTTCAGCCTTATATAAATTAATATATTATAATATATTAGAGTTTTCATTGTACTTTTAAGGATTGGTAGACTTAGTGTCTACTAATATTATCCTTAATAATGAAAACAAGCAAAAAACAATATAACAAAATCAAAGATTTTGTAGTTTTTTGCTTTTAATATATTATAATATATTAATTTATATAAGGCTGAAATTTATAAAAATTTTATTCTTCAAAATATTAAGAATTTAAATATAAGTAAAATATTATATTTTTTAAAATAACAACATCATAAACTTTTAATTTTTTTGTAATTGATTATATTTTTTTAAATCTTTATCAATATCATTTTTAAAAATTATTTATTTTTATAGTATTGATTTAAATCATAACCTATAAAATATGTATTTAATAATATAGATCCAAAGAATATATATTTTGAATAATCATTTAAAATTTTATGATTATTCAATTCTTGTTTATAATTATTTTTTTTGAAATCTTTAATTAATATTTTATCATCATATACATAAGCAGTAAAATTACATTTAATTTTTTCAGGAACTTTATATGTTTCAATATAATATATAGATTTATTATATTTTACATATTCTGTTCCATCTTCTAATTTTTTTTTTGTAAAACCATCATTAGATATATAGTTTTTTAATAACTCTGATGAATATTTTTTAGAAATTTTTTCAAATGATGTATCTAAATCTATTTTATAATTATGAAAATTTACTTTACATACAATATTTTTATTAATATCATAGTTTAATATTTCAATTAATTTTGGAATATAATCATATGTATGTTTTTTCATTAATTGTTTAGATACAAATATATCTTTTTTATCTAATGATTCTAAATATATATCTTCGAAATAATATTTTCCATTCTTTATATCACTATTTACAACTTTATAATCTTTAAACTCATTATATTTTTTTCTATTAATATAATAGATTAAACCTGTAGTTATCACTAAACCAATAGAAGATATCATGATTGATTTGATTTACTATGTTATTTTTCAAAAAAAGTATATAAAGATTATTTTCTTTACATATATTGAATTATATTTTCAATATCTTCATCCATATCAGGTACATCATATATTTGATAATTATCAAAATTTGGATGAAAATTAACAATATACATTTTATTTATTTTAATATCACAATTTTTAAATATTAAATATTTATACAAGTTTAATTGAATTGAATATTTCCAGAAATTTGAATTTGGAATATGATTTATTGGGTTTTTTGCTTTTCCATATTTATCATCTTTTATAATTTCTTTACATCTTTTCCAATCTATTAAAATATATTCATTTTTTTCATTTTTATATATAGCATCTATACATCCTGCTATAGATAAATCTAAATCCCCAACTCTTTTTTCAATATATTCAACTTTATAATCTTTATGATCTTCAATAAAATTTAAAAAATATTTAAAATCAATATCATCTGATATGATATTATCACTATAATAATTTTCTATTTGTTTATGTAATAATGTACCTAATATCATTAATTCTTTGTTATCTTTTTTCCAATTTTTAGTTACATTGTTTTTATCCATATTATAATATTTTGAATCTTTTTTTTTTACAACACAACTAGCAATTTTATCAGAATCAAATTTTGGAAATAAAACATCATTTATATATTGTGTTACAGAGTATTTAATTTTTTTTTTATTTATTACATAAGTATGATTTTCTTCATCAAATTCAATTTTTAAATTTGTTTTATAATCAACTATATCTACACATATATCAAGTTTTATTTTACTTAAATTTGGATTTTTAATGCTTGATAGTTTCCACATATCTTTTAAAAATAGTTTTAAGTTTTTTCTTATAATTGAAGTATTTCTATCAAATATGTCTATAGCATTTTTATCTATTTTATGTCTGATTCTTCTTCTATAATCTTCGATTAATGTCCTTTGATTATTATTAATTTCTGTTGCGATTTTCAATCTATCATTTTTATCTTGTATTTTTTTTTTAAAAAATTCCAACCATTCATATTCAAATGAAATCTCTATTTCTTTTAAGGATGTCATTGTTACATTTATGTATACAATTTCATTATAAAAATTATATATTGATTTTATTCTTTAATATAGTATCTAAAATAATGAACAATTCCTTATTATTTTGATAATTTTTTTTATCCATTTGATAACCTTCAATTATTATATTATTATTTATAAATTTTCTTGGATTTGTTAGATAATCAATTTCTTCTTTCTTGACTAAATAAACCAATATTATTTTTTTCTTTTTTATAATTTCATTTATTATCAATATTACAAAATTAAGAAATTTTTTTTTATAAAAGTTAACATTATAATAAAATAAAGGAATAAATAACACATTTTTATTTTCTAATATCAAAAGATCTATATCTTTAACAAGTTTTATATTATATGGATAAACTTTATCTAATATCACTATAATTTTTATATCATCTATTTTTTTATTAAAAGTCCAATCAAACATATCATATATTCTTTTTTTAATTATTTGTTCTTCTATTATATTTTTTTTGTAATATTAATAAAATCTTTTTCATTGAAAAAAGGTAATATAAATTTCCATTCATTACTTATATTAATATTTGACAATTTAAAACTATCAATATTATTTTTCCAATCTTCAAAATAGTTACTCATTTATATATTTATATATAATTTCATAAAAAATATTTAATTATTAAAATAAGATCTACAATATTTTTTAATGGATATTATATTTTTAATATTATAAATGTTTTTGATAATATAAAAACAAATAATATATCGTAAAAATATTTCAGATAGAGAAAACATTAAAAATTTGGATGATAGTGCTGATTATGTAAATAGTAGAATTAATAGTTTATATTATGTTGTAACTTATGATTCTAGTAAAAAGAGTAAATATAATACATCAGAAAATTTTAAATAAGATAAAAATTTCTACTTTTCAACTGAGTTTATAAAAATTTTTAAATATTTAAATGGATGATAATCTATTTTTAACTTTAGATGAATATTGTAATATGAAAAATAGATTTTATAATGATTTTAGAAATATTATAGAACATCTAGATACAATAGATGATAATTCAGATGATTTTAATATATTATATAATTTAATAAAAGAAGATTATTTTATTTTTAAAAAAAATAATAATATAGATTCAATTATAAAATATATAAATTCATTAATCAACAAATAATTATATTAATTTTCCAATAGTAAACATTTATATGCTATCAATAGATTCAATTGAAAATCTTGTAATTCATAGTTGAATATTTAAAAATATTAAATAATTACATCATGGTAAATGAAATATTATAATTAAATTTAACATAATGGATATAGATAGCAGAAAAGAACTTATTGATATAATAAGACATCTATACAGATCAAGGTTCAGAATCAAATTAAAATGTTTTATAATAAAAAATATAATTTATAAGTAAAATAATTTTTTTACTGCAGTAATTTTACTGTTATATAAATGATAAAAATATAAGATTACACGGAACTAGATGAGTTAGGATAGACCATATTTTATAATTCTTTTTTAATTTAATTAAATAAATGAGGGTCTTTAAAAACAGACTATTTTTTATATAATTCACTTTTAATATGTTTTTTAACTAAAAGATCTTTTATATATTTAGCATTTGGCGCACATTTATTTAAAATAGACCTTTTTATATATAAAAAAGATAAAAAATAAGCTATAAAATATAGTTTTTAGTGTATAAAGTACATGTGTGCTCGTAAGGTAGTTTAGATACTACTATTGTGATTTAAATATTAACATCCCTTGAAGGAATAAAAAATATAACTAATTTAGAAATACTATCTTGTGGATATAATATATTAACTTCACTTGATGGAATAGATACTAATTTAAAAGAATTATATTGTGAAGATAATAGATTAACTTCACTTGAAGGAATAAAAAATTTAATAAATTTAAAAGTATTAGATGAAAACGATATTACATCTCTTGAAGGTATAAAAAATTTAACTAATTTAAAAGAATTATATTGTAACGAAAATGATATTACATCTCTAAATGAATTAATATTTTTACCTAGAATATATGAAGTATGCTATGATATGATAAATTTACCCCCGATTTTAAGAAGACAATTATTTCATAATAATGTATTAAGGACTCTCAAAATGTGCATAATACATATATTCAAAAATCTTTGAGAGACATAAAATTATTAAATACAGAAATTACATATGATGAATGCTTTAAAGAATTAGATATAAAAATTAACTTATTGGAGGAGAAATTCCATAATATTAAATTTAGAGAGATATTAGTTGTTGTGTTTAATAGAATTTTAAGAAATGAGAATAAAAACGAAATTATAAAAGTTTTAAAAGATGAACTAAAAGATGATACATGTTTCGTTGGGAAAGTAACTAGAATAATTAATGTACTAAGTGGATTTGATCCTGATGTTTCTATTACGATTTCTGATAATGAACAAAAAAATATTATAGCAGAAAAAATATTTAGAGAGTCTGAAGACGAATACAGACTAAATCTTAAAAAAGAGATGGATCATAGAGGTTTTACAGATTATGAAGAATGGATGGATTTATAAAAAAATTTAGGTGAATGACTATATATATTTAAGTATTTCGGGTGATGATGAATATGAATTAGAGAAAACTTAATTATTTTTATAATATATTTTATTTTCATCTATATATTAGGTTCTTTTAAGAGGGACTAACGGTCCCCTATTTATTTTAAAGCTTAGAGGACTTCTATTCATTTGGAAGTCCTTTTTTTCACGCATTTATCTAAACTTGACTTTCATATAAATCCTTTAATTTTATGGTAAAAAATAAAATAATTTTTTTCACCTTATGGGTAATTTACCTATGTTATAAAAAATCATAAATATCAAGATGCATCATAATGACTATCTTTGATGTATATTAATTTTGATCAAAGATTTGGTCTCAATAATATTCATATAACTTATTTTTTAAGTTAAAAAACATGAAATTTTAGAGTCTTAAAACTCTCTTGATTTTTGATTTTTAAAAAATAACTATTTTTTAATGATTTTATGTATTTTAGGATGATTTTATACATGCTTGGTCTCAGAGGTTGTCCTAAATCTTTGAAATATGATAGGAATATGTAGTATATGGGGCTGTTTCTGGGTGTCCCAGAGTCAGCCCCATATACTACAAGATCATATTATTTTAAAGCTTAGAGGACTTTCATTCATTTTGGAAGTCCTTTTTCACGCATTTATCTAAAAAAAGTTGAAATTTGGTCTAAATGTAAAAAAGGCCTTATTTAGCTATAAAATCATGTTTTTAATATTAAAATGGATCGATACCTTTCTTTTATATATAAAAAAGATAAAAATAAGCTATAAAATATAGTTTTTAGTATTAAAAATATAGGTGTGCTCATACATTCATATATATACTACTAATTAACATCTCTTGAAGGAATAGAAAATTTAACGAATTTAGAAACATTAAATTGTAATAATAATAGATTAACTTCACTTGAAGGTATAGAAAACTTAACTAATTTAGAAATACTATCTGAAAACGATATTACATCTCTTGAAGGAATAAAAAATTTAACTAATTTAAAAGAATTATATTGTGTAGATAATAGATTAAATTCACTTGAAGGAATAAAAAATTTAATAAATTTAGAAATACTATCTTGTAGTGAAAACGATATTACATCTATTGAAGGTATAAAAAATTTAACTAATTTAAAAAAATTATATTGTAGAGAAAACGATATTACATCTTTAACTGAATTAATATATTTACCTAGAATAAATGAAATATGGTATGATGAAGATAAAATACCTATGATGTTAAGAAGAAATAATGTAGGATTTCCATATCGAGGGTCTTAAAAAACTCAGTCCGTAATTTACGTTTCAATATATTTTGAGTCACTTTGTAATGATATATTAAGATTATTTTAAAGTTTATTTAGAGGATTCATTTCCTCTTTTTTTTCATATAAATCCTTTTCTTTTTTCACCGTAATTTTATGGGGGGACTAACGGTCCCCCCATTTATTTTAAAGTTTAGAGGACTTCCATACATTTTGGAAGTTTTTCACGCATTTATTTAATTTCATCCTATGTATAAGGTAGCCCCAATATGGGGCAGCCTATCTTTTTTCACTCATTTATCTAAAATTTGGTCTAAATGTAAATAAGGCCTTATTTAACTATAAAATCATGTTTTTAATATTAAAATGGATCGATACCTTTTTTTTTATATAAAAAGATAAAAAATAAGGTATAAAATATAGTTTTTAGTGTATAAAGTACATGTGCGCTCATACGGGTATATATATACTACTTATATATATATATATATATATATATATATATATATACCCATCATGTGCTCTCTGACAGTGTCTTCCAAACCCTACGAAAAGTAAACAAACAACCCTCTCTCCTGGATTGGTGACAGTTAGTTGATTGATCGCTTTGCTAATGACAAGATTGTTATCTTCTTCCCTTTCGCACAGGAGTGTTAAAAAATCCCCTTCGAACATCGGAGTGAAAACCAATAATGACTGACCCCTTTTTATTCGATTCCTTTTTAAATCGTTTTTTTCTTTGCTAATCGAAGGATTTCGAGAAAAGGGGTTTGTTTCTCTAATCTACTTTGAAGAATGACCCGGCAGTTTTTGAAGACGCGTTGTTAGCCTGCTCGACACGATGATGGACGCGCTCAACAAAGGATTCTAGCTGATCAAGTATCGTAAAATTCTAATATCCCATTAGATGTGTATAAAAACGTTGACTTAACAAACTTTAAATATACATTTTCTACCCATTATTTTATCCTTATGCTTTTATTTTGCCCATCGTTTTTCTATTATTGCATGCTACACGTGGTATTTGAAACACACATTATTGCATTATTGTTCCTCACAAAATCTGTTATTTAAACTTTTATCAGTGTAGTGCCTTTCGCTAATTTGTATAAATTATCAAAGTTATCTTTAGATGCTTTGATCTATTCATTTTATATAAGTTTTATCCAATACTTTAATTCATTTTAATGCATTATGTTATATTTTAAATTGTAATTATTCTCTCAAATCCTTTTGATACTCTCTTATTCGCATTTTTTAAATACCTTCCTTATGACTAGCATAAATTTAAAAATCAAAATATTTGAAATTTAATTTTTGTGTAATTTTTTAACTTAATATAAAATCATTTATTATTAATATTCTCTTAATTATTAAATTAGTTACAATAATCATTCCTATTCTTGCGGTGGAGGGAGACAATGTGAGACCATGGTTTAAAAATGCCTAAATTGTATTCAAGACCTTCAATAATCATTAATGAGCACATACCTTTATTTTCTGCTAGGTCATTGGCCACAATTCTTGCATATGCGTATATCCTACTGGCCTTAACTCAAAGTGTTGGGCTCCTTGCTCGTACTGTATCTGTTCATTGTACTCTCGAATACTTCTGGAACCTGTAATCGGGACATTAGTGTTTCACATTTGCCTCTGGATTCCGTAGATGTCATCATGACTTCTCATCTGTATTCCTCCGTACTATCGTAGAGAACCTCACTCTTATTTCTGACTTTACTAACTACTTTATCACTTGTTTCATAACTACTGGCTGATTATGCTCATAGAAGTTATGTAATATCATCTCGTGGTTGCCGCCTCTTTTTCCCTGAGGTCTGACACGCCTCCTCGGCTCCGATTGGCCGACCTTGGGCACTGCGCCCAGACATCTTCCATAATTGGTTATTATTTTTAACCACTCTCATGGCTACACCTCAGTCTGTAGGTTTATGGCCTAATTTGACCAATCGGGTCAAAGTGTTTTAAACACTGGCGTCGTTTTGTCTGAAGCATTGTTTGCTATTGCAGCAAACCGTAAATATTGAAATATTGATTATAAAGCTGTCTCACCAGGAACTGGTGTGAAATCCATATATATATATATACAGCAAAATGAAAAACGTTCTATACAAATATTTTAAATGCGAATTCTGCATATTTAAAACTGGTAGATGTGCACCTGGAAGAACTGGCAGTGTTGCCTGAATGCCAGCTAATATACACTACTAGTATCAAAACACCAAATACCAAAGGAAGAAAATCATTTTCGAAGATTAAAACTACAAATTCTGACGAATCAGCATGTGGCAATCTGCATAACTGACGATTTCGAGTAGAAAACGGGCCAATTCTCAAATTTTCGAATCACATGCACAGTGGTCGTTGTAAATCCAAAAAAAAATCAAAGTCAAAAAGCTGAGCTAAGTGAAATGTACTTGGCCGCAACTCTTGTCGTGGCAGTAGAATGTTTCAAACTTGGATGTCTTGTAATGTCTTAAATACAGCTTCTAGATGATGTTATTTGAGAAAAATTATTGGAAAGCTTAAAGCTTCCAGAGTGGCTGGTATTTACAAAAAGTTCAGAATATCACATAGCGTTGTAAACAATCACTGAGGAGCGTTTCAAACCAATGGAATGTATTCCAGTGTCTTGTTAGTAAGTTGCCTCCACAATACCACGAAACATAAAGACAAGGTTTAGGTTATGACAGTGTAACGTAATCGGCACGCAATGGCAAGTCAGCTTACGTGTCGACTTCAATCACAAATCCTCAGATATCTCAACAAACTGTAGCAAGAAGTATTTTATTCCCCAAGGAAATGATGGGCAAACTTATGTGATGTATAGATACTGCGTACCGATACATATAGTTTATTGATGTATCGATACCGTATGAATATTGTGCCTCCTTATGTCAACACTTGCTACATATAGTTTATTGATGTATCGATAAAGTAAAAATATTGCGCCTGCTTATGTCAACACTGTATCGCATCGGACCGTGGAAGTGTACTTCCACGTGTAATGTATTTTCAGAACTGCATTTATTCATAGACAATTGTATCATTAGACAATGCATTTATTCATAGACAATTTTGGGATAAAAGGAGATAAATATATAAAGATTAGGAATCACGCCAATATCAGAATCCATGGACCTGTTACGTGCTTTTCAAAGCTCTTTAGCGCGGCACAGACTATAACTGCAATAGCAGTAAGAAATATGCAACACAATTTTTACCACACTTTTCCAAAGGCTGGAATCACACTTCACAGAATCTTCCTACTCAGCCATTTCCATATCTATGTATTAATGAGATAAATAGGGTTCTGTGACTATATAAAGTTAAATTTCAGGAAAACTATGAATGTGGTAATTTATGTTTTAGAGAAGGTTTAAAGAGAAAAGGTAGAAAACCACTACTACCAAAAAATTATAATTGAAGGGAACAAAAGGAAAAGAAACAGAGTTCTAAAACTACAATTTCCCAGGAGACAAAAGGTAAAATTTCATAATTATTGTTTGATGTTTCAGTGCAGCTCACAATTCCATGACTTTTCTTTCCAGAAAGTTTAATAAAAGACATTTTTCTAAAAGAATAGAAACATATTTCAAATCTTTCAGAGAGCAAGCTTTCAGAGTGCAACCGCATCAGAAAATGTAAAGGAGCCTGATCAGATAAAACAGCATCCACATATATAAAGTAGAGGGAAGGTAACGCTGCCTGGCAATGCTCGGATTACTTGCCCCACCAACGATTCTTTTGACGATATAGATTTCTTTGGATTTGTTCAGAATTTTTCTTCTGAAGGAGTGCTTGAGAAAATATGAGTTAATCTCGATATTACGTACATTTTATTTTTAAATGGGTCCAATTACGATAAAAGATGAAAGGCGAAAAATTTGCTTTGGCGTACAATCCGCTCTTTATAAGACGAAAACCATAATCTCACATTACAAAAGACACACATACACACATATATATATATATATGTATGTATGCATGTATGTATGTATGTATGTATGTATGTGTGTATATATATATATATATACACTACCCGTCACGCAAAATGCAACACCATGAAAAAGCGAATAGCGTGTGATGACAGGGTGTTCAGTAGGCAGTAGGACTACCTTTTGCGGCTATACAAGCAACAACCCATCGAGGAATAGATGCAATGAGCATGCAATCGATTAGTTTCCTGAGGGATGCATGACCATCTGCCTTCAATCATACTCCACAGGTCGTTATTTGTTTGATGCGAGGGCAGAGCAGTCAAACGACGGTCAATCACGTCCCATACATGCTCGATAGGAGAGAGATGTAGAGACAGCGGAAGCTAAGAAAGCACCTGGATATCTGACAAGGCTTGTCTGATGATAGTTGCCGTGGGCGGTCGCGCATTATCTTGCTGAAAAACAGCATTTTGCAACCGCTTAAGGTAGAGCAATTCAACCAGCCGCAGCACCTCATCCACATATCGTCGTACCATCATTGTGCCTCTAATATAAACCAGAGGTGACCGGCTATGGATGCCGATAGAATCCCAAACCATGATGCCACGTTGTCGAGCAGTATGGCATTCAACAGTCTCATCAGGATGAGATCTGTTCCCACGTTGCCTCCAGACTCTCGCACGCCAAATGCCATTTGACAAAAAACAAAAAAAACCGAGACTCGTCGCTGAATACTACCATGTCCCATTATGTCGTCCAAGAGGCTCGGTGCTTGACAGTATTGCAATCTTTCACGTCGGTGTGTTGTCGTCAATGGCAGTCTTTATAAAGGACGGTTTGAGTGCAAGCCGCTTTCGGCCAATGGTCGAGAAACTGTTCTTGCTGGTATTAGAATATGCATTGTATCCTGTAAACTCTGCAGAATGTCGACAATCGTCGTTAGTCGGACCGTCACTGCATGCCTTCGAATGCGTCGATCAGCGCGTGTTAACGTGCGTCTGGATGAACCTGTACCACTGCCACGATTCACATGCCCTTCTACAATCTAATTTCTCCAAATCCTTTGCACAGTGGGCGCATCAACGCGTGTTTCAGCTGCAATACGTCGGTTCGACCACCCAGCTGTACGTAAACCTAAAATGAATTCCCTCGCACGGTCGTCCAAATGCTGAAACGGACTTCGGCGTCATCGGCCAGGCATCTGTTTAACAATACGTGTCTTATGACATGACAAAGAGCTCGGAAAACCGTGGGCGACAGACAGTAACACCTGTTGGCTCAAAAAAGGCTCATCTACAGTTTCCATCCCTTTTATCCCGCGATGCAATCACGTGACCTGCTTGCATTTCAGATCATTTCCATACATCGGCCAGCTGTGTTTTTCACGCAATTTGCATAATTATGTATATATATATATATATATATATATATCATAATAATATATATATATATATACAGGATGTCCAATGCTATCGGTGCCCAATGGCTATTTCCTCAACCGTTAGTCACAGATATATACTTCCAATTGCAAAAATGTTTTAAATTTTGAAATCTATTATCTTAGAAAAGTTTAAATCAATAAATACATTCTGAAGGAAATACGAAATATACATTTTTATATGGTCCCCCGGTCCTACCAATTATATTTAGGAAAATCATCCTCATACAATTTCATGCAAAATGAAAAAAAATCTTCCTTTTACGACCAAAATTCACCGAATTATGAAACATTAAACTTTATGACTTAAGTCGCTTTTTCACACATAAAAATGTCCCGTTTCAGGCAACTAACCAATCAGGGACAGTATTGACCATTTCTTCAGACAACCAACCAATCAAGCACCATATTGACCATTTCTTCAGGCAACCAAGCAATCAAGGACCGTATTGACCATTTTTCAGCACAAAAAGTGCTCCAACTTTAAACAGCTATAAGTCCGTCAATTTTGGTTGTAAAATTGCTGAATCCTACTGTTAACAAACTGTCGCCAAGTGGAAATCTTACCACATTATAATAATTATGTAAACATAAGCTAAAATAGTAAATAAATCGAAATGCATTTATCGTAAAAGATAATGAATAATCAAATAGATTTTTTTTTCACTAAAAACTGATAGAAATTATGTTTGAATGACTCGACTTCACTTTGGAATGACACTTTTCATCGCCAAGACGATGATTGGCGATAATCATTTAATCTAAACATTGGCGCTATTTTTAGAGGATCCAGTTTAGAGGATTTTCTCAATATTATATTTTATAGTACTTCAATTCTTTTGTACTAGGCATAAAAAATATATCGTTTACAATACAGATTTATATAATTTATTATTATTATTAAGATTTTAAATGCTGTATTTATCTAATCTATACATCCACAGGTTTATAACAAAATTGCCCCTCTTTAAAATTTTAGTACTTTTAAAATTAAATACACATTTTTATTTTAAAGTGCCCCCTCCCCCGGGTAATTCACACACTACTATTACAGTGTCTAGAAGGAATAGTGTGCCGACCGAGGCGAAAAGCAGGTTCCCTAAAAACTGCCTCCGCCAGACGGCGTTGATCTCGAATAAGCGGTCTAAAGCGGAGGAGTTAACATTGAAACTAATGGGAATTTAATGCAAATGAAATGACCGATATCTTTAAAAATAATTGATGAATTTGTGTGAAATTTGGAATAATTATTGCAAGTGGTATACACAAAAAGTCATTTAATTTTCAGAGAGATTGAGCTAGGGATATATTCGTATTTTTAAGTTTTATTTAACTTTATCTGTGGTCGCTCAAACATTTGATATCCAAAATAATCAATTTCATTCATCATAGTAACGTGAAATTCGGTATGACGTTTTCTCTTGTGGTACATTTCAGTTCTTTCGATTTTGAAGCTTATCGGGCTAGCCCGTCCTGGGCCCGCCATAGGACTTTACATGTTTTTGGTATAACTGGAGAACAGGTGTATTTAAAAATTCGAAGTTTAGCATATCTTTGTCATTTGCTGTATATTTTAACTCTTTGGATTAAAAATCTTATCGATTTAGCCCGTCCTGAGCCCAACAAGAGGAACATATCGTTTTTTCAAGAATAATTCAAAATCCGGAGCATCTAGAATGTCTAAATTTAATATATCATTGTCCTTTGTGGTATATTATATTTCATCGCTTTTCGAACTTTATCGGGCTAGCCCGTCTTGGCCCGCCATAGAAATTTACTCGCTTTTTGAATAACTCGATCAAACGAAGTAGCTAAAAAATGTAAATTTAGTATATCATTTCCTTTTGGATGGTTTTAATTCAGATTTTGAACCCCCTCTGTATAGCCCACCCTGAGCCCACCATGAGGGATATATCGTTTTTTGAAAATAACTTAAAATTCGGAGCATCCGGAATGTTTAAATTTAATATATCATTGTCCTTTGTGGTATATTATATTTCATCGCATTTCGAACCTTATCGGGCTAGCCCGTCTTGGCCCGCCATAGAAATTTACTCACTTTTCAAGAATAACTCGATCAAACGGAGTAACTAAAAAATGTAAATTTAGTATATCATTTCCTTTTGGATGGATTTTAATTCAGATTTTGAACCCCCTCTGTATAGCCCGTCCTGAGCCCACCAAGAGGGATATATCGTTTTTTGAGAATAACTTAAAATTCGGAGCATCTGGAATGTTTAAATTTAATATATCATTGTCCTTTGTGGTATATTATATTTCATCGCATTTCGAACCTTATCGGGCTAGCCCGTCTTGGCCCGGCATAGAAATTTACTCACTTTTCAAGAATAACTCGATCAAACGGAGTAACTAAAAATGTAAATTCAGAATATCATTTCCTTTTGGATGGATTTTAACTTAGATTTTGAACCCCATCGGTCTAGCCCGTTTTGGGTCCGCTGAAGAATGCATTCGTTGTTTAAGAATAACTCGAGAACCGCAATAGCTAAAAATTCCAGTTTAACATGTCGTTGACTTTTGTGGTATATTTAAGTTTCTTCGGATTTGAACTTTATCGGAGGTAGCCCGTCCTGGGCCCGACATAGGAATGGACCCGTTTTTTTAGAATAACTTAAAAATCGGGACAACTAGAAAATATAAATTTAGTTCATCCTTATCTTTTGGGGAATATTTTAATTCCTCCGATTTTGAACTTTATCGGGGTATCCCATCATGAGCCCGACATAGGAATGGACCCGTTTTATTAGAATAACTGAAAAATCGGGACAGCTAGAAAATATAAATTTAGTACATCCTTATCCTTTGGGGAATATTTTAATTCCTTCGATTTTGAACCGTATCGGGTGAACCCGTTTTGGGCCCGCCTTAGAAATTCACTTTTTGTGGGGAATAACTCCATAATCGGAGTATCTAAAAGTTCCAAGTTTAGAATGTCGTTGTCATTTGTGGAATATCTTAGCTCATTGGATTTAAAACCTTAACGGGCTAGCCCGATCTGTGTAAACCCACATTCGATCGTCGACCTCCCTTATCCTAGATCTTGACTACGCTTATTTACAAGAGAATTAAATAATGCAAAACCCGTCATTAGCAAAATGCAACTCACAAACCACAGAGTTTTTGTTTAGAACTTTATCTGCACGAGGAATTAACTTTGTCCATTTAGCTCTCAGTTCATCGTTGTCTGCAGCTTTATATAGAGAATATTTGCCTCTGAAATTTGTGTAACCTGTTTTACATTCAGGTACGAAGCAGTTTCCGTCATTCACTTTCTTTTTAGAATTTGAGAACATACTTCATCGACTATAAAAACTATTAAATATGTTGATAGATCTATTAGAAAACTGATATAATATGGCTATAAAAACAGCCCTTTTTAATCCAAATATAGAAACAAAAATATAGATTTTCAAAGTCAATTACAACGTCGAACTTCAACGTCAAACATCAAATGAGTGAAAGCTTGCTGCTTATAGTTTCGAAAAATAGTTCCTTCTGAGTGGGTCCATCCTGTCCAATCTTAGAACGAAAAAGAATAGTGTACATGTGACGGTTCTTAGTAAAACAGATTCGATCTCAGATGACCAATGTGCTAATGGGATACTTCCTATTGTATCTAGAGGCCACTCTGAAGGCAGTACAAAATGTCCTTTCCTGGTGTTCTACCCATTTCCAGAGCAACCGCTGAGTTGCGGATCTTTTGAGCATTGTTCGTGTAAGAGATGTGGCAATTTGCGGAAACGTATGCAAAAGAGACGCGCCTGTCGAAATAAAATAGCGGTCTATTACATGTCCACTCTCAATAGAAATTCTTATCAGCGCTATCTTTCACCGTACAAAGAGACAGCACTAGTAGGCAGCCCCCACCTTGTTCTAATGTTCAAGCGGCAAATGGTGTTTCATGTTTTCTTCCAAATTCACAAGTCCACCGACAAGCATTTTTCCTAGTAGCCGAACATATGAGATAAAACAAAATATCTGCTAGACATTCTAATACATTCTCTTTTCAGGTTTACATGGTAATATGTATCAAAATGCAAAACAAAAATTTGCTTTTAAAGCATTCGTTCAAGTTATTCATATAATGCTTTTAAAAATTATTGAAAATTTTCAACTTCAAGTAAACAAAATCAATACATGCGGTCCAAATTTCTGCTAAAGAAATAAAATTATCTTCGTAAAAAGCAGAATACAACTCAAAATACTAATATCGACCGGTTTCGAAGGCATAAAACCTTCATCGTCAGATCACACAGAACCGCAACCTTCACTCGTACTCCCAGTGCACCGACCCAACATCCGTGGACAAATTTCGCACTTCTTAGCTCATTTGCATATGGATGTAACTATGTATCTAGGAAAAAAGGGGGTCGACGATTGAATGGAGCTTATAGTACAAAATTCATTTTTTTTTAAATATGGACAAGTTTGAAAACTAGTGTAATTGTTCGGTAAATGAGGTTTTTACCACACATCCTATCTCCCATGGCTAAGCCACTAGTTATAATTATATATACGCCAAAAATATTAAATTCTACCCGAAAAGGAATTAATATACTAAATTTGGATTTTCTATCTGCTCCAGTTTTCGGGTTATTCTAAAAAAATGAGTATATTCTTATGGCAGGCCCAGCACGAGCTAACTGAATGAAGTTTAAAGTCGAAAAAATGAAATATATCACAAAAGACAATAACATGCTAAACTTGGAATTTTTAGCTACTCCGGTTCTCGCGTTATTCATCAAACACGATCGCATTCCTAAGACGGACTCAAGACGGGCTAGCCCGACGAGGTTCAAATTATAAATTATGATAAACCCCAAAAGAAATTGATATACTAAATTTAGATTTTTTAGCTGCTCCGATTTACGAGTTATTGTCGAAAAATGAGTACATTATCACTATGTCGGGCCCAAGATGGGCGAGTCTGATAAGGTTCAAAATCCAAAGAAATAAAATATACCCTAAAAACAATGATATACTAAATTTAGATATTCTAGCTGCTATAGTTTTGGAGTTATTTTTAAAAAAGCGTGTACACTCTTTTTGTTGGGACCGGAACGGGCTAGCCCGATCAGGTTTTAAATCCAATGAGCTTAGACATACCGCAAATGACAACGACATTCAAAACTTGAAATTTTTTGATACTCCGGCTTTAGAGTTATTCCACCAAAAGAGTAAATTTCTAAGGCGGGCCCAAAACGGGTTGGTCCGATACGGTTCAAAAACAGAGGAATTAAAATAATCCCCAAAAGATAAGGATGTACTAAATTTATATTTTCTAGTTTCCCCGATTTTCCAGGTATTCTAAAAAACGGGTCCATTCCTATGTCGGGTCCAGGACGGACTACCCCGATAAAGTTCAAATGCGAAGAAACTTAGATATACCCCAAAAGCCAACGGCATGTTAAATTTGGAATTTTTAGCTACTTCGGTTCTCGAGTTATTTTTTCAAAAACGAATGCATTCTTCAGCGGATCCAAGACGGGCTAGCCCGACGAGGTTCAAAATCTAAATTAAAATCCGTCCAAACGGAAATAATATACTAAATTTACATTTTTTAGCTACTCCGATTGATCGAGTTATTTTTTAAGAGCGAGTAAATTTCTATGACGGGCCCAAGACGGGCTAATCCGATACGGTTCGAAATGCGATGAAATGTAATATACCCCAAAGGACAATGATATATTAAATTTATACATTCTAGATGCTCCGAATTTTTAGTTATTCTCAAAAAACGATATATTCCTTTTGTTGGGCTCAGGACCCAAGTAGCACCGGCACGTTCAGAGTACGTTCAGAGTGCGTTCAAAGATAGTGTTATAAGTGTTATAATGGTGTTTGGTGTTATTTGCACGTGATGTTCGACGTTCTACAATGGTACAATATAAGACGTTCTTTATCTGTGCCAAAAGAACGTGATATTGGAAGTTCTATAATAGTTCAACATAGAACGTTCAATTTTTGTGCGTATAAAGTGTACTGTTTGACGTTCTACAATAGTTCAATAAAAACGTTCCGAAGACCGTGTCAGAAGAACGTGATATTCGGCATGCTATAATAGTACAACATAGAACGTTCAATATCTGTATCGAAAGAGCGTACAATTCGCCGAGCAATAGTAGCACGAATAGCACGTAAAGTATTTTAGACCAATGTACTTTTCAATTTTCTCTCTCTTTTTCCTTCTTTCTCAAAGGTTAAGATTTCCTTTGAGTCTGTTTGCGATTTTCAGCCTTAAATCAGTAAAAATTTAAATATTAAAATCTATTGTTTCTATGTGTTCCTGTATTAATGTATTTTCATCTTTATTTTCTCATACTATATAATATAATATAGAGATGGTATTGTTTCCACAAAAATATACGTATTCAAGAGTTTAATGCTAATATATGTTTTAGGACCTCCTGAACATGTTTTGATTATCTTTGGAGTGATATCCCTCTGTCTGTACTGTGGTCGATTTTTTGTATACTAACTGCAACAAATATTAATGGATTTTTCGCGAAACTTTATATTCGGGTCTGTTATAAAAAAACCTAGAACTAGAAGGAAATTTTTTAAATTCCTGCGAAAACTTAGAACTTGATTCGAAATTTTATATTTTTATAACATGGGACAAAATTTGACATATTCATACATAAAAATATTTATTTATGGTTCAATAATAAATACCATCATTGTTGGGAAAAGAAACTGCGATACAATTTTTGTATGAGTGAAGTCATTACCCCAGGTGGACTCGGACATTTTCAAGTATGGTATCAATCAAAAGATTTTTTCAAGTCCTCTAAATTGAAGGGTAACAAGCTATAGTAATGATTTGGCCCAACAATTCCAATTTTTCATTTTTTTTTTTCTTAATTTAAATGGGGAAAAAACCTGAGCTATTTAAGAATGGATTATGGTACGAATTGGGCTACAATTTAGTTAAATTTTTTAGTTTGTGGTGTGATTAAAAGCACGTCCAATCACGATTTTGATCCATAGTTTATTCCAGAAATTAAATGTTCAAACCTATTTTTCTTATGTATTCTTTTAATGTAGAACATACAGTGCATCCCTGATATCGAAATGGGATGGGAAAGGTATTAATTTACCCCTAAAAAAACTGAAAACGTGATGTCAATCGATAAACATCAAGGGTTTTTTTTTTCTTTCTTTCTTTTTTAAGTTTAGGGTGTGAAGATTATGATCACAATCGCGCCCAATCGCGTTTTCGACCCATAGTTCTTTCCAGGAAATAAATGTTCACCATTATTTTTCTGGTGCATTCTTTTAGTGTAGAATACGTAGTGCATTCCTGATATCGAAATGGTACCGGGCATGTATCAGTTTGCCCGTGAAAAAGCGCTGAAAACGGGATTTCAGTCGATAAACATCGAAAGTTTTTGTCAAAGTGCATGAGTAGTTTTTTAAAAAATGTTCCGAGAGAATGTATTTTCTTTTCAAGATATTATACGTAGAACAAAATAGGGTGCTTAATTTTTCTTTTTTTTTTTCTTGGTTACTTTAGGGTGTGAAGATTATGATCACAATCGCGTAAAATCGCATTTTTAACGTATAGTTTTTCCCAGAAATTAAATGTTCAAACATAATTTTTTGATGTATTATTTTAGTGTGGAATACATAGTGCATCCCTGATATCGAAATGGTACCAGGCAGGTATTAGTTTGCCCGTGATATAGAGCTGAAAACGGGATTTCAGTCGATAAACATCGAAAGTTTTTGTCAAAGTGCATGAGTAGTTTTTTAAAAAATGTTCCGAGAGAATGTATTTTCTTTTCAAGATATTATCCGTAGAACAAAATAGGGTGCTTAATTTTTCTTTTTTTTTTTTCTTGGTTACTTTAGGGTGTGAAGATTGTGATCACAATCGCGTAAAATCGCATTTTTAACGTATAGTTTTTCCCAGAAATTAAATGTTCAAACATAATTTTTTGATGTATTATTTTAGTGTGGAATACATAGTGCATCCCTGATATCGAAATGGTACCAGGCAGGTATTAGTTTGCCCGTGATATAGAGCTGAAAACGGGATTTCAGTCGATAAACATCGAAAGTTTTTGTCAAAGTGCATGAGTAGTTTTTTAAAAAATGTTCCGAGAGAATGTATTTTCTTTTCAAGATATTATACGTAGAACAAAATAGGGTGCTTAATTTTTCTTTTTTTTTTTCTTGGTTACTTTAGGGTGTGAAGATTATGATCACAATCGCGTAAAATCGCATTTTTAACGTATAGTTTTTCCCAGAAATTAAATGTTCAAACATAATTTTTTGATGTATTATTTTAGTGTGGAATACATAGTGCATCCCTGATATCGAAATGGTACCAGGCAGGTATTAGTTTGCCCGTGATATAGAGCTGAAAACGGGATTTCAGTCGATAAACATCGAAAGTTTTTGTCAAAGTGCATGAGTAGTTTTTTAAAAAATGTTCCGAGAGAATGTATTTTCTTTTCAAGATATTATCCGTAGAACAAAATAGGGTGCTTAATTTTTCTTTTTTTTTTTTCTTGGTTACTTTAGGGTGTGAAGATTGTGATCACAATCGCGTAAAATCGCATTTTTAACGTATAGTTTTTCCCAGAAATTAAATGTTCAAACATAATTTTTTGATGTATTATTTTAGTGTGGAATACATAGTGCATCCCTGATATCGAAATGGTACCAGGCAGGTATTAGTTTGCCCGTGATATAGAGCTGAAAACGGGATTTCAGTCGATAAACATCGAAAGTTTTTGTCAAAGTGCATGAGTAGTTTTTTAAAAAATGTTCCGAGAGAATGTATTTTCTTTTCAAGATATTATCCGTAGAACAAAATAGGGTGCTTAATTTTTCTTTTTTTTTTTTCTTGGTTACTTTAGGGTGTGAAGATTGTGATCACAATCGCGTAAAATCGCATTTTTAACGTATAGTTTTTCCCAGAAATTAAATGTTCAAACATAATTTTTTGATGTATTATTTTAGTGTGGAATACATAGTGCATCCCTGATATCGAAATGGTACCAGGCAGGTATTAGTTTGCCCGTGATATAGAGCTGAAAACGGGATTTCAGTCGATAAACATCGAAAGTTTTTGTCAAAGTGCATGAGTAGTTTTTTAAAAAATGTTCCGAGAGAATGTATTTTCTTTTCAAGATATTATACGTAGAACAAAATAGGGTGCTTAATTTTTCTTTTTTTTTTTCTTGGTTACTTTAGGGTGTGAAGATTATGATCACAATCGCGTAAAATCGCATTTTTAACGTATAGTTTTTCCCAGAAATTAAATGTTCAAACATAATTTTTTGATGTATTATTTTAGTGTGGAATACATAGTGCATCCCTGATATCGAAATGGTACCAGGCAGGTATTAGTTTGCCCGTGATATAGAGCTGAAAACGGGATTTCAGTCGATAAACATCGAAAGTTTTTGTCTAAGTGCATGAGTAGTTTTTTAAAAAATGTTCCGAGAGAATGTATTTTCTTTTCAAGATATTATACGTAGAACAAAATAGGGTGCACACCCTAAAGTAACCAAGAAAAAAAAAAAGGAAAAATTAAGCACCCTATTTTGTTCTACGTATAATATCTTGAAAAGAAAATACATTCTCTCGGAACATTTTTTAAAAAACTACTCATGCACTTGGACAAAAACTTTCGATGTTTATCGACTGAAATCCCGTTTTCAGCTCTTTTTCACGGGCAAACTAATACCTGCTTGGTACCATTTCGATATCAAGGATGCACTATGTATTCCACACTAAAATAATACATCAAAAAATTATGTTTGAACATTTAATTTCTGGGAAAAACTATAGGTTAAAAATGCGATTTTACGCGATTGTGATCACAATCTTCAGTAGTTTTCTTCTGGTTTTCAGTCTGAGATAGAAGCGTCGTCAAAAGGGGATTTGGGGCTCATAACTCACTCTCATCGAGCACTTTGAATTTCTAAGAAATTATATATATAGAAATGGAAAATCAAATACCATTGAGTTACTCTACCCCTCCTTCAAATTTTTTCTGACGACACTACTGTGCTGAAAGGTTGTGTACATTTTTACTTTATAGAGAAAAATGGACAAATTAAGTGTTATTCAGAGGTCACAAATAGTGACTTTATATCATGAAGGTTACTCTGAACGTGGCTTAAGCAGAAATGTGAATGTTAGAACGACTGATATCTATAACATTATCACGAAACATCAAGATACAGGTGATGAAGTGGATGCAAGATGAAGTGGGTGCTCTAATAAACAAGCCCATCTGGTAACAACATTATACGGCAAATTGTCATGATTTCTCTCAAGAGTTCGTACACGAAAATAAAGTCTTTTCTACATTCAAAAGGATATAATAGTATTAGCGCTGTTTCCCGACGTCTCATGAATGTAAACTAAACGCTATAATGATAAAAAGAGGCTTTACTTTGCAAAATGTGGACTGTTCAAGATTGGTGTCAAGCTCTGTTTTCCTATAAATCAACTTTGTGTCAATTTGCATCACTCACAATCATGTTGTATGACCAAATGCAAAAAGTTTAATGAAAAATACATTGTTATCGTAGTGAAACATTGCCAAGTCAGGTGATGTGGGGTGTTATGTCAGCTTTAGGTACTGCTTCATTGTTCTTTTAGCCGAGAGGCCCTACCATGAATGGTTCTATTTATATGAATATGTTACGAAAAAAGTTAGTAACTCATATGCAAGTGCACAGATGCACATGCATGATGGTACTTCATGCCACAGATCAAGTGTAGTACAGGATTACCTGCAGAGGAAATACATAAACGTGCTTGACTGGCACGACTAAAACCCTATCGAAAATTCAGCAAAAAAAATCCCATCAAATTTCGAATCTTTGATTGACGCAGTAAAGTACGTGTGGCCCTTGTGCAAAGACATTTTAAGTGACTACTGGAATTTTCTCATTGACAAAAGTATGTCACATCGTATTCTGTTCATTACAGGAAACAAAGGTGACCACACAAAGTTCTGATTTCGGTCCTTTCATATACTAAAGAATGTAACTACTCATATGTGATGTTAGTTGTTTCTTTGAAATGGTTAATTTGCCATAGAATGACAGTCGGCAAATATAATTAGTGTTCCAAGCACATGAACAATAAGCTGTGAAAAGCAATTGAAAAAGTCGTCTTTTGTAGTAATTCGACCTTCATAAGCGGACGGGTTCTCTTATTATGAATCGTAACACCAAATTAGAAAAAATAGTTTTCTAAAAAAATTCTAATTTTTAGGTTTTTAGCAAAAAGTTACAATATAAGACGTATTGAACATGTTTGTGTCACTTTTAGAGTAGTTATCACCCTCTTTTCCCTGTCTCTGCGTGTGCAGTAGACGGGCGAGTTCACACTTCACACAAAAAAAAATTATATTGAAATAACCTACAAAAAAATTAAACTATAAAATTGTCGTAATACGGAATATGTGATTAGATTAAAATATTCCTGAATTTCTACATTAGCTTCGACAGAAATTACTTCTCTCTCTCTGTATGTGTGTACGGGGGGAGTGGCAGTTTCCAAATATTTTGTTTACCATTTTTCCCATATATCGTTTCTATGAAATTCAGTGGGTTCGATGGATTCTTGTGGAGACACAATCCCCAAATACCCCCCCCCCCCTCCATTGCAGACGCCACTAATGTTCTAAATTATCAGTTCAAAAGTATAACCACAGCCGGTCTACACACGGTGTAGACCGACTGTGGTATAACACATGATTTAAAAAAAGTTACATTCAATAAACATGGTTCCTCGTGTTTATTGAATATATTTATTGTTGTAACTTGGGTAAATACAATTATGTTTGAACTGGAAAATTTGTAGCTAGAAAAATTGAATTCTGAGATATTTCGGAAACAGTCCCCAAATTATTTTTCAAAATTTTATTTTCATCCATAAGATTTTCTTTTACAGTTAAATATTACTAATTAGTTGTAGTTCTTAATATAAATATGCTTCTGCATGAATGTAACGTTGGTTAAAAAATAAAATAAAATATATGCATCTTTGGAGAATCCTTTTCAGAATTTCTAGTTGGTATCTGGCAACACTTATTCCGTGTTTACGAAAATTTGAATGAATTTGTCGTTGAGTTGGATCCCCGCGCGCGCGCGCATGAACGTGGTTCCACGGCCACTGAAGTTATCTGTTGAAGGTAAGTGATTTCATTTCAAATCTAGTTAATATAAAGTTAGGTTAGTTATCTAGTTAAGGTTTTTCTTGTTTTCACATCTTAAAAGCACAAATGACTTACGTGCATTTTCTGCATAGATATAATAAACTTTGAGTTGGTTCTACGGCAACTGAAGTTATCTGTTGAAGGTAAGTGATTTTATTTCAAATTACTGATTAGTTGTATTACTAATTATAACCGGAGTTTAAAACAAATTTCTGCCAAACTAAGAAAAATCGGCCATAAAACTTAGGCAAAACCAAATGCGATATCTTCTACTTTTCATTCCATATTTCACAGTTATTTATGTGCATCTAAGAGGAAGAAACAGGTGGCTCCCAAAATTGTTCGTAAACTTACGAATTTCAAAGAAGTACTGCTCTATCCATTAATAAAAATTAATATTTCAGCATGGGAATTTTTTAATGATATTTATAACATGTTCTTAACAAAACTATATATATTTTATACATAGTTTTACTATCTATAAAATATTTTAAATACATAGTAAAACTTTTTAAAAAAAAAATTAATAATCAAAAAGTTACGTCACAAAACTCTTCGTACCTACAGTTTAAAAAAAATCTCTACATACAGTAAATATTATAATATTGTGGTAAATTAGTACTTAGTAGGATAACTTCTATATCCACAACAGCTTTTTAACATCTGTGAATAGAGTTTACTAGTTTTTTGTAATTTCTGCATCAATGTACCTCCATTCTTCGATCATTACTGTTTTTAGTTCGCTTTTCATTTTAATGTCATTTCTTAGCACTCTAACCTCCAGTTCTCTCCAAATGTGTTCTATTGGGTTTAAATCCGGTGACTGAGGTGGTGTTTTCAGAACTTGTGGACAATTATGAAGACACCAGAGGGGGATGAATATTAAGACGCAACTTTGTGGACAATTATGAAGACACCAGAGGTGAATTATATACTTGTTGCCAAACACATATTCATTTGCTACACATACTCATTTGCTAAATTTTTTTAGTATTTTATAAAAAAATGTCCTTTTAAAGTATCAGGGATTACAAATTATCAGTGTGTGTGTGTGTGTTTATGGACATGTTTAGCAGTTTACAATAACTGAAGCAACAAATAGAAACTATTTAATTGAATTTGAATTATCTTAAAATTACCTTAAAGGGTATTTTTATCCCCTAGAAAAAAAAAAATTCATGCGAACACTGCCATTAAGAAATTTTGAAACAATCTTATTAGTTGATCACTTCTGGATGTTTGTTTTTTTCTTTATGATTGAAATTAATGAGTAGCAAAATCTCTCATATGAAAAATTCTGAATACAGCCTTTTCCAATTTACAGCTTCGTGTTTACAAATGTAATTATTTAAATGTTTAATTTGTAAAAATAAATTATGTTCCTGTTTATAAAATCACACAATTAAAAATAAATCATTTAACATGCTGAGTTCTGCATCAGTCACCAGTGATTGTCAATATACTTCCGTTTAAGCCGCATTCGTCACCATTGATCTGACTATATATAATTTAAAAAATTATATTCTTAATTAAAAATTAAATAGTTTGAATATTATAAAAAATGTATCTAAATATTACTTCTTATCAGAAAAATTATTTTAATAGGTATTGTTGAAACACTGGATACACATAAATAGTTGTCCTGTGCAGGTTTCACAGAATGTTGTCACTTGTTTCGTCAATTTTCTGGCAATATCTCTTCTAAATCATGTGCATTGTCTTCGTAGCATTTTTTACAATATCTTAGAACTTTCGATGCTCTTCCAGATCTTTGTTGTAATTTGTGACAAGATACTTGAGATGTATAATTGCAATATTTCTACTTGGAATTCCTTCATAGCAACAATGTGAAAGATAAGACAGCTAATTTCTTTTGAAATTCTGTGATACTCGTATTCTTTTTGGTTATATTTTAAAATAAAATATAAGCATTTAGAACTGATGAAGTATTTAGTAGGAACTCAAAGACTAGCCAGCATATTGCAGCTTGAAGGGAAAAGAAAACAAAATAGGCTCAGCGCTTAACGTGTTAAGAAAAGACTACTTCATACCTGCCAACTTGTACGATTTGTCCGTCACAATGTATGAAATTTGTTTCATTTTTACGATTATACGAAATAATCAAAAAATGTATGAATTTAATAGTTTTATTCGTAGGTTAGCGAATTCTAGTGACTGTGCTAGATTTGGCGGAAAACCACTAGTTTTAGTAGAAAATCGCTAGTTTTGGTAACATCAACTTGAAAATCGGAAAAACATTAATTGCGTTAGTGTTGCCGGTTTTAGGGAAAATTGGGCTTTTTTTTTCCAGTTTGCTAAAAAAAGATCACTATGTTTGGCAACAACATAAAATCCATAAATTCTATATCAATGTTGCCAAATTGAACCGATGTGCGCAAATTCGGGTACTTTTCTGTAGAGTTTTTCCAAGATAATTTGGGATAGTTTTGAACAAGTTGCGTGGCAACGCCTCACGGAATAACCAACACAGCTGCCGTGGCTTCCAAGATAATTTGGATGGTTTTAAACAAGTTGTGTGGCAACGCCTCACGGAGTAAACAACACAGTCGCCGTGGCGCCATTTGCATCCAAAATTACGTATGTGGATCCAACCCTCTGTAATTCACTTATAGTGATCGTGTCTTGTGGCAAAATGTCCAAAGTAAAGCCTGAACAATATTCCCAAGTGTTTAAACAATCCTACATTCGGGAGTTTTCCTGTATTATGCAGTCTCGCAAAGGTGTGCATTTTGCCTTTTGTTCATTGTGTGCGAGTGATATAAGCATTTCACATGGCAGCTTAAACGATGTAAAAGTACACGTGCGTTTCAAAAACATTGTGATTTTGCATTTAATTTTGAAAAGAATTCAAATGTTGGATCTTTTTTTCATCAAACAACTGGAGATAACGATGTTATTAAAGCAAAATGCCTTTTTACTGCATTCATTACTGAACATAACCTTCCTATTTCTGTTGCTGATCATGATGGACCATTTTTCAAAAAAATGTTCACTCGCTGTGAGATTGCTAAAAATTATGAGTGTGGAAAGACAAAGATTAGTGCTGTTCTGAATAAAATGGCTTCGAGTGGAAAGGAATTATTGGTGGTCTTGCTAAAGTTGACTCCATTCTCTATTGCAACTGACGGAAGTAATAGCAATGATGGTCAGTTGTATCCAATTCACAGATTCCCTATTATGTTGCATATCAAAGATAGTGAGTGAAGAAGAAGCGATAGACAAGCTGCATGCTCAGTTTTCTGCGTTTCAGGTAGGTGATATACCAGAACATATTAAAGAGGAATACTAAATGGTCTTACATAAAATTGGCAAATGGTGCTTTAAAATACGATAGGCTTGGCACAGTTATGTTATCAATTTTAACTGCACATGGAAATGCTGAATGCGAACGCATGTTTAGTCAAATAAAGAAAAATGAGACACAATTTCGTCCTTCGATGTCTGATGCAAATTTAGAAAATTTGTTAATTAAGACCATGCAAAGAGGAAAATGTTACGAGCAAAAATATGATGACAAATTCTTAAAAAATGCAAAGTCTGTTACCTATGACATGTTTAAAAACTCTAGCAATCAAATTCTTGGCCAATAGATGTCATTTTTATGTTACAGTGTTGAAAATTAATTGAATGTCTATATCAAGGTACAATAAAGGTTAATTTCATTAATTTCCTCAGTTGTATTGCCTAATGTTTTTGTGCACTCTAATTTTGTACTAATTTTAGATGTCAATTGTACTAATTTCAACATTTTGAGGTTGGCAGGTATGCTACTTCATCTTTTCATATTCCATTTCAAGCTATTTGTCATTCACCATAAATCTGCTTTCAGACTTTCTTATAAAAGATAAACTGGCAAGAATCATAAACAGGGTACTTGCTGCCCTTAAAAGCTTCTGGTTTTGATTTTTAAGGATCTTGAAACTACTTAAATTTGTACTAAAATTCTTAATTTTCTTACATATCATGGTTAAAAAAATACAATAAAAGTAGGAAAAATTATCTCTTAAATCCAAGAATGATCATCTGATTGTAAATTTGAGCATTTTTTCCCATCACCATATGGAACAAGATCAAGGTATTTCATATATTCCGATTCCTGTTTCTTCCACTGTCCATGATTACTTGAGTCTAACAATAAATTGTTGTAGCATCCATATTCAAGGTGTATCTGAAAAGCTGCAGGACCTTTTTGTATAGCATTTATTTCATTTTGCTGTATAATTATATTCATAACTGTCTAATCATTCAATCAGGAAAATGTTCTTCCATTTTTACGATTTTTTTGTGTCTCTATCTCATTAAAAGCTCATACCTTTCCTTACTTGTGTTTATTAACATAAAATTTCTGCTAAGAGTCTGACAAAGAATCTTTTTAAATCGGATTGATCCAGAATATGTCATTTTGCTTAAAGATATTTCATATTGGTCACTGGAGAAATTTTTTATAGGCATTCCTTGAGATATTTGATATAGTGTTGAAATGAAATTATAATTATATTATGTGAAATTTGATAAAACTTCAATTACCTAATATTAATTCAATACTAACAACATTGTGGTATTAGTATTACTTTATTCATTTATCCTTGCATTTCACGTTTTATACAGAATGAATGATTAGATGGTTATCTACTTTGAACGAACACTGTCAATTTTTCTAATTGTCAAGTTGGATTTGCATGAAATATGAGTTAATTTGATACTTTGAAGTACAGGGTAATTATAAAAAAACTTAGCCGATATATATGCTGCCCCTAGAGCTCATACCTTTCAAGGAAGTGGAAAGAAATTTTGGATGCAGGTATTTTAAGGTATGCACTCAAGAATGATGTGAAAAAACAAGTCCTGCTCTCACAGTTAGGGTTACACTACAGTGACACAATTTTAAGATTTTAAAATGACAACACCTGCTTTTTTTTTATTGGAATGTGATCTTCACTGTGAAAAACCATAAATGGCATTGAAACAGTACCTGCAGCATGAAAAATGCCAGTGCTAAGCAAAGACTAAAAAAAAGTCATAACAACTGTGGCGCTCACCAGAACACGAATTTCTGTTCCATTGACGTCACATTTCACACTGTGTGTTCGGCTCAGAACCCAGCCTGCTGAATCTCCTTCGAAAAGAGAAGAGACCAAAGTATGCAGATTTCCAAGTTTGGTGTAAGACACCGTCATAGTTGACGTCATCGCCTTGAGAAAGAAAAGGCATTGTGATTTGAGTACTGCTTGCTTTCTTGCACTTTAACTTGACCAACATGACGCTTACAGTGAAACAGCGAGGTGAAATGGTAAAGCTCTATTACCTGAATGAGCAAAATGTCGCAGAGACATCACGTGTCTATCGCACAAACCATTGGCTATGATGATGCCTGTGTTCTGTGCAAGCTGTACGGGACTTGATGCGCAAATTTGAAGAAACTGGTTGCACATGCGATCGATCTCGGTCTGGACAACATTCCATTCCTGTCAAGGTTGTTGCAGAAGTGCATGAGACAATAAACGAAGGTCGTATTGCAGGTGCATATGGTGTTTTACAGATGCTGGATTTGCCGAATTCTACTGTCCGCAAGATTCTGTGCTCTGTTTTCCACATGTTTCTGTATCGGTTCCAGCATGTCCAGATGTTGCACAAGTTGATGATAACCAACTATGTTTAGATTTTGCTAATGAATTCCTCATCCGGTGTGACGATGATAACAGATGGCCTTTATGCATTCTGTGGACGGACGAGGCACATTTCTCCTTGACTAGTAATGGGAATTCTGCATGCATTGGACTGACCAAAATCACCATGATGGGGTAGTCTCACTTGCGTTACTCCACGTAAAAGTGACTGTGTAGTGCGGGATAACAAGCACCTTAAGAGGTTACTGTCGCAGGCCTATGTACGTGTACAGTAACGAGTGACCGACCGCTATGAAGCAATGTTAACCAATTACATCATTCCTGAATTGCAATGAGTGAAATGCCTTCTCTGACGTCGTGTGGATGCAAAATGGCACTCCATCACATGTGGGATCTTCTATGAAATGTTTATTGACACAACAATTTGGTGACAAAATTATCTCCTGCCATTTCATATTTCTGTGACCACCCAGGTCCCCCGATCTCACTCCAGTGGATTTTTGGCTGTGGGGATACATGAAATCCGAAGAGTATACAGGCAATCCGCAAACTCTATTTGATTTGAAAGATACCATCACATATGAGGTTCAACAGATTTCTCTTGCCATGGTATGTGCTTCAGTGTTATCCACCATCTGTTGCATGTAAAGTGTCATCGTGTGTGAAGGCGAGCACATAGAAAATTTATGATAAACAATAAAATGTTTTGTTTTTCTGTCACTGGTCTGATCTTATTTGTTGTTTTCACTTTTTTCTTAGTCTGCCTAGCTCAGACGTATTTCATGTTGCAGATACCGTTTCAACTCCATTTATGGTTTTTCACTGTGAAAATCCCATTCCAATAAAAAAAAAGTAGGTATTGCAATTTGAAAATTTCAAAATTGTGTTACTGTAACCCTAACTGTGAGAGCAGGACTGTTGTTTTTTCACATTATTCTTGAGCGCATACCTTAAAATACCTGCATCCAAAATTTCTTTACATTTCCTGGAACGGTATGATCGCTAGGGGCTCATATATCTGCAAAGTTTTTTTTTTATAATCAACTTGTATATTTACATGTTATCATCAAGAAAAGTGCCAAATGTGAATGTACAATTCAAAGCCCAAACTTTGTGCTATGAATCTGTATATATTATTGCAACTGTAAAAAAGTGAAGTCATTGCATAATGGAAAGGAAACCATATGTTGACCACATCAGATTTGTTTTCCTTCATACTTTTATTGCCAAATACAAATATATTTTATGTATATATATAATTAAATAGTAATCTTTTTCTTTTTGCTTTTATTTACATAGGAAAATTTTTTTTGTTGACAGACATTTTCTACCTTTGTTGGAGTGGCGGCTCTGTCTCATTTGCCCTTTCGAAAAAACTTTGTTTTTGCCCCTAAAACTTGTGGATATGCTTGCTTATTTGTTACAGGTAATGTTATAAATGGAGTAGTATTTGCTTTACAGTTATATATTTACTTTAGTTTGAGAATAATAATGCAAATATAAAAAATTAAAAAAAAAATGTGCTGACCAGTCATGGTCCGTAGAATATCTTATATATAAGGTTGTCTCATTCGTGGAAAATCTTGTCCCCGGAAGGAAAGATGAGTGACATCACTGCTTGACCCGTTTTCTGACAGACAAGAAAAACTGAGAAACTTTGATCAGAAACTATTTAAATATTTATCCAATAGTAACTGTATGCAAGCAATATAGAATAAAATAAAACAGTATATGCATAGTAATGTGAAGTTTACGAAAATAAATTCTGTCGATATGAAAAGAAATAGCAAATTTTTGATGAGAGGGGAAGCTATTAAGATTTTAATAAGAGAAATTTATACAAAGATTACTGATTGCTGTGTTGACAGATAATTGAATGGTCAGAGAAGAGCCAATAGTTGTTAGGTGCGTTATGGGAATCGGTTTGAGGATATAAATATATATTTCTAATCTAAATGGGGCAAATCAGTCGTCATTTAAATATTGACTGTATTCCGAGGTTTACAGGCATGAATAATGCAGTATAAATTAGAATAAATATTTTCAGGCAATGCATAGCTTTTGTGTAGTTAAAAAATGTTACATGTTTTTGAAAAAATATATTGTCCGGATTTGAGATAAAGTCAGGAAACTTTCAAAATCATCTGAAGAAAAAACAGTAATTGATTTAAATTTAAAAACACATATTTTATCAAACCATTGCAATAATAATTATTAGTCACGTCAAATGTAGTTTGTTAAGAATTTTTTTTTGTTAGTAAATTTGTTAATAAAGTTTCTGTTAAGGCATTTATATCTTGATCCGTCAAATTGCAGGGCTTCATCCTGAGTACGACAGAGTAGTTTCGATTCAATAAAAATGGTTTTTGTTCAAGAAAGGGATATTCATAAGTTAAAAGAAACTACTGTAATTTTATGAATAATTTTGTAAAAACAAAATATATTTACAGTCTCATTAAAATGACACATTTACCCCTATTTATTTTAAAGCAAACGTTGAGTGGAATCTTTTTAGTTTGAAGCTACCTTCCACATAAGTATTAGACAAATTTCGGAGAAAAAAGAAATCGCCTTCGAATAAAATGATAAAAATAGCCTTTGTTTCTTTTAGCATAAAATTCCAGATGATACCTTCGCCCCCCCCCCCCCCCCCCCCACCTTTTATTTTCCACAATTTTCTGTCGCATTTTAAAGTGCCGATTGACAGAATTCTACAGTAATATCTGTACCATAAAAGAAAGTAAATGAATTCACAAAGACTTCAAATAAACAAAATTAAACAGCAGATGTATATCATTAAATATATAGAAAAGGGGTTTTCTTTAAGCATATAAAATGAAAATATTAATTACATGCATTCAACATACAATGATACAATTTAAATATTTTAAAATCAAATCGATGACATTTTTCAGAAAATTATAAAGTTCAAATATTTTTTGTATAGAAACTATTAGAAACGGAATGGTACACTTACTTTTACTTGACATAATATGTACCATAGCATTTATATGCAGGAAATTTTAAATTATTAAATTTTTAAAGAAATATGAATTTAATTGCAAATTGATAAAGATAATATGGAGAGTTTTATAGAAATAAATATTATTTAACTCTATTTTAACATATTTCTCATTAATTATATCCTATTTCAAACCTTGAATAGATAATACAGACAGTAAAGTGCACAGTCTCTATTTAATGAATTTGAACGGGATATGTGGTTTAAAATCTTTAATGTGTTGTAAAATTGATTGTTAAAAAATACTATATTAAAATCCATATTCATACAATATATTTGCAAGTAAATATATTAATAAGGATTATCAGTTTACACATGAAATATGTAAATTTTGTGTAAAAAAGAAGCTGAAAGTATTTGTTATACGAAATCACCCGGAAAATCATATTCTTGTCTTAGTATATAATTTGTCAAACCACTGTTTTTGACTCCTTCATCTGTTAATTACAGCAATTTAGTTTGGTTTGAATTCAAATTTGAGGTCATTTGTCATATTTCAGAGTTAGCACATTATTTTAGGAAACATTTCATGTACGAGGCATGTTTTTAATGTAAGTACCGTTTTGCGATTCCGCCGCCGCAGCGCTACGGTCGGCGTTCCGCGCATGCGCGCTGGTTACCTACATCTCTTGTCTACGCACTGACGCCATTACAGTCTGATTCTTCATTGTATACGTTGTTTACTGAGTGTTTAAGATGCCTCCGACAATCGTGAGTCCCGCCGATTGTGAAGTACGGGCTGTTATACGATTTCTTAGTGCTAAAGGCGTAAAACCGATCGATATTCATCGTGAGATCTGTGAAGTTTACGGACAAAACATTATGAGTGATGGAATGGTAAGGAAATGGGTGAGAGCATTTAAAGATGGCCGCACAAATGTGCATGATGAAGAACGGAGTGGGCGTCCTTCGGTCTTTAATGAAGATTTAGTGCAGAAAGTGGAAGAAAAGGTGAGAGAAAACAGACGCTTTACAATTTCATCAATGTGCGACTGGTTTCCTCAATATTCTCGTAGTGTTTTGTATCGCATTGTGACCGAGAACTTGAATTACCGGAAATTGTGTTCACGTTGGGTTCCAAAAATGTTGACGGATTTGCACAAAACCCAACGTTTAGGCAGTGCATTGACTTTCCTTGAGCGGTACCACAATGAAGGTGAAGATTTTTTAGACCAAATTGTTACTGGTGACGAAACATGGGTGGCCTACGTCACACCAGAATCAAAACAACAATCCATGGAATGGCGACATTCATCATCACCCAAAAGAGTGAAGTTTAAGCAAACAATTTCTGCCCGGAAAATCATGTGCACAGTTTTTTGGGACAAAAAAGGAGTATTGCTAGTGGAGTTTCTGCCTCGTAATGAGACAATCAATGCAGCGTCTTATTGTGAGACATTGAACAATCTGCGTCGTGCAATCCAGAACAAAAGACGTGGCAAGTTGAGTAAGGGTATCGTTTTGCTGCATGACAATGCCCGTCCACATGTGGCTAATCGGACCAAAGATCTCATCAAATCTTTTAAATGGGAAACTCTAGATCATCCTCCATACAGCCCTGATCTGGCGCCCAGCGACTACCATTTGTTCCTGCACTTGAAGAAACACCTGGGTGGTCAGCGTCTTCAAGACGATAACGAAGTCAAAACAGTTGTGATACAGTGGTTAACAAGTCAGGCGGCAGAATTTTATGAGGAGGGTATTCAAAAACTGGTGCCACGTTATGACAAGTGCCTCAATATTCACGGAAATTATGTAGAAAAGTAGATTAAGGTACAGGCTTTCATGTAGAAATAAAATTATTGCGATATCTTTGCACGTCTTTTTTTAATTCCAAAACGGTACTTACTTAAAAAACATGCCTCGTATTTCATTGATGCTTAAAGCAAGGCATTTTTAAATAAAACCATACTGTTTTCCAACATTTTTCTACGAAGTGCCGCTGGTCTACAGATTGGAAGGTCTAGCAGTGACGTCACAGCTCGTCCAGAAATGTTACCATGGGGGGAATAGCGAACAAGACAACCTGTTAATATTCTATTAACCTTGCTAACCAGTAAGATTTTCAAAGTTCATTTTCAATTTTTCTAAAAGTTAATAGAAAACAGTTTTCCATCACCAAAGCACAAACACTTTCCATAATTTCAAGATTCCTGTTTGTTGATGGCATGCCTGAACTGTGATCATTATGAACAGATGTTTGTTCATCCTTGAAACAATTGCACCAGACTTTTGTGTCATCTCCATAGCATTATTCCTGAAAGCGTGCTAGAAAATTTTCCTGATTGTTTCAGACTCGGCATCAAGATTTTTACAAGACTTGCTGAATGGTGTTGCTCAACACGTTAGTGCATTGTGGTTCAAGATGGAGATACAGTAAGTATGAAAAACATAACAAACCCAGGTGCTTGCCTTCTTGGTTGTAACTAAGTCAAGCAGTAATGAAAGAATTCATGCATGCCCATTAAGGTCAAATGTATCTGCTGATACTGCCCTGCCACAGAGTTCGCACTAGTTTACATGAAAGGAAATAAGGTTGAATACTTTTTGATTACAGTAGTATGTCTATGATCGAATCAATAACATAAGTCCAGGCTTGCTTATACTTTAAGTTTAATAATTGCATTTTTAACTTTGTGAAAGACCATTTTTGAAATAGGACATTTCTAAACAGTTTTCATGGCTTTTGTATTTTTTATAATTTAAACAAAGTTGACAGTGTGATTGTTAATTTGTTATAGTTAATGAATTCTTTAATTTTATTATAGTTTTTTTTCTTTTTTTTTTTTTCAGGACTCTTTTCAACTAGAATATAGAATGAGTACTTTTCTAAAGGAATGCAAAGGAGCTCTTCCTTGTCAAGAATCTGAAAAAATATTAAAATGTTTAAAATAGTCGATTTTTTCATATTCTGTTAGACCAAAATATACACATGTTTATTGTACCTTAATAAAAATGAAAACTATGTAAACATTTTCTCATCTTTTTATTTAAAAGTTTATTAATGTGATTTTTTTTTCCAGCCCTTGGTGTTCAAGCAACTTAAAAAGAGTCATTATTACACAAATTTTGAAATTCATTCTTGATTAAAATAATTTTTTTTTTTTAATTTCTGTTATACAGCTGGTAACTGTTTAACATTTTTAATGCTTTCATGTAAATGATGGACATACCATTGTATTTTTTGGTGGTGTGCACAGAAATGATGGCTATAGCTGTCTTGAATATTATCCTATATTACAACGCATCATATTTTTTATATATTTGTATCTTTAAAACTTGCCTAAAATTTTTTATGAAAGGCAGTGAATCTACCATTAGCAGGTACAAGATAAAAATTTAGCGAGGTCTCAACTTTGGAAAAAACTATTTACACCCCCTAACTATTTATATCCTCTTTAGAGGTAAATGAGTATTATTTATGAGTTTAATTGTTAGGCTAGTTAAAAAGATTCCAATATACAGCCTCACTTCATTTGTGTGATCCAGGTGGATCGAGATCAACAATTAAAAAATTATTAGATACATGCTAAAGAGCAGTTATGATGCTATTCAATCTGCTTAATGAATCAGTTGCTAGTGAATGTGATATTTATATTTTGTCAATTGGAAAAAAAAAACTGAAATCAAGATGCTTGAGAATGCTGAACTAAGATGCCTTGTGGACAGACACCCTAGGGAACATGACATTGTTGGAAGAAGACTGATCCCGTGCCAAAGGCGTACCTTTCTTTGAAGAAGATAAGCCTACAATGTTTACCAAACCAATGTGAGCAACTTAAAATATTCACCACTATAAAAAAAAAAACCTTTACTTTAATGCCATAAAACATTGATTAAAACTATCATCCAGTTTTAGAGGCAAAGGCAGTTCTTGCCTTCATTATTGCTAGTTTTTAATTTGAAGGCCTCCTAAATTGGTTAATAATTTTAATCAACCTTGTATGCTGTTAAATAGGAAAATAATTCTTTTTTGCGTGTGTTTGTGGATTATTCCTGACAGCTGTTTGAGTAATTTTTTTTTTCTAAGCATTAGCCTTCCCCTGATTAAGTTTATTTCAATCAAGACTGGACAACTTCAATCGGTGGTGTGGAAGGTATTTAGGGGCCTGGAGATATTATCAAACTCAAATACAATAGAATTGTAAGAAGAAGCTGGGACCTAAATTATTTTTTCACTTCAATCAAGTTTTGTCCCTTTGGAAATAACTTCTATGAATGGTATTCTTCAAATGTTAATATTTATAGGATGAATTAAATAAAATGATGACAAAAATGTCCATCCCTGAGAATCAAAAGACAGCATTTAAATTTTGTGCAAGAAAATCTTTGACACATTTAACTAAATGTTTGATTGATTAATATTGCTACTTATTCATTTTTTTATCTTATAAAATGTGTAAACGTTACAGAAAAATGTTTTAAAATTGAATAACAGGAAAATAATAGATAAGTTGAGGCTTTTATTTATATCTGAGTAAAAGAACATAAGTAATAATTTGCATACATATTATTTCAAAATATTAATTTTGATTGATTTTCTGCATTCTGAAATAAGTCATTATTTAAATTTTAATGTGACATTTACATAATTTTGACTTGTAAAGTGAAACAAATATTTAACATTATCATAGGATTTAAAGAAGTGGGGAGAGATTAATTAAGTTAATCAAATTCGAAGATCGTAGTTTTAACCTCCACTTGGAAGCACATCACACATATATACATATATTAGACATGTAAATTAGTGAAAGTTAATTATAAAAAACCCTAACACCATTTCTGCTAAAATGAACTGGTTTACAACGTAAAATGCAGCGCAAATCAAGATTAATAAACATACGTACGTTTCGAAAATTAACTGGATTTTCTTCAGTGTAAAAATACTTTTTACATTGAAGACGGTAATCCAATTAATTTCCGAAACATACGTAGGTGTATATATCTTGATTTGCTCATCATTGTACGTCATAAACCAGTTCATTATTGGTTTTGCGTGTGCCAAGTCACGTGCCTTACCAATCTCCCGTTTGTGGGGGGGGGGGGGGGGGGGTTCCAATCTAGGTGTCTTAACACGCTTATTCGACGTGCAATATAACGTTATCAAATGGTTCTAGAAACACGTGCTTATCTATAGTACTATAAAAGTTCTCTGAACAATAGTATTCGACGTGCTATACCACGTGAAAAAGTTGTGTTATAGCACCAATTCTGTACGTACTTTTCGACGGTGTTTTGCTGTGACAGATAGACGTCATTCGGCACGTGCTACTAGAACGTGCTCTGTACGTATCCACAGTACGTACTGTGTACGTGCCCGTAGTACGTGATCGAAACGTTTTCGTAGTACTAAATCTGTATGTGCTCTGAACGTGCCGGTGCTACTTGGGGACGGACTAGCCCGATAAGATTTTTTATCCAAAGAGTTAAAATATACAGCAAACGGCAAGGATATTCTAATCTTCGAAGTTTTAGATACACCTGCTCTTGAGTTATACTGCGAAAACGGGTGAGTTTCTAAGGCGGGCCTAAGACGGGCTAACCCGGTACGGTTCAAAATTGAAAGAATTAAAATACACCCCAAAAGAAAACGATATATTAAATTTAGATTTCCAACGTTCTCTGATTTTCGAGTTATTTTCTAAAACCAGGTAAAGTCCTATGGCGGACCCAGGACGGGCTAGCCCGATAAGCTTCAAAATCGAAAGAACTGAAATGTACCACAAGAGGAAACGTCAGAACGAATTTCACGTTACTGTGATAAATGAACCTGATTATTTTGGACCTCAAAGGTTTGAACAAAAGGTTTGATCAAGTTAAATAAAATTTTAAACATACGAATATATCCCTAGCTCAATCTCTCCGAAAATCAAATAACTTTTTGTGTATACCACTTGCAATAATCACACCAAATTTTACACAAATTCTTCATTTATTTCGAAAGATATTGGTCATTTTATTTGCAATAAATTATCATTAGTTTCAATGTTAACTCCTCAGCTTTAGACCCCTTATTCGAGACCAACGCCGTCTGGCGGAGGCGGCTTTTTAGGAACATCTCCCAGCATTGGTAGGTATAGGCGGTCGGCACACTATTAGTTCTAGACACTGTACTACTATGTATCATCATAAATATATATTTCAAAAACAACTTTGTATTATTTAGTACAGGTATTTCAAATAATTCAAGGTCTTTCTGAGCTCATAATAAGACCATATTTTATTCTATATAGATCTGTAACAGATGTAAAATAGAAATATACATCAATGTATTTCATAAATTTTAATAAGACCGGATTTTTGCAAAAAATAGTAATAAGAAAAATAAATATCCATCTATTTGTTAATCTGCTTATAGGGTGAGAATCATATTTGTGATTCTTGTTAATAAGTGTCGCGTAATTACAAATCTTACTCCAATCTAATTCATATTTATAAAAATATAACTCACTTGTAAATTTGTTAACATTATCAAATACCTGTAAAATTCAATATTTGGAGCACCTGTTAAACCGCCAAATATGATAACCATGTATTTGTTGAAACCTTACTAGGCTCCAATATGCTTGATAAGTCAGCCTGTAGTATAGGAGCTCTAGGAGAAGCGACTACGAAGTTTTGCCTGGAGATGGCTGGTTTAACTCCCCTCCCTGATTAAGTCTGATGACGGCTCTTCAACCCTCATTGAAGAGATTTGACCTCCTTCAATTTCGTCACCTTTGGCCGAAGGTATGCCCCGTTTCGGAACCCTGGTGTTCCCGGCGTCTCAGAATTTTTATGCCACCAGATGATGACTCATACAAACTGCGAGCCGAACATGATTTGCAGCCTTTGCTGGATCGACTAAATAGACTTATTCATCTATTACTTCTAAATAAAATTTAATTGTATTCTACTCATTTTACATTTGAAATCAACAAATCTGTTTAAATTCTTTCGAGTACTCGACTCCAGTGTTTGATGACCGTACCATATTTATGAAATTTATAATTATAATGTATGCATGCCACTGATATTATTTGAATATTACTACTATTTTAAACTAGCTTGTGGCATGTTAACTAAGGTTCTTGTGCGCCTGGGTCCAGTGGTTGAATCTGATAAGGATCCAGCTGCTGTTTTGATTACTCCATGATTTAATGTCGATAATATATAATATTTAATTTAACATCATTACGAGTGTATTTATTTTTGCTTTAAATGTGATGTTGATTTTATTTAATGTATTGCTGACGAAGATGAAATTCCTCAAAGTAAGGGTGCTTCAAAGTAAGCTTTTAAGTGTATTTTGTTCTACTGGATTTTCAGGCAGGTCATCTTGGAGATTTACTTCTCAGGACAGGAGGGTGAATGGGGTTATTGCGGCCTATTCGATCACGGGTTTGTATTGGTGATGCTTGTGTGTTCGAAATTCTAAATTTTAGGAGGTCACGATTTGCCATCTTTATATTATACACTTTTTCCTACAGACTCAAATGTTTTCTCCCTTTTCTCATATCCTTAAAATTTTGTTTAATCACACAATCGACTAGGTGACTGCTGTTTATTGATATAAGATATATGCCTACAAAATTTATTATTACATATTGGTATTTTGATCGACTGCAAGCAATTTTAAACTTTAAAAAAAAATCGCAAATTTCAAGGTTTTTGAGAGATTTCAAGTAAAAGAAATTTCACTGAAATAATTTTGACATAGATCAAGCAAACTTACCAATGATGCTAAGTATCAATCAATTAAATTTTACGATTATGAATTTATATTTTTATTGATCGCAAAAAACTTGAAACTTATAAAAATTTAAAGAGAAAATATTTCAGTCTTTTTAAATGCATTTAAAAACAGTCCTAAATATCAGCAATTAACATAGAAAAGGAAAAATAATTTTACATTATATTACAGAGCATTTGAAAATTATTCTAATAACAATAATAGTAACGAATATTAATAAATTAAACATTTAACTCTTCCAAGAACTGTGGGTTATAGCAATTTCTTTGCTGTGAAGTGATGACTTATCATGCATCAAAATAACAAATTCTTCTTTTTTTCCACAAAATTATAAACTTCCGTAAGCTACTGGAACAAAATTAGGAATGTCTGTATGATCTCTGGAGGATTTTTATATGTTTCCATTCCCAGGCTGATTGTTTGCCGACACCAACAAATGAGAAACTTGTGTCAATGCGTTAGAAAATATAAGGAATATAACTTTCTTGTCTCAAACTTGCTAAACAGGAAATGAATCGGGATATATTCAGAATCGTTTCCTGTTTTAAATATATTTCATAAGAATTCTGCTTGTAGGTGATTGAACGTTGTCAGGGACAGCATCATAACAACTGTGTCCACTGTCTTAATTATGATTGACTTGCATCTGGCTGGATTCGTTTCTTTGGCATGAAGTAAAATTTTCGAGTCTTTTTCATAGAGTAACATTTTTGCTGGAATACTCTGCCAACAAATCCACTTACAAAAATATCAATCAGCTGTAATCTTCTGCCAATGAGAGACAATACAGGAAATTCAAATTTTGCTATTCAGTGCCGACTTAAGACCAATAAGACAAATAAAACTGATATTTTATGCTCTCTTTGGATTTTATAATCTATTTTCTATATAATATATAAAATATAAATCCTGTTTTATAAATATTTATTTTTCTTTATTTCGAAAAATCGATATCATATTTTCATAGATGGCGGCCCATTTTCAATATGGCTACCTAAATCTTTGGTTCCTATCTCTAGATCTCATCTGTTATTCCAAAAATGCACAATTCTCAAACTATCCTCCCCACTATACTAAATTACAACTTTAATTCCACGCTGCATATTACCCTTCATTAAAATCTCATATTTCTTTTTATACTGTTTCTAACTTTGCTTTGTTCACTGAGTTTCACTGATAACACTTTCTTTTCACCGCAGCGATGCAAAGTTTTGGGAAATGTACAAAGAAAGTTTAGAATTTTTCTTTCCTTTTTATAATCTGAATTCGGAATGCAAACTTTAGCCCCTAATCAGAAAAAATGAGTTTTTCATTGACTTTAAGTTTAAAACGGATGTGGCTGAAAACAAAGTTGAGCGAATCTGCAGAAAAAAATTCTGATTATGCTTAAAGAGTACGGTGCAAACGGTGAAAAAGGCATAAATTCGCTGCAAACAGGCTCTTTTAATTCATTTTGTGATAAAAGTGAAACCAAATTTGTTTAATTGTAAAATCCGTATCTTAATTGTCTCACCGACAATTTATATAAGACAAGTTATATAAGATAAACATAGATTCAGTGCAACTTTACATTTTAAAACTTAGTGTATAGAGCCTCATATTAAACAAATAAAGCATTAGATTTGTTTAATAACAGGGCATATTCAACAAAAAATCTGATGTGGGCAACACATGACTTTCCTTATATAATGTAATGAATTTACTACTTTTACAGTAAAAAAAAATAGGTTTTTCTTATAGTAGATACTAATATTCTTTCCAAGATATTGAATTTTCGACAATTAGTCGTCATTTTTATCCATTTGATGAGAGTTTCGTTAATTTGGCAACATTTCAAAAAGTCGCCAAGTTGGCGACATTCCGACAAATTAGTCGCCAAAATCTCGCCAAGCGTTATGCACTAAGAAATAAGCTATTCTTACAGCAGATAAATGACTATTGGCGTTCAAATACAAAAGTATTACTCAAAGTATCTTTTTTCATGAATGGAACGAGCAAGATCCACGAGAATGATGTCACCCAATTTATCACATGGTATTACATATAAAAAGTGAACATGTTTCTCAACAGGATTTTTTTTATATGGCTTTTTGATAATTTTTTTGAAAAATGTACAATATCTCGAGAACGGTTCATTTTAGCGTTCTAAAATTTATGTCAATCGTTTTTTAATGAAAAATTACATAAGAAATGTCAATTTTCGTAACTTTATTAGTGGTTTTGATTTTTTGACGATTTTTTCAAAATTTCATTCGAAAATTTAGGGAGGTTCTGAACATTCAATTGTGTATAAAAACAATAAACTTCCAGTGTTTACGGATTGTGATTTTTGTACCAAATTTGGTTCGAATCGGTCCATTCGTTCGTCAGTTATCGTCTCCACAGACTCACTGACACACACACACACACACTTTCACACACACACACACACACACACACACACAGACATCACTTCAAAAATGTTTGATTCGTGATCAGGGATGCTTGAAACGTGCTCTCCCATCGAAAACTCGAATTCGAATTTTCGACCCCGTCACAATACTTTCCTTATACATTATGTATATAAGGAAAGTAATAAGGCACTAGATTTTGCAATTTTAAATATGTAAAACTATATGCCAAAATGTTTGGAAACACGTCTAGGAATATTGCATTTAAACAGTAAAGACTACACTTTTAAGAGTAAAACATATTTTTTTAATTATGACACCATTTAAGACGTTAAAATAATACTACAATTAGGCTACAACAGAGCGCATTCGGACGTCATAACGTCCTTCATCAATGGCAATGCAATAAAAGAGGAATCCGTCGTCAAATTTTTCGCCAAACGTTACGGAGGGACGGACGGAGAAATGAGTTATTCTTATTGTAGATTCTTATATTCCTTACAGGATATTAAATTTTAGTCAATTAGTCGACATTAACATTCATTTAGCGCCATTTTTATAAATTTGGCAATAAATTTATCAATTTGGTGATATTTTGATCAATTTCGCAACAATTAAAAACTCGCCAAATTGACGACATTCCGCCAAGTTCGTCACCAAAATTTTGTCGTGTGTTACGGACTGAGAAGTAGGTCATTGTTATAGTAGATAAATGACTATTGGCGAATTATTAATCGCCAAGATACAAAACTACTACCCAAATTATCTTCTCTCTTGAATGGGACGAATAAGAAGAACGAAAATGATGTTCCACTAGAATGATGTTAACACATTTATCACATAGTTATACATATGAAAGTAAACATATTTCTCAATAGTTAACACTAGGTAATATCTCAAAAAGTGTTCATAATAGCGCTCTAAAGTTGGTGTCAATCATTTTCTAATGAAGAATTAAATAAGAAATGGGTGTGATGAACATTCGGTTGCGTTTAAAAACAATAGGATTCCAGTATGTACTAATTGTAACTTTTGTACCAAATTTCATTCTAATTGCTCCATTCAATCATGAGATATTATTTCGACAGCCTCACGGACAATTATACACACAGACATCACCTCAAAAATGTTGGATTCTTGTTAAGGGATGCTTGAAACGTGCTCCCGTCAAAAACTCGAATTAATTCGCATTTTCAACCCCATCACGATACTTTCCTTATGCAGTATACTATGTATATAAAGAAAGTAATATAAAGCAAGTACTTTTGTTAATTTTTGCTTAAGCTTCAACGTTAGTCAACTGATAGAGTTTAGCTCCAGAGATAATCACTAATATTAAACTGAATCTACCAACAATTTTAACCGACATTTTAAATATTCAGAATCTTAGAATATTTAATATAATTTTAATATTAAATATCTGAGCAATGTTGTAACATACAGATTGTGCAATTGAATGCTAGTGGAAACGTCCACCCTCCTTTCCTCTATGAAAATATAAATTAGCTGCGAATTTTTGAACATATGCCTAACTTATTAAATAATCTAAAGAATTATATTATTTATACTAGCAGCATACCCGTTCTTCGTACGGAGTATATAATATAAAAAAACTTATAATTTGCAATCATGTGCAAATTCTGTTAAAATATTAAATGTATTGCTCATAAAGGGAAGTTTATGAATATCTGTTCTCACTATGCAAAATTATCTTCACGGGCAGATCTGAAGAATAAAGCATCCTGGCCCCTTTTGTAAGCAAATTTACAAAAAAAAGGAATTGAATCAATATATGCAACCCCGTACTACTTATATTGTCGCAGATTGGAAAATATGCCAGTGTGTTAGTAGAAGCTTACCCGTATTGCAATATGAGTCTCAAAAATATTTGCCAAAATAAAAGAGATGACGTAAAAAATTGAAAGTATCAAAAATCCCCGTAATCTTAATACCAGAAGGTCGTAATTGATTCCAATATATGCCAATATATATCAAAATATATGCCAATATACCTGTACTACTTATATTCTCGCAGATTGGAAGATATACCCATGCATTTGTAGAAGATTACTCGTACAACGTACTATATATGAGTTTCAACAATTGTCGTCATAATAAAACAATTCCATAATAATTTGAAAATATCAGTAATCCCTGAATCAACAGTTCCCGAAAATATCAATAATAATGATGTTTAAACCTGAAGACCGTAATTGATATTATTCAGTCAAAAATTCAATGTCAATGAAATTTATTTTATATACATATTTTTACTATTCAAATCGGAAAAGATTTAATAAAAATCATATGCCGCATAACATATTGGATTCGTTGCTAAGCGACATGATATCATTTGCTTTAAATAAATTGATTTAAATCATATCATATGAATAATGCAATCTCCATGGAAGGTTTGGCGACATTTTCGTCAATTTAGCTATAACTTGTAAAAATCGCCAAATTTATCGCCAAGTAGGACTGTAGAACTGATAGTCCCATTTTGCGACAAATTGACGAAACATCATCACAATACTATCCCCTAACAAAACACAATTAATTCCATTTATTAAACGCGATTTTATCAATTTCATGATATTTTTATGAATTTAGAAATATTTTTACCAATTTGGTGATATTAAAAAATTCCTTAAATGTGTTACTAAATAGGATGGATGGACAGACCGACAAATGCTACGGAAACATCATTTCAGTACTTTATTCTAAAAAAACAAATTTAATTTCATTGATTTGGGTCATTTTTATCAATTTGGAGACATTTCCACTAACTTGGTAAAGTTTGAGAAAAGCTACCAAGTTATTTAGAGATATTCCTCTAAATTCGTAGCTCTGAATTTGCAGATCTGAAGAATAAAATATCCTGATCCCGTGTGTATATACTAAATGAAAACAGTAAAATTGTATTAGAAGATACATACACCCATTCTACTCTTTTTCTGCTTCAACAATCGGCTAAATGAATTTATTGGATAAACACAATGTATGAGTTTATTAGCTAAACACAATATATGGAAACCTCTTTGCTAAAATAAATGAAAGTGATGTACGCAGTCCGCAATATATATAATTAAAAGAACAATCAAACGGTTCATTTATAAAATATATTTTTACATCCATTTATTTATTATACAAATAGAAAAAATAATAATAGATATTAACAACACATTTAATTTCATTCAGTTGCCGAGCAACATGATATAAGATAGAATCTTCCTCATAATTAAATAACCATTTTGATTTCTTTATACTTTACATCGTTGAGTAAAAGCTTGTGAAAGATGAAACATGGAGGTACATTTTTCCATTTAAGTTCATGTTTCAAACAATTTATGTTTTCCTACAGTGACTAATTAATGCAAAAATCCTGCACCAAACTCGGAAATGAAGTTTTATTTCATTTCGCCGTTTTAAACAAACGATTTTCATCCTTTCCGTTTGGATAAACCACGGAGTTGGAGAGTAGATCTCCTAATAAAAAGTTCCGTTTTTCATTAATATCTCAACAACCCCTGGTCTTAGAAACCCGAAACTTGGAAAAAATTTATGGGGGGCTATTTCAAGGCTATCCACAAAATTTCATTAAATTCCATTCAGCCGTTTTCCCGTGATGATGAGACAAACAAAAATTTCGTTTTTTACTAATATCTCGAGAATCACTGGTCGTAGAAACTCAAACTAAGGACTAAATTTTAAGTGGAGCTATTTCCAGGCTACCCACAAAATTTCATCAAATTCGGTTCAGCCGTTCTTCCGTGATGATGGGACAAACAGACAGACAGACAGATTTTCAATTTTATTTATATAGACTAGCAGCATATCCGTTCTTCGTACGAAGTATATAATATAAAGAAACTTATAATTCGCAATCATGTACAAATTCTGTTAAAATATTAAATTTATTGCTCATAAAGAGAAGTTTAAGAATATCTGTTCTCACTATGCAGAATTATCTTCACGGGCAGATCTGAAGAATAAAACATCCTGACCCCTTTTGTAAGCAAATTTACAAAAAAAAAAAGGAATTGTATCATTATATGCAACCCCGTACTACTAATATGGTCGTAGATTAGAAAATATGCCAGTGTGTTAGTAGAAGATTACCCGTATTACAATATGAGTCTCAAAAATATTTGCCAGAATAAAGGAGATGACGTAATAAATTGAAAATATCAATAATCCCCGTAATCTTTTACCAGAAGGTCGTAATTGATTCCTATATATGCCACTATATATCTAAATATAGGCCAATATACCTGTACTACTTATATTCTCGTAGATTAGAAGATATAATGCATTTGTAGAAGATTACGTACAACGTACTATATATGAGTTTCAACAATTTTCGTCATAGTAAAACAATGTCATAATAACTTGAAAATATCAATAATCCCTGCATCAAAAGTCCCCGAAAATATCAATAATAATAATGTTTAAACCTGAAGACCGTAATTGATATTATCCAGTCAAAATGCAATGTCAATGAAATTTATTTTATATACATATCTTTATTTTTCAAATCGGAAAAGATTTAATATAAAATCGTATGCCGCATAACACATTGGATCCGTTGCTAAACGACATGATATCATTTGCTTCAAATAAATTGATGGAAATCATATCATCTGAATAATGCGACCTCCATGGAAGATTTGGCGACATTTTAGTCAATTTAGCGATAACTTAAAAAATCCCTAAATTTATCGCCAAGTGGGACTGTAGAACAGATAGTCCCATTTTGCGACAAATTGACGAAACATCATCACAATACTATCCCCTAACAAAACATAATTATTTTCATATTTTAAGCGCGATTTTATCAATTCTATGATATTTTTATGGACTCACAAATATTTTTATCAATTTGGTGATATTAAAAAAATTCGTTAAATGTGTTACTAAGTAGGATGGATGGACTGTCCAACAAATGCTACCGAAACATCATTTCAGTACTCTATTCTAAAACAAAAAATCAATGATTTGCGTCATTTTTATAAATTTGGAAACATTTCCGCTAATTTGGTAAAGTTTAAGAAAAGTTACCAAGTTATTTAGAGATATTCCGCTAAACTCGTAGCTCTAAATTTGCAGATCTTAGGAATAAAATATTCTGACCCCGTTTGTATATACTAAATGAAAACACTAAAATTGTATTATAAGATACAGCCGTTCTACTCTTTTTCTGCTTCAACAATCGGCTAAATGAATTTATAGGATAAACACAATATATGAGTTTATTAGCTAAACACAATATATGAGCTGGAAACCTCTTTGCTGAAATAAATGAAAGTGATGTACGCAGTCCGCAATTTATATAATTAAAAGAACAACCAAACCGTTTATTTAAAAAATATATTTTTACATCCATTTATTTATCATTCAAATAGAAAAAATAATAATAAATATTAACAACACATTTAATTTCATTCCGTTGCCGAGCAACATGATATAAGATAGAATCTTCATAAAATGCGAAATTAAATAGCCATTTTGATTTCTTTATACTTTTAATCGTTGAGTAAAAGCTTGTGAAATATAACCACGGAGGTAGATTTTTCCATTTAAATTCATGTTTCAAACAATTCGTGTTTTCCGATAGTGACTAATTAATGCAAAAATCCTGCACCAAACTCGGAAATAAAGTTTTATTTCATTTCGCCGTTTTAAACAAACGATTTTCATCCTTTCCGTTTGAATAAACCACGGAGTTGGAGAGTATAACTCATAGGAAAAAGTTCCGTTTTTCATTAATATCTCGACAACCCCTAGTCTTAGAAACTCAAAACTTGGACTAAATTAATTGGGGACTATGTCAAGGCCATCCACAAAATTTCATTAAATTCGGTTCAGCCGTTTTTCCGTGATGATGAGACAAACGAAAATTTCGTTTTTTACTAATATCTCGAGAACCACTGATCGTAGAAACTCAAAACACGGACTAAATTTTAAGTAGGGCTATTTCTAGGCTACCCACCAAATTTCATCAAATTCGGTTTAGCCGTTCTCCCGTGATGATGGGACAAACAGACAGACAGACAGATTTTCAATTTTATTTATATAGACTAGCAGCATACCCGTTCTTCGTACGGAGTATTATAAATAAACTTAAATTTCACAATTATGTGCAAATTCCTATAGTATACTAAATGACATGTTTAATCAAAATATTCTGTTAAAATATTTAATACAATGCTCCTAAAAAGAAACCTAAGGATCTCTGTTCTCACTATACAAAATTATCTTCACGGGTAGATCTGAAGAATAAAATATCCTGGCCTTTTTTGTAAGCAAATTTATAAAAAGTATGGGATTGAATCAATGCATGCAAAATAATAGCGTATTGTATGGGACCCGTACTACTTATATACGCGAATATTAGAAGATATAACCTGTATTAGTAGTTTACATATATAAATTGAAAATATCAATAAATCCGTAATCTTTAAACCAGTAGGCAGTAATTAATTCCAATATGCGCCCAAATGAAAGTGCTAAAATTATATGGGAAGATAAACCCGTACTACTTATAATGTCATAGATTAGAAGATATGTCCTAGTGTTAGTAAAAGATTACCCGTATTATAATATTTAGTTTGAAAAATGTTTGCCAATATATAGCAGATTACTTAATAAATTAAAAATATCAATAATCCCCGTAATCTTCATACGGGAAGGCTTGATTCCAATATATGCCAATATACATGTACTACTTATATTCTCTTACATTAGAAGATATACCAGTGCATTTGTAGAAGATTACTCGTACAACGTACAATATATGAGTTTCTACAATTTTTGCCGCAATAAAGCAATGCCATAAGAAATTGAAAATATCAATAATCCCCGAAAACATCAATAATAATAATGTTTAAACATGAAGATCGTAATTGATATTATCCAGTCAAAAATACGATGGCTATGAAATTTATTTTATATACATATCTTCATCATTAAAATCGGAAAAGATTTAATAAAAATCTTCTTCCTCATAAACACATTAAATTTAAATCCGTTGTTAAGCGACATGTTATGATTTGCTTCAAATAAATTGGTGGTCAAAATATCGTCTGAATATCTCTAATGAAGGTTTGGCGACATTTTAAAAAATCGCCAAATTTATCGCCAAGTGGGACTGTAGAACTGACAGTCCCACTTGGCGATAAATCGACGAACCATCATCAAAGTATTATCCCCTAAAAAAAACACAATTTCGTTTATTTAGGGCAATTTATCAATTTCAAAGTATTTTTATGGATTTATAAATATTTTTATGAATTTGGTGACATTTTAAAAATTCGCTAAATGGGTTACTAAGTAGGGCGGTTGGACTGACAGACAAATGCTAACGAAACACCATTTCAGTACTTTCTTTTAACAAAGCAAAATAAAATTCATTGATTTACGTCATTTTTATCAATTTGGGGACATTTCAATCAATTTGGCAACTTTTAAGAAATTTGCCAAGTTAGCGATATCCTGCCAAATTCGTAGCTCTAAATTCGCAGATCTGAATAAAATATCGCGATCCAGTTTGTATATACTAAATGAAAACACTAAAATATTATTAGAAGATATACCCATTCTACTCTTTTTCTGTTTAAACAATTGGATAAATGAATTTATTGGGTAAACAGAATATGAGTTTATTAGCTAAACACAATATATAAGCTTAAAACCTCTTTGCTAAAATACATGAAAGTGATGTATGCAGTTCGCAATTAATATAATTAAAAAAAATCAAACCGTTCATTTATAAGATATATTTTAATATCCATTTATTTATTATTCAAATCGAAAAAATAATAATAATCATTAACAAACACATTTAATTCCATTCCTTTGCCGAGCAACATGATATAAGATAGAATCTTCCTCATAAAATGCGAAATTAAATAACCATTTTAATTTCTTTATACATCTAATCGTTGAGTAAAAGCTTGTGAAATATAAAACATGGAGGTAGATTTTTCCATTTAAATTCATATTCCAAACAATTCATGCTTTCAGACAGTGACTACTTAATGCAAAAATTCTGCATCAAACTCAAAAATAAAGTTTTAATTCGCTTTGACGCTTTAAACAAACGATTTTATCCTTTCCGTTTGCATAAACCACGGAGTTGGAGAGTAGAACTCCTATAAAAAAAGTTCCGTTTTTCATTAATATCTCGACAACCCCTGGTCTTAGAAACTCGAAACTTGGGCAAAATTTATGGGGGGCTATTTCAAGGCCACCCACAAAATTTCATTAAATTCGGTTCAGCCGGTCTCTCGTGATGATGAGACAAACGAAAGTTTCGTTTTTTACTAATATCTCGAGAACCACTGGTCGTAGAAATTCCAAGCATAGACTAAATTTTAAGTGGGGCTATTTCTAGGCTACCCACAAAATTTCATCAAATTCGGTTCCGCCGTTCTCTCGTGATGATGGGACAAACAGACAGACAGACAGACAGATTTTCAATTTTATTTATATAGATAAATACAAATAAACAAACCATTTAGAAGTAAACATTCCCAAATAATAGAGGGGTTGTCTTTGTAGTAACCATATTTTAACTGATGCAAAATATTGTGTGAGGAAAACAAGATAGAAATTCTGTAGAAATTCTGCTTCTAAGACCAGGGGTTGACAAGACATCAATGGAAAACGAAACTTTTCCTAGGAGTTCTACTCTCTAACACTCCATGATTCCCAACGGAAAAGGTTGGAAATCGTTGGTTTAAAACGTGAAAGTCAGTTAAATCTCTGAGTTTTGTGGGAGTTTATTGAACGCATTAGTCACTTTGGAAAATCACAGGTTTGAAATTTGAATTTAAATGGATTCTCTATCACCATGGTTTATTTTTCACAGGCTTACAACGAACGGCTTCAACAACGAAAAGTATTAAGAAATCAAAATGGTTTTTTAATTATCAGCATTTTATAAGGAAGATTCTTTCTTATATCATGACAAGTCATTTAACTCTGCAGTGGACACCGATAATGCCGCTAATTACCCACTGGAATTTCTGAACTACCTTGGGCCACCTGGAATGTCTTCTCATATCTAGAAGTTAAAGAAAGGATCACCAATAATGCTTCTGCGGAATCTGGGCTCGCTAAAACTATGCAATGGAACACGGCTCTGTGTCAGAGGAGGAACTTCACAAAATTTGTATGTTTTAGCTCCGGAAGAAAATCAAAAAATGTGGTTTACAAGCAAGGATTGCGGTAAAACCTAACAAATTAGGATAATGTCATTTAATTTGTTAACATTTGCATTGTTGCCTAGCGTTTAAGAGTAATTTCAGTTTTCCTTTCAAACTGTACATATTAACTGTGCATCAATTGTGGACACCTAATAATCACATCCCGAGACGCTGCCCACCAGGGCCACCCGACTGAGGGCCCCGCTGCAAAGGGCGTGCCGTAGGCACACCGGATGCAGCTATGACTTATGTAATGCAATGATTTTTTTCTTACATAATGCAATGATTTTTTTTCTTACATAATGCAATGATTTTTTTCTTACATAATGCAATGAATTTACTTCTTTCACAGTGAAAAAACAATGTATAAGATTCACGGCCCTATATCTTCCGGTGTAATTTTTATCAGAGTTTTACATCGTAAATCCCGAGCAACGGCGGGTAATCGCTGCTAGTAACATATAATATATTAATGTAGGACAGAGTCTAGACAAGACTCATATTCCAAATAATTCTTTTGTTGTCAATTCATTTATTTATTTAATGCTTCAACTAAGTACAGTCAATCAATTAAAGAAGCCTTTTCTCTATAAAAAAGAACATTACGAATAATAGATAGAGTAGAATTTATAAAACTATCTATTTCCTAGAGAGAACACGAAATGTGAACAGAATTCGAAATATAAGAGCTTTGTCACCATCTGGTACAAATTAATCCTTCATTGTATTTTCAGTTCGATGAGATTAGAGACTGAGTTAAGCTGTGCGTTATAAGAATTATCTGAAAACAGTAAAAGAAAATAGGAAGAAATTTATTTATAAAACTTGTTGCCATTTTAGCACACAGAAACTCTCTTGCTTTAATTGCAGGTATCGGCTATTCAGTGGGAAATAGCACCAAAATTCGCAAAACCAGTCTATTAACTCTGGCATCTACAATGGGAACACTGTTCTTAAATATTTTTATGAGGTTAGTTTTACACATCGCGTTACATTTATCCGTCCTACTGATAGGCACATCATTTCTAACGGTTTCTTCGGGTGAGACGGCGTACAAAGAGAAATCATTTTTGATCCCTATATATCGGACAGTTGGCATTTCTTTAGTTATTTTGCTTGCAGTTTCTTAAACATATAGTTTCATCCGATGAAGTTTTACCCTTGTTCGCCATTATCGTACAAGTTGAAGTCAAAAATTCAATTATTGCATAACAAATTAGTGGACAACCTTTTTGATACTAACTATTTTTGCTTCAATAAATATCGTTGGGGCCACAGAGACTGTGTTTCTGTAATTATTGTCATAGTTCCAAGACAAAGCAAAATTATAACTTTTATGAAACTAATAAAGTCAATTTTCGATTGAAGTAAATGTTTGCTATTATTTTACAATAAAAGTAACTACAATTGTTTCACAAAATCTATGGTCGTCAGCAGTTACTTTTATGGGAAAAAGAGGGTTAAAGGCAAATTTTATTTAACGTAACACTTAGATAGACAGCCTTACGCATTAATATAGATCGGTCCGATTAATGTCAGAAATGTCAAGCAATGAACTGAAAAAAATATTATCAAAAATGCGCAGAACGTTAGACATAATTTCTGCTTAAAATAAGAATCTTGCTGAACAGGAAAACCCTGATCTAATGGATCTTTCCATATGAAGTAGTACAAGCTACATTATTCCGTCAAATTAAAAATTGTTTAATTACCTTACAGAAGGGTTAAGGCATTACCTTACAAAAGATATAAGATCGAATATTTTTCCTGCAATTTCTATCGGCCGATATATTAATTTCATGTTTTCGATATCATTGATACAATAATGCATTCAAATAAAAAAAAATATTCTAAAAATAGTGAGAATCCTTGTTTTGTTCATAACATTATTACATATGCACTCAACTGCAAAAGCATAAAATTAAAATAGCAAGAATCTATGTTTCTTTCGTGAAATTATTCTATATGCAATTAAGTACAAAATAATATTGCAAAAATAGCGAGAATACATTTTTCGATCATAACATTAGTCCATATGCATTCAAATGCAAAACAGAAAAATAGTGCAAAACTAGCAAGAATCTATTTTTCGTTCGTGACATTAGTCTATATACAATCAAGTACAAAATAATATTGCAAAAATAGCGACAATCCATTTTCCTTTCATAACATTAGTCCATATGCATTCAAATACAAAAAATATTGCAAAAGTAGCAAGAATCCATTTTTCGTTCATGACATTAGTCTATATACAATCAAATACAAAATGATATTGCATAAATAGCAAACATCCATTTTTCGTTCATAACAGTAGTCTATATGCATTCAAATACAAAAAAAAATAGTAAAAACAACGAGAATTCATTTTCTGTTTATAATATTAGTCACTTTAACTTCCACTATACATTTTCCAATCTCTTGCAAACTCATCTGTCTCTTTCCGTTGTTCCAAATTTATTCTCTCCCTCTATTGTGTGTGGAGGAACTTTCTTTTCTTTGCAACTAAATAGAGTTACTGGCAATAGATAAACTAGGGTTTAGAATGTTATTTACTTCCCAGATAGTGAGAAACGCTAACAGAATTCGGAATACCAGGTTTTGTCTCCAATCAGGACAAATGAGTTCTTCATTGTCTTTTCGCTGCATGCAACGCGTTTGCAAACTGGATAGGGCGACACGTTGGAAGAATCTTTTGATGTTGCTAAAGGAAGTTAAAAAGACTTTTGCAACTAAAAGTCCTACTCAACAACAAACGATGGATGCATTTCGCGCCACAAACACTCTGTCCTAATCATATTGTGTGAAATGCTATTAGCAAAACAATAGTTTGGAGTATTTCATTAATATTTTAGGCAAAGTTTTTACTTTCCTTATATACAATAATGTATAAGGAAAGTAATGTGACGGGGTCGAAACTTCGAATTCGAGTTTTCGACGGGAGAGCACGTTTCGACGGTAGAGCACAAAAAGCATCCCTAATCACGAATCGAACATTTTTTGAAGTGATGTCTGTGTGTGTGTGTGTGTGTGTGTGAAAGTATGTGTGTGTGTGTGTGTGTGTCAGTGAGATTGTGGAGACGATAACTGACGAACGAATGGGCCGATTCGAACGAAATTTGGTACAAAAATTACAATCTGTAAACACTGGAAGCCTATTGTTTTTATACGCAATCGAATGTTCAGATATCCCCTAAATTTTTGAGTGAAACTTTGAAAAAATCGTCAAAAAATCAAAACCTCTAATAAACTTACGCAAATAGATATTTCTTATGTAATTTTTCATTAGAAAATGATTGACATAAATTTTAGAACGCTAACACGAACCGTTTCCGAGATATTGCACATTTTTCAAAAAATTTATCAAAAAATCATATAAAATAAAAAAAAATTCCTATTGAGAAACACGTTCACTTTTCATATTTAAAACCATGCGATAAATTGGGTGACATCATTCTCGTGGATCTAGCTCGTTCCATTCATGAAAAAAGATACTTTGAGCAATACTTTTGTATTTGAACGCCAATAGTCATTTATCTGCTGTAAGAATAACTTATTTCTCCGTCCATAACGCTGGGCGAGATTTTGGTGGAATGTCGCCAACTTAGCGACTTTTTTAAATGTTGCTAAATTAACGAAAAACTCGCCAAATGGATAAAATTGACGCTAAATCAATGAAAATGACGACTCATTGACGAAAATTCAATATCTTGGAAAGAATATAAATATCTAATATAAAAATAATCTTTTCTTTTTTTACTGTTAAAGTAGTAAATTCATTGTATTATATAAGGAAAATCATGTGCTGCCCATATCAGATTTTTTTTTTAATCTGACGTATTTTGCACGAATTTTCTTAAATGGGGCAAAACAATAACACAAATTAAATATTTCTTAATGCTTGATCTCGATGATCATCGATAGGCTTAATTTTTAGCATCCATTGCGATAAGCATACCAAATTCTAAATCGTTGCATTGTTTAGAAAAATATCACGATCTAAAAATTAAAAATTTTTATTATTTCTAAAACGGCTATTATTAACTTTTAAATAATGATGTTGTGGCTTAAGTTATCAATTACTTAGTGTGTGGCAGACTGAAATTCGGTGATAATTATAATTAGTTTGCTTTGACTACCGTGTCGTAAATTTACATAGTAGTTGCGTTGTGATAACCCGCCATTGTGTGTTGTCCGGTGTTAAGTGAAAATAAAATAATTTATGAAACATTCAGAGAATCATTTATCCTAGTACAATGAAAAGGCATAAAATTTCTCAAATTAATTTTTTTTTATAAGTATTGCTTATATTTAAATATTTTTATGATCGAATTCACAATTATTATTTAATACTCAGTCATATTAACAGTTACTATATTAATTACATATTATTCTGCTGAAATGCTATGTGTGATACAGGGTCGTTTTTTAATACTTAGTCAGATTATGGTATCTCCTCAGATATGATATATAAAAGTTACCTTGTTTTCTTTTGTGCGTATCATTTAGAGTAATTAGTCAGGCTACTACGTCCCTTTTGGGATCCGTAGTTGTACTTTTGCATCATTCACAAAGTCATTTCTCCATAACGCGATTGTTAAATTCGAAAAATCTTTTCACAACTATATCGCCATACTACACTGACTGCAAGGAATGGAATTACAATATTGGAATTCAAAATGTATCTCAATTGTACTGAATTGAAACTATCGATTGAACTGACTCTCTTTCATTTGTTGCACGGAGGTAATCTGTGAGCTCCCCACTGGCTCCTATTGGTTCTCCGGCATATGAATGCCCATTGGCTCAGAGGCATCTGGGAGGAGCCAAGGCCGCGTTTCTATTTTGAAGCTTTTTTTTCGCTTATTTACCTCCATTCAGGCGATATTCAATGTTTTTTTTCTACCTCTAGGCGGCATTTACCAATACAACAGATGTGTCTTTAGTTAAAAAAACCTTTACTCATTTGATAACAGAGAACTTATTTACCATAATTTTTTTTCTATTTCAAATCTAAATTGTGCCACAAGCGTGCATATTGAACTTGTAAAGAGAGCTGTAAAGGACTTTTTAAGGTAAGATACTTTTACTAAGAGAGAGACAAATAACAAATTAAAATTACGCCATAATTAATATAAATATTTAAATATCCTGCATATACATATTTAGATCAAAATCTCAGTAATATCTTTCTCAGCATCAATTTCTTAACAACCACTATTTATTTCATTTACTTTTCCTATTATCTGAAAGTGTGATGATATTTAAATTCAGTCACATCTTTATATTGATTCAATAACGTGTTCTTTGGAGCACAGTCATTCCCGTATTTTAAACTCCCTTTATTTCTGGAAAATTTATCTCTCTATTCCAAATTTATCGATTCTCTCTTGGATATCTAATTACGTAACATAATTTTCATATAATTCTCCAAACCGTTTCTAGACAGGAGTTTAAAGGAAACTTGTATTGACCAGGTGTTCCTTTAAGATCTGTCCTTAAGATATTTGAAATCATTGCTACCTTTATCAACTAGCAATGAATTGTAAATTTTAATTTAATGTACTTTTATTAACTACTTCAGCAACATAATTCACAGTATCTAAATCCGTTGATGAATGACACACAGTTGCCAGTAGGTGCCACATCATCGTTCCTTCTTATTTTCATTCTATCCTGAATAGTTGCTAACCCTGTAGTCATTTCACAGTAATAGAATTATGGACATATAATTGAAAGCCTTTGGTACATATAATTGCAAGCTCTCACTATCCTATGTCAGCTCGCATCCGTTCATTGTCCTTCTGACCAGCACTGGTAAATCTTTGACATCCCTCGAGTAAAAGTAGGAAGTCCAAGTAGATGTCCAAGTCCATCTATCTAAAATCTCTGTCCATCTTTATCCATCAACGGCATTTTTCTACAGTTTGTTAGGAAAAACATTTGCATGTATGCATGATCACGCTTATTTTTCAAGCTTTCTTTCACCGCTTGAGGGTCTGTATTTTCTTTTTTCCAAGTTACAGTTAGCCTACTCTTGTATTAAAGTATGCTTTATGATTATTTTTATTTAATTCCCCAGAATGGATTGTCACATGTGTTTCTGCAAATTGTCTCTAGTAATTTTTAAATGAGCCTAATAAATTTCTTATGTCATGACCTTTTATGTTGATAATATTACTGAAATTTGCCTATCTGATTCATTGAGATAATTTAACACTTGAGGTACTAGCATTAAATATGAATTTTATCCAATAAAACTTATACACATACTTGCATTTATTTTACGCACGTAACATCATAAGAAAACCCCCTTTTAGTACACATTATCAATTTAACTGAGACAGTTTACAAAATCTTCCGAATTGATGTATTTTTAATTTTCCATAAACTAAACTTCGGTAGGGCGTCATTTAAATATGATTAATGAATTCCGTTCCATTCCCCCATAGTTCTGGTGATAAATCATTGATCCTCCGCTCGGAGTAACCGATAATCGTCGGAGGAGCATCAAAAAAATTGTCACCATTCAGAATTTTTGTAAATATTTGCGAAAAAAAAACTATTTAATAAAAGTCGTCATAATAAGAATTTCTAATGGTTTTGCTGAAATATAGATACCAATTATAAATTACTAGCTTTATCTCAAACAATATGTCATAAAAATTGCATCGTTGGCATATTTTGGTTATAGCTTTTTCTTAGTTTTTGACGAATTAACTATTTATTGGAAACTAGGTGACACTTCGGTGACACAACTCGATATGTATCTTACCCAAATGTGTCATCTAATTAATTCTGTATACCGTATTTAAACAGTTTATCGAAACGCAGTTCTCCCAATTAAAGGTTACCGCCTAAAGCCTGATTTCAGTCGCGTCACACGATATTCAGAACTACCGGACTTCATCTCGTGTCCCAAATATAAAGAAATACACCTACTTTATATAAGTTATTTCAGTTCTAAATTTTAAAACGTCATCAGTTGTTTCCATCTTAAATTAAATGAAATTTCTCTGAGGAGCATTTTTTACTGAGTGTGAAATTTTCCGTCCTCCAATTGATCACCATGAATCTGATTACGATCATCTGCTACCGCAATCATCATAAATATAATTTCGTATTATATTACATGTTGGAATGATCTTCTATACAATAGATGCCTCTGTGAATTTAAATAAAAGAGTATTCGTGATCTGGTGCCTCTTTGCTAACGATCTACACAATATTTCATACATGCTCTGTAATTTGAGCAAATGAAAAATGTAGTGCTATTTTAAAACACATTGCGCGCATAATTTGGAAATTTGGAATAATGTGGTCGCGAATTGTACAGTTCGTACATTTTTATCGTGGCCGCAATAACCCACCATTACCTCTTTCCACGAGTTCCATAATATAATCAATAATTAAAGCACTACACATTAAATTGTACATTTTTAACTTTTAAAATAAATATTATTTATTCATACCTATTCTTTTTATACTTAAAATTACATTAATTTTAATAAACGCTTAAGGAGGAGAAAAGCACCGTGTGAGGCCATGTCTTTAGAATATTACTCTAAAATCAACAATTGATTTAATATATATGAAGACTGGCGCATACCTCCGTTTTTCGGGTCTGTTGCTCAGCATGACTGGAATTTTTGCCGCTTCTTTATCTGACATTTGGAGTCAGCTTTGTCGTTTTTTTAAAGCATTTTCACTATTCAAAATAACGACTCACTCTCTTAACTCTACTGTTCGAATCATCACACCCTCTCCCTCTCATCTTTGGATAATCATTCTATTTATAAACCACACTGCTTGAATTCCCATTCCAATATATTCGTTGACTTTTTCTCCTTGTTGCCACATCATTTCGCCTGGGGTTCAGATACGCCCTCCTTGCTTTCATTGGAGGCTTCTCGGTGCGATGTCGCATTTTCGCATCATTGGCTCCTTGAGTCTCCAATGAAGCTTGATTTAAATCTTGGCTCTAGGAAATCTTTACCCCAATCACACCTGTAATTTGTGTGACGTGAATTTATTGGGGGACATAGCCTTCCGAGCCAAGACTGTTATAAAACGGTGCCTAAAAGTCTGCTCTTTGTTTTGTCGTAAACATCAAAACTGCATAAGCTGTCTCCTGCTCTCACAAAATAATTATAAATAAAAATTTAAATGTGATGTATGATTTGTAAATTCTATTGTTTTTCTGAAGTATATACTGCTTAAATCAACAAAGTTATCATTCACACTCACAGAACCAGCTTAAAGAAGTCGTTATCAAGGCTAAGATGATAGCTTTTCTACTGAAGATAGCATTATTCGTGAACTTATTATGTTCTCTTATGGGTGAAATAGCAGGTATGTGAAACAATAAGTTCAAAGATGTATCTATCCTCTTCGGGAACCTGAAGGTTTATGCCAGTATTAGGGAGTGACTCGTGTTCTAATCGCCCATCCAGCAAAGTCGCATCAGCAGTTTTGTGTGATCGATGGAATCATTCACAGGGTGGGAATACCCACCAAGACTGGTGGGTAGACCACCCTCCCAGATGGATCGAGAATTCCGACAACACACCACGCCTCAGATTTATGTGCTTCTGGCTGTGTGAGCGTTATATGACCCTGAAGGTGTTCAAGTCTACAGAGACAAGACCCATCCGTCTGCAATAACAGCAAATAAACCCAGTGTGCACAGCAATTATTTTGACTCACCAAAAATGTTGAAATATTATGACACATTAAAAGTATTCTTGCTATTGTTGCAGACATTGGCTATTCTATATAACGCATAAACTCGAAACTAGTTCATGAAGGTTATCATCTGCAATGGAGACGCGATCCTACAATTGCCATTGTTTTCATAGAAAACACCACAAAGAAAATGTGTTCAGAAATATAGAAACGGTCACATTTTCATAACCGAATCATACCTTACATATTTCCATCCTTTTTCCATTAAAAATTGCGCTTTATACATATTTTACACATTTCTCCAGGCATAATGTTAAATTGACACCTGATGATTATTTAATTTTCTTTGACTTACTTTCATAGAACTCGTTGCTCTATGATCTGATGAGTATACCGACCAAATTTTCTATATTTTTGGTGGTTAGATATCTACGGAGAACACTTTTGGTTGGGATATTAAAATTATAATCACCCGTATTCATTTCGTATGTAATTTTCTTCAGGAAACTGTTATAATTTACCGCCACTTAAAACAAATATAAAATTAATAGCTGTTTATCGACAGGGAATATCGTGCTTTAATCACATCGAGTTTTTATATTTCTGTTTTCTCATTTCCATTATTTATATTTCCAAGAATTATATTTTCTTAATTAGTTTTGCTCTAATTGGTTACACTTCTATCGCGACGTTCGCACTCACCTGTCTTAATTAACGAATTTTTTTGGGCAGTTTCCACTTCCAATTTCGAAAATTCAAAAATGAAGTGAAATAAATTAACCTTAACAACCAGGATGTAAAAAGTTTCACCGTTTAAACAAAAGTAGCAGCGGGTCGATAAATGTGCAGCTTCGAGCTTTAATAATTTCCCCTAAATTTTTAAAACCATTTCCTTATTTTTCTGAATAGATTTAACATGTGGAAATAAAAAGAAAGGTTTTCTGTGTTTAGTTCTCTCTAGATAAGACGCATTCATAATTAACTTAATTTTTGCCGAAAAGTGATTTTTATTTAAATTTCTAAAATGATATAGGATGTTGTTACCATTATACGATCTAAATTAAATTTTCTCCTCTGAAAACCTTATTTGCTTGGATTTTTTTTTTTTACTTAAGCGCAATCACGGGGTTTGGAATATATTTCAAAAATCCAGACTTTTATATGTTGCAGAAATATTTTGAAATTATTTTTCTGGATAACACCGCTGCGAAAACAATTAGATATCGCTAAAATATTAATTGTTTTGCAAATATCTGCGATTAAAACAATTGATATGAAAATAAAAGAATATTATAAACTAAGATAATTTTTAAGTACAAAAACTAAAAATCCTTACTCCAAAATATATCTACAATCTTCTTTGCATTTGCGATTCGGAACAACCTTCTTTACATTTTGCGATTCGGATCAGTGTTACCTTACGTTTTTGCTGTAGAATTACCGTTGACTAATTGGATATTTAATTAGCCAGTTATTTATTACTCATGTACTCGTGGATCGAAGATACTTTTAAACTTCAAGATAATAATAATTTTTTTCATCCCGCGTCCCAGACCCCACCTAAAGATGTCACCCTAGGTAATTGATTAGACTCTGCAAAAAATAATCGTACCCTTTCGAATCACCAAATATACCCAAGAAACTTTTAGTAAGACTAAAATCGGCATACAGCATAGAGGGTCCCCCCTCATTCATGATTAGTATACGGAAAAATAGCCAGGGTTTGCATTTATTTCGTACATAAAAGTAGGTCACAAATTGTATTGTTGAGATGGTGCAGTGGTGATATCAAAACTGAGATTTCTCAATGGGTAATAAAAAAATTTTTGTCTGTTCTAAGCGCACAGGCCTCTCCTGCTCACTTGCCTTCTTGTGTCGATCTGGATTCTCATCTGCAAAATCTCATGAGTTTGGATATCACTGAAGCCAATGTAGACTAGAGATTTATTGGATTTGATCTAGCCATCGTTTAGAACAAGAAGAATTGGCCATCGGCAAGAACAAGAAGAATTAGCCATCGGCAAGAACAAGAAGAATTACCCATCGGCAAGAACAAGAAGAATTACCCATCAGCTAGACCAAGGGGAATTAGTATGAACAGCAAAAGAAGAAACTTCTTAATGTAAGTAACCGGACAAAAATTGCATGAGCTCAAATCAGCTAGTGTAGAAGACTTCAAAGCAGTTCATAATGTTGATAGGGAGATGTGTATAGTCTGACTGTGTCCAGGATTTTAGACCTGCAGGAGGACGGGTACCAGGGAATCCTTCACATAAGCTTATGCATCTTTTCTCTCTCAAAACTTGTCTAAAGAAGTGGATCCAAAACCTAGGACAATGTTCTAATTGCAGGAAACATCAACCATGGGCCAGTTTTCATCTTTTTCTTCATCTTTGATCCTGAAAAATCGATTACTACAATAGTAATTAGAAAAATTGCTATGTACTGTAATTTCGTGCACGCCGTCAAATGGCGACCATAACATCCAATAATCAATAAGTAAGAATTTAGCAATAATCAATTATTAATACTTGAATAATAATCAATAAGTTATACTGTTATTATAAAAGACGAGAAATGTGGAGGATAAAGAAATTGCGAACTGGGAAGCTGTGAATGAGACGTCGATTGTAAAAAAGTAGTTCGTTTCTTAGCAACGTTCCGTAAGAACCTCATAAACAACACCTGGCTTATCGTTCCTTTCTCGTTGCTATTTCTGAAAAAAAAATAGAAGAAGAAAAGTCCATGCAGCGTTCTACGACCTATAAAAGCACAGCCATTTTTATCACCCAAAACTATCGAAGTTTGAAACGGATATTGCGAGAGAATTTTTTCGGATCAGCTGCAATATTTTTCATCTCATTCCGATGCGGCATTTGGAAACATTTCTAACCTATTGGGGGTAAGAAAAAGTATATTTGTAAAAGGAAATGTATACATCACTTGCATAAACTACCTTATAATCTCTGAAATCCTACATAATTGAAATCTTGGCGATTTCCAGTTTTAGTTAATTTGGAATTTCTGACTTAATGCTAATTATTTATAGCGCAATAATCTATGTATGAGATGTTCAAAACAAGATATGCTTTAATTAATATAAAACATCGTAAGCGGTGAAAAGCTCCCTTTTGATATCAGATGATTCAATTGATAGAGCAGTGCTCTTAATATCTAGAGGCAGGAGTTCGCGACCTTTCTGAATATAGCTCCATACTATTGCCTTTGGAATGTTGCTTGCACTGACATACTGAACAGGTGTTTTGTGGATAAAAATAAAACGAATTCAAGACATAGCTATGAAATTACAGTTCTGGAGCACTTGGAGAAGACGCAATAGCGCAATGTCTGTTCTGTTACGTCTCTGCTCAGAGGTGGAGGGGGAGGCTATGCCTTATACAGGGTCGGAGGAGAGATAGAAGGAATAAGTCAATCCCGTGGAAGACCGACGGCAGATGTTTGACGGAGATAAAATTTTCAGGAAAGAAGGCAAAGAGATCAGTCCGAATGAGTCATACTAGCAGGAGATAAAGGACTTGGAAATTTTTCATGGAATTTTCGAGAGGAGGAAAAAAGGGCAGTTGAAATGAATCGTGCCCACAAAATCCAGAGGAGTTTTGGAAGAGATAACGGACATAGAAAATTTTAAGAGATTCAATAAGGTGGAAAAGAGACAACTTAGGTAAGTCATACCTGTGGGAGAGGTTCAGAAATGAATTTTCATGTGATTTTCGAGAAGAGAGAAAAGTCAGAATAAGGTATACCTGTGGAAGAGGAGAGTTTCAGAGGAGATAAGATACTTTGAGAGTTTTACGCAATTTTTGAGACGAGAGAAAGAAGCAGTACTCTAAACAACTCTAAATGAAATATATGCTACTCTAAGCGCAAACTACTCTAAACACATATTCTAAGCATTATCCTTTGTATGACACAATCAATCCACCATAAAGTTATGTGGTATACTCACTGTTATTTTACTTTGTGATAAGTTGAATTGAATTATAAACCACTCTTTATTAAAAATACAAATCTTATGTTCTTAACGTGATTTCTTCCAAACAACATAATCGACCAACCTTGATACTACCTGATACACTGTGGTTTTACATTACAATCCTAATATAATGATTGGCATTGATTCCTAATTCACTTTAAACTGTTGTTTTACTCAAATCAGAATTCTTATACTCTAACTAAACTGTAAAACTGCCGTTGTACGACACAATTGAACAGCACGTACAACGCAATCGAACAACCATAACCACAAAATTATGTGGTGTAATCACTTTTGCTTAGAATTGTGACTTCATACGCTGCTGTTTTACATTACAATCCTGATAAGATGATTTGCATTGATTCCTAATTCACTTTAAACTGTTGTTTTACTCAAATCAGATATATTATACTCTAACTAAACGGTATAATTTCCGTTGTACGACACAATAAAAAAACTATAACCACTAAGTTATGTGATGTAATCACTGTTGCTTCAAATTGTGACCTGATACGCTGTTGTTTTACATTACAATCCTGTTATGATGATTTGTATTGATTTCTAAATTACTTTAAACTGTTGTTTTACTCAAATCAGATATCGTATACTCTAACTAAACGGTATAACTTCCGTTGTACGACACAATCGAACAATGCGTACGTCACAATCGAACAATACTTACCACACAATCGAACAACCATAACCGCAAAGTTATGTGATGTAATCAATGTTGCTTCGAATTATAACCAGATACGCTGTTGTTTTACATTACAATCCTGTTATGATGATTTGCATTGATTCCTAATTCACTTTAAACTGTTGTTTTATTCAAATCAGATATCTTATACTCTAACTAAATGGTATAATTTCCGTTGTACGACATAATTGAACAACCATAACCACAAAGTTATGCTATGTAATCACTTCGAATTGTGACCTTATACGCAGTTGCTTTACATTGTAATCCTGTTATGACGATTTGCATTGCTTACTAATTCACTTTAAACTGTTGCTTTATTCAAATCAGATACCTTATACTCTAACTAAACGGTATGATTTCCGGTGTATTACACAATATAACAACACGTACGACACAATCGAATAATCGTAACCACAATGTTATGTGAGATATTCACTGCTGCATCGAATTGTAACCTGATACGCTGTTGTTTTACATTACAATCTTGTCTTTAAATTGCTGTTTTACTCAAATCAGATATCATATACCCTAACTAAATGGTATAAATTCCGTTATACGACACAATCAAACAACCATAAAGTTACCTGATACACTGTGGTTTTACATCACAATCCTGTTGTTATAATTTTCATTGATTCCTAATTCACTTTGAACTGTTGTTTTATTCAAATCAAATATCTTATACTCTAACCGGTATTGCTTCCGTTATACGACACAATCAACTAACAACAAAGTCACTGTTGTCACTGTGATTCAGAAGTGAGAATATTGATTCATAATTCACTTTCAAATACTGTTTAACTCAAATTAAATGATTTACGCTTTAGATATACAGACTTTTGTCATACGGCAGAATCGACCAACTATAAAGTTATCTCGTACGGTCACTGTTGTTTGACCTTGTGACTCTTGATTATTTACATTTATTTACAATTCCGTCTGACCTGTTATTTTATTTAAATTTGATATATTATGTTCTGAACGTTTATGTTTCCCCTATGTGATAATCAACCAACCACAAAGTTATGTGATGTAATCACCGCCCGTTGCTTTTAATTGTGATATTGTTAGGATGAGTGTGATTTATATTGATTCATGATGTGCTTTAAACTGTTGCTTACTTCACATTATATATTTTGCGCTCTATACGTTTATACATAGTGTGGGACGTGGAAAAGAAAAGGGAACCTTACAGTTAACTAAAATTAACATTAATTGTTATTAATCATTGAAAACATGGCCGTTGATCTCATAACGTGGAATTAACATTTAAATCGTACATCGCTCGTTGTTGTGCCGCAATAACCCTCCAATTATTTTTACCTTTTGTGTAAGTCCTGAAAAGAATTATTAATAAATATTAAAAAGATTAGACTATTTAAAACTTAAACAATATCATTTATTAACAACATCAATTTATCAAAAGCACTAATTTTCAACAATATCAACTTTCAATTATTATCAATTTTCATTTAATATTTTAGCTAGGGGAGATACGACCAGCAATATTATATTTCGATAATTTCTATGACCTGGGGAAATGAGCACATACCTTACAGTTTAATCTTCGGCTCATCACGCTGAGTCTTGCATCCGTCTTATTGCTGACCGTACGGCCACAACTCTTTCGTGTGTGGCTTGCATCTCGTACTTATAGTCAACTGCAAAACCTGCTGCAACAACAAACACCTCGAATGAAACTTCTTTCAACAACACATTTCGTGTCAGACTTAATTCTGCAACATTTCGTATCAAAGTTACTTCTGCAACATTTTGTATATGAGTTTCTCTTACCACACATAGTACGTAGGAAAGTCCTTCAGCATAACCCAATAACTTTATAAGGAAATATCCATGAGTGTATATGTTAGGTTTCTCTGTAGTAAAAGGCCCATACACGATCAAATAAAAGTGACTTTAGCGTCCCTATCGAAGATTGTAAAAAGTTGGAGGAAGACAGGTCTGCCAATAAAGCGATATAAACGAAAATGACAATTACAAATTTGTAAAACGTGGTTTAATTATTATGTTTCGATACAGAACGAATAAAATGAGTATAAATATATATCATACTTCAACGGCTATTAAATAGCTGCACGGAGACTAATTTTAAATAATTACTATGTAACATTCGTACTCGAATTCAAAAGCGCATTGTCGAAGACGGAGAGCATTTTTAACAGACTCTACGCTAGGTCCCTGTTCAACAAAGTGTCGTATATTTTATCATTCCTGAATATGATAGCAATTTGCTTATAACCATACTTGCATTTATTTGAATTTACCTGAATTTTTAATGCGTCAAATTAATATTGTTTAATTCAAACTAAACAATATTGATTTGATACATATTCTTGAGAGTATTTTGTAATAATTTTATTGTCGATTCTTACTTAATAATCTATACTTTGCAACTTTGTTAATGGCTTTTTCGACCTATGTTGCCGAATTCGTTATCCTAACTTATTTAACTCTTCACCAGAGGCGCTGCAATTACTTTTATTTGATCGAGCATAGTTACTTTGCTGCAGTTAGACCTGGCGCGTACACTCGGGAATCTTTCCTTACAGAGTTATTGCATTGCTTAAGAACTTGCCTAAGTAACCCTGTAAACAGGGTTTTTCAGAAATAAAAAACAAGTATGTAACCTCGGGTTCCATTTGCTTTAGACAAATATGTGTGATATAGAAATATTGTAAATCGGGAGAAGATTTTTTTTCAAATCAAATTTCAACTCGGGGATCGTATAGAAATTGAAATTTAAGAAAATAACTTTTCATTCATTCCCCCTGGAGGTAAAAGCTCAATGGCAAAATTAAACCTCGCAAATGTTCAGTCCATGCTTACGCAAATGTAAAATAAAAAAATCTGATGTGGGCAACACATGACTTTCCTTATATAATTTTAATGAATTTACTACTTTTACAGTAAAAAAATAGGTTTTTCTTATAGTAGATACTAATATTCTTTCCAAGATATTGAATTTTCGACAATTAGTCATCATTTTCATTGATTTAGCATCATTTTTATCCATTTGGCGAGATTTTCATTAATTTGGCAACATTTCAAAAAAGTCGCCAAGTTGGCGACATTCCGCCAAATTCGACGCCAAAATCTCGCCAAGCGTTATGCACTAAGAAAAAAGTTATTCTTACAGCAGATAAATGACTATTGGAGTTCAAATACAAAAGTATTATTCAAAGTACATTTTTTCATGAATGGAACGAGCTAGATCCACGAGAATGATGTCACTCAATGTATCGCATGGTATTACATATGAAAAGTGAACATGTTTCTCAATAGGATTTTTTTTTTTTTTAATGTGACTTTTTCATAATTTTTTTGAAAAATGTACAATATCTCAAGAACGGTTCATGTTAGCGTTCTAAAATTTATGCCAATCGTTTTCTAATGAAAAATTACATAAGAAATGTCTATTTGCGTAACTTTATTAGCGGTTTTGATTTTTTGACGATTTTTTCAAAATTTCATTCGAAAATTTAGGGGGGTTCTGAACATTCAATTACGTATAAAAACAATAGGCTTCCAGTGTTTACGGATTGTGATTTTTGTACCAAATTTGGTTCGAATCGGTCGATTCGTTCGTCAGTTATCGTCTCCACAGACTCACTGACACACACACACACACACATACTTTCACACACACACACACACATACACACACAGACATCACTTCAAAAATGTTTGATTCGTGATCAGGGATGCTTGAAACGTGCTCTCCCGTCGAAAACTCGAATTCGAATTTTCGACCCCGTCACAATACTTTCCTTATACATTATGTATATAAGGAAAGTAAAAAGCCAGTAAAAAGAAGGGTTATTGAGACAAAGAAAACCTGACTTACGTTAGTTTTCAAATCTTTCCAGAGCTAAAGGTTGTTTCTTAATAGACATAGGGGGCTGTCTCCAATATTTTCAATATGTTTATTTTTATCATTATTGTTAACTTTCTTTAAAGGTAAAATTAAACAAACGTTTGAATTAACATAAAAAGATCTAATTGAGCAAAAAAAATTACATTTTCGCCTTTCCCCGCTGAATGCATGTTGCTATTTTTTAAAACATTCCGCCCCTAATTATGAGTTCCAAATTTCTTTCGGACATAACTCCCAAAATATTCGATTAATAAAAATTCATTTAAAAACGTGCCCTCTCGATTTACAATATTTCAATGCCATTGATTTATCTAAAAACAAATGTTTCTGGAATTAATCTTAACTTTCTTTAAAGGTAAAATTAAACAAACATTTGCATTAACATGTAAAGATCTAATTGAGCAAAAAAATTACATTTTCGCCTTTCCCCGCTGAGTCCATGTTGCCATTTTTTAAAAAATTCCGCCCCTAATTATGAGTTCCAAACTTCTTTCGGACATAACTCCCAAAATATTCGGTTTATAGCAATCAAACATTTTTGGATGAATTCAAGATCCAATGGAAAAGTATTCAGGTTTCTTTAAATGGGTGGTACAAAAATGCGTATTGTGATATTGAAATTTTATTCTCCTCGTAATTAAAAATTCATCTAAAAACTTGCCCTCTCGATTTACAATATTTCCATGCCAAATGACTTATCTAAAAAACAAATGTTTCTGGAATTATAAACTTGTTCTGTATTTGCAAAACACACCCCGTATACTACCATCGTGTGACAACAATCAACTCTAAAAAAGACCCTTAACAAGCTTCATTTGAATCTGGGCACACGTGATCTTCAGAAAATTCCTTCTTAAATCCCTTCTCTTTTTGAAGACATTATATCACCCACCTCCCTACCTCCCCAAATCCTCTCAAAACATTGTTCCATTCATTGAGGCACAAACATGACAAAGCACGGAAAACTCATTCATCCTACGAAAGAATCTGGATATTTTATTTTAACGCAATTATGAATGAGCATATGGCAACATCTCACAATCGCGATTAAAATTAGCGTCGGAGGGGGATTAGTCGTATAAATCAGGAATTAAACCTCTTGATGACTTCATTATGGGCGATTGCAGGAAATTATGGCAACGTTCGTTATCAGTGCTCGCGTAAATTGGTGCAGCGAAAGAGATGTCTTTATAATGGGATCACCGCCATCATTCTTTTTTATCTCCCTTTCAACGCTCAGTTTCAGTTCCAATGAAAACGCGCCGTATCGATTATCAGTGCAGAATACGACGGCGATTGCTGGAGGAAATAGCGGACATTTCTCGTTTAAGTAGAGCAAGACAAAGAAAATATAGTTTTTTAAAAGCCCTTCATTTTATTATCTGCATGTAATTTCAATGTGTGGGAAATGTACGTATTCAAATGTATGCAACTTAAAAGTACACTCTAAAACATTCTGCAACCTTTGCTTATTTTTTCCAGCTACTTTGTTGAACATTTAAGCAACATATCAGAAAAGTCGCAATTGCAGGCGTTCATGAAAATTCCAGCTTCATTTCTGAAATATTCAACTAGTTATAATGCCGAAGCGTTACTTTTTGTGTTTATATATATATACATATATATATATATGTGTGTGTGTGTGTGTGCGTGCATATACATATATATATATGTGTGTGTGTGTGTGTGCATGTATACTGACATATCCCTACCTTTTAATAGTGCTTAAACATCCCTCAAACAAATATAAACAAAATAAATATTACAATGTTTTTAGGAATATATCGCATTATTTACAGAAAAACTGCAATGTTTTCCTACTGTAAAATATTCAATATATAAACACGCGTTTACATTTTCAAAACAAAAATGTAAATATCCTAAAAAAACTGCTTATTTACGATTTATGTTTAGCATTGCCATTGCTAAATCGAATGTAAAACAATCATTGAATAGGGATTTTGAGATATTTAATGCTTTTCCAAATCTGTAGATCTCAAAATAATAATTATACAATGTAGAAATTATTAAACTTTCTAGCAATATGTAAGCATTTACTCTCTCTCTCTCTCTCTAAAGGTTTTTTAATTCTGAAACGACCAATTTGAGGAAATTGTGAGTGCAAAATATTTTAATAGATCAAATAATTGTCAAATCAGAGAAACATACTTTTGCTCTACAGAGAAGGTTATTTTCAATCAAAGTATTCAAATCTAGTTAAATATCAGATGTCATCAGTTTCTCGCAAATGGTCCTACAGTTATCACTCCCACAGACTCCCAGGCAAAAGTATGATATATTAAAAAATCTGATGTTAGTAGCATTTGACTATTCTTATATAATGCAACGAGTTTACTACTTTTACAGTAAAAAAAAAAATATGATGTGGGCAGCACATGACTTTCCTTATATAATGCAATGAATTTGCTACTTTTACAGTTAAAAAAATTTTATTGTTATAGTAGATACTTATATTCTTTCCAAGATATTGAATTTTTTTAAATTGTCGTCATTTTCATTGATTTAGCGTTATTTCTATCCATTTGGCGAGATTTTCGTTAATTTAGCAGCATTTAAAAAAAATCGCCAAGTTGGCGACATTCCGCCAATTTCATCGCCAAAATCTCGCCAAGCGTTATGGATAGAGAAATAAGTTATTCTTACAGCGGACTACTGGCGTTCAAATACAAAATCAATTACTCAAATTAACTTTTCTAGTAAATGGAACAAATTCGATCCACGAGAATGATGTCACCCAGTTTATCGCATGATATTACATATAAAAAGTGAACAACATTTCTGAACAGTTAATATTTTTTTTAATTTATTAGATTTTTTTGATAAATTTATTTCAAAAATGTGCAATATCTCGAGAACGGTTCGTGCTAGCGCTCTACAATTTATGTCAATCGTTTTCTAAGGAAAAATTACATAAGGAATGTCTATTTGTGTAACTTTATTAAAGGTTTTGATTTTTTGATGATTTTTTCAAAATTTCATTCGAAGCTTTAGGGAGATTCTGAACATTCGATTGTGTTTTAAAACAATAGACTTCCAGTATTCACGGATTGTGATTTTTGTACCAAATTTCATTCGAATCGCTCTATTTGTTCGTGAGACATCGTCTCCACAGTCTCACTGACACACACACACACACACAGACATCACCTCAAAAATGTTCGATTCGTGGTCAGGGATGCTTGGAACGTGCTCTCCCGTCGAAAACTTGAATTCGAATTTTCGACCCCGTCACAATACTTTCCTTATGCATGATACTATGTATATAAGGAAAGTAATAATGTAACATCCAACGTTCATTTTTTTTCCGCAATTGCCTAAAACATCATAGACCACTCCAGAAACCAAATAATTTCATAAGCAAATCTGTTGATTAAATACAAATTTTTTATCCGAGGCATATCTTTGATTTTTTTCAAGCCGCTAGCAGGAAAGCGAACCCCTCTACTGCTGGAGCTTTTCTGCCAGTGGAAGCCACACCCCATCCGCAGCAGAAATCGTGCTCTTTTTCCGGAGCTATCGTACTTACTGAAACCAATTGCCATTCACGGGAGGCTTTTCGTGCATTTTAAACTTCTCCGGTACGTTTTTAACTAATTGAAGTCCGAAGGTCCGAATCGCTTTATCCGGCATACTCTTAAAGCCTGTCTTTATACGTTCCTCAGCAATCCTTGATGATAATTTGACCAGGAGTATATTTAGATGTCATTTCATATCAAACACTCTTTTTCGCGTTTTCATAAGAGGTCTGTGAGACTAGTAGACACCATTTATAGTTTTTGATGTTCGCGACTAAACAAAGGCGCAGACATTAGGTCACCGATTTTGGCAGTCTTGGCCCAGAAAATTATATCGCCAATATATACACGTCATCCAAATTGCAGGTGTGGTTGGCGCGTAAAAAATATCCTAAGACCAAGATTAATACCAATCCTCATTCGATAATGAAAGAGCCAATGATGCAACAGAACAACTTCACACTAAGGGACTACCAGGTCGGGCGGTCTGGGTCTCAACAACAACACTAAGGGACTACCAATGAGTGCAAGGAGGGCGTATCCTCACCAGAGGCAAAAGAAATGCTGTGGAAGAAGAAGATCAAGGAAGTATATTATTGAGAGATAGATGATGATAATTTCATTCAGAAAGAAGTGCTTAAATATTTCCGACTGTAGCAGTGTCGGTATTCAGACGCTATGATAATGAAATGGTGTTCAGAGTGTTAACGAAGTTTTAATGAGAATGTCAGACAGTAAACGAAGTTGTTGTTAGAGTCGAAATCTCAAAATGAATCAGAATTAAAATTATGAGAATTGAAGTGGTGCATCAATCAACAGACCATCAAAACGAGGCCAAAATATAAAGGTATGTGCTGAGCTTACTGTATATTGGGTCGAATTGTGACGACCGCACTTATTTAGGACCCGGACAACGCCGAGTTGTTCGTTCTAGTTAGCAATAAAATTAATGCATTGCATAAAAATATCAATCCTCAAAAAATGAGTAATTAGCTTCTATAAAATTCCACAACGGAACTACCTTTATTCTCATTAAAAATGTTCCATTTGATGATTCGCGTCTCTATTATATACACATTTAAGAAATGAATATATTCCATTCTTATCTTAAATTATGCAAATTGACTTGAACCGGGAGGAATGCCCCATCCATTACAAAAATTGCCTTCAGTTCATATTCTTTCAATATCTCAATCGTTAGTCGTTATCTTCCACGTTAATGAGAAAAGGCGGCCACTCTTAATTTGACGACATGGAAGTTAATCAGAGAAATGACTTACACTAATGCCTCACATTCGTGACTCAGGAATCTGTATCCCACAGTGGTGAGTATGAGCAGCCATTTTACTTATATTCTGACGTTTACGGTGATCGGACGTTATTTTAAGAAACATGAAATGATTTAGAATGACACTAAGGTGTGTTGGATTTATGGAGGTGTAAGAAACTAGAAGAGTATGCCCGTCCTATGGCGAGGTGAAAATGTAAAATATTCGTTTCCATCCACCCGCTTGCAACACTTCCGCTCCTATACCGTTAAAAATTTCAGTACAGTGTTTTACTAAAAAGTGTCTGCAGTTGTATTGCCTACTAATTTTCGTGTAATATTACACCACTAAGTCGGGAAAACTTAGTTGACTTTCCTAAATAAATGATGCATACTGTTGCATGAAAATTAACGATGTAGATGCGGAAGTGCCACCTGCAGCACTTCCGCTGCTGCACAGTTAAAAATTGCCGTGCAGCGTTCTACAAAAGAGTGCCTATAGTTGTATTGCCTACGAAATTTCTTGTAATAATACATCACTAAGTCGGGAAAACTACGTTGGGTTTCCAACATAAATGGTGCATAACTTTGCACGAAAATTAATAGGTAATCCAACTAGCACCACATTTAGCGATTTTTTTTTTTTTTACTTTCCTTATATGCATAATATATAAGGAAAGTATTATGACGGGATCGAAAATTCGAATTCGAGTTCTCGACGGGAGAGCACGTTTCAAGCATCCATGATCCCGAATCGAACATTTTTGAGGTGTTGTCTGTGTATGTGTGTGTGTGTGTGTGTGTGTGTGTTTGTGTATGTCAGTGAGTCTGTGGAGACGATATCTCACGAACGAATAGAGCGATTCGAATGAATTTAGTACAAAAATCACAATCCGTGAATACTGAAAGCCTATTGTTTTTAAACACAATCGAATGTTCAGAACTCCAATAAATTTTTGAGTGAAATTTTGAAAAAATCATCAAAAAGTCAAAACCTTCAATAAAGTTACGCAAATAGACATTTCTTATGTAATTTTTCCTTAAAAAACGATTGAGTTAAACTTTAGAACGCCAGCATGAACCGTTCTCGAGATATTGGACATTTTTCAAATAAATTTATCAAAAAATCCCATAAATTAAAAAAAAATTAACTGTTGAGAAACATGTTCACTTTTCATATGCAATATCATGCGATAAATTTGGCGACATCATTCTCGTCGATCTAACTCGTTCCATTCACCAGAAAAGATACTTTGAGTAATACTTTTGTATTTGAACGCCAATAGTCATTTATCTGCTGTAAGAATAACTTATTTCTCCGTCCATAACGCTTAGCGAGATTTTGACGACGAATTTGGCGGAATATCGCCTTTTTTAAATGTTGTCAAATTAAAGAAAATCTCGCCAAATGGATAAAATGATGCTAAATCAATAAAACTGACGACTAATTGAAGAAAATTTAATATCTTGGAAAGAAAATAAGTATCCACTATAAGAATAACATTTTTAACTGTAAAAGTAGTAAATTCATTGCATTATATAAGGAAAGTCATGTGCTGCCCACATCAGATTTTTTTATCAGTGGACAGACACATGCAAGCGACATCCCTGGACACGTGCAACCGACGCCCCTCTACCTATCAATATTACAAATTCTTATACGAACATTATTATTATGCCACCTCTTACAAAACTCTGATAATTGATTTAAACGCCTGAAACAGAAAGTACCTATCCCACAAATAGTGAAATATATTTCTAATCAAGAAAATTGATTCCCTCGAAGCGACAGGGATTATCAAGGAAATTGGACTTCATATTCAAAGATATTGAATTTTTATCATTTTCGTAAATTTTGCTGCATTTTTAGGAATGAATTCAGCGACATTTCCATACATTCAGCATTGTAACCAAGGTGACCAAATTTGTCGCCAAGCATTACAGACAGACAGAATGAAGGACGGAGAGAAAGACTTTTCTTATACAGTTTTGCTTTCGAACAAACATTATCATCCTCTCATAAGTCACCGACCCTATAACAAAATGTCCTTGATATATCTTTACTGAGAAGGAAAAAAATATTTCATTCATTATGAGTGGACGTATTTTTCTGAACAAGAAACCTCTTAACAAAAGATGTCTATGATGAGTCGCAAACACAGATGTCCTACTCATTTGAAACTTTTCACAAGATTCAAAATAGAGAACTCGTGTCGCAGCCGGAATTCGAACCATGGATTTTCGCCTGGACAGTAAGCGATTAGTCTTTCTGCTGTTGTTGAAATAGCCCTTACATAACCCTCCTTCAGATTTCATATACAACTGAAACCTCATATCTGAACTACCGCCTCATTCCTCTGTTTTTTTTATACAGAATAGCATCCTGTTCGTCGTAACAGTCGTAAATTGAAAATATCTACCATAAATCTATTGATCCTGACAAAATTGGAACTCTGCATTTTCTTCAATTCGTTACATCTATTCAAGCAGGGTTGTTCGGGAGGCCATTGTGCAGAACTCATGTTCAAGCCAGTATTCGAACCACAGATCACAGCTTGAGCAGATGAAGCTCTACACAGTGAGTTACATCGAAAATCTCCTTTCGTTTTATAATTAAAATGGCCCTTGCAAACCGTTATCATTCCATTCATAATGGATCATTTAACGAAATTAAAGCATTAGTCTTAATCTGAACTTCACTTAATTATCGTTGGTTAATAGACGCATTCTATTGCCTTTTACATTATCCTTTCCATTTATTTCTTCTTGCAAATCGCTATTTGCTTCGTCTGCTGATACTGAAAACGATAATCATCTTCACCTACTTAAATATCACGAGATAAAAATTCTCTCAATTTAAGCAATAGATTATATAGTTAAGTATACCATTCAAGCTGTAACTGGAATGATTTCAATGCAGTTTTATAAGATTTTATGGCATTTATACTGAGTCTTAGACTGGAGTCAATATTTGCAAGGTTTAAGAGTATGGAAGTTTAAAAATATTGAGCGCAGTTTAAGTATGAAAGTTTGCAAATATTGATTTTTGGATTTTAACATCCCTATCGCAAAATTCATTTCTTTTAAGTGAACTGTATTTCCTTAGAAAACATAATTAAGCTTGAATTCCTAACCACAGTTGAAATAAATTATTTCAGTCTCAAAGTTTTCCTATCTTTCTTTCTTGATATCCAGACTGTCCGATCTACCCGAAAGTGTAAGGTATGTATTTGGACGGCCTGAAAAGTGCCACACAATTTAGACCGGAAACCAGTGAGGACAACATAGAAATCGTACCCTCCTTCCCCTATAACTCGTAAAGACTTTCTGACCCATACTCCTGCCCATACTCTGCGTGATCAGTGGGACAGTTTGGCCTGCGCTGGGAATCGAACCCGGGTCCCATGCTCTAATCGCTGAGCTGTCTCTCCCCAGTCTCAATGTTTTAATATTTTTCCAAAAACACCTGTATTTAAAGATTTCCAGTTCATGTTCTAAATTAAAGCTGCTATTTTCAAAGCATTGTAGCAAACTCCCGTAAGGAAATATATATATATATATATATATATATATATATTAAATTCCTTGAGCTGCAGACGTATTTAGCTTGATACTATTATGCTGGCTTTCTACGCTTTAGACCCGAGATCCAATCCCGGAAACTGCCAGCGTGGTAATTTCAAATTATCGCTACATTGGTGATTTTGCAAAAAACACGAAGCATCCTTCCCTGTATTCCGCTAAGTTATTTAGCTTTCTGACAATTATATATGCGTTGCAAAATTGTACTTTCTGTGCTCTTCTGAGATGTCACCAAGAGGCAGTTGAACGAAGGATTTAAGCTCTGAACCACTTTATTTATTGACCAAGCGATTGACAACACCGTTCCTGCAGCACCTCTTATCATGGTTTAATGAATGCTCATCTCTTTTAAAGTATAGCTCAGACATCTCTGCCACCCCAAAACGTCGTTCATTCAATAATCAACAACTCACTGGAAAAAAAAGAGCACTGCAACGAACACATATTTAACTTGCCCGTATATTTAACTTGCCCGTACTCCGCGTGAACACGAGAACAGTTTGGACACAGATGGCAATCAAACTCGGATCGTCCGAGTGCAGTGCCTGAGCGCAAACCACTGGGCTGTCCCACCCCTGTATTAAATACCTTGATCTGTAGACTTATTTTGTTTAATTGCAGCTCCTGTAATATAGGCTGACCCATGGCCACCATGTTCTATCTTACACTGAGAAACGCCTTGTCAATAAGCAGTGAGAACCAGCGCCAGTCTCCTTGGAACGTACAATGGAACGTATCTGTTTTGTCGTCATTACAATGTCCCTTCTCGGTAATTATTAGAACAATTTATGGCCGAACATCCTTACATTTTATTCCGAATTTTTTACCACAATGCTCAATATTGAGTGACTGTGCAATACTCGTAGAAGCTAATAGGTAAGTATGATATAAAATAGCAGGTGACCCAGCTGTCTGTATAGAAGCCTTAAGCTTAACGCTGTAATACTGTCCTGAAACGCTTTGAACCAGAAGTCATACCTCGGCACTGTCAAGTTAAGAGATTTCGTGTTCTCTCTACAGCATCTAAATCATTTCGAAGCGTTTTGTTCCCCGACAATATGTACTCGTCTTTATTGCAGAAGAAAATTATTATAGGGATTGAAACTCCGATTCTCGAATTTTAATGCATCTACAAGTTTTAAGCACTCTTAAATCATTCTACCATTTTTAATTATATCTATGTGTGTATCTCTGTCTGTAAGTCTGTGGACACAATATCTCTGGAACAAATTGAAATAATCAAATGAAATTTGAATTTCAATCAGTCGACTTCAGAGGCCTATTAATTTTCAGGAAGGGCGGACCAAAACAAGTGCCCCAAGTTTTCACAGATTTTATTTCAAAAATAGAAAAATATATTTCTGAGACCAGAAAACACGTAGATAGATTTATATGATTATTTATGATATCTAACAGGCCAGACAAAGGGGCCCGGTCTGGTTGACGCCAGTTTTACAGCTGCCCTGACCCAAGAGGTCAGTAAGCCATAGAAAAGGGACTAAAGATGAATCTACGAGATTGGTTCAAAGTTCAACCAATAAGATAGTTATGTTGTCGCATCGCCCTGAGGTCAACTAATTATAGCTGAAGAAGCGTAACAGACCTCAGGCAAAAAGATCTGGCAACCGACAGAAGATTCGACAAATTCAGATATAAAAAAAAACAGAGCAGATTCAGAGATGTAGTAACAGTTGGAGAAAATAGTTGGAGGTTCAGAGATACAAGAAGTTGGAAGAGTAATAATTGGAGCAATTAGAGTCGATATAGACATGCTTAAAGTTCTACAGAGAGATCAGTAATAGATGAGAATATAGTTGGAGTGTGCGGATGCCAATATGCATAACAGTCGATACAGGTGCATAAAGAGATGCATCAAGGTTCTCATGCAATACAGTGATGATGCGATGGTTCAACAACCAATGATCCACAAACGTCTAACGACAACAAGAAGGTATGTGCTCAATAACATAGTGCATAAAAAGTCAGTTTAGGAATTTTTGTATGTCTGGTCTCACATGTCCAATCTCCTCCGTAAATATATAAGTATAATTGTTGCAATCTAATTATGAATATACGGTGCTTAATATGTATTTTAAAGTTAAAATGGGTGCAATTGATTGTGTAGTAGTATCATGTTAATAGATTTTATCCCAGGAACTCGTACTAAAGAGTTAATGGTAGGTTTTAATGCGGCACAGTGCAAGGTTTTACGACTATATGATATTATGGCCATGTTCAAGATGTTCAACTAAAGGTATGCTTTGCTTATGTTTTCATTTTCGAGCACCACAATATTTATAAAATCATATATATTATAATTTGTTTTAAAATAATCCTTTTACATATACATTTTATCTAAAGGCGAACGAAATCATTTACAGAGCATAAGCAATATTTTTTTCGAAACTTATTTTCATACTTTTTGCACAAATCAAAATATATATATAAATAAAAATAAATTTTGTCACAAAGTTTCACAAAAATATTTTTGTAACAAATTGTAACAAAAATAAATATGTTACAATTCGTTGCAAAATAATAATTTTATATGTTATTTCTTTTTCAAAAGCGAATGACATGCAGAACACTAACATGTACATAGGGTTTTACAATACAGAATTTCGTGTTCCAGTATAGATCCTACGAAGAACCAAGTAATTATTCCGCAAACAGAGGGTATGACTTCTCTCGCCTGTATACTTCAACAATCTAATGTGAGAAAGCAGTTTAAATATTAAGATGATTAAATGTGTCTTGAGATATTTCATGTCTTTGGACTGGCAAACAGACAACAAAATAAATGTAAACAGATTTTATTTTACATGATATACTGCTTTTTTTAACAGTTTAAAACAAAGTTGAAAAGTGTTTATAACTTTGTTCATTCTGTCTGTCTGTCTGTCGGTCTGTCTGTCCGTTAGCACGAAAACTGCCGTAAAAATGAATTAATCAAAATGAAATTTTAGTATGTTGTTCAGACGGTCTGTAGGACCTATGGGAATATAAATGAATAATATCACCCAATTAGTTTTGGATTGAACCCGGGTTGAAAAAATAAAACACATTAAACCCTATGGGACCTAATTATTCAAACATTTTTTAAGCGGATTTAAAATTCACAAATTGCTTCGAAAATTTTAGGTTATATTCAAATTATTCCATAAAATATATTAAAAAATTTTATCAAAATATATTCAGTAGTTTTTTAAATAAAAATTAAAAAAATAATTACACCTCTCATGTGAAGCGATCACGTGACCATGATATGAAAAGGTCACGTGATCCACTTCAAAATGAAATATGGCATCCACCTTGTCTCAAAATCATGATTTTTAAAGTTCTTTTTAATTCATATTGAGTGTTGTATCCGTCCTAAAACTACTTAATTATTGCTTAAATTCTGTGCATCTACATACTGAAACAACGCAATTACAATATATTTGATTTAAATGATCATCCAAATTTGATTATTTCTACAACGAAGCCTATTTTTAACTTATGCAAAATGTAAACAGCAAAATATGTAGAATCAGTTGTATAAGAATTGCTCTATTTCTTTAACGCAAAATTATTCAGCTCATGGAGTCTGCATAGCTGATATGAATGAAATACTCATTGATTTTACAGAGAGAAGGACGACGTTTTTCGATGAAATTTTAAGCATAGAGTTTAATTACTTGTAGCTCCATGGTCTTTAGTTTTTAAATAAAATAAATTATTTTAGTACTGTGATGAATGAAATGAATGGGAAAATTATGAATGAAATGCTGCTTTTATAGAGAGAACCAGGCGTGTTATTTTTTCTATGACGTCATTTGAATGAATTTCAGTTGTTTTCGATGAAGTTTTCAAATATAATAAATTATTGTAGTATTATGATAATGTTAAAAATATTACCGAGGAATGTATCGCATTTTAGAGATGTTTAAACCAGGTAATTTATATTTCAATGACGTCATTTGAATGAAGTTCATTTTTTTTTCGATGAAGGTTTAAGTTTTCGAATATAATAAATTAATGTAGTATTGTGATAAGTTTTAAAATATTACAGAGGAATGTATTGCATTTTAGAGATGTTTAAATAAAATTGCTTTGAAGTTGGAAATTGTTTCATAATCAATGCATTAAGCATGATTGATCTTTCTTGTTTTTATTACCCAGACCAACCAACTCATCCAAAAATGTGCAGAACACTTACAAGAGATGACCGGAAAAAACATTGAAAAACAATACTTCAATGGGTACATAGGCATACAGAGACAGGCTACGCTTCTCTGGCAGTGTCGTCGACCAAATGTAGCTTACAATCTCTTCCGCCGGAGGAAAACATACATAGATAATATACATAGACATACAAAGACAATATACACATATGCATAAACAATATACAAGAAAAACATACAATTTTTGTGAAACAAAAGCGGCCGAAAAACAAAAACAAAGAACATTAAAAAAGTAATTAGTGTGCATTCAATTTTTAGTTACAATTAGAAACTATTTAACCAAAATAAAACCTAATGAAAGAAATTTTAAGTTTAATGGAGCAGCGATGTAAATTTAGACAAGTGGCAATAAAAAATGAAAAATAAAGGAACAAAAAAACGAAGAAAATAATTTCAAAACGAAAAGGCCAAAATAAGAACAAGAAAGATCAATCAAGCATAAAGCACCGATTATGAAACACTTTCCAACTTCAATGAAATTTTATTTAAACATCTTTAAAATGCGATACATTCTTCGGTAATATTTTTTAAAATTATTACAAGACTACATTAATTTATTCTATTTGAAAACTCAAAACTTCGTAGAAAAAAATGAACTTCATTCAAATGACGGCATTGAAATATAAATTGCCTGGTTTAAACATCTCTAAAATGCAACACATTCCTCGGTAATACTTTTAAAATTATCATAACACTACAATAATTTATTATATTTGAAAACTTCATCGAAAACAAATGAACATTATTCCAATGACGTCATGGAAATATAAATAGCCTGGCTCTCTCTATAAAAGCAGCATTTCATTCATAAACTTTTTGCATTCCTTTCATTTATCGTAATACTATAATAATTTACTTTATATAAAAACTTAAAACCATGGAGGTACAAGTAATTTAACTCTATGCTTAAAACTTCATCGAGAAAATCGTCTTCTTCTGTGTCTAAAACCAATTATAATGTTTCATTTATATCAGCTATATTGCAGACTCCATGAGCTAAATACTTTTGCATTAAAGAAATACAGGAATTCTTATACAACTTATTCTACATATGTTGGTGCTTACATTCTCCATAAGGCTTTCTTTGTAGAAATAATCAATGTTTGATGATCATTTAAACTCAAATATATTGTAATTGCGTTGTTTCAGTAAGTAGATGCACAGAATTTAAGCAAAAATAAAGCGGATATAGGACAGATACAACACTAAATATGAAATAAAAAGAACTGTAAAAATCACGATTTTGACACAACATTAATGCCATATTTTATTATGAAGTTGGTCACATGATCTCTTCATCCCCACTGGGTTCCGGTCTAAATTGGGTGGCACTTCCCGACCGTCCAAACAGTTACCTTACACCTTTCTGGTAGGTCGGACGGTCTGGGTTTCAACATCAACATCAACATGATCTCTTCATATAATGGTCACATGAACTCTTCATATAAAGGGTGTAATTATTATTTTAATTTTTGTTTAAAAAACTACTGAATATATTATGCTGAAAATTTTTTTATATATTTTATGGGATAATTCGAATATTACCTAAAATTATCGAAGCAATTTGTGAATTTTAAATTCACTTAAAAAATGTTTGAAAAATTAGGTCCCATAGGGTTCAGTGTATTTCATTTTTTCAACCCGGGTTCAATACAAAACTAATTGGGTGATATTTTTCATTTATATTCCCATAGATCCCACAGATCGTCTGAACAACATACTAAAATTCCATTTTGATAAAGTCATTTTTACGTCATTTATCGTGCTAACGGACAGACAGACAGACAAACAGAATGAACAAAGTCATAAGCACTTTTCAACTATGTTGTAAAGTGTTAAAAATGAAATTAAATAGGATAATAAAAGAGACAAAATGAAAGAAAATTTAAAAGATTTAAAAAAACGAAGAAAAGTAAATTTAAACAAGAAAGATCAATCATACATAAAGCATTGATTATGAAACACTTTTTAACTACAATGCAATTTTATTTAAACATCTCTAATATGCGATACATTCAGCGGTGATATTTTTAAAATTATCAGAATTTTACAATAATTTATTTATTTGAAAACTTCATCGAAAAAAATGAACTTTGTTCAAATGACATCATCGAATCGCCTGTCTCTCTATATAAAAGCAATGGATATTTCATTCATAAATTTTCGTTCCATTCCTTTCGTTCAGCGGTGACATTTTTTAAATTATCACAGTTATACAATAATTTATTTCATGGAGGTAAAACTACTCTCTAACTCCATGCTTAAAACTTCTGCGAAAAGGGTAATGTTATAAAATCGTCTTCTTCTCTGTGTGAAATCAATGAATATTTCATTCATATCACCTATATTCCGGACTCCAGAACTAAACAATTTTGCGTTAAAAAATTTAGCAATTCCTATACAAATTATCTTACAGCTTGATTTGTTTACATTCTGCATACATTAAATTTAGGCTTCGTTGTAGAAATAAACAAAATTTGATGATCATTTAAATTCAAAAATATTGTAATTACGTTGGCGCAGTATATACATGGCAGAAATTAAGCAAAATTAAAGCGGTTTTAGGACGGTTGCAACAGTAAATTAATTAATTAACTATTAAAAAGAACTTTAAAATTCATAATTTTAACTCAAGATGGATGCTATATTTTATTTTGAAGTTTGTCTCGTGATCTCTGCATATAGTATGGGTGCAATTATTATATTAATTTTTATTTAAAAAACTGTTGAACATATTTTGCTGAATTTTTTTTTTATATATTTTGTGGGATAATTTGATTATTTCCTGTAATTTCCTATAATAATATGCAAATTTCTGAATTATAAATTGGCTTAAAAAATATTTGAAAAATTGAGTGCCATAGGGTTTATTGTATTTCACTTTTAAACCCAGGTTAAATGCAAAACTAATTGGGTGCTATTATTCATTTACTGTCCCATAAGTCCCACAGACCGTCTGAACAACATACTAAAATTTCATTTTGATAAAGTCGTTTTTACGGCAGTTATCGTGCGAATGGACAGACAGACAGACAGACAGAATGACCAAAGTCATAAGCACTTTTCGACTGGAATGAGATTGCCAGAGAGTAGAAGTGAAACATTTTTACATACGGTCCATATCTATCGATAATATTTTGAAAGTATATTTTATATAAGAAATAATTTCGTTTAATCTGGATGCAAATAGAAAGGAATAGTTATATCTAGAAAGCTATGCGTAACAAGGCATTAGCCAATATTGACAATAGACACTACAAATAACCTTAAAGTACTAACTCCAACAAAGGTAATGGGGAAATATGTTAATATTGGTGTTGCAAGGTATAAAGATCCACTGCGTTGAATAACTTGAAATTAAACAATGCTAAATTACAACAATTGACCGCTATTTTAAAAATACCTTTAAATATTATATACACTACATACATTATATGTCAGTCAAATACCTTTAAATATTATATACACTACATACATTATATGTCAGCAGTTCTTCAGGGCTGTCAAGTAGCATCCCGAGTCGCGGGCGCGAAATTACTATATGTATACTGTAATGAAGCAATCCCATATTTTTATACGTAAACCTGGGAGAAAAAAGGGCAATTATAATGTACTTGAAATGTATATAATGGTTTTGTATTATGTATATAGCTATGCCTCTGCACAGACGAAATTGGGATTTTTAGCGCCGTTCGTTTTTATGCGCACTTGCATGGATTGTAAATATTCAGAGAAGTAATTGCAGCAAAATGTCAAAGTTAAGCTGCAAATCTCTGAAAATTTATAGCCCTGTCAGGTGTGGCTCGTGTCGTGGTCCGGTCCTTGGACCACCCGGTTTGTAGAAAGCCCTCTGGTTCTTGAGTTTTAGTGGAGCGCATAAAAAATGAGCGTCGCTTCGAAAACCAATGGTGTGAAGCAAAATTGGACCGCCTCTTTTTTATTGCGCTTGGGAAACAGCGAATGGGAATTGGGGGACTTCCTCCCTTTTTTTTGGTCGTTCCCCTCGTCTTAAAAATTCTGGAAGTTTTTTAGTAAAATGTAAAAAATTCAGATGCCTTTCTGATCTCGAGAGAATAGCACTCCAAGTGCGTGACACTTGTGTTTTTTGTGAAGTCCGATCCGGCATGCACTTTGTGGCATTTCAGGCACGGTATCCGTGGCCCCTATCTAGGGCGGCCAATGCTTTCTTCTAGGATCCGAAGTCGTGTGTCCGGTGATGTGTGGCGACTCGTTGCCAAATGAGCCAAAGCCTAATTCAACGCAAGAGCGCAATTCTTCGGGCGGTGGCGACCAGTGAAGTAAAGAAGTCGTCATTTTTTTTATATCGCAGTGCAACACAGCTCTACCTCTAAACGGCGTGGTGTGGGACCTTTGCTCCCTTAGCTACATTCAAGCCGTGACAACTGTGATACTGCATGGACGGAGTGTTTACGGAACATCAATCCCTGGCTCCTATGCAGCAGACGAACGTCAACTGGGTGTCATCGAATGGATTCAGTGAGGTCCGTGGCAGATAATTTCTACTGAAACGTAATTGCCCTTGACTTATGGTAGCGCCTGTACGCAAGTTCTCACGATCCGCTGGGCCTAAGCCAACGTTAGGAGGTGGAGAATTCTCTGTCTCAGCCTTAGCCGGTCTGATCCTGCTGACGAGGATAGTTTACGTCATTGCTCTTGACTTCTGGTAAGCCTGTACGCAAGTTCTCATGAGCCGCTGGGCCTAAGCCAACGTTAGGAGGTGGAGAATTCCCTGTCTCAGCCTTAGCCGGTCTGATCCTACTGACGAGGATAGTTTACGTCATTGCTCTTGACTTCTGGTAAGCCTGTACGCAAGTTCTCATGAGCCGCTGGGCCTAAGCCAACGTTAGGAGGTGGAGAATTCCCTGTCTCAGCCTTAGCCGGTCTGATCCTGCTGACGAGGATAGTTTACGTCATTGCTCTTGACTTCTGGTAAGCCTGTACGCAAGTTCTCATGAGCCGCTGGGCCTAAGCCAACGTTAGGAGGTGGAGAATTCCCTGTCTCAGCCTTAACCGGTCTGATCCTACTGACGAGGATAGTTTACGTCATTGCTCTTGACTTCTGGTAAGCCTGTACGCAAGTTCTCATGAGCCGCTGGGCCTAAGCCAACGTTAGGAGGTGGAGAATTCCCTGTCTCAGCCTTAGCCGGTCTGATCCTACTGACGAGGATAGTTTACGTCATTGCTCTTGACTTCTGGTAAGCCTGTACGCAAGTTCTCATGAGCCGCTGGGCCTAAGCCAACGTTAAGAGGAGGAGAATTGAAGTGGACAGTGTGCCCATCTCCGGGATGATCCTTGTCTGAACTTTCGTCACCTGTTTAACCTCAACCGAGCTGCTCAGACTGACAGTAATATTTATGAAATGTCCAATACTGAACTAACCCTTCAAAGAATCTTGCCACCCATTTTCAATGTGCAGAGAGATTGCTACCAGCACCTTTGAGTGTCATTTCTTCTGTAATGAAGGTATGGGAATTATATTTGATTTTAAATGTTTTATTAAGTAATGTGTAACAGTATTTTGATGTGATCTACAGTGTTTAAGGGTAACTTTAAGCTTCATGGGGTATTTCCCCAATAAATTTTGTTTTCTTTAAAAGTAATTAAAGGCAAGTTTTGGATAATTAAAAAAAACATACAAATAGTGTAAAATTAACCGTACACCCCAAGGTCAAGCTGGGTAATTGAGAAGTAACTTTAATTGTGTATATTTGTTATTAGTGTTCATTGAGATTTCATGTGTTCTTTTAATAAATTGTTAAGTGGCCACGAAAAGGAAGTTGCTCTTTAATTAGGGAATGCAATGTACTTAGGTCCAATCGGACCCCACTATACGAAACGCGGTTGAGCTGAGTGTAACTATTTGTGAGTAATATTTAGTGTATTTATGTGTTCAATTTTTGTATTTATGTGTAAAATTCACCTCACCACATATATTACACTAATACTAATTGATGCCAAACATGAAACGCACGTGGATTTTTCGGAAATTCTATTGAAAACGAAGACTCTCTTGTGAGAGGCCCTCTTTCACTCCTTCCGACAACCCTGTGAAAGAAATGAGAAACAGGAAGGCTCATTATTTTTTATTATTGATTAAAATTATTCATAAAAAAGATGCGTTTATCAAAATGGAATTAAATATATTTACTAGAGATAATTGACCTATGTGACAGCAAGAATTTGAAGTAGAGATAAATTACATTAAATCAAGTAATGACGATTTTATTTTAATTGAATTGTATAAAATAAATTCTTGGTTTAAAATCCAAATACAAATTTTATCCCAATTTATTCTCCATAGTGTCCATGTCTACACAATTTATTTATTATATATATATATATATATATATTATTTTTATTTTAAATTAATACTATTAAAGAGCTTTTATATAAGAACTTTGTTTATGGTATTCACCTAGATCTTTTGCAATTTCTTAAACGTAATTAGATACACATATATATTATACTAGCATCGAAATATAACGCGCCTGGCTCTCTATATAAAAGCAGCATTTCATTCATAAATTTTTATCCCTTCATTTCATTCATGACAAACAATACTATAATAATTTATTTTATTTAAAACCTTAAAACTATGGAGGTACAAGTAATATAACTCTATGCTTAAAACTTCATCGAAAAAAATCGTTTGCGTCTTTGTGTCAATGAATGTTTCATTCATATCAGCTATATTGCAGACTCCATGAGCTAAATAATTTTGCGTTAAAGAAATGCAGCAATTCTTATACAACTCATTCTACATCTTTTGGTATTTACATTTTCCATAAGTGAAAATTAGGCTTCGTTGTAGAAATAATCAAAGTTGGATAATCATTCAAACTTAACAATATTGTAATTGCGTTTTTTCAGTATGTAAATGCACAGAATTTAAGCAAAAATGAAGCGGTTTTAGGACGGTAACAACACTAAATATGAATTAAAAAGAACTTTAAAAATCACGATTTTGACACAAGATGGATGACATATTTTATTTTGAAGTGGGTCACGTGATCTCTCCATATAAAGGGTGTAATTATTATTTTAATATTAATTTAAGAAACTACTAAATATATTTTGCTGAAATCTTTTTTATATATTTTATGGGATAATTTGAGTATTGCTTAAATTTTTCTAAGCAATTTGTGAATTTTAAATCTGTTTAAAAAGTGTTTGAAAAATTAGGTCCCGTGGGGTTTATGTACTTCATTTTTTGAACCCGGGTTCAATCCAAAACTTATTGGGTGACATTATCAATTTATATTGCCATAGGTCCCACAGAACGTCTGAACAACATACTAAAATGTCATTTTGATAAAGTCATTTTTACGGAAGTTAACGTGCTAACGGACAGACAGACGAATGAACAAAGTCATAAACACTTTTCAACTATGTTGAAAGAAAGATGTTAGAAAGAAAAGCCAAAACAAGAAATGGCAATGGAATAGGACAATAAAAGACATAAAATGAAGAAAAAAATTTAAACATGCAAAAGACTTTTAGAAAAACAGAGGTTTGAGGTTTGTCCAGTTGGAGTTTGAAGAGTCCACTTGGACAATTTGCTATAAAATATCAAGAAAGCTCAAAACTGTCATATGGTGGCCCACTGTTAATCACTATGCTGTTCTGTGGCAGGAATCTATCAAATGTATCTTCACAAAAAATTACCACATCTCTCCTCGCAGAAACATTTAATTAATAATTTACTTTTTAAATTATCACAATACTACATTAATTTATTATATTTGAAAACGTCATCGAAAACAAAGAACTTCATTCAAATGACGGCATTTAAATATAAATTGCCTGGTTTAAACATTTCTAAAATGCGATACATTCCTCGGTAATATTTTTAAAATTATCATAATACTACATTAATTTATTATATTTGAAAACTTCATCGCAAACAAATGCACTTTATTCAAATGACTTCACCGAAATATAAATCACCTCTATATAAAAACAGCATTTCATTCATAAACATTTTTGCAATCGTTTCGTTCATCACAATACTATAATAATTTATTTTAATTAAAAATTTGAAAAATTGTTATCTAACATATTTATTTTAAAATGTGAAACCTCTCTTATATATAAAATTATTAAAGTCTTGGAAAGATATTTATTATATAATATATCTCTTTTTTCTTTCTGGAGGATATAGCAAAAGTCAGAATTTAATTGAATTTGTTTTCCTCCCTGTATTAAATAATTTTTATTTAAAAAACTACCTAACATATTTTACTGAAATTTTTTTTATATGTTTTATGGTATAATTTGAATATTACCTAAAATTTTCGAAGTAATTTTTGAATTTTAAATTCGCTTAAAAATGTTTGAAAAATTGGGTCCCATAGGGTTCAATGTATTTCATTTTTTCAACTCGGGTTCAATCCAAAACTAATTGGGTGATATTATTCACTTATATTCCCATAGGTCCCACAGACCGTCTGAAAAACATACTAAAATTTCATTTTTATAAAGTCACTTTTACGGCAGTTATCGTGCTAACGGACATACATACAGACAGACAGACAGAACTATGTTGCAAAGTGTTAAATAGAATGAACAAAGTCATAAACACTTTTCAACTATGTTGTAAAGTGTTATATACAATCACCATCACGGGTTTAGTGGAACAAAGAATCTAAATGACACTTTACTGCGCATGTCCCTGTGTAAAGAGATTTATTCTGTAAACTTATTTGACTGATATACAAATGTACCTTAAATGTTTTTAATGTTTTAATAAATTACCTATCTACTTCCTGTCTAGTTCCTGGTGTCTCAGTGCAGTATGAACTATTTGAAATCCGCACGCCGAACATCGTTTCAGCCAAATTAAAAAAAAAATTGGAATTTTCCTGTCATGCCTAAATTTAATGAGGGCAAATAATTTAAGAAGATTATAACTTTAGAGTCATTGCATGCTATTTTTGAGGCATTGTATACTACTTTTAATTACTGTTAAGTTATAGTAAAATAAGCAGCTGTACGCAGCCGAGGGGTGGGATTATGGTGATAAATATATCTGAAAATTTGAAGGCTTTTCCCTCATTCGAGCTCCACCAAAATCAGCGGACCTGTGTCATTTATCAATGGAAAGAAAAAATTACTGAACTTTACTTGAATCACTCCATCTGTTCAGGTCCACATACACATTGAAAATATTGTTGATTCATAAGAAGGGATTCTCGAACCGTATCAATCCATTGAAATCCAATAAGCGAAATTTTGATTCCTTCACAAGTTTACTTTTACATAAACTATGAATTGTAGAAAAATTAGAAATATAATTTCAGATTATGCATTTTTTCAAAATTATGATTCTGAAAAATTCTGATATCCGTTTAAGTTTGCAGAGTCTACTTTTGCAGAGTCTAATTTGCAGAGACGGTAGGAATCTGCAAATTCCGTCACAGAAGCTCAACGGTAGAACATGTGTTGGCCAGTACGAAGATTCGTGATTCGATTCCCGGTTGGAGCAGCAAGATTATTACTTTCCTTATATACATAATGTATAAAGAAAATATTGTGACGGGGTCGAAAATTCGAATTCGAGTTTTCGACGGGAGAGCACGTTTCAAGTATCCCTGATCACGAATCAAATATTTTTGAAGTGCTGTGTGTGTGAAAGTATGTGCGTGTGTGTGTGTGTGTGAAAGTATGTGTGTGTATGTGTGTGTGTGTGTGTGTGTGTGTGTGTGTGTGTGTGTGTGTGTGTGTGTGTGTGTCAGTGAGTCTGTGCAGACGATAACTGACGAACGAATGGACCGATTCGGATGAAATTTGGTACAAAAATCACAATCCGTAAACACTGGAAGCGTATTGTTTTTATACGCAATCGAATGCTCAGAACCTCCCTAAATTTTCGAGTAAAATTTTGAAAAAATCTTCAAAAAATCAGAACCGCTAATAAAGTTACGCAAATAGACATTTCTTATGTAATTTTTCATTAGAAAACAATTGACATAAATTTTAGAACGCTAACATGAACCGTTCTCAAGATATTGCACATTTTTGAAAAAAGTTATCAAAAAGTCATATAAAATAAAAAAAAAAATTTCCTATTGAGAAACATGTTCACCTTTCATATGTAATACCATGCGATAAATTGGGTAACATTATTCTCGTGGATCTAGCTCGTTCCATTCATGAAAAAAGATACTTTGAGTAATACTTTTGTATTTGATCGCCAATAGTCATTTATCTGCTGTAAGAATAACTTATTTCTTCGTCCATAACGCTTGGCGAGATTTTGGCGACGATTTTGGCGGAATGTCGCCAACTTGGCGACTTTTGAAATGCTGCCAAATTAGCGAAAATCTCGCCAAATGGATAAAAATAACGCTAAATCAATGAAAATGACGACTAATTGTCGAGAATTCAATATCTTGGAAAGAATATATAGAAAAATATAAGAAAATTCTACTTTTTTTACTTTAAAAGTAGTAAATTCATTACATTGTATAAGGAAACTTATATGTTGCCCACATCAGATTTTTTTCAATAGCGCCCGAATAACCCTGTAGATTAGTAAAAAGACATCGAAAGTCTGAAAGTACGATTAGCAAAGATTCAGTGAACACTGGTAAATTGAGCGTCGATTTCAAATCGAGAGGACAACGACCAAGAAGGAAGCTATCCTAGAGAATAAAAATAACAGCAGGAGGTAAAAAGTATCAGGAGGGTGGTCAATCGGATTGTGAATTGCACGGTAATCTAACATTATAAGGCGGTAAATGCAGAGTGCACTTCGACGATAAGAACTTGCAATTCTATCCCAAAAGCTCAATGGTAGAGCATTGGCTGGCCAGTACGAATATCCGTGGTTTAATTCCCAGTTGGGGCAGAAAGATTCTTTACAATTTGTGTGATAAAATATCAAATAATACAGCGTTAAACAATCATGCGAGTTATTTTTGTAAGGAATACGTGTTAACAACTAATTGTAAATCAAATGAGAGATGACGAATAAATACTTTCACGGTATTGTAATTTAGAGTTCGGTAATCTATTAAATTGAAATAATCTATTAAATCTTTTAAACGGAAGAGAAAGCTTCGACGTTCCAAATGATTAAAGCAGATTAGTAAAATAGTAAAATTTTGATAGAAAAATGAATAGTAATATTTGACAGAAACGAAATATTGAATGCTCGCTGCCGACGGCTATGATTTGATCGCAGCAAAGGACGAACTATGTAGCCATCACACTATACGATAATTAGCAAAAATTGTTGGTTCTCTTCTCTTGTAAGTTCTGTAGAATGGATCTTCGGAGTTCCAAGAAAAGTCATTAAGCATCCCAATAACTTTGTAAGGAAAGCTCTATGAGCGTACATTAGGACTATCTTAAGGACTACTTAAAGTAATCCTATCCGATAGAATAAATTGATTCCAGCTGAGAATTGAAACATTTAATATAACGAACTCAGCGGAACAGCAAAATTGCGATAAAAGCCAATTTTAAATTTGTAAACCAATTTAAATCTGTAAAATATTAAAATGGCACTTTCCTAAAAGTAAAATTTCATTAAAGTAAAAAAAAAGAACACAGAATTTAAGTTTTCAAAATTCTAACGTTTATTTAAATTTAAACTTCAATTTATAAGAATTTTCAAAATATTTTTACAACTTTTTAAAACATCTCATTAACTAAACAAATCAAATTAAACATCATAAATACATTTGAATTAATAAATGTCCGGTTTTATAGTGGTACTAAAAGCGTTAGACTATTAAATTAAAGTTAACAATGTTAAAATTATACAATTATTTGCTAAACTAGAATTTAGAATAAAAAGTTCATAAGTTAACCAAACAGGAAATTTAAACTAAAAGTTAAAGAAAACCTCAGGTTCTGGTGATTTAAAATATATAGGTCAAGGGGTGTTATTTAATACCAACTTAATTAAACTTTAAATACTGCAAAAAGATACAATTAAAAAAAGATATCACTCATAAACGGGATGATGCGGAACGGCCGAAATAAAGTCTCGAGGAGGAAATCTATGTCAGTCATCATCAGCTTAGATGCAGACCTCTTTTGCTCCAGAAAAACCCAATGCAGACGTATATCCCGTAAAGCATCGGTACATCAAGTGAGTCCAACCATTTAAGTGGAATATGGTGCTCCAACACCTCACGAAAAGAACACTCCCGGAACTTGATCAGCACAAAAACGGACAGCTCCTTCACATCATAGAAAAATTCAGCCGAAAGTAGCAGAGCGCCAGTGGACATCGTCCGGAACCAAAAACACAGACTGTTCCGTCATCAAAACCCAATAAGTAAACATTTGGAAGTCCGATAATTTAATCACCTATATAAAAAATTACCGATTAACGATAAAAGATTAATGCCAGACGATTTTAATATTACTGTCAACCAATCAAAAACTTGAAATTTTAAAGAAGAGAACAGGAATTTTAAAGCAGACGAAATTAAAAAGAAATGAAGTAAAACGATTTGGAATATACAAATTCGGTAATAATTTAAAAATGGACACTTCTGAAATATTTAAAAAGCTGAAAATAGAATTAAACAGAAAAATCGCGATAAATCAACGAATTTTTAACCGAGAACAACAAATTTAGAATCAAATCAAAGGGAACAAGAAAGGTTAAACATGCTTAACACATTGAGTATGAAACACTTTCCAACTTCAATGAAATTTTATTTAAATATCTCTAAAAATTCAATACATTCCTCGGTAATATTTTTAAAATCATCATAATACTACAATAATTTATTATATTTGAAAACTTCATCGAAAACAACTGACATTCATTCAAATGACGTCATAGAAAAAATAACACGCCTGGCTCTCTCTATAAAAACAGCATTTCATTCATAACATTTTCCCATTCATTTCATTCATCACAGTACTAAAATAATTTATTTTATTTAAAAACTTGAGACCATGGAGCTACAAGTAATTAAACTCTATGCTTAAAACTTCATAAAAAAAATCGTCCTTCTCTCTGTAAAATCAATGAATATTTCATTCATATCAGCTATGCAGACTCCATGAGCTAAATACTTTTGCGTTAAAAAAATACAGCAATTCTTATACAACTCATCCTATATATTTTGCTGTTTACATTTTACATAGGTGAAAAATAGGCTTCGTTGTGGAAATAATCAAATTTGGATGAGCATTTAAACTCAAATATATTGTAATTGCGCTGTTTCAGTATGTAGATGCACAGAATTTAGAAAAATAGAGTGGTTTTAGGACGGATACAACACTCAATATGAATTAAAAAAAACTTTAAAAATCACGATTTTGAGACAAGATGTATGCCATATTTTATTTTGAAGTGGGTCACGTGGTCTTTTCATATCATGGTCACGTGATCGCTTCATATAAGAGGTGTAATTATTATTTTAATTTTTATTTAAAAAACTACTGAATATATTTTTCTGATATTTTTTTTATATATTTTATGTAATAATTTGAATATTACCTAAAATTTTTGAAGCAATTTGTGAATTTTAAATCCGCTTAAAAAATGTTTGAAAAATTAGGTTCCATAGGGTTCAATATATTTCATTTTTTCATCCTGGGTTCAATCCAAAACTAATTGGGTGATATTATTCATTTATATTCTCATAGTCCCTACAGACTGTCTGAACAACATACTTAAATTTCATTTTGACTAAGTCATTTTTACGGCAGTTATCGTGCTTACGGACAGACAGACAGATAGACAGGCAGACAGACAGAATGAACAAAGTCATAAACACTTTTCAACTTTGTTGTAAAGTGTTAAAAACGAAGAAAAATAATTTCAAAACGTAAAGGCCAAAATAAGAACAAGAAAGATCAATCAAGCATAAAGCATTGATTATGAAACACTTTCCAACTTCAATGAGATTTTATTTAAACATCTTTAAAATGCGATACATTCTTTGGTAATATTTTTAAAATTATTACAAGACTACATTAATTTATTATATTTGAAAGCTCAAAACTTCGTAGAAAAAAAATGAACTTCATTCAAATGACGGCATTGAAATATAAATTGCCTGGTTTAAACATCTCTAAAATGCGACACATTCCTCGGTAATACTTTTAAAATTATCATAACACTACAATAATTTATTATATTTGAAAACTTCATCGAAAAAAATGAACATTATTCAAATGACGTCATGGAAATATAAATAGCCTGGCTCTCTCTATAAAAGCAGCATTTCATTCATAAACTTTTTTACATTTCTTTCATTTATAACAATACTATAATAATTTACTTTATTTTAAAACTTAAAACCATGGAGGTACAAGTAATTTAACTCTATGCTTAAAACTTCATCGAAAAAATTGTCTTCTTCTCTGTGCAAAATCAATGAACGTTTCATTTATATCAACTATATTGCAGACTCCATGAGCTAAATAATTTTGCGTTAAAGAAATACAGCAATTCTTATACAACTCATTCTACTTCTTTTGGTGCTTATATTCTCCATAAGGATTCCTTGTAGAAATAATCAATGCTTGATGATCATTTAAACTCAAATATATTGTAATTGCGTTGTTTCAGTACGTAGATGCACAGAATTTAAGCAAAAATAAAGCGGATATAGGACAGATACAACACTAAATATGAAATAAAAAGAACTGTAAAAATCACGAATTTAACACAAAATGGATGCCATATTTAATTATGAAGTGGGTCACATGATCTCTTCATATAATGGTCACGTGATCTCTTCATATAAAGGGTGTAATTATTATTTTAATTTTTGTTTAAAAAACTACTGAATATATTATGCTGAAATTTTTTTTATATATTTTATGGGATAATTCGAATATTTCCTAAAACTTTCGAAGCAATTTGTGAATTTTAAATTGGCTTAAAAAATGTTTGAAAAATTAGGTCCTATAGGGTTCAGAGTATTTCATTTTTTCAACCCGGGTTCAATACAAAACTAATTGGGTGATATTATTCATTTATATTCCCATAGATCCCACAGATCGTCTGAAAAACATACTAAAATTTCATTTTGATAAAGTCATTTTTACGTCAGTTATCGTGCTAACGGACAGACAGACAGACAGACAGACAAAATGAACAAAATCATAAACTATGTTGAACAAAATTTCAACTATGTTGTAAAGTGTTAAAAATCACAATCGAATAGGATAATAAAAGAGACAAAATGAAAGAAAATTTAAAAGATTTAAAAAAACTAAGAAAAGTAAATTTAAACAAAAAAGATCAATCATGCATAAAGCATTGTTTATGAAACACTTTTCAACTACAATGCAATTTTATTTAAACATCCCTAATATGCGATACATTCAGCGGTGATATTTTTAAAATTATCAGAATTTTACAATAATTTATTTATTTGAAAACTTCATCGAAAAAAATGAACTTTGTTCAAATGACATCATCGAACTATAAATCGCCTGTCTCTCTATATAAAAGCAATGGATATTTCATTCATAAACTTTCGTTCCATTCCTTTCATTCAGCGGTGACATTTTTTAAATTATCACAGTTATACAATAATTTATTTTATGGAGGTAAAACTACTCTCTAACTCCATGCTTAAAACTTCTCCGAAAAGGGTAATGTCACAAAATCGTCTTCTTCTCTGTGTAAAATCAATGAATATTTCATTCATATCACCTATATTCCGGACTTCAGAACTAAACAATTTTGCGTTAAAAAATTTAGCAATTCTTATACAAATTATCTTACAGCTTGATTTGTTTACATTCTGCATACATGAAATTTAGACTTCGTTGTAAATATAAACAAAATTTGATAATCATTTAAATTCAAAAATATTGTAATTACGTTGGCGCAATATATACATGGCAGAAATTTCGCAAAAGTAAAGCGGTTTTAGGACGGATGCAACACTAAATTATTTAATTAACTATTAAAAAGAACTTTAAAATTCCTAATTTTAACTCAAGATGGATGCTATATTTTATTTTGAAGTTTGTCTCGTGATCTCTGCATATAGTATGGGTGCAATTATTATTTTAATTTTTATTTAAAAAACTGTTGAACATATTTTGTGGGATAATTTGATTATTTCCTGTAATTTCCTATAATAATATGCAAATTTCTGAATTATAAATTGGTTTAAAAAATATTTAAAAAATTAAGTGCCATAGGGTTCATTGTATTTCACTTTTTAACCCAGGTTAAATGCAAAACAAAACTAATTGGGTGCTATTATTCATTTACTGTCCCACAAATCCCACAGACCGTCTGAACATCATACTAAAATTTCATTTTGATAAAGTCGTTTTTACGGCAGTTATCGTGCGAAAGGACAGATAGACAGAATGACCAAAGTCATAAGCACCTTTCGACTGGAATGAGATTGCCAGAGAGTAGAAGTGAAACATTTTTACATACGGTCCATATCTATCGATAATATTTTGAAAGTATATTTTATATAAAAAATAATTTCGTTTTATCTGGATGAATATAGAAAGGAATAGTTATATCCAGAAAGCTATGCCTAACAAGGCACTAGCCAATATTGACAACAGACACTACAAATAACCTTAAAGTACTGACTCCAACAAAGGTAATGGAGAAATATGTTAATATTGGTGTTGCAAGGTATAAAGATCCACTGCGTTGAACAACTTGAAATTAAACAATGTTAAATTACAACAATTGACCGCTATTTTCCAAATACCTTTAAATATTATATACACTACATACATTATATGTCAGTCAAATACCTTTAAATATTATATACACTACATACATTATAAGTCAGCAGTTCTTCAGGGCTGTCAAGTAGCATCCCGAGTCGCGGGCGCGAAATTACTATATGTATAATGTGATGAAGCAATCCCATATTTTTATACGTAACCCTGGGAGAAAAAAGGGCAATTATAATGTACTTGAAATGTATATAATGGTTTTGTATTATGTATATAGCTATGCCTCTGCACAGACGAAATTGGGATTTTTGGAGCCGTTCGTTTTTATGCGCACTTGGCATGGATTGTAAATATTCAGAGAATTAATTGCAGCAAAATGTCAAAGTTGAGCTACAAATCTCTGAAAATTTATAGCCCTGTCAGGTGTGGCTCGTGTCGGGGTCCGGTCCTTGGACCAGCCGGTTTGTAGAAAGCCCTCTGGTTCTTGAGTTTTAGTGGAGCGCATAAAAAATGAGCGTCGCTTCGAAAACCAATGGTGTGAAGCAAAATTGGACCGCCTCATTTTTATTGCGCTTGGGAAACAGCGAATGGGAATTGGGGGACTTCCCCCCTGTTTTTTTGTCGTTCCCCTCGTTTTAAAAATTCTGGAAGTTTTTTAGTAAAATGTAAAAAATTCAGATGCCTTCCTGATCTCGAGAGAATAGCACTCCAAGTGCGTGGCACTTGTGTTTTTTGTGAAGCCCGATCCGGCATGCACTTTGTGGCATTTCAGGCACGGTATCCGTGGCCCCTATCTAGGGCGGCCAATGCTTTCTGCTAGGATCCGACGTCGTGTGTTCGGTAATGTATGGCGACTCGTTGCCAAATGAGCCAAAGCCTAATTCAGCGCGAGAGCGCAATTCTTCGGGCGGTGGCGACCAGTGAAGTAAAGAAGTCGTCATTTTTTTTTGGTATCGCAGTGCAACACAGCTCTGCCTCTAAACGGCGTGGTGTGGGACGTTTGCTCCATTAGCTACATTCAAGCCGTGACAACTGTGATACTGCATGGACGGAGTGTTTGCGGAACATCAATCCCTGGCTCCTATGCAGCAGACGAACGTCAACTGGGTGTCATCGAATAGATTCAGTGAGGTCCGTGGCAGATAATTTCTACTGAAACGTAATTGCTCTTGACTTCTGGTAAGCCTGTACGCAAGTTCTCACGATCCGCTGGGCCTAAGCCAACGTTAGGAGGTGGAGAATTCCCTGTCTCAGCCTTAGCCGGTCTGATCCTGCTGACGAGGATAGTTTACGTCATTGCTCTTGACTTCTGGTAAGCCTGTACGCAAGTTCTCATGAGCCGCTGGACCTAAGCCAACGTCAGGAGGTGGAGAGTTCCCTGTCTCAGCCTTAGCCGGTCTGATCCTGCTGACGAGGATAGTTTACGTCATTACTCTTGACTTCTGGTAAGCCTGTACGCAAGTTCTCATGAGCCGCTGGGCCTAAGCCAACGTTAGGAGGTGGAGAATTCCCTGTCTCAGCCTTAGCCGGTCTGATCCTGCTGACGATGATAGTTTACGTCATTGCTCTTGACTTCTGGTAAGCCTGTACGCAAGTTCTCATGAGCCGCTGGGCCTAAGCCAACGTTAGGAGGTAGAGAATTCCCTGTCTCAGCCTTAGTCCGTATGATCCTGCTGACGAGGATAGTTTACGTCATTGCTCTTGACTTCTGGTAAGCCTGTACGCAAGTTCTCATGAGCCGCTGGGCGTAAGCCAACGTTAAGAGGGGGAGAATTGAAGTGGACAGTGTGCCCATCTCCGGGATGATCCTTGTCTGAACTTTCGTCACCTGTTTAACCTCAACCGAGCTGCTCAGACTGACAGTAATATTTATGAAATGTCCAATACTGAACTAACCCTTCAAAGAATCTTGCCACCCATTTTCAATGTGCAGAGAGATTGCTACCAGCATCTTTGAGTGAAAGCCCCAGGCCGTCCGGCTCGTCCAGAGAACTTGGAGCAACAAAATGGACGACCGGCAGCATCTTTGAGTGTCATTTCTTCTGTAATGAAGGTATGGGAATTATATTTGATTTTAAATGTTTTATTAAGTAATGTGTAACAGTATTTTGATGTGATCTACAGTGTTTAAGGGTAACTTTAAGCTTCATGGGGTATTTCCCCAATAAATTTTGTTTTCTTTAAAAGTAATTAAAGGCAAGTTTTGGATAATTAAAAAAAACATACAAATAGTGTAAAATTAACCGTACACCCCAAGGTCAAGCTGGGTAATTGGGAAGTAACTGTAATTGTGTATATTTGTTATTAGTGTTCATTGAGATTTCATGTGTTCTTTTAATAAATTGTTAAGTGGCCACGAAAAGGAAGTTGCTCTTTAATTAGGGAATGCAATGTACTTAGGTCCAATCGGACCCCACTATACGAAACGCGGTTGAGCTGAGTGTAACTATTGGTGAGTAATATTTGGTGTATTTATGTGTTCAATTTTTGTATTTATGTGTAAAATTCACCTCACCACATATATTACACTAATACTAATTGATGCCAAACATGAAACCCACGTGGATTTTTCGGAAATTCTATTGAAAACGAAGACTCTCTTGTGAGAGGCCCTCTTTCACTCCTTCCGACAACCCTGTGAAAGAAAGCGAGAAACAGGAAGGCGCATTATTTTTGATTATTGATTAAAAATTTCGTTCATAACAAAGATGCGTTTATCAAAATGGAATTAAATATATTTACTAGAGATAATTGACCTATGTTACAGCAAGAATTTGAAGTAGAGATAAATTACATTAAATCAAGTAATGACGCCTTTATTTTAATTGAATTGCATAAAATAAATTCTTGGTTTAAAATCCAAATACATATTTTATCCCAGTTTATTCTCAATAGTGTCCATGTCTACACAATTTATTTATTATATATATATATTATTTTTATTTTAAATTAATACTATTAAAGAGCTTTTATATAAGAACTTTGTTTATGGTATTCACCTAGATCTTTTGCAATTTCTTAAACGTAATTAGATAGACATATATATTATACTAGCATCGAAATATAACACGCCTGGCTCTCTATATAAAAGCAGCATTTCATTCATTATTTTTTATCCCTTCATTTCATTCATGACAAACAATACTATAATAATTTATTTTATTTAAAACCTTAAAACTATGGAGGTACAAGAAATATAACTCTATGCTTAAAACTTCATCGAAAAAAATCGTTTGCGTCTCTGTGTCAATGAATGTTTCATTCATATCAGCTATATTGCAGACTCCATGAGCTAAATAATTTTGCGTTAAAGAAATGCAGCAATTCTTATACAACTCATTCTACATCTTTTGGTATTTACATTTTCCATTAATGAAAATTAGGCTTCGTTGTAGAAATAATCAAAGTTGGATGATCATTCAAACTTAACAATATTGTAATTGCGTTTTTTCAATATGTAAATGCACAGAATTTAAGCAAAAATGAAGCGGTTTTAGGACGGATACAACACTAAATATGAATTAAAAAGAACTTTAAAAATCACGATTTTGACACAAGATGGATGAGGGCCAACGGCCGTACCGTGCTGAAAACACCGGTTCTCGTTAGATCACCGAAGTCAAGCAGCATCGGGCGCGGTTAGTACTTGGTGGGTGACCACCTCGGAACACCGCGTGCTGTTGGCCATCTCGGGTGCGGTATCCCCGTGGTTTTCGCGCTAGATTTGCACGCTACCACAAATGCCGCCGTGTTCATGCGGAGTACGATCACGTTAAACATGTGGGTCCGTAAGTCCTTCCGAGAGGTTGGTGGTAGGGGAAGGAGGGTACGGTCCCTGTGGATGCCTCCCCCACTGGGTTCCGGTCTTAATTGGGTGGCACTTCCCGGCCGTCCATACAGTTACCTTACACCTTTCTGGTAGGTCGGACGGTCTGGGTCTCAACAATAACAAGATGGATGACATATTTTATTTTGAAGTGGGTCACGTGATCTCTCCATATAAAGGGTGTAATTATTATTTTAATATTAATTTAAAAAACTACTAAATATATTTTGCTGAAATCTTTTTTATATATTTTATGGGATAATTTGAATATTGCTTAAATTTTTCTAAGCAATTTGTGAATTTTAAATCTGCTTAAAAAGTGTTTGAAAAATTAGGTCCCGTGGGGTTTATGTACTTCGTTTTTTGAACCCGGGTTCAATCCAAAACTTATTGGGTGACATTATCAATTTATATTCCCATAGGTCCCACAGAACGTCTGAACAACATACTAAAATGTCATTTTGATAAAGTCATTTTTACGGAAGTTATCGTGCTAACGGACAGACAGACGGAATGAACAATGTCATAAACACTTTTCAACTATGTTGTAAAGTTTTAGAAAGAAAAGCAAAAACAAGAAATGGCAATGGAATAGGATAATAAAAGAGATAAAATTAAGAAAAAAATTTAAACATGCAAAAGACTTTTAGAAAAACAGAGGTTTGAGGTTTGTCCAGTTGGAGTTTGAAGAGTCCACTTGGACAATTTGCTATAAAATATCAAGAAAGCTCAAAACTATCATATGGTGGCCCACTGGTAATCACTATGCTGTTCTGTGGCAGGAATCTATCAAATGTATCTTTACAAGAAATTATCACATCTCTCCTCGCAGAAACATTTAATTAATAATTTAATTTTTAAAATTATCACAATACTACATTAATTTATTATATATGAAAACGTCATCGAAAAAAATGAACTTCATTCAAATGACGGCATTTAAATATAAATTGCCTGGTTTAAACATCTCTAAAATGCGATACATTCCTCGGTAATATTTTTAAATTATCATAATACTACATTAATTCATTATATTTGAAAACTTCATCGCAAACAAATGCACTTTATTCAAATGACTTCACCGAAATATAAATCACCTCTATATAAAAGCAGCATTTCATTCATAAACATTTTTGCAATCGTTTCGTTCATCACAGTACTATAATAATTTATTTTATTTAAAAATTTGAAAAATTGTTATCTAACATATTTATTTTAAAATGTGAAACCTCTCTTATATATAAAATAATTAAACTCTTGGAAAGATATTTATTATATAATATATCTCTTTTTTTTTCTGGAGGATATAGCAAAAGTCAGAATTTAATTGAATTTGTTTTCCTCCCTGTATTAAATAATTTTTATTTAAAAAACTACCTAACATATTTTACTGAATTTTTTTTATATATATTTTACGGTATAATTTGAATATTGCCTAAAATTTTCGAAGTAATTTGTGAATTTTAAATTCGCTTAAAAAATGTTTGAAACATTGGGTCCCATAGGGTTCAATGTATTTCATTTTTTCAACCCGGGTTCAATCCAAAACTAATTGGGTGATATTATTCATTTATATTCCCATAGGTCCCACAGACCGTCTGAAAAACATACTAAAATTTCATTTTGATAAAGTCACTTTTACGGCAGTTATCGTGCTAACGGACATACATACAGACAGACAGACAGAACTATGTTGCAAAGTTTTAAATAGAATGAACAAAGTAATAAACACTTTTTAAGTATGTTGTAAAGTGTTAAATACAATCACCATCACGGGTTTAGTGGAACAAAGAATCGAAATGACACTTTACTGCGCATGTCCCTGTGTAAAGAGAAGTATTCTGTAAACTTCTTTGACTGATATACAAATGTACCTTAAATGTTTTAATAAATTACCTATCTACTTCCTGTCTAGTTCCTGGTGTCTCAGTGCAGTATGTACTATTTGAAATCCGCACGCCGAACATCGTTTCAGCCAAATTAAAAAAAAAATTGGAATTTTCCTGTCATGCCTAAATTTAATGAGGGCAAATAATTTAAGAAGATTATAACTTTGGAGTCATTGCATGCTATTTTTGAGGCATTGTATACTATTTTTAATTACTGTTAACTTATAGTAAAATAAGCAGCTGTAACGCAACCGAGGGGTGGGATTATGGTGATAAATATATCTGAAAATTTAAAAGCTTTTCCCTCATTCGAGCTCCACCAAAATCAGCGGACCTGTGTCATTTATCAATGGAAAGAAAAAATTACTGAACTTTACTTGAATCACTCCATCTGTTCAGGTCCACATACACATTGAAAATATTGTTGATTCATAAGAAGGGATTCTCGAACCGTATCAATCCATTGAAATCCAATAAGCGAAATTTTGATTCCTTCACAAGCTTACTTTTACATAAACTATGAATTGTAGAAAAATTAGAAATATAATTTCAGATTATGCATTTTTTCAAAATTATGATTCTGAAAAATTCTGATATCCGTTTAAGTTTGCAGAGTCTACTTTTGCAGAGTCTAATTTGCAGAGACGGTAGGAATCTGCAAATTCCGTCACAGAAGCTCAACAGTAGAGCATGTGTTGGCCAGTACGAAGATTCGTGATTCGATTCCCGGTTGGAGCAGCAAGATTATTACTTTCCTTATATACATAATGTATAAAGAAAATATTGTGACTGGGTCGAAAATTCGAATTCGAGTTTTCGACGGGAGAGCACGTTTCAAGCATCCCTGATCACGAATCAAATATTTTTGAAGTGCTGTGTGTGTAAAAGTATGTGCGTGTGTGTGTGTGTGTGAAAGTATGTGTGTGTATGTGTGTGTGTGTGTGTGCGTGTGTGTGTGTGTGAAAGTATATGTGTGTGTGTGTGTGTGTGTGTGAAAGTATGTGTGTGTGTGTGTATGTGTGTGTGTGTGTGTGTGTCAGTGAGTCTGTGCAGACTATAACTGACGAACGAATGGACCGATTCGAATCAAATTTGGTACAAAAATCACAATCCGTAAACACTGGAAGCCTAGTGTTTTTATACGCAATCGAACGCGCAGAACCGCCCTAAATTTTCGAGTAAAATTTTGAAAAAATCGTCAAAAAATCAGAACCGCTAATAAAGTTACGCAAATAGACATTTCTTATGTAATTTTTCATTAGAAAACGATTGACATCAATTTCAGAACGCTAACATGAACCGTTCTCAAGATATTGCACATTTTTGAAAAAAGTTATCAAAAAGTCATATAAAATAAAAAAAAAATTTTCCTATTGAGAAACATGTTCACCTTTCATATGTAATACCATGCGATAAATTGGGTAACATTATTCTCGTGGATCTAGCTCGTTCCATTCATGAAAAAAGATACTTTGAGTAATACTTTTGTATTTGATCGCCAATAGTCATTTATCTGCTCTAAGAATAACTTATTTCTTCGTCCATAACGGTTGGCGAGATTTTGGCGACGATTTTGGCGGAATGTCGCCAACTTGGCGACTTTTGAAATGCTGCCAAATTAGCGAGAATCTCGCCAAATGGATAAAAATGACGCTAAATCAATGAAAATGACGACTAATTGTCGAGAATTCAATATCTTGGAAAGAATATAAAGAAAAATATAAGAAAATTCTACTTTTTTTACTTTAAAAGTAGTAAATTCATTACACTGTATAAGGAAACTTATATGTTGCCCACATCAGATTTTTTTCAATTGCGGCCGAATAACCCTGTATATTAGTGTAAAGGCGTCGAAAGTCTGAAAGTACGATTAGCAAGGATTCAGTGAACGCTGGTAAATTGAGCGTCGATTTCAAATCGAGAGGACAACGACCAAGAAGGAAGCTAACCTGGAGAATAAAAATAACAGCAGGAGGTAAAAAGTAGCAGGAGGGTGGTCAATCGGATTGTCAATTGCACGGTAATCTGACATTATAGGACGGTGAATGCAGAGTGCACTTCGACGATAAGAACTTTGCAATTTAATTCCCAGTTGGGGCAGAAAGATTCTTTACAAGTTGTGTGATAAAATACCTAATAATACAGCGTTAAACAATCATGCGAGTTATTTTTGTAAGGTTGTGTTCTATTAAATCTTTTAAACGGAAATGAAAGCGTCGACGTTCCAAATAATTAAAGCAGATTAGAAAAATAGTAAAAATTTGATAGAAAAATGAATAGTAATATTTGACAGAAGCGAAATATTGAATGCTCGCTGCCGACGGCTATGATTTGATCGCAGCAAAGGACGAACTATGTAGCCATCACACTATACGGTAATTAGCAAAAATTGTTGGTTCTCTTCTCTTGTATGTTCTGTAGAATGGATCTTCGGAGTTCCAAGAAAAGTCATTAAGCATCCCAATAACTTTGTAAGGAAAGCTCTATGAGCGTACATTAGGACTATCTATAGTAAAGTAATCCTATCCGATAGAATAAATTGATTCCAGCTGAGAATTGAAACATTTAATATAACGAACTCAGCGGAACAGCAAAATTGCGATAAAAGCCAATTTTAAATTTGTAAACCAATTTAAATCTGTAAAATATTAAAATGGCACTTTCCTAAAAGTAAAATTTCATTAAAGTAAAAAGAAAGAACACACAATTTAAGTTTTCAAAATTCTAACGTTTATTAAAATTTAAACTTCAATTTAAAAGAATTTTCAAAATATTTTTACAACTTTTTAAAACATCTCATTAACTAAACAAATCAAATTAAACATCATAAATACATTTGAATTAATAAATGTTCGGTTTTATAGTGGTACTAAAAGCGTTAGACTATTAAATTAAAGTTAACAATGTTAAAATTATACAATTATTTGCTAAATTAGAATTTAGAATAAAGAGTTCATAAGTTAACCAAACAGGAAATTTAAACTTAAAGTTAAAGAAAACCTCAGGTTCTGGTGATTTAAAATATATAGGTCAAGGGGTGTTATTTAATACCAACTTAATTAAACTTTAAATACTGCAAAAAGATAGAATTAAAAAAAGATATCACTCATAAACGGGATGATGCGGAACGGCCGAAATTAAGTCTCGAGGACGAAATCTATGTCAGTCATCATCAGCTTAGATGCAGACCTCTTTTGCTCCAGAAAAACCCAATGGAGACGTATCTCCCGTAAAGCATCGGTACATCAAGTGAGTCCAACCATTTAAGTGGAATATGGTGCTCCAACACCTCACGAAAAGAACACTCCCGGAACTTGATCAGCACAAAAACGGACAGCTCCTTCACATCATAGAAAAATTCAGCCGAAAGTAGCAGAGCGCCAGTGGACATCGTCCGGAACCAAAAACACAGACTGTTCCGTCATCAAAACTCAAGAAGTAAACATTTGGAAGTCCGGTAATTTAATCACCTATATATAAAATTCCCGATTAACGATAAAAGATTAATGCCAGACGATTTCAATATTACTGTCAACCAATCAAAAACTTGAAATTTTAAAGAAGAGAACAGGAATTTTAAAGCAGACGAAATTAAAAAGAAATAAAGTGAAACGATTTGGAATATACAAATTCGGTCATAATTTAAAAATGGACAATTCTGAAATATTTAAAAAGCTGAAAATAGAATCAAACCGAAAAATCGCGATAAATCAACGAATTTTTAACCGAGAACAACAAATTTAGAATCAAATCAAAGGGAACAAGAAAGGACAAACATGCTTAACGCATTGAGTATGAAACACTTTCCAACTTCAATGAAATTTTATTTAAACATCTCTAAAAATTCAATACATTCCTCAGTAATATTTTAAAATCATCATAATACTACAATAATTTATTATATTTGAAAACTTCATCGAAAACAACTCACATTCATTCATATGACGTCATAGAAAAAATAACACGCAGGGCTCTCTCTATAAAAACAGCATTTCATTCATAACATTTTCCCATTCATTTCATTCATCACAGTACTAAAATAATTTATTTTATTTAAAAACTTAAGACCATGGAGCTACAAGTAATTAAACTCTATGCTTAAAACTTTATCGAAAAAAATCGTCCTTCTCTCTGTAAAACCAATGAATATGTCATTCATATCAGCTATGCAGACTCCATGAGCTAAATACTTTCGCGTTAAAAAAATACAGCAATTCTTATACAACTCATCCTACATATTTTTCTGTTTACATTTTACATAGGTGAAAAATAGACTTCGTTGTAGAAATAATCAAATTTGGATGAGCATTTAAACTCAAATATATTGTCATTGCGCTGTTTCAGTATGTAGATGCACAGAATTTAAGCAAAAATAGAGTGGTTTTAGGACGGATACAACACTCAATATGAATTAAAAAGAACTTTAAGAATCACGATTTTGAGACAAGATGGATGCCATATTTTATTTTGAAGTGGGTCACGTGATCTCTTCATATCATGGTCACGTGATCACTTCATATAAGAGGTGTAATCATTATTTTAATTTTTATTTAAAACACTGCTGAATATATTTTTCTGACATTTTTTTTAAATATTTTATGTAATAATTTGAATATTACCTAAAATTTTCGAAGCAATTTGTGAATTTTAAATCCGCTTAAAAAATGTTTGAAAAATTAGGTTCCATAGGGTTCAATGTATTTCATTTTTTCATCCCGGGTTCAATCCAAAACTAATTGAGTGATATTATTAATTTATATTCTCATAGTCCCTACAGACTGTCTGAACAACATACTTAAATTTCATTTTGATTAAGTCATTTTTACGGCAGTTATCGTGCTAACGGACAGACAGACAGACAGAATGAACAAAGTCATAAACACTTATCAACTTTGTTGTAAAGTGTTAATAAAAAGGGTAATAAATGGAATTACAAATTTGCCAATTTAAATAAATTTAAATTGCTATAACCTAAAAAGAACAAACTTTCGTCATTTTAAGCACAATAATTATGGAATAGAACCTATTTAGAACAGAAAAATATCAAAAATACGTTACATAGTTACGAATGACTATGTAAACGAATGACTATGTAACGAATGAACGTTACGAATGACTATGTAAACGTGTTCAGTGGACCACTGAACACGTTTAAATTAAAATCAAACTTCCTAAAATTATTAAATAGCCAAAAATAACCCAAAACCTGCAATGCTTGTCAAAGTATGCGTTCATATTCGTTTTTGAATTTAAATGTGAATTGTTACAGTAGGAGAGCATTTTAAGCAGTCTGCACACTAGATTCCTATACATATGAGTGTTATTTATTTTAGTATTTCTGAATTGAACAGACATTCGCCTGTAACTATATTATGGGGTATAAAAACCTTCTGTTACAGTTCATGGTCGATTTCTACTCGTTATATTATTCTTTACAGCTTTGTAATTGGTTTTTTCCATATAATATGCTTATCTTCCCAGTTTTTTATCCTAAATTTTTATATAGTGTCACTTTATTATACATGTAGATTTAACGTGTATACTCATTGCACTTTTCCTTACAAACTGCTTTGGGTGCTTCAGGATTCCCTGTATATTGTTACGACATATCATCTGAAATCGTGAGTATGCACTTAGGATACAAGAATGAGTCCAAATTTCTAGATGACTAACACATTTATTCACAAGCACAGCGTAAACAGGTACAATATACAGTAAAACGAGACTTAAATGCTGCACTAATTTCACAAAATCACGGATATTATTCTGAAAACATTGACGAAATTAATTTCACAAAATATCAGCTTCTTAAACCATGAACAAAAATTACAGTTTAATATAGCTCGCATCAAGTCAATTGCTCTTGAAGAGATGACTCCTTTTAGTTCCTTCCTGGAAAGTTCTGGAATTCTCCATATCTCATAAAATATTGGTTATTTCGCGATCTTTCTCGAATATTCGAAATGTCGCCAAATTCGTGACAAATCTCCAAATCTGGCAATCCTTCTTCGAACTTCGGAATTTTGGAAACCCTACGTTCACGTCATGGGAAAGCATGTATGGTTGTTTTCTCGGTCTGGTCTTCTAAAGAGGCGAAAATATGGACGGGGGGGGGGGGGCATGGAGATACTTTGAAGCATTTTACAAATTCGCAACAACATTTAACAACACACTGCGTCGGTGCGTCTTTGATGACCCCTAAAATACACCATCCTAAAAATGCATTTCTTCCGCCTCTATCAAAATACATGACACATTTTCCCGCGAACTTAGTAACTCGATTATGTGCCCCAAACATACTATACATAATACAATGAATTTCACCTCCAAGCTACAAACAGTGAAGAATGCAAAACGCAATAAGCATCTATCTCCCTTTTCTCTCGCGAAAATCGAAACTGCATAATATTCAAATTTAAAATATGTTAATGAATCCGTTAAGTCTGCATCTCACGTCAATTCTTAATTAACCATTGAACGGATTTGCTATATCAACACGGCTTAAGGCTAACAAGGACGGCATTACATATTTGCCCTCAGGAAAAATTACCGCTGACTCGTTACATTACTTTTTGTCTCATCACATGGATGTCTCATCCCACCACACTGATACGATTTAATTACTGTAATTCTTTAGGGGGGAGGGAATGTTCGCTTTTCTTTGTGTTTGTTCTAACCACTTGCAACGAATTAAAAGAAATTCCAATAAAGAAAATTTTAGAGCATCAAATATGTACTTAGGTTATGAATATTAGAACCAACTACTGATAGCATATAATTCTTAAATTAGAATGCATATACAAGATTATTAAAACAGTCCTTTTATTTCCAACACCCCGTTTATTTTGTAAGAAGAGGTCCATGGGTGTAAACCTTAGTTCTATTTGTAATAAAGCCTATTTATAATGTTAATAATAAAGCCTATGTATAAGTTCTATTTATAATGATCGTTGGAAAGTGATTGTAGCGCCCCTAAAAAAAATTTAGAAAATTAGGATAACGAACTCGGCACCAAACCAAAATAGATGAATAAGACATTTACAATATTTTTAAAAAATTGTCTAATTAGTAAGAAATCGGTAATAAAACTATTACAGGAGACATTATTTAACACAATATAATTATTGGTGAATTACTATCGTATACGGAATAATACAATAAAAGATGAGCGCAAATATATTGTAGAAATCCCTCCCATCGCAGATAACAATACCCATGGACCGATTTTGAACTTACTCTTAGAAATAGGCAATGCTCTTTATCATTGTCATTTGCTTTTTGCGTCTACTTCGCTTTGCTACTGAGTTCAAAGTCCTAATTTTTTCAATTATTTTCTAGGGGCACTGCAATGACACATATTCGATCGGGAATGGCCACTTTACTACAGATAGACCTAACACTCAAGGACCTTTCCTTACAAAGTTATTGGGTGTATTTAAATACAAAGTTATAAGTTATAAGAGGTGTTTTCTACAACTCTATATAAATATATATATTTATATATTTATATATAAATATATATAAATATATAAATATATATATTTATATATAAATATATATAAATATATAAATATATATATTTATATATAAATATATATATTCATATATAAATACAACATAAAGTTAGCAACAGTAGTTACAAACATAAAGTTATTCAACAATTTTATATTTTCATCTAATTTTGTTCTAAATGATGGACCAACCAGCTTTCCTTAGGCCTATGATGCGACTTATCTCTTAATCCGAGAATTACGAGAATTGTTCGTAGCATCGTCAAGTACTTCTCAAAAGCATCTTTGTACACAACTGACAGTATCAAAGCAGAATATCAAGTTCCAATTGCCCGTGAGCGAAAACACCGGTCGCTTTCATTGGCTTGCAGCATTGCGCATTGTATGGGTCCTATAACATTATTAGCGCTGACAGTTTGTTCATTTGCATAACTCTTAAAACGACATTTGCAGGCTGAGTTTCGCGACTATAGCTCAATATTTTATGGGTGCATATATTTTTTGCAACAAAGTGTATAAATGTCTAACGTGTTTTAGTAGCTCCAGACCGTCCAAACTTTAACATCCACAATAACTTTAGTATGGCTGAATCTTTGCACACTTACATTATCAACTAGGATTCAAAATGTTACAGAGCTAGTTTTCCGATTTAGTCCCCTGAAGAGGAAAAACGGAGAGTTTCGAAATTATTCGAAAAGTAATTTTAGACCCTCCAGAAGCGTCCCTAGTGTCTACAATGAAGCGTACCGATATTGATAAAGTGTGGATTACTTCTTTCCACACTTTATTAACATCGGATAGAACTTAGCGAAACCGGAATTTCGATTTATCTCCTGGCGTTGAGAAATAGAGGATTTAATAGTGTTTTCCAACCCTCCAGTAGCTTCCCTAGCGACCTAGAGGGATAAATCTTTGAACATTTACATTATCAGCCATCAAACAGAACCAAACACAGTTGGATTTTCTATTCCCTACCTTGCGGCGGAGATTATGGTAATTAAATATCTTTCCAGACCCTCAAGCAGCCCTTCAGTGGCTTAAAATCTTTGCACAGTTATAATATCTTTATATTAGCTAAATCTTTGCACCCTTATAATATCGACATATGGACTGAAAGTAGCAAATCGGGATTTTCGATATTTCTTCCGAAAGGAACAAAATGGGGCACGAGTTCAATTCTTTAAGAACCCTCCATCGGAACAGAACCTAACTGAGACAGAACCTAACTGGGCCAATTTGCAATTGAGACAACTATTTTTGGCGTTAAGCATTGTTAAGCAAAATAAAACTTATTAAAAACAGCTGCAGCTTAATTTTCAGAGTGTTGGTTTTCCTGTCTCTGGCATGCTAATAATGAATAAAAAAGTATTTAACCCGCCCAAAGTGCTGGGGTTTTTTTTTTTTTTTACATTTGGCTCTCCTGTAAATAAGTTTTCCCATCCCTGATCTAAAGCAGTAATCAAAAAGCGTAATTAAAATCAATTTTTCCTGCTAACAAATGTATCATAAACATGCAACCGGTCCATTGATGCTGCTATTATCTACAGTGGGAGCGGCGAAGCATGAAAATAATTTGGGAAAACAGTTGTCAGATCTAAATAACCTTTCGATTATTATTTCCCTCAATTTTCATTATAATTTATGTTCAGTTAAACTAACGATCTTAACTAGTTCGGTTGCTAGACGAATCACCGATCCAATCAGCATTGTCTGCGTTCCTACGGGAGAGTAGGAATACGTTTTCAGGTCGGGAGAGTTCAGAGGTCGAGCGTGTCTTGAGTGGGTGACGGGAAGGAAAAAGGGTTTCTTTACTAGTAGCTGTTTGAGTACAGCGTTCTTGGAATGATGAAGGAAAAGAGTGGAAGGAAAACCCAGTGAATACAACATTGCAAGGTCTAGTATTCTTGATTTGACAGCACTACGAGGCAAGATAACAGAAGGCCAGTGGTAAGCATAAAAGCTTTAAAATCGTCTCCGTTTAAGAGTATCACCAGACCAGTTAATGGTAGTAACTTGTATATTTGTAATGTATTCTGGATAGGTGCAATAATAATTACTGTCTGTGTCATCATTTGCTTTAAACAGTCAGCTGTGAAGTGTACAATAAATTTAGTTTGATTTATTCAGTGCAGTCCTTTGTTATTGCCCTTGAACCGAAAGGTCTGAATATCAAAGAATTTAAGTTTGAGTTACGCCGCTTTGGTGACAGATATAACTAAGGAACTCTAATTCCGCAACATAAATATACTCATCCGCAGAATAAAGTAATCAGAAAGAGCAGAGGAGGGCAGATACTTTACACGGTGTCTGCCCAAGTAACCCGTTACCGGACAAATTCCACTTTAATTGCACATTGTTCGAAATATTTGATGTACATAATAATGTGCAATTAAAACAAAAGTTTCTTGGTGGAGGATTGTTTGAGTATGCGCTGTATCCTCAAATTCCTACTTATGGATAACTAAAAACTAAAATTCATCCACTTGAAGGGTGACGGGGAGAAAGTTATTGCAGCGAGAAACACGCTATTAGCATCAAAGGGGGATCCTGGCAAGATAGAACCTTAACAAGATTATCTAGTTCAATGCAGCATATGGACTTTAATATGGCATATGCAGTCGGACCTCGATATGTCGAATTTGAAGGGAGTAGAAAAAAATTCGAGATATCAAAAATTCGAGATATCGAAAATTTGAAAAATTTTAAGGAATTCATACAAAAATATATGCATACTAGTCTTATACTTTACACATTTTTAAAAAAATCACTTACTTTATCTTACAGACAGAGAATTGGGTATTACCCAAGAAAATGCTGACAACAAATAAAGCGAAGCTTGGAATGATTGGATACACATTCCATGCAATACTATGCACGTACATGCATTATTAAAATTTAATCTTACATTACATCACTTGCAAAATAGTTATCTATGACAGTTTGGTTACAGGTAGTGAATCCTACAATATCTATCACATTTTCCAAATGAGCTAGGCGGATCAAAATGAGCTTAATTTTGTGGCTATAGTTTATTTTAAAACTCTGAATAATACCGTGGCCCAAAGGCTGTAACTTAGAAGTTGTGTTTGGTGGCATGAAATGAACTTTCACGAATTTTAATTTCGGCGCGCTATTATGCCCTGTGCAGTTGCCCAAGAAGAGAACAATATCACGATTTTCACAGGACATTTTTCTGTCTAGTTCCTTCAACTAATTAGCGAAATTTCGGCAGTCATCCAAGTCTTATTGTTCGCTAAATAAGTCATTGAAACAGATTTCATTCCAGAAAAACATCGGGGTTTAGCAGATTTACCTATCATAAGAGGGTTGGGCCATTCTGAACCATCCATATTAGTGCAAAACAGCACAGTTAATCTTTCTTTGCTCTTTTTCCCGCCATGACATATTTCACCTTTAATGGCCATAGTTTTATCAGGCATACACTTAAAAAATAGTCCTGTTTCATCTGCATTAAACACATTTTCTGGATCGTATTTTTACTTTCCTTATATACATAATGTATAAGGAAAGTATTGTGACGGGGTCGAAAATTCGAATTCGAGTTTTCGACGGGAGAGCACGTTTCAAGCATCCCTGATCACGAATCAAACATTTTTGAAGTGATGTCTGTCTGTGTGTGTGTGTGTGTGTGTGTGTGAAAGTATGTGTGTGTGTCAGTGAGTCTGTGGAGACGATAACTGACGAACGAATGTACGGATTCGAACCAAATTTGGTACAAAAATCACAATCCGTAAACACTGGAAGCCTATTGTTTTTATACGCAATCGAATGTTCAGAACCCCCTAAATTTTCAAATAAAATTTTAAAAAAAATCGTCAAAAAATCAAAACCACTAAGAAAGTTACGCAAATAGACATTTCTTATATAATTTTTCATTAGAAAACGATTGGCATAAATTTTAGAACGCTAACATGAACCGTTCTCGAGATATTGCACATTTTTTAAAAAAATTATCAAAGAGTCATAAAATAAAGAAAATTATTTCCTATTGAGAAACATGTTCACTTTTCATATGTAATACCATACGATAAATTGGGTGGCATCATTCTCGTGGATCTAGCTCGTTCCATTCATGAAAAAAGATTCTTTGAGTAATACGTTTGTATTTGAACGCCAATAGTCATTTGTCTGTTGTAAGAATAACTTATTTCTTCGTCCATAATTCTTGGCGAGATTTTGGCGACGAATTTGGCGGAATGTCGCCAACTTGGCGACTTTTTGAAATGTTGACAAATTAACGAAAATCTCTCCAAATGAATGAAAATGACGCTAAATCAATGGAAATGACGACTAATACGCGAAAATTCAATATCTTGGAAAGAATATAAATATCTACTATAAGAAAAACCTATTTTTTGTACTGTAAAAGTAGTAAATTCAGTACATTATATAAGGAAAGTCATGTGTTGCCCACATCAGATTTTTCCAAATGAAAAGATGAAAATGGTAAGATAATCCAAATGGTAAGATGAAAAAATTCGAGATATCGAGAGTTTGATTAAAAAAATTTCGAGTTAAAGATTTTGTTTTACATTAGTTTTATACCGTGCGTGAAGGGAGATGAAAATATTTCGAAATATCGAAAATTTCGAGATACCGAGGTTCGACATATCGAGGTTCACCTGTACATGACAGATTTGAACATAGCATGCATATACTGAATTCAGCTTCGTTGATATACTGTAGATTAATATAAGGATTTTAGTAATTGGCTATCAAGATCTATTGAAATAAGAACACACATAAAAAACTATATGATGCAATAAAGATATGAACTCATATCGTCCAACTGTTTTCTACAAATATAAAAGTCTAACGACGTTCTAAAAGGTAAGGGGTTAGCCAAAATTCAATGATACACCTTTTAACTTTAACAATTTTTATTGAACATATAAGTGAAGTATTAGATTTATCATTTTATATCATTTAATTGATTGACCAAATACAGCTTGATATTATTTTTCGGCGGAGTTCCGTTATGAGAAGTGTGATGGCCATTACAGATTAAACTTAGTTCAAATAAGCTTCACACGTCCTCAAAATCTCGAATCCATACATATTAGTTGAAATAAACGATACAAATACCTCTATTCTTATAGAGGATTTCTAGAAGATTATTGGCTCTATCTTAGGCATTAATAGTTACTACATTAAAGAACTTTCCTTTTGTCGCGACAGCAATATTAAGCTTACGATGGGATTGCAAGATCTAAAGTATAACTCGCATTATCAAAGAAACTATAGTCACAGATATCTGCTAAATGTTACATTTCAGGAAAGTTACATTTCATGTTCTCACAAAATAACTCCTGCGATAACATAAAATCAACTTCTTTTGCCTTTCCATGAAGCGTAATTATCGAAAAATGCTCAACATTCTACTTACAAATTAAAACTGAGAAAAATTAAGTCGCATTTAAAAAAAAAACTCAGAGGTATATCGGTTTTTGTCTGGAAATAACAATATACCAAAATTCGTAGCTGTAAATTGCTCGAACTTTCTGTACACACAGATATATCTTTCTGTTATTTAAGATGTATACAGCCATGGAGACATTAGCTGCTTCTTATAAAAGAATATTTTAATGTACTTATTCATAAGTAATCAATGCATATGTTTATTCACAGTATTTGTTTTACTTTGTATTGCTTTCTACAGATGTGCCATGTAGAACCCATTATTTACATAATTTTAAATTATAAATTTTATTTGATTTACGCAAAGGTCTCCGAAACGAACGTTTGACACAAGAAAAGGATTTCCTGTATTGAAAAGAGTGTAAAATCAACTTCAAATACAGAAGAAAAGATAATCATCTCAGGAGCGTAATTGTAAAATATTCATTTGAAGAGTTTCACTCTCCATTGTGTGTTAATAATTTAATAGTAAAATATTCATTAGAAGGATTTGGCTCTCAATTACGTGTACATAATTCAATTGTAAAATATTCATTAGAAGAGTTTGACTCTCAATTGTGTGTGCCTAATTTAATTGTAAAATATTAAAAGAGTTTGACTCTCAATTGTGTGTAAATAATTTAATTATAAAATATTAATTAGAATAGTTTGACTCTCAATGGTGTGTAAATATTTTAATAGTAAAATACTCATGGGAAGAGTTTGACTCTCAATTATGTGTAAATAATTTAATTGTAAAATATTAATGAGAAAGGTTTGACTCTCAATTGCGTGTAAATAATGTAATTGTAAAATATTAATGAGAAAGGTTTGACTCTCAATTGTGTGTAAATAATTTAATTGTAAAATATTTAGAAAGGTTTGACTCTCAATTGTGTAAATAATGTAATTGCAAAATATTAATGAGAAAGGTTTGACTTTAAATTGTGAGTAAATAATGTAATTGTAAAATATTAATGAGAAAGGTTTGACTCTCAAATGTATGTAAATAATTTAATTGTGAAATATTAATTAGAAGGGTTTGACTCTCAGTTGTGTGTAAATAATTTAATTGCAAAATACACTACGTGACAGTGAAAATAAGACACCCTGAAGGAGTGGGCAGAAAGTGATGAAAATCGGCAAACAGAGAAAGACAGCAACGAACAATAAGTGATGTTTATTGCAACATGATACACCTACTGAGCGATAACACCGTCTGATCAGTAGGTTGTAGGACCACCGCGGGCGGCGATACAGGCAGCAACACGTCTACGTACAGAGTCAAAAAGCGTGCGGATGGTGCCCTGAGGGATGGCTGCCCATTCCCTGTCAACCATTTGCCAGAATTCGTCTTCTAAAAGCGACGGTGGCAGCGCATGCAAGCGACATCCAATCACGTCCGAGACGTGTTCGAATGGTGTGAGATCAAGGAAGACTGGTGGCCAGGGAAGCACCTGGTTCCTTGCAGAGCATGTTGACTGATGCGTACCGTGTGTGGTCGGGCATTATCCTTAAGGTAAATTGAATTGGGCACCACCTGAAGGAAGGGTAAAGAGTAGTGTCACCGGCCACAGCACGTCATCCACGTATCGTTGGGCCGACATAATGCCCTCAATACGGACCAGAGATCACCTGCAATTGTAGGCGATAGCACTCCAAACCATGATGCCGGGGTGTGGCGTTCCACAGATGCGGCCGGATTAGACCTGTCACCATTTCGGCACCAGACTCGTACACGGCGACTGTCATTGCTAACACAGAAGCGTGACTCGTCTGAGAACATGACTCTGTGCCATTCCTCCGTCCACGTGGCTCTATCCCGACACCATTGCAAACGGAGGCGTCTGTGCTATTGGGTCAATGGCAGTCTTCTTAACGGACGCCATGCGTGCAGGTCGCCGGTGACCAATCGGCGAATAATGGTTCTGATCGATATGGGAACATCAAGGGTGTCTTGCACATACTGCAAAAGGGCGACGGAAGTGGCCTGCGAGGCCGCCAACGCTTGCCGGCAGATGCTTCGGTCCACGCGTGCTGATGTCGCTCTGGCCGTACTGGTACCCCTCACTCGTGCCACATTTCCATGTTCCAACCATCTTCGTCACCGTCGGTGCACCCTGGACGCGTGTAGGTGGCTGTCCGCTGAGATTTGTCGTATGGACCAACCTACCTTTTTCAGTCCGATCACCATACCCCTCGTCCGGTCGCTCAAAAGGCTACTGTAAACACTAGGCTCAGTCGAGTGGTCTGGGTCTTCAACCATACCCCTCGTGAAATCGTCTGTCTGCTGGAAGCGCCTCGGTTGGCTGCGGCCTGACATTCTCTGCTACTACACGTTTCCTCTGAGACAAAAAAAATTGCAAAATGGTTCACCTAGCAGACAGAGAGGTGCGACTATCGCCGATTCTACAAGTTCCTTCCCTTATGTCTCACTCAACGTGCGCGAGACAGCTGCGCAATTCGCATCATTTGCATAACTCGGTGAGCTGCATCTACCTCTCATTTTGACTCTCAATTATTTGTAAATAATTTATCCTAATTAATACAGATAGCTTACTCATCTCAACAAAACACAGAATTGTCTACAATTTCATCTCCGAATAAAATAAAGTTTAACCCGATTATACCTACACGATTACACCTTCTCAGTAAAAGTACAGTGACCGTGTATTAATTTTTAATGTATAAACAAAGATTGCAAAATGAACCAGCGAAAAAAATTTCTCTCTCACGAAAATCCAAAATCTACTCTATACAACTTTAAAATACACAAATGAATCGGTAAATTCCGAATCCCGCATCAAATCTTAATAAACGAGAGAATGCATTTTCTGTAATCGAACGACTTATGGTTAACAACGGCGGCATTACACATTTGCCTCTAGGAAATATTACCGCGTCATCGTTGTATTACTTTTCGAAAATCACCTCATCACACTGATGCGACATCGTTATTGTTATTCTCTGGGGCAAATATCCTTTCTGTTCGTCCCATTTAAACTTCAGTGGAAATACTAAGAAGATACTAAAATAACGGTGATGCGCAGTAAATTAAAGATTCGCCCCGATTTATGAAGTTACACTCAATATTTAATGAATGAAAAATTGAACCCATTTTTTGCATCGAATTCGCGTAATGCATTATTTAATTAATTTGATTTTGAATGTTTTATTATTGTTTAATTTTCCAAGTTACAAAGTTACAATTTTAAAAAAGATATTTTATTGTAACTTCAAAGAAGAAGTTTTGACGTTACAATTTTTGAAGTTATGAAGTTACACTCAATATTTAACTAATGAGAAATTGAACCGATTTTTTGCATCGAATTCGCCTAATGCAATATTTAATTGGTTCGATTTTGAATTATTTATTACTGTTTAATTTTTGAAGTTACAAAGTAGAAGTTACAAAGTTACAATTCAAGTTACAATTTGGGGAAGAAGTTTTTAATTGTAACTTCAAAGAAATGTTAAGTTACAATTTTTGAAGTTATGAAGTTCACTCAATGAACTAATGAAAAATTTAACCCACTTTTTGCATCGAATTCGTGTAATGCAATATTTAATTAGTTTGATTTTGAATTATTTATTATTGTTCAATTTTTGAAGTTACGAAGAGAAAGTTACAAAGTTACAATTGAAATTACAATTTGAAGAAGTTTTGATTGTAATTTCAAAGAAAAAGTTTTGACGTTACAATTTTTGAAGTTATGAAGTTACATTCAACACATAACTAATGAAAATTGAACCCATTTTTTGCATCGAATTCGCGTAGTGAAATATTTAATTAGTTTGATTTCGAATTATTTATTGCTGTTTAATTTTTGAAGTTACAAAGAAGTTAGAAAGTTGCAATTGAAGTTACAACTGGGAAAAGAAGTCTTTAATGGTAACTTCAAAGAAGTTTTGAAGTATTTTGAATTATTTATTATTGTTTAAATTTTGAACTTTGGAAGTCAATTAATTCATTGCCATATATGATGTGGCTATACCAGTTTCCTAATGAAGTTCTTAAACAGTGCACCCCAATCACTTTATAAAAAAAGATCCATGAATATACATGTTAGGTCTATCTAAAGAAAAGTGATCATGCCCGATCAAATAAAAATGGTTTCAAGGCCCATAAGAAAGAATTTAAAATGCTAGGATAACAAACCCGACAACAAACCGATGAACAAATAGGTAGATGAACAAAAGCCAATTACAAAGTTATAGAAGCCTAATGAGTAAGGATAAACATAAAAAAACTCACTTAATACATATAAGAAAGGCAATAAATATCTATCAAGCAGCTGTGTCTTCAGGGTCTGTAACATAATGACACTTGCAACTTTTTTACAAAATACACAGTAAAATGTTTTCTCATACTCTAATATGCATTGTTGCTGACGAGGGACATTTTGAACAAGCTGTACATTAGATTTCTGTGCATACAAGAGTCGTTTCTTTAACAATGCTGAATAAGACAACAATGCGCCAACAAACCTGTTGTGTCAAATAAATGCCTTCGGTAACAGTTTTTTGACTATTCTTACTCAGTACACAATGCACAACGACTTTGTAATTGACTTTTTTTGTTTATCTCTCTCTCTCTCTCTCTGTTGTTGAGTTCATCATCTTAACTTTTTTAAATTCTTCGCTAGTAGTGATACAATCACTTTTATTTAATCGAGCATTTTTACCTTGCTATAGACTGATTTGCTATAAATTGTGTAAAGAACCTTGCTGCCCCAAATGGAAATCAAACCATATATCTTCGAACTGGCCAGCCGACTCTCTACCGTTGAGCTACTGGGACAGAATTACAAGCTCTTATCGAAGTGGACTGTGCATTCTCCACCCTCTAACGTCAGATTGGCATGCAATTGACAATCTGACACACCATTTTCCGCTCTTTTTACCTCAGGTTATCCTCCTGATGCCACTTTTATAATCCAGTTTAGCTTCTTTTCAAGATCGTTCTCCTTCCGATTTGAAATCGGCGCTAAATATCCCAGAGTTCACTGAATCCGTGCTGGTCATACTGTGGTCAATTTCATACCACGGACATCTTTGTCTTAACCTACAAAGTTGATTTGTTCAGGCATCATCATAGAGAACCTCACTGTCCCAACCGGGAATCGCTCAACTAAATCTTCGAACTGGCCAGCCGAAGCTCTACTGTTCAGCTCCTAGGACGGAATTGAAAGCTCTTATTTTCGAAGTGAACTTTGCAAGTGTACGCTCATGATCTTTCCTTGCAAAATTCTTGGGGTGCTTAAGGTATTTTCTAGGAACCCTGTACATTTAGAATAATTGAGTATGGCTTTTAACCCCTTTACTGTCTACAAAAGAGATAACTGCGGAAGAAAAAATCTGATGTGAGCAGCACATGACTTTCCCTGCAGACTTATATTCACGTTCTCTTTATTTTAATTAAATTTAATTCACTTTTAATTCAATTTTCGTTCTCATTTGATAACTGGACTTATTTTCAAAAGTGGCATAGGGAAAAAACGAAACAACTACAATATCTCGAGAGCGGCTAGTTCTAGAGTAATGGGGTTGATATTATTCTTTTCTTCGTTAAAAATTGCGTATTAAACAAGCATTTAATGGATATATTTGAGCATACGTAGTTTTTTAATTTATATTTTGGCGATTTTTGCTGGTCATTTTGCAAAAAAAAGAAGATTATTTTTTTCGAATCGTACCAAAATCTAATCAGCACCAGGGTGTTCCACAAGTGACTTATCTACCGAATTTTGTAAAATTCGGTCCATTAGTTTTTCAGCTAGAGTGGATACAAGCTTTTGCGGGCCATTTCGCAAAAAAAGGCGGGTTCTTTTATCCCGAAATGTACCCAAAACTAATCAACACCAGATTTGCCCAGAAGTGACTTACCTACCACATTTTATGATATTAGATCCATTAGTTTTTAAGTTAGAGTGGATACAAAATCTGCACAGACAGACAGATACACAGACACACACACACAGGCGTCACGCTAAAAATAGTTTTTTCGTAATCTAGAGCTCTCGAAACGTGTAGATCCGTCGAAAACTCGTGGTGCGATTTTTGGCATGATTCCAATACTTTCCCTATACATCATCATGTATTGCAGGGAAAGTAAAAATCTGATGTGGGCAGCACATGACTTTCCCTGCTGACTTATATCCACGTTCTCTTTATTTTTATTTTAATTAAATTTATTTCTCTTTTAATTCAATTTTCCTTCTCTTTCGGTAACCGGACTTATTTTCAAAGGTGGCGTAGAGAAAATACGAAAAACTAAAATATCTCGAGAACGGCTAGTCCTAATGTAATGGGGTTGGTCTTATTCTTTTCTTCTCTAAAAATTACGTACTACAAAATCATTTAATTGATATATTTGAGCCTACGTAGTTCTTTAGTTTAGATTTTGACGATTTTTGCGGGCCATTTTGCAAAAAAAGGCAGGTTATTTTTTTCCGAATCATACCAACATCTAATCAGCACCAGGGTGATCCACAAATGCCTCATCTGCCGAATTTTGTGACATTCGGTCCATTAGTTTTTTAGTTAGAGTGGATACAAGCTTTTTCGGGCCATTTCGCAAAAATAGGCGGGTTCTTTTATCCCGAATCGTACCCAAAACTAATCAGTACCAGACTCGCCCACAAGTGGCTTACCTACCAAATTTTTTGAAATTCGGTCTATTAGTCTTTTAGTTACAGTGGATACAATATCTGCACAGACAGACAGACACACAGACAGACAGACAGACACACACACAGACACACACACAGACGTCACGTTAAAAATAGATTTTTCGTATTCTAGAGTTCTCGAAACGTGTAGATCCGTCAAAAACTCGAGTTGTGATTTTCGGCATGATTCCAATACTTTCCCTATACATTACCAGATATCGCAGGGAAAGTAAAAACGTCCCACCTCTTGTCTCTATCTATGTACTATAAAATTCAAGTTTTTAAAATGCAATTTTATCGACGTAATTCAGTATATCCCAGAAATTCTTATTTTAAAGATATATTGCAGTTTCATTTACTTAAGGCCAACAAATCCAAAATTATAGAGTTACCCATAGGAAATATTTCCGTGTCATCGTAACATTAGTTTTAGAAAATCGCCTCATCACACTAATACGACGTCATTTTTACCCTCTCGAGAAAATCCCCAGCCTATTCTCCGTGTTTAAGCTTAATTTTCGAGGCTGGGAAACTGTTGAAATTGCGTTAAATTTTCTGAAATTAAATGCACACACGGGTGATATTAAAGTCATACTTAAGTTTGAGACAACGCATAATGATGCTCAATTATTAAATTGGAGTATACAGTAATGCTCAAAAATATTGCATCACCACGAAAATTTCAGTATTTTCAAAATAAATTTGTAATAATAAAAGAAGATGTATGTCTCTCTGTCTGTAATGAAAAATCGAAGCGATGCATAGACATAAAATTTGGTGCAGAGGTACCTCGACTCCTAAAAGAAACGCCTCGTCACGATTTTTTTTTAAATTTGAATGTAGTTCAAAAGCAAAGACTGCAATAGCTGAAATTAGGCCCTATTCCAATACAAAGGTCAATTTTGATCGGTAGCGCCATCAACTGCATGAATTAATTAATTAAACTAATTACTCAATTTATTTTTGAATTTTGCGTAATTTCAAAAGAGGCGCGATCGACCCTATCAATTTCAGCCTCTCGTACACATTACCAATAAGGCCAAAACTTAAATCCAGCTGGCCCAGCCTTCAGGTAAATCTTGAACGATTCTGCTAACCGTATTTGGGCCTAGCTTTCAGTCGTGATTCTCAGTAACTTTTTCGTCTGCTTTAAAATTTGCTGGTGGTGTCATCACTGTCATTTCAAGAATTTATTGATATTCTCAGTGATTTTTCAGATAACATTTAAATGTTAATTAGTTTATTTTACATATTTCAGCAAATTTTTATGTCATCAAAAAACGCACGATTGTTTTTCTGATGTTGAGTGTTTTTCTAATGTCTTGCTTAACTCGCTTAGAAAATAAGTGTTTATTGATTCATCTTTAAGACTAAATTCTGTACTGTAAACAAACGGGAAATAATATTTTTTTTATCATTGGCATTACGTTAGGGGTTTTGAGAAAGAGGGCTGACACCTGAATTAAATATGCCACATTGAGAAATCGCATGGAGGCCCGTAGTCAAGTTTTTACAGAAACCCGTAAAAATCCAATTATTTAAAATTTACTTTAAAACCGGTGTTACCCGTAATTTACAGCAGGGGTGTCCCACTTTGAAAAATACAATGCATTAATTCATTGTGAAAGACCTTATTGTCCCAACCGGAAATCGAACCACGGATTTTCGGACTGGAAAGCCGATGAGCTACTGGGGCGGAATATAAAGCTCTTATTTTCGAAGTGTATTCTACATCATTTAAATCCTGCTTTTAATACCCGGATATATTTTCTAGTATTTAATATAGCGTAACAAACTAAAATAATGCATCCTAGTTTTAGTGCATTGACCCTTATACGAAAATTTCAAGCGTCATCTGCCTCTAACCTTTTCTGTGGGACAGTAGACATTCCTCCATGTCATTTTGAAAATTTAACAAAACTGTCGATTTTTGAATTATAAAAAACACTTCATTATGAAATACTTAATAAAATATGAATGTCACATTATTCTCTCTATATATATTTTTTAATAATAGAAGAATATTATGTATTTCTAATTATTTTGGAATATTTCAAACATTGACATTCCTAAATAAATAATACATGTGCATTACTGATACCTTCCTCTTCAATGGATTTATATATATATATATATTAAACACGTTAAATGTGTTACTATCCTTTATCTCTTTAATTCATTGAAATATGGTATTGCTGCACTATTTTTAGCACCATTGTATATAATGATATATTTACCGAGTTTTTTTTTCATCCATTATTATTTTATTACAAACTAGTATTTAAGTCTGTGAAAGACGGGTAAACTAACATTCTTAAAAATTTAAGGTGCAATAATTTTATGGGGTTTTATTTTGCTTAACAATGTATGATGCTTAGCACCGAAAATCGTCGTCTTAATCAGAAATTAGACCATCAGATATTAGATTCAGATATAAATGTATTAAAATTTAAGTTCGATCTGAAAGGACACTCAAAGTATCAATAAATTCTTGGAACAACGATGATGATGATGCCACCAGCAGAATTTAAAGCAACCGAAAAAGTTACCGAGAATCACGACTGAAATTTAGGCCCAATACGACTAGCAGAATCGTTGGAGATTCACCTGTAGGCCGGGCCCGCTGGATTTCATTTTTGGCCTTATCAATAAAGTGTGCGGTGGGCAGAAGTTGGCAGGGTCTACCGTGCCTCTTTTGAACTTACGTAAAATCCAAACATAGTCTTAATAATTTGTTTTAGCAACATGCAGAACATGGCGCCAGCTATCAAAATTAGACGCTGTATTGGGATAGAACCAAATTTCAGCTATTGCATTCTTTACTTTTGAGCTAATTCGAATTTAAAAAGAACAAGAAAGATCAATCATGCTTAAAGCATTGATTATGAAACACTTTCCAACTTCAATGCAATTTTATTTAAACATGTCTAAAATGCAATACATTCCTCGGTAATATTTTAAAACTTATCACAATACTACATTAATTTATTATATTTGAAACCTTAAACCTTCATCGAAAAAAATGAACTTCATTCAAATGACGGCATTAAAGTATAAATTGCCTGGTTTAAACATCTCTTAAATGTTATACATTCCTCGGTAATAATTTTAGAATTATCATAATACTACGATAATTTATTATATTTGAAAACTTCATCGAAAACAACTGAAATCCATTCAAATGACGTCATAAAAAAATAACACGCCTGGCTCTCTCTATAAAAGCAACATTTCATTCATAAATAATTCCCCCATTCATCACAATACTATAATAATTTATTTTATTTAAAAATTAAGACCATTGAGCTACAACTAAGTAAACTCAATGCGTAAAACTTCATCGAAAAATATCGTCCTTCTCTTTCTAAAATCAATGAATTCATATCAGCTAAGCAGACTCCATGAACTAAATGATTTTGTGTTAAAGAATTACAGCGATTCTAATACAACTCATTCTACATATTTTGCTGTTTACATTTTACATAGGTGAAAAATAGGCTTAATAGTAGAAATAATCAAATTTGGAAGAGCATTTAAACTGAAATATATTGTCATTGCGTTGTTTCAGTATGTAGATGCACAGAATTTAGGCAAAAATAAAGTAATTTTAGGACGGATACAACACTCAATATGAATTAAAAAGAACTTTAAAAATCACGATTTTGACACAAGATGGATGCCATATATCATTTTGAAGTGGGTCATGTGATCGTTTCATATCATGGACACGTGATCGCTTAATATAAGAGGTGGTATTATTATTTTAATTTTTATTTAAAAAACAACTGAATATATTTCGCTGAATTTTTTTTTATATATTTTATGGAACAATTTGAATATTGCCTAAAATTTTCGAAGCAATTTGTGAATTTTAAATCCGCTTAAAAAATGCTTGAAAAATTAGGTCCCATAGGGCTCAATGTATTCCATTTTTTCAACCCGGGTTCAATCCAAAACTAATTGGGTGATATTATTCATTTATATTCCCATAGGTCCTATAGACCGTCTGAACAACATACTAAAATTTCATTTTGATTAAGTCATTTTTACGGCAGTTATCGTGCTAACGGACAGACAGACAGACAGACAGACAGACAGACAGACAGAATGAACAAAGTCATAAACACTTTTCAACTTTGTTGTAAAGTGTTAAAAATGAGACTAGGCGTTTCCTTTTAGAGTCGAGGTATCTCTGTAATACCCAGTGATCGAGTTTCAGCATTCTAAGTCACTAAGTAACTTTAGGTGGGTTTTAAAATGACTTTTCACTCTATTCCACCCCCACCCCGTATTTTCACCAAGGAGGATATATCAAAAATACGGCTGCTTTAAGTTCGATCCCGGGGTTGATATTTTAAATGTGCAAAAATTAGTCCTTCTAAGCTACCAGAGTGCTGCTGGGAGATCTGGAAAGCCTTTTCGGAAGAGAAACATAATCTCCGACTTTAAAAGGTAATCAAAAATACAGATACGTTAGATTGTATCCGATGAACGATACTATAAGTTACAAGTGTGCAAAGTTTCAGCCTTATAGATCACCAGGTGACTTCTGGGGTATCTAAAAAACCTTCAACATTTTCTCCGCCCCTAGGTGGTAAATCAAAAATCAGGCTCCCTTAGATTTTATCCCGTAGCTGATACCATACTTGTGCAAGTATTCACTCTTTATAGTTACAGGAGGACTACTTGGATAAACACGGAAGACCATTATTATATAAATAATAGTGGTAATAGTGGTATAGATAATAGTGGTAATAATAGTGGTATTATATAGATAATAGTGAAAAATCACGTAAAACCTCTTATAAGTTGTATCCCAAGGAGTATACATATACAGGAGTTCCCATATGCGTAAAATGTTAAAGAATGACCAAAGAATATTTACTAATACACTGAAATAGCTTCGTTAGAGGCAATATGCAACACAAAAATACTAGTATCGACTGGTTTCGAATACAAAAAAACAGCCTCCTTTGTCAGAACACGTTCACTCGTGAGAGAAAGATAGATGACTAATACATGAACAGCAAACGTGACTGAAGCATGGAAAGGCTGTTGACAACAGCGGCAATAGAAAAAGAAAGCAAACAAACCCAGGGAGGAAGGAACAAGTGGTGAGACACGAGTTAATGGTAAAATACCTGAAAGGAAAATGGACATCCAAGACAGGACTGGACGTTCACTAGTAATTTCTAGTTCTAATTTTCACTACTAATTAAAACTAGTAATTTCTTGCATCTACCATACTGATATCATTGTTTTAGAAATTATTTTTCCGCAAGAGAAAATATCAAGAAAATCTTAAAAGTTGAATAATTTGTATTCTAATTATGTGAAATAAAAAAAATTCCAGCTGATTTTAGTTTTTTTTTAATAATGTACAACTGCGGGAAAACCACATTTGGATATTCTGGCAGCGTTCATTGTAGTTATTGTGCTTTTTAATAATCAATATTAGCTGGGCATCTAATGCTTCATTTCAACCAAATACGATTATTTGTTTGAGATATTACCATATGCACTTCAAAAACAAGTTTTTATTTCGAGATCACATTAGGTTCATTGTTAATTATGTCACTTTTGTCACTAATTTTTGAAACAATCGTGTTTCAAGTCCATGAATATACCCTGCAAAATCTGCAAAATAAAAACCTCGTTAGACACATGCACAGTTCACTTCGACGATAAGAGCTTGCAATTTCGTCCCAGTAGCTCAACGGTAGAGCGTCGGCTGGCCAGTTCGGAGATCCGGGGTTCGATTCCCGGTTGCGGCAGCTCTTTACAAATTGTTTCACAAAATCTATGGGCGTCAATGGCGCCCGAACAAATCAACAGAGTAGGTCAGTGCAATAATGTCGGGGATCTGAAGACCCCAGACCGTGCGACTCACATAGTGGGTTTAGAGTAGCTAGCTGCACGGCCGGGAAACCTCCTGCACTCAGGAAGCACCCAAGGTCTACCATCCCGCCAAACGAACATTTATTTACGTCTAAAAAGATAACAATTGATGAAAAATATTGTGGTTAAACAGACAGTTTTACATTATATTTGAACTTGACAAGTACGTCCATTTTTCAAAAATGCGAAAAGGGTTATTGCGCATATAGATAAAAAGATCATTGAAAAATAAAATTTAGAGTGAGGTTTATTAACATAGTGAAAAATAGATTAAAATTAAAGAAAATAATAAAATTTTAAAAGTAAAATTCAAAAAATATATGAAAAAAGAAAGGAATTTAGGCACATAGAAAACAAAAACAGAAATTTAAGAAATTTAGGATAAAATTTAGAAAAGAAAATTTAGAAAAAATACAAATAAAAAGGGTCAGAAAAAAAGAACCGAGAAATTAGAAACAGTTAACATAGCTTGTTTTTTTAAACAGAAAATATAGAGGGAACAATAAGTCCATATAAGTTAATAAGAATGAAATAAAGGGATTCATTGATCAAATTTAATTGAGAGCAGAATCTACTCATAAACTTAGTTCACTTTATTAGAAATTTCCATAGCAACAACAATACAGTTTTTACTTTTATCTACTGAAGAGGGATTTGAACGAACTTTGTATAACCAAATTGGTTTTTAGAGGGGGAGAGTTTGCAAAGATGAAAATTTTTAGAAAAAGGACAATCAAAAATGTAATGGTTAACGTCACCGAATTTATTGAAAATACAGTTAGAGGTGGATTTAATTTTGAAAAAGTATAGGTAATCAAGAAAGGGGCCATGACCAGTAAGAAAGTAAATGAGATATTTATTAAAAATTTGGTAAATTAGAATTCACGATAGGGAGGTAAGACAGGATTTTAGCCGGAGCGCCAGTCCTGGTGGAAATATAATCATTAAGATAATTTTGCCAAAGATTAAGGATATGAGATTTACAAAATTTTGAGAGAAATGAGTAAGGAAAGGGAATAGTAAGAGGGTAACCAGAGATAGTAGCAATTTTGGAATGGTAATCGGCAATTTCATTTTCAGATATATTATTGTGAGCCCAAGAAATATTGACAACGTTTTTGGCAAGGAGAGTTTTGAGTTAATAGAATTAAGATAATTAGACTTATTTTTATTGAATTAAGAGCGTGAATGGAAGAGAAGCTATCGAAAAAAATATTAACAGGCGTACTATTAGAGGAAGCCCAGTCAATAGCAAAAGAAATAGCTTTAAGTTCAACTTGAAATACTGTATTCCAGTTGTCAAGTTTATAGGAGAGAACCTTTTCCAGAACATCATGTTTAAAAACACAGACTGAAAAACCAGTGTTATTATCAATATTTGAGCCATCAGTATATATATTATAAATGGCAGGGTCTTTATCCATTTTGTTAACTAAATTAACGGACTATTTAGAGGGGTGAAAGTTAGAGAAAGGAACAAGGAAATCAAAATCAGAAGGAGGAGGAAGGGAGGGAGAAGAAAGGGAATCTATTCTTTGTTTCCAAAAAATAAATGTATTATAGAGGGTAGAAATTGTAAAATGAATGGGGGGAATACCAGTGAGGGAAAATAAGGAGATATCAGATGTTGTACGGTAGCCTGGGCAGATTTTTAGTAGGAAGATCCTTTGGAGTGAAAGAAGTTTATTAATTTGCATTTTTGTTTTAGTTTTTATCCCATATAGCAGAACCGTAAGTAATAACTTTTTCCACAACACATAGATACCAACATTTTAGGAAACATTTTTTTGACACCTCAATTTGTCCCAGAAATTTGGCCAAATGTAGTACAAAATACAAGACATTTTTCTTGGAGATATCGAATATGAGGTTCCCAATTTAATTTATTATCAATGATTAAACCTAAAAATTTTAAATGATTTTTAATTTTAATGGATCTGTTGTTAAATTTGAAAGTGGGATTTCTTTTCAAACTAGAGTAAATTTTTGGGAAAATAATGGAGCAAATTTTATCAATAGATATTTCTAAAATCAGATTATTGAGGGAAGTAGAAAGGAAGTTAAGGAGGGAATTGGTATTAGTTTCAAGGACATTTCTATTATTGCCAAATGTAATAATAGTAAGGTCGTCCGCAAAGGCTTGAAGATAAAATTTAAAAAATGTCGGAGGTCTGAAAGTGATCCTAGTACGACTAGTACGGTTTCATTGGACTCTGGAAGATTGAGCGTCGATTTCAAATTGAGAGGATAACGACCACGCATGATATAAACCTGTGTAAAAATAGTAATATCAGGAGGCTATCCTGGGGTAAAAATAGCAGGAGGGATCAGTCAGATTGTCAGTTACCTTCCAATCTGATATTAGACGGAGAAAGTAGAGTCCATTTCAACGATCAGAGCTTGCAATTTCCTCCCAGTAGCTCAACGGTAAAGAGTCGGCCAGCCTGTTCGGAGATCCAAGGTACGATTCCCGGTTGGGGCATCAGCTGGGCCCCAATTGATTGGGGCATCAGCGGCAGTTGAGGCATTCAGCTGAAACTCACAGCAACTGCAAATTAAGGCGTGCTATGCAAATGATTAAAATTTCTGAGCTACGGCGCATACGTGGGCTGAGCAGCGCCCTCTGAATTGCTGTTTTAGCCGTATAAATAGAGAGCTGTAGCGGGGCGTTGAAAATAGTCTATGGTTGTCTGCCAGCGATAAACGTTTCATGAGATTCATGAGAAGAAACTATGCATCTACGACGACAGAGGGCACCATATAAGCAAGTCACGGAGTTTGAACGGGGGCCGGATGATCGGCCTTCGTGAAGGGGGGGTTTTCTTATCGTGCAGCAGTAGATCGTATGGAAGGCAATGCCACAACAGTGATGCGAGTATGGAAGCAGTGGACTGAAGAGAACCGGACAAGTCGCAAATATGGCAGTGTACGAAGAAATGTTACGTCAGCACGGGATGATAGACATCTCATCCGCATGGCAGTGATGGGCCGTATAGCTTCATCCCGACTGTCGGCAGAACGTTGGAGCACTGCTACAGGTGTGTCTTTTTCTGCTGTAATAATTTGTTGGCGTCTGCTGCACCGTAGATTGCGTGCAAAAATTCCTTTGTACAGGATTCCCCTGACGCAAAACCATCGACGCCTACGAAAACAAAGGGCTTATCAACATAGACACTGGCGTGCCGATTGGTAGCAAGTCGTCTTTTCTGATGAAACCCGCTTTAATTTGGGGTACAATGATAGCCGCATCTACGTTTGACACTATAGCGGTGAACGCCACCTTCCGGAGTGTGTTATCCAACGTCATACTGGACGAACGCCAAGTATGATAGTCTGGGACGGCATTGGGTATCTTGGACGATCTCAGCTACTAAAAATTGTGAATTATCTCAACAGCAATCGGTACCTGAAAGAAGTTCTGGAGTCCGAAGTAGTACCCTTCCTTCAACGCATTCCTGGAGCTGTATTTCAACAGGACAATATCCGTCCACATGTTGCTAGGAATGTTCAAGACTTATTTTCAGCACAACAGATACAGCTTCCTCTTTGGCCTGCCTATTCACCGTATATGTCACTGATTGAACATGTCTGGAATTGTGCCAGTCGGCGTGACTCTCGTCCTGTAGCTAATACATATGTTCTTTGGGTTCGGATAGAAGCAATCTGGAATGCTCTTCCTCAGGTACAAATTCAAATTCTGATTCGATGTCACGTCGTATAGAAGCATTTTTTGCAGCGCATGGTGGCTTCACCAAATACTGATTTTCGACATGTAATACTGTTTTTCTAGAGATGCTTCACATCAAAAAGCAGAAAAGATTCAATTATTTCGATTCTATCGTTCGAAGTTTTACCAATACAATCCATCTCCAAGCCATACACAGCAGCAAAAAATAATGTCGAAATGCAAATTACATTTCTCTTAAAAATACCTCAATCATATTCTGTTCAAATTTAAGATAAGCAAATGAATCGGCTGATTCTGCATCTAACGTCAGTTCTTAATTAAACAGAGAATGGATTTGCTATATTGGCAGGTCTTAAAGCTAACAAGCGACACCATTACTCACTTAACGGTGGGGGAAATTACTGCGTTATCATCGCATTACTTTTCAAAAATCACCTCATCACACTTATGCGATGACATGACTCAAAATCTCTGTAGCAAATCTCCGGACTCTTCTTCCAGTTTAATCTTCATTTGAAACGCTATGAAAGGTCTGAATTCGGATCATCGATGTAAAGAAAATTATAATAAGCACCGGGTTCTGATGTTATATCAGATTTTGAATATCCACATAATAATACAAAACTTTCAACGTAGACTGTAATATTTAGAAACCAGAAACCACTATAATTACGGCCAAAGACTTAAATAAATTTAGCTGAATTTTTCTTGTTAAAGCTCTGTTTAATTTTTTGTTCTTATGCCATGCTAAAAATTTTTACTTTCCCTGAAATATGTGGTAATGTATAAAGTATTGGAATCGTGTCGAAAATCACAACTCGAGTTTTCGACGGATCTACACATTTCGAGCACCCTAGAACACGAGAAAACGAATTTTAGCGTGGAGCCTGTACTATGTATGTCTGTGTGTGTGTCTGTGTATGTGTTTCTGTATGTGTGTGTCTGTATTTGTGTGTCTGTATGTGTGTGTCAGTATATGTGTGTCAGTGTGTATATGTCTGTCTGCCTATCTGTGCAATGTATGGGTCCACTCTAACTCAAAAACTAACTGATCAAATTTCATAAAATTTAATAGACAAGTCATTTGTGGGATACCCTTGCGCTGATTAGATTTTGGCATGCTTTGGGGGAAAGAAACCTGTTTTTTATGCAAAATGGCCCACAAAAATCATATGCATCCACTCTAGATGAGAAACTACTTGACCAAATTTCACAAAAATCGGTAGATAAGTCGCTTGTGGGTTACCGTGGTACTGTTTAAGTTTTTCTACGATTCAAAAAAATACTCTGCCCTTTTTTTTTTCTTAAATTTGAGAAGCTTAAAATGTTTTAAAATGCACTAAGTTGCCAATTGAAACGAAAATACTTTAAAACTGCAAATTGGATATAACACCAGCAAAAATATCCATTTTATTTTCTGCTATTAAACTCAATTTAATGCATCATGAAATAAAAAAAAATAAATAAATGTATTTGAGTCTGTAGGGAAAATCATGTGCTGGCCACATTAGAGTTTTCAATTATGCAAATAATTTAATTGCAGCCTCGGGTAGCGTAACTCAATTTTAAAGGAATTTAAAAGTAAGCTAAGTGGCCGGACTGAATTTGTCGGTCTCCATAGTTTTCGAAATTGTGCAGTATATCAAGTTTTCTTGCTACCACTGAAAGCATCAACAATTCCATTCTGACTAGAGCATAATTAACACAAAACCGGTCCATGAATGCTGTTATCTGAAATAGGAACGTGATTATAAATTTTTAAAGAGCTCTATAGGCAGATTCTGGGGAATCATTTAATATATTTTAATAATTATGTATAGTATTGTGTAAATGAAGTTATACATTATTGTGAGTGAGCTTAAACAATAGTTATCAAAGTTTAAAACGCCTTAGCACTGTCAAACGCAAAACAGCCATTTCCACATAACTAGAAATATTAACAATACCATATCTAGCAACGTAATTCCTGCCTATAACTTTATCGTCATGTTTCAGAGACAGTTTGAATACGGCCATCTTATCTATCTGCTTCTATATTAACTCCTTCCATTCACACAATTCTTTGACCATCTTCACTCTTGCGCCGGCTCTATATGGCATTTGATATGAAGGAGGCAATAACTCATGCATGGTAACATCCTTAAATAGTATCAAGTTCAGCTTTGGGGACTTTGTCCTTTTCCGTTGCCACTAATCAGCGTTCGACACAATGCCAAGAGTCTGTGTCGAATCTTTCGAATGCTTTGTTTAGACATGGAGTCCAAAACTTTCCACCAACATTTCTAGATTTTAAGTACTTTAAGCAGCAATAGTATACATATGTGTGGGAAGATATATTTACACAAGACTAGAATCAATGAAATGTAGAGTTTATTTTACAATTGTTTTCAATAGGATTAAAATTTCACTCACGACGATTAAAACCAACATGTGTTTAAAATGTTCTAAAATAGGCACTTGAAAATTATTCTTGTACTTTTGCATGACTTCGTTTTCAAATTTTATATACACTCTAACAAAATTAAAGAATTGACAGAGAATCACAAAACTCACATGCAAATACCTCCCGGACACGTGTGAGAATATATCCTTGTAATTGATTAAAAATTCGGCGCCAATAAGTGAACAGAGTGGCTAACAAGATATTATTTCGCTTGCTAAGAGCGCATTCTGGGAGGCATATATGGGAGCTTTGCTCGCCCGCAGGTCGATATATGGGCCATGAAACTATCGTACATCAAAAGTCATAATTGGTAAGAGCATATTCTTGGAGACATATAGGAGAGCTTTGCCCGCCCGTAGTTTCATATATGACCTATGAAACTATAGTACATCGAAATTCATGATTTGACGTACGTTGTGGTCTTGTTGCCTCCAGTAGCCAAATAAAAGGATTCCATGATGCACCAGACATTGGAGTATAAAATGCGCGAGTTCTCGAGGGACATTATGGAATGTTGGTGGTCAACCAGACGCATCCTAGTCAGAGAGATGCGACAGTAAGACGATGTTGGCAGTAGTAGAGCAGGATGGCATACACAAACACCAAACAGGATATGGATATTCTAGATATACAGATGACTGCGATACTCGTGCGATGGTGAGATCCCACAAACGACACCGACAACTAGCCTGTCGACAATCCACAGACATTGAGGTTCTTCCACGCATCTTTCAGTATTAAACCTGTATGGCTGTATAAACAGGATGCCACGCTAGACGTTCCTTAAGATGTCTACCACTGACTTCCCAACTTAAGCAGCGCAGACTTTGGCGATGTTGAGCTCAGGAATCTAGGAAATCATTTTATATTCGTTCATTCTAGCCTCATTGGCATAAATGTGATGTAAAACTATTATAAATTAGTGAAACATTTGTTTTCAAATGTTTCATACATCCAGCCTTTTACAAATCTATTTATTACCATTAATTTTCAATCCAAAAACATATTTTAAAGTCCCGTCTTCCAGAGTAATTGAAATAAAAAATGAAATAAAGTATATTTTAAATAAAATAGAATTAAAAGCTTATAAAATTATTTCATGTCATTTTTAATTGCCTTATTTCTTTGTTGTCAAGATATTTTTATGAATTTATAAGAGCCAAGACAGGGTATTAGTATGTGGAATCTATATTTAATTACATTCTGCTTCTTTATTAAAATTTCTGAAATTGTGTTGCGCTGTAAAATGATTTATATTAGTTTACGACATTTGCAATATTAAGTACTTTGAAATTGGTGTTCCCATAAAGAGTTCGCTATTCCAATAAACATGTGAATAAATGGAAAAGCTATTTCAAACTGAACTAATAAAAACTGACTAGAGGTACTTAAGCTTAAAATTTTAGGAGTCGAACTTAAATACTAATTTATTGCTTTCAATCTTATGCTTTTCATAATAAATATTTAACCATTTCAAAGCTGCTTTGTTGATTCTTTTAATACATATGTTAAAAATAATATTGTACTTTATATTATTTTTGAATGACATAATTGATGGCAATTCTTTACATGTATTAAAATTATGTCATTCAATAGAAGAAATTTTGATGCGAATTTAAACTGAGAAACATTAATTGAATTTAAAATATTATTTCAGAACTTACAAGAGAAGGGTAAATTAAGCTTCTTGTTGTTTTAACGACAAAGTCCATTTTTGCCTTTGATACCGGTCAAAACTATTAATTTCGTATGGTATGTTGTTTTTAAAGGAGTTATTTTAGTTTCATTACCTTAGCAGCAGTTTGAACTGTATTTATGATATTTTAATTCAATTAACATAAAAAAACGATCTTAGAACGCTAAAATAATTCAATCTTTGAATCAAAATACAGTAAGATATAGAATCGAGCACATAACTAATAAATGTCCTGAAAATTCAATCTTCAGAATTTTTTTTATCAAGAGTAAATGAATTATGAAAGGGATAAATAAGCAATAATCCACAATCCATTATGCTGAAAATATCAAAATCATGTTCAAATACGATTACAAAGTATAAAGTAGCCAAAATTAGATTTTAGAATTCCGACAACATACCAATATTTTTTCTGTCACGTTCTTCACGTTTATTGCACAGAAAATCAAAAATTTTAAATATAAAATTCATAATTTATTGGGATATTTCAACCAATATATTACTTTCCTTATATACATAGTATAATGCATAAGGGAAGTATTGTGGCGGGATCGAAAATTCGAATTCGAGTTTCGACGGGAGAGCACGTTTCAAGCATCCCTGTACACGAATCAAACGTTTTTGAGGTGATGTCTGTGTGTGTGTCAGTGAGTCTGTGAAGACGATATCTCACGAACGAATGGAGCGATTAGAACAAAATTTGGCACAAAAATTACTATCTGTGAATACTGGAAGCCTATTGTTTCTAAACGCAATTGAATGTTCATAACACTCCCCCCCCCCCTAAATTTTCCAGTGAAAATTTGAAAAAAATCATCACAAAATCAAAACCTTTAATATAGTTACGTAAATAATCATTTCTTATGTCATTTTTCATTATAAAACGATTGACATACTATAGAACTCTAGCATGAACCGTTTTCGAGATATTGCACATTTTATACATTATTTCATCAAAAAATATCATGAAATAAAAAAATATATTAACTATTGTGAAATATGTTCACTTTTCATATGTAATATCATGCGATAAATTTGGTGACATAATTTTTGTGGATCTAGCTCATTCCATTCATGAGAAGAATTACTTTAGGTAATACTTTTGTATTTGTCGCCAATACTCATTTATCTCCTATAAAAACAACTTATTTCTCTGTCCCTAACGCTTGGCGAGATTTTGGCGACGAATTTGTCTCCAACTTAAGAGATTTTTTTACATGTTGCCAAATTAACGAAAACCCGTTTAACGATAACTCATTTCTCCGTCCGTCCATCCATAACGCTTGATCGAGAAATTTAGCAGGACGTCGCCAACTTCGCGACTATTTTAAAAGCTGCCAAAGTGACAAAACTGTCGCCAATTTGATAAAAAATTATGCCAAATTGGAAGCAATATTTCTCAAATTCTGATTTCCGTCATATGACCGGCATACATTCAAGTATATAAGAAATGCTCTTCTTTCCGCTTGTCTGTAATACTTGATGATGCATTTGGCGAACTTGGTGAATAATTTAGCAAATTATATACAATGTGACGATATTTCGCCCCAGATTGACGAATTTATCGTAAAAATTGCAAAAATGATACTAAATTAATGATAATCGCTTGGCGTGAAATTTAACGGGACGCCGCCAACTTGGCGACTATTTTAAAAGCTGCCAAAGTGGCAAAAATGTCGCCAATTTGATAACAAAAATTACTCCAAATAGGAAGTAATGCTTCGCAAATTCTGAGTTCTGTCATATGACGAGCATGCCTTCTATTATATTAGAAATGTTCTTCTCTTTGTTGGTCTGTAACACTTCGAGATACATTTGGCGAACTTGTTGAATAATTTAGCAAATTATCGCCAACTTGGCGATATTTCGCCACAGATTGCCAAAAATATCGTCAAAATTGCAAAAATGGCGCTAAATTAATGAAAATGGCGCCTAATTGATGAATTAATTATTAAAATATTTTAATTTATGGACTATATCGCATATTGAGAATGCTATCAATATTGAAAATTGTTTATTTATAGTACCACGAAATATAAGTTAATTGGGTACTTTGAAATAGTTTCACATGTTGTCATCCGAAAAATCGCCAAATGTACAATTCAACGATAAAAATACAGTACAATGGATCTTATACATTATTACTTTCCTGATATATACAATAATGTATAAGGAAAGTATTGTGACGGGGTCAAAAATTCGAATTCGAGTTTTCGACGGGAGAGCACGTTTCAGGCATCCCTGATCACGAATCGAACATTTTGAGGTGATGTCTGTGTGTGTGTGTGTGAAAGTATGTGTGTGTGTTTGTTTGTGTGTGGGGGGGTGTCAGTGAGTCTGTGGAAACGATAACTGACCGAATGGACCGATTCGAATGAAATTTGGTACAAAAATTACAATCCTTGAATACTAGAAGCCTATTGTTTTTATACGCAATCGAATGTTCAGAACTTCCCTAAATTTTTTAGTGAAATTTTGAAAAAATCATCAGAAAATCAAAACCTCTAATAAAGTTACGCAAATAGACATTTCTTATGTAATGTTTCATTAGAAAACGATTAACATAAATTTTAGAACGCTAGCATGAACCGGTATCGATATATTGCACATTTTTCAAAAAAATAATCAAAAAATTATATAAAATAAAAAAAATATTGCCTATTAAGAAACATGTTCACTTTTCATATGTAATATCATGCGATAAATTGGGTAACATCATTCTCGTGAATCCTAGCTCGTTCCATTCATGAAAAAAGATACTTTGAGAAATACATTTGTATTTGAACGCCAATAGTCGTTTATCTGCTATAAGAATAAATTATTTCTCCGTCCATAACGCTTGACGAGATTTTGGCGACGAATTTGGCGAAATACCGTCAACTTGGCGACTTTTTAAATGTTACCAAATCAAAGAAAATTTCGCCAAATGGTTAAAAATGACGCTAAATCAATTAAAATAACGACTATTTGACGAAAATTCAATATCTTGGAAAAATATAAGTATCAACTATAAGAATAACTTGTTTTGTTTTTATTGTAAGAGTAATAAAAACATTGCATTATATAAGGAAATTCATGTGCTGCCCACATCAGATTTTTGTTTTTACTGTAAAAGTAGTAAATTCATTGCATTATATAAGGAAAGTCATGTACTGCCAACCTCAGATTCTTTTTGAGACATGAACGTTTAATTTAATTTCGAAGTTACAAGAAAATGGACGGTTTATATTTAATTAAATCATTTTAATATATAAAACGTTTGGATTAGAATTAATTTTCTCCAGTAGATAATATATTAAATTCAAAATAATGTTTTGAAACTAAAGCATGAATTAATTGTAAGTTAATTTAAGGAATTTAGACAGGGTTTTTTGTTCTTCGATAGCCACTCTTCAAAGTTAAATGACAATTGCTTAAATACATCTCCCCATTAATTTCAGTAGACTGCAGAAGTTATAATAAAAATCTGAAATGCATTAACTAAATTTCAATATCATATAAATATAGATTAATTATTTTCCAAGAATTAGAGCTATACGGACACTATGAGAAAATATTCCAAAAGTTTGATTTGACATTAAAAAATTTTAATTTGTGATTTCTGTGAAGCTAACATACTGTGTGCTACACAATAAGTGTTCAATTTTCATTACATTCGGGAAGTCAGTCCGTAGCTAAATAAATCGTTGCCAGGTGAGCCAATGTTGCAAACTTGGCTCAAGTAAAACTTAAAAATGTAATTATTTATAATTAAACGCAAATATTCAATGTCTAAATTCATAAATCATTTTGTTTGCAATTATAAATATATTAGTTACTCGAATACCCGTTGAAAATCAATGGTCTCGCAATCAGCAACCCCCGAATAAAATAAATTTTTGAATAATTCGCTATTCACATTTATTTGGCAAATCGAATATTTTGGAGTGCAGAACCCCCTAAAGAACAATATACTGGGAAACTTAAGTTCCGCATTTCTTCCTTTCGAACTATCTACCCGTACGCCACATTAAAGTCTATCTCATCCTGAAGCATTGCTATTTTCTCATTTCTCCTTTCGAACGTTTTTCTGTGAAGCAGACCCATAAGTGAATATTTTTGAAAAACTCTGTTTGTCTCGGGTTTTTTATCAGATGATTGGCCCATATACCAAATATCAAGTCTCTATCACATTATAAGGAAACGTGCCTCATTTATTCGGAAAATCGAAAATATTAGTGTGGGGCACCCCTTAAAGTAGTAAATATTGGAAATCTGAAATTTCGCACTTTCTTCCTTTCAAACTATCTTGTGGTAGCGGTTTCAGAATCAAACTGCATGTACTGATTCCACTACACACAAATCCGTGATCGTAAATTTAGCAAACCAAAAAGAACTGTAATTAACATTTTTAACTTCATCATAAACACAAATATTTAACTCCAGGTTCATTTTCGAAAGGCTTCCCAGTTTAGGAGAATTAAATCCTAAATGATATACAGTGAGTAAAACATGAAAGAAATGCAAAAAAAAACAGGCTCATTTATCAAACAAAAATTACTTTATTTTAATGAATATATATGTATATCTATCTTCTCAAATTAATATTCAGAGCTTCACTTATCAAATATAACATTCTTAATATATGCTCTGTACATAAAATATATCAATCAATATTTAAATTTAATCAATAGGCATATATTTCTTAATTACAAATTTAAATCAACCATAAATGTACCTTTTGATTCTATGCTTATTATAACAAGATAAATATTCGTTCCATGCCTGCGAATCAGCGGAACTTCTTGTTCCGAACAAAAACAATTTACCTGAGCTCCGATTAAATTAATAAACTGCAGACAAAGTTCCTTACAGGAAAACACGGTCTGAGGCCAAATCAAAAAGTTCCCAAAAATGGATTACTGACATCTTTCGTAACAAGTCATGCCGTCAGAACCACCGCGGACAGAACTATTCCAATGTCACCGGAACTTTATGTCAGATTTTCCTGGAATAAAGAAAAATAAATTTAGAAAATTTGCAGAGGAATTATCGAAACTTCCAGGTTCTTCTCCATTCTGCTCCAGAAAGGCAGGGCGGTTTCAATTAGAAACAATAGCCCATCTCCGCCAGCTTAGCCATTTTGGCCAAAACCCTTTGTCTATTCTTTAGACAAATTTTCACGATGCTTCTCCATCGAATTCTCCAGCTCCACTGCTGTGGGTCTCTCGAGGCCCACGCCAGACATTTCTCCTTGCGCCGCTTCCTGATTGGACAGGCAAGCGCTCCTTCGCAACAGCTGATTCTCTCCGAACACACGTCACGCATCTCAGCCCAGACACAAATCCTAGACATCTCAACGAATTCTCGACGGAACTCGGTTTTCAGTGCGAATTCAATACGAACAAGTCCTAGCGAAAAACACAGCACAGGCACGGACGGAAAAAAGATGTTTCTCTCCCAGAAAAATAAGAAAAGGCTCATGGCGCAGAAATGCGACATGACAGCTCTCCCCTCCTGGGAGGCAAAAATTTTCCGAAAAACAGTGAGGAAAATTTTTCTCTCACACAAAAACACAAAAATTCAAAAATTTACAAAGAGTTTTAGGAACCTGTAAGTGTAAAATAATTTAAAACAAAATTTTGGGCGAGAAAGGTGCGTACGTTCACGTTTCTCAAGACAACGACACTGTAGATCTGAATGACGGGCCCTGCCATTCATCACCACAGGTAAAGACCAAAAGAAAACCAAAAGGATGACAGGATGTCACCGCATCTTAAAGGATCCTTTACAAAAATTTACACATAAATATACTAAAATCAGAAAAATTTGTCAAAGCACTTTGCCTGACAACACAAAGTCTCAATCATCAACATTGAGATCAACCAGATGATGCGAAGCTAAAACATGATATGGTATGAATATACAATACTTATACAATATAAACAATTAGAAAAATTCAAAATTTCAAACACTTGTCACTTTCAAAACACACAAGTGACACAAAACAATTCTTAATTTTCATCAAAAGATTAAATATTTTGAAAATTAATTTTCAAATTAAATTTGTCACAATCAGGTAATGAGATTCTTCACTCATTCAAAAATGTCTCACTTTTGAGAACAAAGTCACTTTCAATATTTCAATTTCAAACTTTTTCATTTCAAAACTTTCATTTCAATTTAAACTTTCACTTAAATTTACTTTCAACTCAACACATTAACTTTATATTATATTTACTTTCAATTTATCAACATTTCAACATTTATTCAACATTAACTTCAATTTAACTTATTTTTGTCATTAAAACAATTCAGAATTTTCTTATTCTGACTCAACTTCATATTACTTTAAATTATTCATTTACATTAAAATTATTCAATTTATCTTAAAATTTCAATTTACTTTACTTTCGACAAAACCACTGAAATTATTCAAACAAGTGACCACTTCATGTGTCACAAAACAAAATTTACATTCAAACACATTTGTCTGCTGAGAGAGAGAAGGAAGAAAATTCTCTTGAAATTCACGTCAGTTATGTAAAAGAGCAGGAACACATCCAAAGAGCAAACTCGGCGGGGACTAACGAGTTGCCAAGACAAAAAAGGAGTGTAAAAAGGAAAAAAAAAATACTCGCGTGCAGGATGCAGAGACCACAAAACAGGAAGCCAGGACACGCCTCAGAAGCCACGGAAAACAAAAAATTTGGACAGCTTGCGCTGACCCCATCATTGTCATCATCATCATCTTCTTCTTCATCATCATCATCCCCATCAGGCTTCACCAGTTTCCCACCTGGCCATCACAACCGTCCTAGGTGGGCTCGGAACAAGTTGTCGTCCAGGACTCCAGTCCTGCAGCAATGCACCGGGAATTTAATTTGCCCAGCTGCTTCTTCATCTGTGATCCGTGTAAATTTGTTCAGTGTTTGTGTCCACCAGCCAGCTTCCAGGAAAAAAGGTTGCAGCATTACAAAATGATGACTCACTGAAATTTGTGTAGATGTTTGAAACTGCTGGTCAAAAAAAAACAACAATGTGAAATGGAATTTCAAGAAAACAAATTTCAACAACACATCAGCCAAAAATTTTCACCTCTCTCAGCAACAAAGTTTCAAAAACATTTATCAAAAGAGATCATTTACTTTAGATCTTCAAAAAAATTTCATTAAATTTCAAAAATTCTCAAATTCAAAACTTTCCATTTTCAATTCAAATTACTTGAATTATTTCAATTATTTCAATTACTTTATATTAATTTCAATTTTACTTTAACAAAATCATTTACATTTTTCAAAATTTCCTCCTTTTACATAGGGGAACATTCAAAAACCAACAACATTTCAATTATTTTTCATGAACTTAAATAAATAATCAAAACATTTTTTTTTCCACAATAAAACACAACAAAATAATCAAAGTCAATCAAACAGGACTCTCGAAAATTTTTAAAGTCCAAGGAGAGTCAATTAACAAAATTACTTATTATTTAAATTACAATATAAACATTTATAAATTATAGTTCACAAAATCAATTAATTTTCTTATATATTTTTAACTTAAATGCAAGATTTCCAATAAATTTAAATCACAACAATTTTTTTCATAAATTCTATTTTAAAAGACAATATTGAAATACAAAAATTTAAACAAGTATCAACTTTAATTTAATATAAGATTTTTCTTGCAAAATTTAATTTCTGAAAAATTGTGAACTCAACCAAAATTTAATATTGTGAAAATCTTTGATAAGATCTAAGATTATAAGGTGTACGTGTGTTTCTGTTTATCATATAATTATGATTTTGGTGTGGTGTATAATTATTTCTGTAGTGGTTATTGTTGTAAATGATTCTTCCATTTCCTCTATTATCAAAGTTATTTGAATTATTTCTTAATGTGTACTGCTGATTTTTATTAGCATGAAAGTTTGATCTAGTATGAACAGCATTTTCCTTAAGTTTCTTAGGCAAATTAAATCTTACTCTTTTCACAGTCTTTTTGTTTTGAGATTTTTCTGCAGATCTTGATAAACAAGATTTCAGTTTCACAGAGTCTTTCTCAGCGGTGATCACAGGAGTAAGTTCATTAGGCTTAGAATTCAGTTTTTGATTTTCCACAGTTTGTTTTGAAAATTTTTGCAATTCCTCTCTTCTTGGAGGTAAAAGTGTCAGTCTGTTCACATGAACCAGTTGTTCATTTTTGGGATTCATCACATGTCTGATGAGGAAATTTACTGCAGATGTTTGTTTTATCACTTTAAAAGGACCTCTATTAAATGAACTCAGTTTTCTTGATTGTCCATGAGGCAAAAAGGGAGTGTAGAGATACACTAAATCATTAACTTTGATATTGGGTATCTTCGCTTTCTTATGTTGTTGTAAAATTTGTGAATTTTCAGCTTTTTCCAAGTTACTTTTTACTACATCATATGTTCTTTTAAGTCTAAATTGTAAATCTTCTCCATAATCATATGTTGAGTCATACGTTGGAGGTTTAAATCCAGCCATCAAGGTATTTGGAACTGTTAAATCTCTTCCATAGAGTAAATACGCAGGTGATTCACCCGTAGAAGCATGTATAGCATTTCTATGAGCTAATAAAGCAAAATGAATTAATTTATCCCAATTGTTTTTATCGTTATATGCAATATTTTTCAAGGATCTGACTAAAGTACCATTTAATCTTTCAACACAGCCATCTACTGAAGGCATATAGGCAGTAGTGGTATTCTTTATTATTCCCAATTTCTTATAAAAGCATCTTGCTGTTCTAGAAACAAAATTCGTCCCTTGATCCGAGACGATGTATTTAGGTAAGCCATGCTGAGCCATATAGTGCTCTAAGCAATTTAAAATATCTTCAGTCTTAATTGAAGCTAAGGGATATGCTTCAGGCCATCGAGTAAAATAATCAGTAATGACCAAAATAAATTTATTTCCAGATCTAGATATAGGTAATGGTCCGACACAGTCCATGGCGATTCGCTCAAATGGATATGTAGATCTTGAAAATGGTTGAATAGGTGCTTTATTATTTCTAAAACCACGATTTACCACACAAATTTCACATGAAGCTACATAGTTATTGGTTTGGGAATACATTCCCTGCCAAAAGTATTTTCTACTCACAGAAGCTAAAGTTCTTCTAAAACCACAATGTGCGTAAGTAGGACAATCATGATGTAACCATAAAATTTCAGACACAAGTTCCTGCGGAACAACAACTCTTTTTTGTTCTTGGTGTCTACGTTTGGGGTGTCTGTGAGTACACCACAGTATATCATCTTTTCTAAAAAATACCAAAGTTTGTGGGTAAGGTTTTATGTTTTTATCTAAGAGATCTATGATTTTATTGCATCTAGGGTCAGATTTTTGAGCATTCTTAATTCTGATGAGTAATGTAGGACAAGTAAATGTCTGTTCCAATTGACCACTTTGTATGTTATTTTCATTTTGAATTTCACTTTCACTATTATCAACAGCACAAATTTCATCTGTTTCACTTGTATTGGCTGAATTTAAATTGATTTCTAATTATCTTCTACTACTACTATTATTATTGTTTACATTTTGAGAACTTTGATTTTCATTGTTTACATTTGGAAAATTCTGATTTGCATTGTTTACATTGTTATTTATCACTTTATATTGTGATACAAATCTTCTAGGAATGTTCTGAACAGAATTAGTACATTCATCTACATTTCTCGAAAGATAATCAGCCACCAAATTCGCTTTTCCTGGTTTATGTACTATTTGGTAATCAAATTGTGATAGAGATGCAATCCATCTTGCTAATCTAGATGTAGGATCTTTTAACTTAAATACAAATGACAATGAAATCTGATCACAAAAAATTGTGAAAGGTTTTCCAATTAAATAGTGTTTGTAATAGTTATTAGCCCATACAACGGCTAATGCTTCTCTTTCGACAACACTGTATTTGCATTCAGCTTCATTTAATTTACGACTAGCGTAAGATATTGGATGTAAGACTTTGTTTTCATCTTCTTGGGACAAATAGCAACCCAAAGAGTGATTTGAAGCATCTGTGTGTAAAATAAATGGTTTTCTAAAATCTGGAAGAGTCAAAATTGGTTTTGACAAAAGTTTTCCCTTTAAAATATCAAAAGAATTTTGAGCTTCACATGTCCAAATAAATTTCTTTTTACTTTCACTATTCTTAGTTTTCAGTATATCTGTTAATGGCAATGACAGTTCTGCATAGTCTTTTATGAATTTTCTATAGAATCCAGTGAGTCCAAGAAATTGTCTCACATTCTTAACTGATTTAGGAATTTTAAATTTTTCTACAACTTCTAAATTATGAGTATCAGGTTGTACTTTTCCATTTGATACCAAGAATCCAAGATACTTAATTGTTTTTCTGAAGAAATGGCATTTGTTCGGTTTTAACTTTAGACCATGTTTACTTAATCTTACAAAAATTTCTTCTAGTTTTTTCAAGTGTTCTTCAAATGTTCTAGATGCAACAATGATATCGTCTATGTAAATTCCAGATATGCCAGCCAACACCAGAGACATCAATCTCTGAAAGGATGCTGGCGCATTCTTAAGACCAAATGGAGTTCTAGTCCATTCAAAGTGTCCGTCAGGTGTTGAAAAAGAAGTCTTCTGATAATCATCAGGATGTAAACACAATTGATAAAATCCACTGGTTAAATCAAGGGTCGAAAAATACAAGGCTCCAGAAAGGTTATCGATGAGTTCCGAAATATTCGGAATCGGGTAATTTTCTACAATCGTAATTTTATTGAGCTTCCGGAAATCCGCTACTAAACGGTAACTTCCATCAGGTTTCTTAACAAAAAGCACAGGTGTATTGTATGGAGAGGTACTCTGTTTAATTATCTTGGCGTCAAGTAGCTCATTGACTTGGCGCGAAAGTTCTTTCTGTAAATTATGTGGGATTCGATAAGGCTTCTGCCTAACAGGTATGTTAGATTCCAGATTAATTTCATGCAGTATTGTATCACATCCAGACAATTCTTTCATATTCTTAGCAAAAACATGTTTATATTTATTTAGTAATTTTAAAAGTAAAGTTTTCTGAGCATAGTTCATATGCTTCAAGTCAAAATCTCCTCCCCATGCATCAAATGTATCATTATCTTCAATACAGTTCTCATTGTCAATTCTATTATTTATGTCAATATCAGATTCATAGATGTTTTCAAAAGTTCCCAATTTCATACCTTTATTTATGTAAACACATTTCTCTGATGGATTCGCTATACGTGCGTATAGAAAGTCATTCTCCGGAATTTTATGAATACTTCTTGCTACAAAGATTTTATTTGCAGAAAATTCTTTATTATGTATGGGTTCAAGTAAAATTGTCGTGTTTTTCTCAATTCTATAATTTCTTTTCAATTTGACAAATGATTCTGTAAAAGGTTTCAAAACACATTTCTTAAATGCTTTGGCAATAGCCAATATATTGTTTTGTTGTGAACTTCCTTCATCATGTTTATCACAACTTGTTTCAAAAATTTCATTATCACCAGTATTGTTTTCTGTCAAAGATTTGTTTGTATGTACATAATCATTCATCTGCATTTCATGTAAATCATTTTCACATTCATAATTTGATCTTTCATTCACATTTGCATCAAAATCTCTAAAGTCGACATCTCTAAATTCATTGTGGTAGTTGTTTTGTTCAAATAAATATCCATTATCACACTTATTTTCATATCCTCTAAAATTTCTCGAAAAATTTGTGTCTTTGGATCTGTAATCCACATCATTAGTAAAATTGTAATTTCTTCTATCAAAGTCATGACTTATTGCATAGGTCTCAGATATTTCAGGTTGAATATCTTTGTGTCCAAAGGTAATGGTCACTTTATTTTTATTCAGAAAGGTACTTCCTAAAATCATGTTATATTCATTCGGTGCAGGTGTATTTAAAATGCAGCATTCAATCACAATGTTGTCTTTTCCAACGGTTAAAGGAAGAGAAACCTTCTCATCAACCCAGACATCTTGATCACCAACTCCCTTCAAAATAATGGATGTATGTTTTGTTTGCACATTTCTAGGATTAATTTTATGTAAAGCATCACTATAGACAATGTTTATAGAACTTCCAGTGTCAATTAAGGCGTTTAATTTAACATCTTCAACAAAAACTGAGATGACTGGAAAATTTTTCTGGCAAGGAGCTTTAATTTCAGTCATGTAACTAAATTCAGAATTTGATCTATTAAAATTTGGAGATTGAAAATTTTGTCCTCTAAAATTCTGTCTTCTAAATTGTCTTCTATTACCAAATCTACTATTAAAATATCTGTTATTTCTTCTATATCCAAAATTATTGAAATTTTGAGATTTATAATTGTCAAAAGAATTTCTAAAATTTGAAAAATTTCTTCTCTGGAAATTTGAATTTCTATTTAAACTGTTACGAAAAGGTCTTCTGAATGTTTGAAAGTTCTTTCTTGGAGAATAATTTTGATATGGACTTTTAACATACCACTCTTCTTCCTGTGAGGCAACCGGAGTTCTTCTTTGACTGAAATGGTTTCTATTGTCAGTTCTTCTAGATGGTGTAGAAGTTTTGAAAGATGTTGATGGTTTATGTTTCTTCTTTATTGGAATATCTTCCCACTCTTCTTCTTCTATTTCATTTTCATTATATCTGCTTGTAGAGGGCGTATCCATGCATGCTTCTTCAAAACTGGAATTGCTTCTTTCCAAGTCTTCTCTTATCTCATTCAGTCTTTTCTTTCTTTTCTCAGAGTTCTCTTTGAATTTTCTTCTTAGACTGTCATTTTCTTTCTTCTTTAAATTTAATTCCTTTTTCAGTTCTTCAATTTCTAGTTTAGGGTCATTTTCAGTTCTCACAGTATTTATGTCTTCTGTCATTTCTTCCAGCTCTTCATTCTGCACTTCCTCTTCCAGAATAGCAATGTCTTTAGCAGCTTCGAATGACTGGGGGTTTGCAGATAACACAGCTTTTCGTATTGCAATTTTCAAGCCTTTTTTAAATGAGTTCAGCAAAATTGCGGTTCTCAGGGAATCTTCGTTGTCAGACACAGCATCTTGTGGAAAAGCCACAAAAGATTCAGCTTCAATGCGGTTCGCAAAGTCTCTGATATCTTCACTTACTAGTTATTTACAATTGACCAGAGCTGCTACGTTTTTGGCAATATTCGATTTCTTGGTGAAATTTTCCTTGAGTGTGTTTACTAATTCGGTAAAATTCGTGCTTTGATTCAATTTGGGAATTGATTTTACCAGTCTTTCAGCACGACCAGACAATTTCAGTTTCAGAACGAAAATTTTATCACGGTTTGACCAATCCGCATGGTCAGCGACCAGAAGGAACTTTTCCAAAAATTCTTCAAATGACTCCTTTGCATTGCCAGCAAAACCTGGGATGGATCCAAGGAACTGCGATCCAACTCCTATTTTCAGTTTATTTGAGTCTCTGACAGCAGAGCCTGATCTGCCAGAATTTGGAGAAAGTCGTGGTGGAGACACCGAAGGCACACGGTCTGATCTGTTCGGTTGTGCAGAGGAGTCTCTACTCCTACTTGCACGAGAATTCTTACTATTTCGAGGCATTTTCTTAAGCACAGTTTATAACACAAGCACAGTTTATCACTAAACACAGTTTATCTCGAAGATAGTTTCACTTTCTTTCACTTATTTATGTGTAAGTAGAGCACAGAAAAAACACAATTTGTAACTTTCTTTTCAATTTATGTTCATTAACCTGAACTTAGAACCACTTTTGTATGTGCACCGAACGTTTGCATTCACTTTTCATAAATGTGTATGTTTTCAAAATTTTATAATTCACTTTTAATATCATATGGAATTTTGTAAATGCTTATGTGCGACATATATGAATCAAAAAATGTATATATATGCAACAAATATTCAATAAGCAAATAATACACAGGTGCATATGGGCTTATGTGCTTTTTGCACTTTTATATTTACTTTATGACATTTAAACAGAAATCTCTTGCCCATTTATAATTCAATTACTTTGCACCAATAAAAGAAATTTGTGACTTACTTCGACATGCAATATCTGCAGTACTTATGCACACAATTAAAACAAAAATTTTTCCCTTGCATTCCTTCATAAAAATTAACATTTCTCACTGTAATACTCTGGGAAAGGGAACAGGCACCAATTTGTGGTAGCGGTTTCAGAATCAAACTGCATGTACTGATTCCACTACACACAAATCTGTGATCGTAAATTTAGCAAACCAAAAAGAACTGTAATTAACATTTTTAACTTCATCATAAACACAAATATTTAACTCCAGGTTCATTTTCGAAAGGCTTCCCAGTTTAGGAGAATTAAATCCTAAATGATATACAGTGAGTAAAACATGAAAGAAATGCAAAAAAAAACAGGCTCATTTATCAAACAAAAATTACTTTATTTTAATGAATATATATGTATATATATCTTCTCAAATTAATATTCAGAGCTTCACTTATCAAATATAACATTCTTAATATATGCTCTGTACATAAAATATATCAATCAATATTTAAATTTAATCAATAGGCATATATTTCTTAATTACAAATTTAAATCAACCATAAATGTACCTTTTGATTCTATGCTTATTATAACAAGATAAATATTCGTTCCATGCCTGCGAATCAGCGGAACTTCTTGTTCCGAACAAAAACAATTTACCTGAGCTCCGATTAAATTAATAAACTGCAGACAAAGTTCCTTACAGGAAAACACGGTCTGAGGCCAAATCAAAAAGTTAAAATGGATTACTGACATCTTTCGTAACAAGTCATGCCGTCAGAACCACCGCGGACAGAACTATTCCAATGTCACCGGAACTTTATGTCAGATTTTCCTGGAATAAAGAAAAATAAATTTAGAAAATTTGCAGAGGAATTATCGAAACTTCCAGGTTCTTCTCCATTCTGCTCCAGAAAGGCAGGGCGGTTTCAATTAGAAACAATAGCCCATCTCCGCCAGCTTAGCCATTTTGGCCAAGACCCTTTGTCTATTCTTTAGACAAATTTTCACGATGCTTCTCCATCGAATTCTCCAGCTCCACTGCTGTGGGTCTCTCGAGGCCCACGCCAGACATTTCTCCTTGCGCCGCTTCCTGATTGGACAGGCAAGCGCTCCTTCGCAACAGCTGATTCTCTCCGAACACACGTCACGCATCTCAGCCCAGACACAAATCCTAGACATCTCAACGAATTCTCGACGGAACTCGGTTTTCAGTGCGAATTCAATACGAACAAGTCCTAGCGAAAAACACAGCACAGGCACGGACGGAAAAAAGATGTTTCTCTCCCAGAAAAATAAGAAAAGGCTCATGGCGCAGAAATGCGACATGACAATCTACTAGTATACCAAATTTGAAGTCTCTATTCTATCGCGAAGCATTTTTTTTTCTATCACTTCACCTTTGGAACGTTTTTCTGTGTAGCACCTCATTAATGAACACCGTATTCATCTTTGGTTTTTTTGTCAAATGGTTAGCCAATATACTAAATGTCAAGCCTCTACCACATTATAAAGGAAGCGTTTTTCATTTGTTCGGCAAATCAAACATTTTAGTGAGCGGCACCCCCTACAATAGCAAATGTTGGAAAACTGAAATTGCACACTTTCTTCCTTTCCAACTTTTTACCCGTACACCAAATTTGAAGTCTCTACCTCATCATGAAGCATGCTTTTCTAGCATTTTACCTTTCTAATGTTTTTGTGTGGAGTACCCACCCCCTCAAATATACATTTTCGAAAAACTCTATTTTTCTTGTGATTTCTATCAGATGATTCGCCGATATATCAGATATCAAGCCTATATTTGGTTTAAAAGAAACATTTCTCCTTTATTCCGAAAATCGAACATTTTTGTGTTTGACACCCTCTAAATCAGAAAGTATTTGGAAAACTGAAGTTATACACTTTCTTCCTTCCAAACTATCTACCCCTACACCAAATTTAAAATCTCTATCTCATCCCGAAGCATGTCTTTATATCAATTCACCTTTCGAAAGTTTTTCTCTGGAGCACCCCCTTAAATGAACATTTTTGAAAAACTATATTCGTCCTGGGTGTTGTCGTCAAATGTCGTCACTTTCGTCTATATACCAAATTTCAAGACTCTATCAAATTTTAAAGCAGCCGTTTCTCATTTATTCGGCAAATCGAATATTTCTGTGTTCGGCACCTAAGTTGAAAATATTGGATATTTGAAAATGCACACTTTCTTCCTTTCGAACGATGTACCCATACACTAAATTTGAAGTCTTTATCTTATCGGGAAACATGCTTTCTAATCATTTCACTTTTCGTACGTTTTGGTATGGAGCACCCCTTCTGGAGAACGTTTTCGAAAAATTAGATTTTTCTACGGGGTTTTATCGAACGACCGATATGTAACGTGTACCAAATTGCAAGTCTCTATCTATTCGGGAAGTGCCTAAAAAAGCGTGACAGACGGATAGACAGACAGACAACCTGACACTTGGCAATTAGTACTTATTGATATTGTATTATACATTTCAAAATAAATATTTAAGAAAATGGATTTGTGCCATACCGTAATCTATTTATTCCATGCTTGAATTGCATTTAAAAATTATTGTAGTATAAAAATTCATTTGAAAAAAAAGCCAGCCAAATAATCAATAAATATTGTCATTTGAGGTTATTTTATTACTCTTTGGAACGAAAAATTAATATAACTCGCGGCAAGACTAATTTGAATATATTGTGGACGATATGACTAATTACTCAGTTTTGCTTTCATACGTCCATTATGCGTACAATCGTTTCCATAGCAGCAGAATTTCTTTGGACTATCAATTTAGAACACTTTTATTTGTGTTGAAATGCATTAAAATGTGAATACAATTTTGAATATTCATTTTAAAAATCCATTTATTTGAACTCAAATCATCGGATTTACATAAAAAATTTTAGTTTTTAATTATTAATAACATTTGTCCGATGGACTATATATGTAACTTAGTGGCAGCTTACAATTTTCCCTACACCTGTATACTGTCTGGTTAAATTTGCTGCAAGTATAGTCAATTTTACAGTTTAAATATCCCTTTCTTATTCTTTTGCATATATGTATGCTATCTATTACTTTCAGTTTCCGATTAAAATTAAAATTCTAAAGAATGAGCAGACGATATTCAGAAGACTATTACTCTAGCGAAACCCTACATGTTAAAGCAGCTATTTTTGGAAAGCAAGATAAAGATAGCGCATTAATTTCCTTCAGGACGCTTTGATGACGTCCTGATAGAATTAATCCCTAATTTATAAAGCAAATCCTCTCTCTTGATAATGAAGTATTGATTGTCGCAAGCGGACACATTCGTTAGCATATTTTTAATTAGAATATTATGGAGTTCTTTTTGGAAATAAAATAATTCAAGTATTGCATTGTTCTTCATCATAGCGGGCCTTGTGTTTCTCTCATGCATAGAAATTATGGTAAAATATACCGGGATTATAACTAAAGCTTTCTTAAAAAATCTGATGGGGGCAACACATGACTTTCCTTATATAATGTAATGAATTTACTACTTTTACAGTAAAAAAATAGGTTTTTCTTATAGTAGATACTAATATTCTTTCCAAAATATTGAATTTTCGACAATTAGTCGTCATTTTCATTGATTTAGCATCATTTTTATCCATTTGGCGAGATTTTCATTAATTTGGCAACATTTCAAAAAAGTCGCCAAGTTGGCGACATTCCGCCAAATTCGCCGCCAAAATCTCGCCAAGGGTTATGCACTAAGATAAAAGTTATTCTTACAGCAGATAAATGACTATTGGCGTTCAAATACAAAAGTATTATTCAAAGTATATTTTTTCATGAATGGAACGGGCTAGATCCACGAGAATGATGTCACTCAATTTATCGCATGATATTACATATGAAGAGTGAACATGTTTCTCAATAGGAATTTTTTTTATGTGACTTTTTCATAATTTTTTTGAAAAATGTACAATATCTCGAGAACGGTTAATGTTAGCGTTCTAAAATTTATGCCAATCGTTTTCTAATTAAAAATTACATAAGAAATGTCTATTTGCATAACTTTATTAGCGGTTTTGATTTTTTGACGATTTTTTTCAAAATTTCATTCGAAAATTTAGGGGGGTTCTGAACATTCGATTACGTATAAAAACTATAGGTTTCCAGTGATTATGGATTGTGATTTTTGTACCGAATTTGGTTAGAATCGGTCCATTCGTTCGTCAGTTATCGATTCCACAGACTCACTGACACACACACACACACACATACTTTCACACACACACACACACACACATACTTTCACACACACACACACACAGACATCACTTCAAAAATGTTTGATTCGTGATCAGGGATGCTTGAAACGTGCTCTCCCGCCGAAAACTCGAATTCGAATTTTCGACCCCGTCACAATACTTTCCTTATACATTATGTATATAAGGAAAGTAAAAATGTTATTCTTATAGTAGATACTTATATTCTTTCCAAGTTATTGATTTTTCTTCAATTAGTCTTCATTTTCATTGATTTAGAGTCATTTTTATCCATTTGGCGAGATTTTCGTGAACTTGGCAACATTTAAATATATCGCCAAGTTGGCGACATTCCGCTAGATTCTTCGCCAAAGTCTGCCAAGCGTTATGGACAAAGAAATAATTTATTCTTACGGCGGATAAATGACTTTTAGCGTTCAAATACAAAAGTATTACTCAAAGTAGCTTTTCTCGTGAATGGAACGAGTTAGATCCACGAGAATGATGTCACCAAATTTATCGCATGATATTACATATGAAAAGTGAACCTGTTTCTTAACAGTTAACATTTTTTTTTTAATTTATGGGATTTTTTGATAAATTTATTTGAAAAATGTACAATATCTCGAGAACGGTTCATGCTAGCGTTCTAAAGTTTATATCAATCGTTTTCTAAGGAAACATTACATAAGAAATGTCTATTTGCGTAACTTTATTGAAAGTTTTGATTTTTTGATGATTTTTTCAAAATTTTACTCAAAAATTTAGGGGGTCCTGAACATTCGATTAAGTTTTAAAACAATAGGCTTCCAGTATTCATGGATTGTGATTTTGTACCGAATTTCATTCGAATCGCTCTATTCGTTCATGAGATATCGTCTCCACAGGCCCACTGACACACACACACACACATACACACACACATATACTTTCATACACACACACACACATACTTTCACACACACACGCTCACACACACGCACACACAAACGCATACTTTCACACACACACACACACACACACACACACACATCACCTTAAAAACGTTTGATACGTAATCAGGGATGCTTGAAACGTGCTCTCCCGTCGAAAACTCGAATTCGAATTTTCGATCCCGTCACAATACTTTCCTTATACATTATGTACATAAGGAAAGTAATATGTATCGTTGTGGGTTTGATAACTCCACTTACCTGTTGGCCGCTAAAAGGTGACACATATTCATATAAGAAAGCGTGGAATTCCATACATTCATATGAACCCATTTTTTTTTTCTGATTTAAATGCATATATTTTATTTACAAGTCAAAATTAAATTATTTACAAAAATTATATATACAATCACTACATAAAAATTCTGATGTGGGTAACACATGACTTTCCTTATATAATGCAATGAATTTACTACTTTTACAGTCAAAAAATATAGATTTTTCTTATAGTAGATACTTATATTCATTCCAAATATTGAATTTTCGACAATTAGTTGTCATTTTCATTGATTTAGCATCATTTTTATCCATTTGGTGAGATTTTCGTTAATTGGCAACATTTCAAAAAGTCGCCAAGTTGGCGACATTCTACCAAATTCGTCGCCAAAATCTCGCCTACCGTTATGGATGGAGAAGTAAGTTATTCTTATAGCAGATAAATGACTATTGGCGTTCAAATACAAAAGTATTACTCAAAGTATCTTTTTTCATGAATAGAAAGAGCTAAATAAACGAGAATGATGTCACCCAATTTATCGCATTATATTACATATGAAAGTGAACATGTTTCTCAATAAATATTTTTAATTATTTATGGGATGTTTTGATAAATTTATTTGAAAAATGTGCAATATCTAGGGAACGGTTCATGCTAGCGTTCTAAAGCTTATGTCAATCGTTTTCTAAGGAAAAATTACATAAGAAATGTCTATTTGTGTAACTTTATTAAAAGCTTTGATTTTTTTATGTTTTTTTCAAAATTTCGCTCGAAAATTTAGGGGGGTTCCGAACATTCGATTGTCTTTAAAAACAATAAGCTTCCAGTATCCACGGATTGTTATTTTTGTGTAGAATTTTATTCAAATCGCTCCATTCGTTCGTGAGATATCGTCCCCACAGACTCACTGACACACACACATACTTTCACACGCACACACACAGACATCACCTCAAAAATGTTTGATTCGTGATCACGGATGATTGAAACGTACTCTCTCATCAAAAACTCGAATTCGAATTTTCAACCCCGTCACATTACTTTCCTTATACATCATGTATATAAGGAAAGTAATAAGCATTCTTAATTTTCCAAATAGCGTCAAAAGACTTTAACGTTCTTAATTGATTTTTGCTCATATTGTCCAGAGAGGATAGACAGAGGACAAAATATATGGAGAGATAATGATAAGCTCATCAAATTTTGTGACACTGAGAAGTCGTTGATATTCAGTGTATCATTGGTGTTTAGTGTATTCAGCGTGGACGATTTTACTGTCTTGCAGCATCGAAGATTATATTTTGTCCTTATTTTGGACCAGTGAATATTTTCTTAACTCACATCACTAAAGGTCGTTCAGCAAGAGTTATTTTTGATAAAAAGTCATGGCCTATGTGGGGGGTGAGATCAACCTCTGACCGCTCGCTGAGGGATGGTCAGAATATCTGAGTCCTCATTGATTAGCCTGAAGTACTGGTTGTAGAATGGTCTTTGGTAAACTCTTTGGCTGGATGTCCATCTGGGTGAGAAGTTCGGTGATTCAACTCCAATAGTCCGTCATAAATTTTGTAATAAAGCTATTTGTAGTCTAGATACTGTAATGTCATCTCTCCCGACTGGCTGTTCCATGGTTTGCCTCCCTGTCAGTCCCTCCACTAAGTTTGAAAGTTCTAAACTTAATTAAAGTTATCGTCACAATACTCCACTTCAAATATATAATAAAAGATGTCTCAGTAGATCAGTAGGTAAAATTGACGAGCTTCGTATTAGTTTTTGTTTGAAATAATGGCAATATTTAGTTCCGAAATATCTAAGTTGTGAAACTCAATATATGAAGAAAATATTGGGCTAACATTCTCAAGAAAATTTTATTCAATTTCTCAAAATGAAATACGGAACGATCTATATACAGGATTATAAAACTGTTTCTGTAAAGTAGTAGAATAAGTAATCAAAATAGTAGATAAAAACTGAAGGAAGTAAAAATAGAGCATCTCATAAAAATTAGCTTACAAATGTTTGGAATGAGACAAAGTGAAGATTTGAATGTTGACGATTTTATGATTAAAATTAGAGAGGAGCCACTGAATTGAAAAAGGCCTAACCTAACATACAGATTGTTGACATTTTGTGAATTCATCTAGAAGCAGATATATGATTATGACTAGCTTTGTTGGTAACAGCAGAAGTTTCAAAAGATACGTTACCCCTTCGGGTAGGTCGGAGGGTCCGGGTCGAGGTTCCAAGCATTACAGCACCTTAAACAGAAAACAGATTTTTTTAGACAGTAAAGATGATGGCTATTTGGTGTTGATGAGCTGTAATAAAAGCAAAACAGATTCATTAATTCTGGCTACTGCACTAAGAGAATTAATTTAAACATTTTGAAGACGATTTTGGAACTATTATCTACGTAAAACCAATTTAAAAAAATCTGATGTGGGCAACACACGACTTTCCTTATATAATGCAATGAATTTACTACTTTTAAAATAAAAAAATAGGCTTTCCTTATAGCAGATATTTATATTCTGTCCAAGATATTCAGTTTTCGTCAATGAGTCGCCATTTTCATTGATTTAGTGTCATTTTTATCCATTTGGAGAGATTTTCGTTAATTTGGCAACATTTTAAAAAGTCGCCAAGTTAGCGATATTCCGCCAATATCCCGTCGAAAACTCGAATTCGAATTTTCGACCCCTTCACAATACTTTCCTTATACATGATGTATATAAGAAAAGTAAAAACATACTACGTAGAAACATCAATCCACTTAAAGGGATGGAGATATCTCAGAGACATGAGCAAGCAATAAAAGTCTTTCTTTCGCAAGAGATATTTATTTACAACAGAAAAATGCACAAAATTTCAAACTTTAAATATTACAAAATTATAAAGTATTTAAAAATCTTTAAAAATACATTTTTATTTTACATTTTTATTTCCTTATATACAATAATGTATAAGGAAAGTATTGCGACGGGGTCGAAAATTCGAATTCGAGTTTTCGACGGGAGAGCACGTTTCAAGCATACCTGATCACGAATCGAACATTTTTTATGTGATGTCTCTCTCTCTCTGTGTGTGTGTGTGTGTGTGTGTGTGTGAAAGTATGTGTGTGTGTCTGTGTCAGTAAGTCTGTGGAGACGATAACTGACGAACGAATGAACCGATTCGAACAAAATTTGGTACAAAAATTGTAATCCGTGAATACTGGAAGCCTATTGTTTTTACACGCAATTGAATGCTCAGAACTCCCTAAATTTTCGAGTGAAATTTTGAAAAAATCATCAAAATATCAAAACATCTAATAAAGTTACGCAAATGGACATTTCTTAAGTAATTTTTCACTAGAAAACGATTAACATGAATGTTAGAACACTAGCATGAACCGTTCTCGAGATATTGCACATTTTTCAAAAAATTATATAAAGTAAAAAAAAAATCTTTCCTATTGAGAAACATGTTCACTTTTCATATGTATTACTATGCGATAAATTTAGTGACGTCATTCTTGTGGATCTAGCTCGTTCCATTCATGAAAAAAAGTAACTTTGAGTAACACTTTTGTATTTGAACTCTAATAGTCCTTTATCTGCTATAAGAATAAATTATTTCTTTGTCTATAACGTTTGGCGAGATTTTGGCGACGAATTTGGCGGAATGTCGCCAACTTGTCGACTTCTTAAATGTTACTAAATCAAAGAAAATCTCGCCAAACGGATAAAAATGACGCTAAATCAATGAAAATAATGACTATTTGGCGAAAATTCAATACCTTGGAAAATATGTAAGTATATACTATAAAAATAACCTATTTTGTTTTTACTGTAAAAGTAGTAAATACATTGCACTATATAAAGAAAGTAATATGCTGCCCACATCAGACTTAACGAACTTTTTAACTTAACGAAATGTTTAAATAATATTTAAAATGGTGCATATTTATTGATAAAAAATATAAATCATTAAAGACATGAAATTTGATTTGAACTCTTTACAGCACAAAAACTTGCAGAATTATATGGTACGAATTCCACAAGGAGAGAGTTGCTTTCAGGCCTCATTTTGCCATATACTTGCAATCACAACAAGTTATGTTAATTATTACTTTCCATTTCTTTATGTATTTCAAAAGTGATACAGTATGAACAAACTGGGCAAAAAAATTCTAAGTGAACATTGCACAATTAAATAATTTATGTATCTTCACTATAGAGTGAATTATTATCGTATTCGGCTGACAAGGTATATTTATAATTTTTCTTAAACACGCACAACTTTTCGGTGAGACCTAAATTTGCATATGCATCGTTAAATAGGATCCTGACTGTACATTTACAGTAAACTTACTGACAAAGTCCAATAAAATATTTTTTACGATCAATGGTGATTGCTAAAATAATCTACCTAGTTCAGTATTAAAACAAGAAAGATCAATCATGCATAAAACATTGATTATGAAACACTTTCCAACTTCAATGCAATTTTATATAAACATCTCTAAAATACGATACAGTCCTCGGTAATAGTTTTAAAACTATCACAATACTACATTAATTTATTATATTTGAAAACTTCATCGAAAAAAATGAACTTCATTCAAATGACGGCATTGAAATAAAAATTGCCTGGTTTAAACATCTCTAAAATGCGATACATTCCTCGGTAATATTTTTTAAATTATCATAATACTACAATAATTTATTATATTTGAAAACTTCATCGAAAACAAATAAACTTTATTCAAACGACTTGATCGAAATATAAATCGACTGGCACTCTCTATAAAAGCAGAATTTCATTCATAAACTTTTTCCATTCCTTTCATTCATCACAATACTATAATAATTAATTTTATTTAAAAATTTAAAACCATGGAGGTACAAGTAATTTAACTCTATGCTTAAAATTTCATTGAAAAAATCGTTTGGTTCTGTGTGGAAACCCCAGGCCGTCCGACTCATCCAGAGGACTTAGAGTAGCAAAATGGACGACCGGGAGAATCAATGAATGTTTCATTCATAACAGCTATATTGCAGAGTCCATGAGCTAAATAATTTTGCGTTAAAGAAATGCAGCAATTCTTATATAACTCATTCTACATATTTTGCTGTTTACATTCTCCATAAGTGAAAATTAGGCTTCGTTGTAGAAGTAATCAAAGTTTGAGGATCATTTAATCTAAAATATATTGTAATTGCGTTGTTTCAGTATATAGATGCACAGAATCGCGAAAAATTAAAAATCGCGATTTCTACACAAGATGGATGTCATATTTTATTTTGAAGTGTATCACGTGATATTTTCATATAATGGTTACGTAATCTCTTTATATAAAGGGTGTAATTATTATTTTAATTTTTAATTTAAAAACTACTGAATATATTTTGCTGAAATTTTTTTTATATATTTTATGGGATAATTTGAATATTTCCTAAAAGTTTCGAAGCAATTTGTGAATTTTAAATTCTCTTTAAAATATGTTTGAAAAATTAGGTCCCATACGGTTCAATGTATTTCATTTTTTCAACTCGCGTTCACTCCAAAACTAATTGGGTGATATTATTCATTTACAGTCCCATAGGTTTCATAGACCGTCTGAACAACATACTAAAATTTCATTTTGATAAAGTCAATTTTACGGCAGGTATCGTGCTAACGGACAGACAGACAGAATGAATGAACAAAGTCATAAACACTTTTCAACTATGTTGTAAAGTGTTGAAAAACTTTTGGTATTCTAGAATTAAATATTAGAAGAAAAATATAATTAATGGTTTTCAAAGATTTTTGACGATCTTATTTATTGTTTGCAGATCTCAAATATTATTTCTCTTACGCTTCGAAATCGGATATGGTCGATAATCTTTAGAGAAATTGTCAGTTAAATATGACTAAAAAATTGTTCAGTAAATATATTTTGTAAATTATTTAATGTTTGCTGTAATGAACTGAATATATATTTTTCATGTCCAGATCATTGCAGAATCCGGGGGAGTTAAGAGTATGTGCGTACCTCAATTGATTTCTTTACTGAATATATATTGATATGTTAGTCTGTTCCAGTATGCAGCTTATGGGGCTTTTCTATTTTTATTTGTATATATTTGTGTTTTTATAATTGAGATATTTTACATATTTTGTGTATGATGAGTCGGTCGGCCTGGGCTTTTGACACTCCTTTCGACATATTTTGTGTATTTTAGCGCCACTATAATTAGGTATACACTTTCATTTAAATACACTTTCATACACTTTCAGTATACAATTTCATTTAAATAAATAAATAAATACTTTATCTTTTACATTACACAGTGCATGGGGAGGATGTAAGTATCATAATTTGATCATATTAAACAAGTAACTTTTATTTATCGATTAACGTTATCGATTAACTTTTAACTTTATTTATCGATTAACCTTAAACTTTTATTTATCGATTACGCACAATCGATTCGTCACAATCTATTATTAAAAAAATAGGAATATCCAATACAACCGACTCCAAATTCTTTCAGATAATCGGTTATCCACTTGAAATCGAATTTATCTTCGACGATAAGTGCAATAAAGATTTCGAAAACATTTCATGCATTTCAAATAATTCTTTAAAATGAAAAAAAAAAAGAAATCATCGTCAACCAGAAGCTGAGAACTTTACTGGGTACAAGATTTTAAATCTAATTTACCCTTAACGACAATCCTTGATGCTAATCTCTCTAAAACTCCCTTTTAAAACAGGTTTTAAAAATCTATATAGACCGTAATCACGATGGATAGCATATTCCCAGAATGATAATTTTATTATACCAGGAAAAGCATGGGAAATTGCGGTAGAGTTTCGACAAAATTGGATTTAGAAAAGAGCACTTATCCGAAGGAACGGCCGAATTTATATTCATTTCAGATAGTGATCTCTAGAGCCGTAACTTAATTATGGTGTGTTGAAAGTATGGACACAAATAACGTTCACTTACGATCAAACCATTTGCATGAATATCTATTGATTTAAATTTAAAATATTAAATAAATATTTGTTAATATTAATATTTATTTAATAATGAACAAATGTGGGTAACAATTTCAAATTTAAGAACATTCCCTTTTACTTTATTTATTACTTTCCCTGCAATACATGGTAATGTATAGAGAAAGTATTGGAATCATGCCGAAAATCGCAACTCGAGTTTTTGACGGATCTACGTATTTTGAGACCTGTAGAATACGAAAAACTATTTTAGCGTGACGTCTGCGTGTGTGTCTACGTGTCTGTGTGTCTGTCTGTCTGTGCAGATATTGTATCCACTCAACATAAAAAACTAATTGACCGAATTTCATAAAATTTCGTAGGTAAGTTACTTGTGGGCGAGTCTGGTGCAGTTTAGTTTTGGGTACGATTTAAAATAAAAGAACCCGCCTTTTTTTGCGAAATGGCCCTCAAAAGCCTATATCCACTCTAGCTGAAAAATTAATGGACCGAATTTCACAAAATTCGGTAGATAAGTCGCTTGTGTGTTACTCTGGTGCTGATTCGATTTTAGTACGATTCAGAATAACATAACCTGCCTCTTGGCCCGGAAAATGGATGTATGGAATTCCACGCCTTCTTTTCTTATATGAATATGTGTCACCTTTTAGCGGCCAACAGGTAAGTGGAGTTATCAAACCCACAACGATACATATTACTTTCCTTATATACATAATGTATAAGGAAAGTATTGTAACGGGGTCGAAAATTCGAATTCGAGTTTTTGACGGGAGAGCACGTTTCAAGCATCCCTGATCACGAACGAATCGAACATTTTTGAAGTGATGTCTGTGTGTGTGTGTGTGTGTGTATGTGTGTCTGTGGAGACGATAACTGACGAACGAATGGACCGATTCGTACGAAATATGGTACAAAAATTAAAATCCGTAAACACTGGAAGTCTATTCTTTTTATACATAATCGAATATTCAGAACTCCCCTAAATTTTCGAGTCAAATTTTGAAAAAAACGTCCAAAAATCAAAACCTCTAATCAAGTTACGCAAATAGACATCTCTTATGTAATTTTTCATTAGAAAACGATTAACATAAATTTTAGAACGCTAACATGAACCGTTCTCCTGATGTTGCACATTTAAAAAAAAATTAACAAAAAGTCATATAAAATAAAAAAAAATATTTTCTATTGAGAAACATGTTCACTTTTCATATGTAATACCATGCGATAAATTGGGTGACATCATTCCCGTGGATCTCGCTCGTTCCATTCATGAAAAAAGATATTTGAGTAATACTTTTGTATTTAAACGTCAATAGTCATTTATCTGCTGTAAGAATAACCTGTTTCTCCGTCCATAACGCCTAGCGAGATTTTGGCGACGAATTTAATGGAATGTCGCCAACTTGGCGACTTTTTTAAATGTTGCTAAATTAACGAAAAACTCGCCAAATGAATTAAATTGACTCTAAATCAATGAAAATGACAATTCGTTGACGAAAATTCAATATCTTGGAAAGAATTTAAATATCTACTATAATAATAATCTTTTTTTTTACTGTAAATGTAGTAAATTCATTGCATTATATGAGGAAAGTCATGTGCTGCCCACATGAGATTTTTTTTATTTATGTTAGTTGATGTTATTACTTAAGCTTATTCCGAAACCGGTTATTGCCCTAATTTTCATCATAGCAAACAAGGTTTATAATTTTATTTAGTAAGGAAATGTTTAGAATCTATTTACAATTTTTTTTCTTCTCTTCAGTTTTTCTTCCATTTTATTTCGCATTTTCGTTGCCAACAATTACTTTCCTGAGTCACGTGATACAACTACTTTTTGTCAGGCGCATACTTGTTCGCGTTGGTTCTGGTGCTCTGTCTGATTTATCCTAAAGAAGAAGATTCTTCTTCTTCTTCTTCTTTTTCATCGACCTTTGAAAACGGTTTAAATATTATTCAACTTTTCTATGTTGTTTATTAACGAAATTTGTTCTAATTCTCAGATTCAAATTTACAGTTTTGCCCAAGTTTTATAATTTTGAGAAATAACCTCGGAAATACAATAATATTTAATTAGCACACTTCAGCTTTAAATTGCTGACTTATTTACCTCAAAATATAATAGAAAATATTCACCGAGTATTCTGCTATCTAGATTCATTTGATAGTAATTATTACTTTCCTTATATATATAATGTATAAGGAAAGTATTGTGACGGGGTCGAAAATTCGAAATCGAGTTTTCGACGGGAGAGCACGTTTTAAGCATCCCTGATTACGAATCGAACATTTTTGAAGTGATGTCTGTGTGTGTGTGTGTGTGTGTGTGTGTGTTGTTGTTGAGACCCAGATCGTCCGACCAACCAGAAAGGTGTATGGTAACTGTTTGGACGGCCGGGAAGTGCCACCCAATTTAGACCGGAACCCAGTGGGGGAGGCATCCACCGGGACCGTACCCTCCTTCCTCTACCACCAACCTCTCGGAAGGACTTACGGACCCACATGTTTAACGTGATCGTACTCCGCTTGAACACGGCGGTTGTTTTGGCAGCGACTGGAATCGAACCCGGGCCTACCGAGTGCAACTCCAGCGCGCTAACCAATGGGCTACCGCGCTCGTGTGTGTGTGTGTGTGTGTGTCAGTGAGTCTGTGGAGACGATATCTCAAGAACGAATGGAGCGATTCGAATGAAATTCGGTACAAAAATCACAATCCATGAATACTGGAAGCCAAATGTTTTTAACACAATCGAATGTTCAGAACCCCTCTAAATTTTCGAGTGAAATTTTGAAAAAATCATTAAAAAATCGAAATTTTTATTGAAGTTACGCAAACAGACATTTCTTATGTAAGTTTTTCTTTGAAAACGATTGACACAAACTTTAGAAAGCTAGCATGAACCGTTCTCGAAATAATACACATTTTTCAAATAAAATTATCAAAAAATCCTATGAATTAAAAGAAAATATTAACTGTTGAGAAACATGTTCACTTTTCACATGTAATATCATGCAATAAATTTGGTGATCTCATTCTCGTGGATCTAGCTCGTTCCTTTCATGAGAAAAGATACTTTGAGTAATTATTTTGTATTTGAAAGCCACTAGTCATTTATTTGCTGTAAGAATAACTTATTTCTCTGTTTATAACGCTGGGCGAGATTTTGGCAACGAATTTGATGGAAAGTCGCCAACTTGGCGATTTTTTTAAATGTTGCTAAATTAAAGAAAATGACGACTAATTGAAGAAAATTCAATATCTTGGAAAGAATATAAGTATCTACTATAAGAATAACATTTTTTTAACTGTAAAAGTAGTAAATTCATTGCATTATATAATGAAAGTCATGTGCTGCCCACATCAAATTTTTTTTCATGAAATCTTATTTTCATGATATCGTATGTGCGTATTTTGAAGACCTTTTCCTAAGTTTGGTTGAGTGTCTGCTACTAGGTAATTCTCTATAAAGTAGAATGGATAAGGCACAATAACTTTTTCTGTTCTTATTTTCTTCATTTTCGTTAAATTATGATTTACTTGCAAATTAACAGGCTATTAATGCTTCAGGCTGCCGTATCACATCATTGGCGTGTCAGGCGACTAAATTTTAAACGGGAAGGAATTATTTTTCGGCGCTCGTTTTTAACAGTTCCAGCCACGAAGTTAAAAAGAAGAAAAAACTCCTATGGGTGAAACGCTTGAAAATGCAATAACGCTTTGAGAAAAAGAAGAAGATGAAACTCCTATAGATGAAACGCTTGAAAATGCCATAACGCTTTGAGAAAAAGAAGAAGATAAAACTCCTATTAATGAAACGTTTGAAAATGCCATAACGCTTTGAGAAAAAGAAGAAGATAAAATTCCTATGGATGAAACGCTTGAAAATGCCATAACGCTTTGAGTAAACTTTCGAGGTTCTTCTTTAGTGCGCCATTTCTTTTTAGAACACTAACCTCGCAACTTCCATTGCATTATATTTGAATAGAACACTCGACAAAAAGCCAACTGTAATTAAACATCCGCATTTAACACAAACCACATTTATTTAGACGAAAGCACATAACATAACAACACTTAAACATTTAATTCACTGGTTAACTCTTTAAAATGTTCACGACGCAGGATGCGCCTTGCTTTCCGCCTTCACCACTATATCTATCTTCTCGCTCTTCTCGGCTCTCGCTCTGTTGCTCTGGCAACCCTTAAAATGCTTGCCGGCAGAGTCTTCATCGCTGATTTGGCGATGTGGAAAAAAAAATAACTTGTTGGAGTCTTACTACTCCCCCCTTAAAAAAAAAGCACATTTGTCTCTTTAAAGACAATGTTGTTGAAAATAGAGTTCTATGGGCATATACACATTGAAAATACAGTCCTAACAACTTAAAAAGCGCATACTGATACATTAAATTTTACATCTGATTTAACAACACAATATTACAGTATATTTCAAAACACCTAATATTTTCAAGAAAAAAAAATCTAATAGTTTAACAATAATATTTCCTACCGTGTTACAATAAGAAATGTTATAACTTAAACAATAGTCACATATATATATCAAAACACAATACAGTAAAACATTATAAATTCTTTTCTTGGTTAGATCAATTAAAGGTATCACTACTGAAGCGAAATTTTCCTGAGTTACTTCGGATTTCTCAGTTGCGATCTCATGTCCTTTTTTCAATTTCTCTATTAGATCATGTAGATATTCCTCCACATTTCGGAATGCCTTGGTGGGAATTTTCCTTTCACCGATCCATACATCTTTTAGTAGAGCAAGTGGTCCTGGGGGTAGGCGTCCATATACTAGCTGAAACGGTGATACACCTGTTGTACTATGGGGAACTTCTCTATATGCAAACAGAAGGTAGGGAAGGTGTATATCCCAATTTCGCCCATATTCCTGAATATTTTTGTTCATCATATTTTTCAAATTTCTATTCCATCTCTCCACAGCACCCATGCTTTCGGGATGTCCAGGTGTAGAAAATCTGGGAGATATCCCTAATATACCTAAAAATGCTTCAGTTAATTTTGCTGTAAAATTTGTTCCTTGATCAGTGCAGATCAATTTTGGAAACCCGGTCTGAGTAAAAATTTTCATCAATGCATTGCATGTTGTTTTTGCACCGATTTCTTTAACCGGAATGGCTTCAGCCCATCTTGTACACAGATCTATCGCACATATAATATACTTATGTCCTCGCCCAGAAGGAGGTTCTAACGGGCCAATGCAATCTAAACTCCAAACTTCGAAAGGCGTTTCTGGTCTCGCTATCGGTTGTATGGGAATTCTGTCCCTGTATGTAACAACTCGTCTCATCTGACTTGCTGCTTTCACAAAATTTGGCCACATCTTGTTTTAGGGTAGGCCAAAAAAATGAAAATTTAATTCTCTGTCTAGTCTTTTGTTCTCCCAAATGGCCAGCTAATGGAATCTCGTAAGCCATTCTAAGAACATCTTGGCGTTTGCAGATCGGCAAAACTACTTGTTTGACTGTCTCACCCGTAATCCATTCAGAATGGACCAAGACTTCGTCAATTATCTCGTATGCATTTTGTCCCTTTCTTGCATAGTCCCAGACTTTTCTCAACGTCTCATCTTCCATGTTGCAATTGAATAAACGAGCTCTTTACTTCGTTATCCTTACTCGACTTCTGCTCTTGTTTCCCATCACTCTCGACCTGAGTAGCATTCACAGTACCATGGTCACTGCACGTATTTTCTTCTTGACCATTTTCATTCATTACTTCCTGGTCAGAACCTACTTTCTCCTCTTTTTCGCCAAGATAGGTAGCATTATCGATCATGATATTCTGATCCAATTCATGCAAATGTATATTCTCCCGCAACGACTCATAAGCTGTAGAGCACACTAACATATCACTTGTTAGTTTTTTAGAAACTGCACATATTATGGGGGCTATTCCATGTAATTTGTCATCAATTTTCATCGAAATCATCTTCAAAGGAGCGATCTCACTTTCTCCAAAAGCTGAGACAATTTTGATTTTGCCCTCTCCTTCACTATGAACGTCCATTACTAAATCTTCACGTATCACTGAGATTTGTGCCCCCGAATCTACTATGCCTACAAGTGAAGTTTCTCCACATTTTATATGTATGGTATGGAGGGTATCCACATTATTCCTGGTATTATCCTGCACTGACACCGGTACGGTAATTCGTGCTGTCAGAACTTGAGAGTTATTTTCATCCTTAGACTGTATAGTTCGAACATGATTGCTTTGAGCATTAGTGTTGGGTGATTTTCTCTGATTATTCCTTAACGTACAAAATTTTCCAATATGACCCTCAGCTCCACATGAAAAACAAATAGGTTTATAGTTGATTTTAGAAGTGTCATTTCTCCGATTGTAACCTGGTTGGCTCTTGTAACTTTGATGTCCCCTTCCTGGAACATTTCCATTTTTCCAAATTTTTTCGCCAACCCCTCTGATGTTTGGTGGTGCTCCAAATTTTTCCTTTTCCCTAAATTCGCTTTGGTGATACTCAACCTTCTCTTTCCGGACTATACCTGTTGATTTCGTATAGTTTACACGTATACTTTCATATTCATCTAACTTGTCTGCCAACATATTGGGTGCTACAATTTTTAACCATTCATCTAAGAAATGTTCTCGTACCTCCCCTGGTACCCTTTTCTTTAGTTGATCAGTAATCATCAATTTCTTTAGGCTATCAAAATCTCTAATTTCGAGACCATCAATCCACTCTTCAAAGTACTTGGTTAATTCAAATACGAAATCACGCCACGATTTCTCGGGAACTTTCTGTAGCTGCACGAACTTTTTTCGGAAACTTTCTGGATTCATCTTGAATCTCTTTAATAGAATACCCTTAACGTATTCATAATCTTCAAACTTTTCCTCTGACTCCCGTGTGATGAGTTGTATGATCTCAGAAGGCAAAAGTGGCAACAGACTTGACACCCAATCCGTCATGTCTACGTGGGCTCTTTTAGCTTGTCTCTCAAAAAGTGTGAGATATAACATAATGTCATCATTCTTCAAGTCAAATTTTGGCATCAATTTTATCAATTCGAAACTGCTTTTTGATCTTTCACTACTCCCTAAATTTAAGGACGTAGAATCATGAGTAACACTCCTTTCGATTCTGAGTTTTTCTAACTCAAATTCTATTTGATCTTTTCTTTCTTTTTCCTCCTTTTCGATTTGATCTTTTCTTTCTTTTTCCTCCTTTTCTATTTGATCTTTTCTTTCCTTTTCCTCCTTTTCTATTTGATCTTTTCTTTCTTTTTCCTCCTTTTCTATTTGATCTTTTCTTTCTTTAATAATAGTAAAGAGGAGTTCTTTCGTAAATTCTTCGTCGTAGTCTTCACTTCCAAGAATTTCTCTACGCAAATCCAAAATTTTAAATTCAGGTTTAGTAATTATCCCCAATTCTTCCGCCAAAACCATCAAATCCTCTTTTCTACCTTTCGCAAGAAATGCCATACCTGATCACGAGGGAAGTTAACTGATTTATCTCTAAATTGTTTAACTTTACTAAAAGAACCAGTATTACCAGAAAACTACTTTATCACAACACTGGCGTATTCAATTATCAAATAACAATATTAACAGAAAACAACTTTATCATGAACACTGGCGTATTTAATTATCAAATAACAGCATTAACAGAAAACCACTTTATCGTGAACACTGGCGTATTCAATTATCAAATAACAGTATTAACAGGAAACCACTTTATCGTGAACACTGGCGTATTCAATTATCAAATAACAGTATTAACAGAAAAACACTTTATCGTGAACACTGGCGTATTCAATAGCACTGACGTACTAATTTCTTGTTTTGTAACAAATACACTCAAAATTGACATATCATATCCACTCGTACTATAATGCTGGTGCATTAATTAATTGATACCGGACGTATCTTAATCGTACAATAGAAATGAAAATTGTAATCATCATATGTCATGTTAATATAACAACGTAATTTTTCAAAAATCAATATCGTATCCACTCGTATTATAATGCTGGTGCATTAATTACTTGATACCGGACGTATCTTCATCTATTTACCAGAAACATACAAATTGTTTTTCATTCCAGGAACGATTATTACTTCCGTAATAAACTAATCCTACCGCGACTACGCCAGTAAACTTTCGAGGTTCTTCTTTAGTGCGCCATTTCTTTTTAGAACACTAACCTCGCAACTTCCATTGCATTATATTTGAATAGAACACTCGACAAAAAGCCAACTGTAATTAAACATCCGCATTTAACACAAACCACATTTATTTAGACGAAAGCACATAACATAACAACACTTAAACATTTAATTCACTGGTTAACTCATAGGTTCCCAAAGTGGTCCAGGTGGACCCCCAGGGGTCCATAGGAGACCACACGGGGGTCCACGTAGACGTGAAAAGAAAACAGGGGTTCACAAGTTATAAGGGGGGGGGATCCACGAAAAATTTTCTGGTTTTCATAATAAAGAACAAAAATTTGGCTTGGATTTACCTATCAACGTAGGCAGGTAGCATCATTCACTAGGTAGGTATTCAAAAATATTCGAGATTCAGGTTAAACACAGAATTAAATAGAACAATAGATAAACAAAGGGTGTAATTTCGGCTTTTCTTGGTAAATTGCAATTAATGCAGCAAAATATTAGTCGGCGCGAATTCTCCCAGTTTCCGCACTTGTCACAGATAGAATGTCTTGATGAGGATATTCAGACATACGCTCAACATTTAAATACCCTGCATGATGACTTCAAAAATAGATTTGAAGATATTCTGACGATGGAAATACCACCATGGATCATAACCCCATATGATGAAACGGAAGAGGCGAATGTGGTATTACAAGAGGAGCTACTTGAGCTCAGCACCAACGAGGAACTGAAGGTGAAATTTAAAAAAGGCTATCAAGTATTTTGGCTGCAGGCAGAAATCCCCGAAAAATATCCTGGGCTGTGGGAAATTGCGAGAAAATTTTTGATAGCGTTTCCCTCGTCATATCTTGTCGAAAGAAGTTTTAGTGCCGTTACCAACCTGTTAACCAAAAAAAGGAGCAGATTGAACATCACAGAACGGGGAGATTTGAGATTACTTCTTACAAAACTGAAGCCAAATATTGATAATTTGCTGTCAATTCATCAAGTACATCCGTCTCATTAAAAGTATGACTATTTTATATTGTTGATTTACATTTCAGAGTTCATTGTTGATTTTTTGTCAATTGTTGATTGTTTGTAAAAATAAATGTTTATAATTTTGTATAACCTGAGTCTCGAATTATTAGTTTAGTAAATAGAATAGTATTATTTTAATAAATAGGACACAAGAAAATGTGCTACTTTTTTTTTCTTCTTAACACCCCAAATTTGGGGTGATATTTTTCAGAAGTTTTGGGAATACAGTAGAAATGTAGCAGCAGGGGGTCTACCGAAAATAGTAAAACTTTGAAAGTGGTCCACGAGAAAAAAAAGTTTGGGAACCTCTGGGTTAACTCTTTAAAATGTTCACGACGCAGGATGCGCCTTGCTTTCCGCCTTCACCACTATATCTATCTTCTCGCTCTTCTCGGCTCTCGCTCTGTTGCTCTGGCAACCCTTAAAATGCTTGCCGGCAGAGTCTTCATCGCTGATTTGGCGATGTGGAAAAAAAAATAACTTGGAGTCTTACTCTTGAACTTACTCATAACGCTTTGAGAAAAAGAAGAAGATAAAACTCCTATGGATGAAACGTTTGAAAATGCCATAACGCCGCTTTGAGAATTATATCTAAGTGTGGCTAATATTAGAAAAGCATTTTAAGTGAATAAAATTGTTATATGAATTTTTTATTGGCTTTTGAGCACATCCCTGATGTATAGTAGTGTATGATGTTTGCTTTGCAGTAGGTTTAAATATTGTAAGTTAAGTCACTTAGAGTAGTTAAAGTTCTCAAATAGTTGGTATTTTACAACCTATTATTTAATTACCTTTATCTAGTGATAAAGGGAATTGAAAATAGTTAATAAGAGAATTAATAGTCTACTCCCAGTTTAATCTCTTTATTGAATGTTAAAGGGAATTTAAAAGAAATAATAAGAGAATTGATAGTCTACTCCCAGGTTAATCCCTTTATCGAGTGATAAAGGGAATTGAAACGCGATAGATAATATGAGAATTGAAAGTCTACTCCCAGTTCAAACCCCTTTACCGAGTTCTAAAGGGATTTGACAAGAGATAATAAGATAATTTATAGTCTGCTCCTAGGTCACAAAGCATGTTAAAAGAAGCATTCCCATAGCTAGAAATAGGGCTCTCACTGAACTGGTAGACCAGTGAAACGCTTGATATATCTGTTCAGTACGAATAGCCATAGTAAATTATAGGCAAAAAACAATAACCCCAATATTGCAAAATGTGCTTTAAATGAAATACTGATCAATGAAAAAATGCAGAAATTAAGTGGGTATGTTTTAGAAATTAACTCAGAAAAATAAATTTTTCGTCAGCAGGCTTGTAACTTTTGAACCATCCGTGCTAGAGACATGCTTCCGATTGGATCGCAGCTTCCATTTGTTTTAAGTCGGAGGACGAATTATATCAGAACAGGTGAAAAACTGCGTGCCATATTAGCTAAGAAGGACAGAACATGACATTTTGTATAGCCCTCTTAATGAAAAAATTGGATTATTTAAAAAAAGTCTATAAAATCTGTAGTTCATTTAAAAGCATTCACAGTTCTAAGTAGTGATATTCATGAGACACATTTTTGATGTCCGTACTATATCAATTGAAGTGGTTTTAGTGGATTTAGAGTGGTTTATATCAAAAATAAGTACGTAAAGTACACTAAAGCTTTATTTTGGAAAGGGTCTCTAAATTACTTCGAAAATTGTTTAGTAATAACGTGTGTTTTTTTGTGTGTATGTGACTGTGTGTGTATGCCTGTGACTGTGTTGCGTGTGTGTGTGTGAGTGTATATGTGTAACTATGTGTGTGTGTGTGTGTGTGTGAGTGTATGCATGTGACTGTGTGTGTGTTTGTGTGACTGTGTGAGTGTATGTGTGTGACTGTGTGTGTGTGTATATGACTGTGTGTGTTTGTGTATGTGTGTGTGTTCACGTCTATGTGTGTGTAAGTCAGGAATTTTTCTTTATTTCCTACTTTTCGATTTGATACAGATTCCAAACTAGCCAATTATTAAAATTTATATACATTTTTCGAGTAATTGGACATTTTACGCTAAAGAAGGCGTATAAATGTTAGATTTTGCATTTTAATGCTAATACCTCCCTCAGTTTTTAAAATAATTTAGACAAACTTTTCTTGCCATTCAAAACAATTTTACAATTGTGCCTTGCACTAAATGTGCCTTGCACTAAATGTTCAAAAATCCTAAACCTGATCAGTCCTTTAAAACAACCTATATATAGTCCCTTTCGAAACATTGCGATTAATCCTTTGTATACATTGTCCGCAGACGGCTTTACCATAGATTATTTCATAAGTTGTTCCGGTGATACTTCAGAAAGGAGTCATTACTCATTCATCGTATCCCCCTTAAACAAACAGTGTCAAAACCACTCCTGAATACTCCAGCCACGGTAATTTCCTCTAATAGAAATCAACATATTATTTAGATTGGTGTGAGAGATTTACTGAACATCATTTGATGAATTTATCATCGTTTATAGAAGAAAATATGCATGTGAGGAAAGTATTATATGGGATACTCAAAATATTAATACTGAATTTTTTAACAATTTATTCATTCTGTGGATCAAAGAATTAAAATTAGAAGCATTCTACATTGAAATTGTAAAAACATCCCGAAGAACAAAGATTTTGATACAATGAACTGTTTACAACATGGTTGCTGATAAAGCTATTTTTGGGAGGCATTTTTCTAAAAGTAAGGGGGTAAAACATGTGACATATTGTAGCAATATAACGTATTTTCTTTGCAAGAGGCTGTACCTACATGATAATTTTGTTGTTATTGTTACTAATCCCCCGTAGTGAAGGAGCGCCTATGCACCACGTCCACTACACCCCTGGTCCCATAGCGAAGGGGAGAGAATATGCAGCTTCACTTTATTGAGGCTCCCCAAAGGCAGAAGTCTGACTTCGCCTCGACAACACAACATCCATGCCCGCTGGCGGGATTCGAACCCACAACCCGGTAATACAGCGATCAGACGGAAACGCATGCCCCTGACCGCTCGACCACCTGATCGGCTAATTTTTTTGTTAGTATCACTAATCAAATCTTTCTACAGAGTTACGCAACTCCAATATCTCTATGCAAGGTTCCTAGGAAAATCTTTAAGCACCACAATAACTTTGTAAGGAAATGTACATGAGTGTATACACGTTCAATCTATCTATAATAAAATGGCCATGCCCGATAGAATAAAAGCATTGCAGAGCCCCTAGCACAGAATGTAGAAGTTTCGTAAACAAACTCGGCAACAAAGCGAGATAGAAGAACACAATAAAAAAAATCTGATGTGGGCAACACATAACTTTCCTTATATAACGCAATGAATTTACTACTTTTACAGTTAAAAAAATGTTATTCTTATAGTAGATACTTATATTCTTTCCAAGATATTGAATTTTCTTCAATTAGTTGTAATTTTGATTGATTTAGCGTCATTTTTATCCATTTGGCGAGATTTTTGTTAATTTGGCAACAATTAAAAAAGTTGTCAAGTTGGCGACATCTCGCCAAATTCGTCGCCAAAATCTCGCCAAGCATTATGGACGAAGAAATAGGTTATTCTTACAGCAGATAAATAACTATTGGCGTTCAAATACAAAAGTATTACTCAAAGTATCTTTTTTCATGACTGGAACGAGCTAGATCCACGAGAATGTTGTCACCCCATTTATCGCATGGTGTTACACATGAAAAGTAAACATGGTTCTCAATAGGAAATATTTTTTTTAATTTATGACTTTTTGATAATTTTTTTGAAAAATGTGCAATATCTCGAGAACGGTTCATGTTAGCGTTCTAAAATTTATGTCAATCGTTTTCTAATGAAAAATTACATAAGAAATGTCTATTTGCAAAACTTTATTAGCGGTTTTGATTTTTTGACAAATTTTTCAAAATTTCACTCAAAAATTTAGGGGGGTTCTGAACATTCGATTGCGTATAAAAACAATAGGCTTCCAGTGTTTACGGATTGTGATTTTTGTACCAAATTTCGTTCGAATCGGCCCATTCGTTCGTCAGTTATCGTCTCCACAGACTCACTGACACACACACACACATACTTTCACACACACACACACACACACAGACATCACTTCAAAAATGCTTGATTCGTGATCAGGGATGTTTGAAACGTGCTCTCCCGTCGAAAACTCGATTTCGAATTTTCGACCCCGTCACAATACTTTCCTTATACTTTATGTATATAAGGAAAGTAAAAAAGAATCAATTGTATGTGACTGACAGACAAAATTCCTAATTCTATCCAAACGTACAACAAACACCAACTTGAGCAAAAACATAGATTGCTTCTTTTTTTTTAAGGTAGCTAAAAAGACTGAAATCGCACCTTCTTGAATTTCCTGCAATCAAAACTCCTGTTCAAATGGATTTCGTAATAACTATAATTATATAAATAGGTTTGCCGAATGCAAACAAATGGAGGCTCAGTTGATCTCTAAGGTGTTTTATCCGGTTGTGGATTGGATCTTTGGAGTCGTTGGGAATAAATTATTGTCTCGAAATTACCTAGAATTACTTCTTATGTTCTTCCATAACATCTTGATGTTTATGTTCTTCCTTAGTCATTTTAGACAATAAAAGCTTTAATGGTTTTATTAGTTTCAACACTAGCAATAGTATGCAATACTTCTTCATTTCACAGATGGTAGACAATTTAACCGATATTCTTTCACTATTGTATTCTAATCTTAACTAAAATTTTTAAAGTAATATCAATCATTTGTTATCTTATCTTTATATACATGCAATCGGATGTGATTGACTAGCTAATTCAGTGTTTTTCAAACTTATTTGGTCGCGGAACACTTTTGAAAATGAATATGATGGTGGAACCTCAAAATGAGAAGTCCATTGTGTTCCAAATTATGCATTCAAATTTTAAGCCTATTTGCTAATATTTATGAAAATTTATAAAGAACGATCACGATGCGGAACTCCGTGAATACTATCACGGAACTCCTGGGGTTCCGCGGAACACATTTTGAACAAGAAAGATCAATTATGCTTAAAGCATTGATTATGAAACACTTTTCAACTTCAATGCAATTTTGTTTAAAAAAGTCGAAAATGCAATACATTCCTCGGTAATATTTTAAAACTTATCACAATACTACATTGATTTATTATATTTGAAAACTTAAACCTTCATTGAAAAAAATGAACTTCATTCAAATGACGGCATTGAAATATAAATTGCCTGGTTTAAATATCTCTAAAATGCAATACATTCCACGGTAATATTTTTAAAACTATCATAATACTACGATTATTTATTATATTTGAAAACTTCATCGAAAACAACTGAAATAAATTCAGATTAGAAAAAATAACACGCCTGGATCTCTCTATAAAAGCAGGATTTCACTCATTACTTTCTCCATTTCATTCATCACAACACTATAATAATTTATTTTATTTAAAAATTAATACCATGGAGCTACAATTCATAAACTCTATGCTTAAAACTTCATCGAAAAAAATCGTCCTTCTGTTTATAAAATCAATTAATATTCATTCATATCAGCCATGCAGACTCCATGGACTGAATTATTTTGTGTTAAAGAAATACAGTAATTCTAATACAACTCATTCTACATATTTTGCTGTTTACATTTTACATAGGTGAAAAATAGGCTTAGTTGTAGAAATAATCAAATTTGAATGAGAATTTAAACTCAAATATATTGTCATTGTGTTGCTTTAGTATGTAGATGCACAGAATTTAAGCAAAAATAAAGTAGTTTTAGGACGGATACAACACTCAATATGAATTAAAAAGAATTTAAAAAAATCACGATTTTGAAACAAGATGGATGCCATATATCATTTTGAAGTGGGTCATGTGATCGTTTCATATCATGGTCACATGATCGTTTCATATAAGATGTGTAATTATTATTTTAATTTTTATTTAAAAAACTACTGAATATATTTCGCTGAATTCTTTTTTTATATATTTTATGGAACAATTTGACTATTACCTAAAATTTTCGAAGCAATTTGTGAATTTTAAATCCGCTTAAAAAATGTTTGAAAAATTAGGTCCCATAGGGCTCAATGTATTTCATTTTTTCAACCTGGGTTCAATCCAAAACTAATTGGGTGATATTATTCATTTATATTCCCATAGGTCCTACAGACCGTCTGAACAACATACTAAAATTTCATTTTGATTAAGTCATTTTTACGGCAGTTATCGTGCTAACGGACAGACAGACAGAATGAACAAAGTCATAAACACTTTTCAACTTTGTTGTAAAGTGTTAAAAACACTGACTAACTAATCGAAACTCACAACTCTATTCCCAAGTGCTTATATATGCAAACTTTACAAGAGCATAAACTGTTTTCGAAAAAACACAAAAATCTGAAATGCCCTTTGTTAACACTTTACAACATAGTTGAAAAGTGTTTATGACTTTGTTCATTCTGTCTGTCGGTCTGTCTGTCTGTCTGTCCGTTAGCACGATAACTGCCGTAAAAATGGCTTTATCAAAATGAAATTTTAGTATGTTTTTCAGACGGTCTGTGGGACCTATGGGAATATAAATAAGTAATATCACCCAATTAGTTTTTTATTGAACCCGGGTTGAAAAAATGAAATACATTGAACCCTATGGGACCTAATTTTTCAAACATTTTTTAAGCAAATTTAAAATTCACAAATTGCTTCGAAATTTTTAGGAAATATTCACATTATCCCATAAAATATATAAAAAAAATTTCAGTAAAATATATTAAGTAGTTTTTTAATTAAAAATTATTTAATATAGGGAAAAAAACACATTCAATTAAATTCTGTCTTTTGGAATATCCTCCAGAAAGAAAAAAGAGATATATTATATAATAAATATCTTTCCAAGAGTTTAATCATTTTGTATATGAGAGAGGCTTCACATTTTAAAATAAATTTGGTAGATAACAATTTTTCATATTTTTTTTAATTTTACATAATTCTTCGTGATATACTTATTTGATGGCACTTTTAATGCACTTTCTTAAGTCCTAGAGAGTTAAAATTTGGTACACAGCTTAAATTTGTTGAACATTTTATTCTACAAAAATTTGGTGGATCTTTAAATATAGATCATACATTTTTTTCGAAAAGGCCTGCAAATAATCCCCTTTCACTTCTATAAATCATTGTTGTAATATTGTTAAAAATTCCGATGTGGGCAGCACATGTCTTTCCCTCCAGACTCATATTCACGTTCTCTTTATTTCTTCAATAATAATTTGAGTTTATCTGCACAAAATAACAGTCATAAGTAGTTTAAATGACATTGAATTTGCACGTTAAACTTAAATTTGGTTCTCATTTGATAGCTGGACTTATTGTCAAAGGTGGCGTACTTCTATAAATCATTGTTGTAATATTATTAAAAATTCTGATGTGGGCAATACATGTCTTTCCCTACAGACTCATATCACGTGACCCACTTCAAAATGAAATATGGCATCCATCTTGTCCCAAAATCGTGATTTTTAAAGTTCTTTTTAATTTATATTGAGTGTTGTATCCGTCCTAAAACCGCTTTATTTTTGCTTAAATTCTGTGCATCTACATACTGAAATAGCGCAATTACAATATATTTGAGTTTAAATCATCATCCAAATTTGATTATTTCTATAACGAAGCCTATATTTCACTTATGTAAAATGTAAACAGCAAAATATGTAGAGTGAGTTGTATAAGAATTGCTGTATTTCTTTAACGCAAAATTATTTAGCTCATGGACTCTGCAATATAGCTGTTATGAATGAAACATTCATTGATTTTACACACAGAACCAAACGATTTTTTCGATGAAATTTTAAGTATAGAGTTTAATTACTTGTAGCTCCAAGGTCTTAATTTTTAAATAAAATAAATTATTATTGTATTGTGATGAATAAAATGAATGGGAAACTATTATGGATAAAATGCTGCTTTTATAGAGAGAGCCAGGCGTATTATTTTGTCTATGATGTCATTTGAATGAATTTCAGTTGTTTTCGATGATGTTTTCAAATATAATAAATTATCGAAGTATTATGATAATTTTAAAAGTATTACCGAGGAGAGATGTTTAGAGATGTTTAAACCAGGCAATTTATATTTCAATGCCGTTATTAGAATGAAGTTCATTTTTTTCGATGAAGGCATAAATTTTCAAATATAATAAATTAATATAGTATTGTGATAAGTTTTAAAATATTCCCGAGGAATGTATTGCATTTTAGAGATGTTTAAATAAAATTGCATTGAAGTTGGAAAGTGTCTCATAATCAATGCTTTAAGCATGATTGATCTTTCTTGTTAAATTTAAATAAGTCAAAACACATATGTAATGAATGCTACTATATGTAACTGCAGTTAGATAAATAAACAAGAAAGTTTAATCATGCATAAAGCATTGATTATGAAACAATTTCCAACTGAAATACAATTTCATTTAAACATCTCTAAAATGCAATACATTCTGCGGTGATATTTTTTAAATTATCGCAGTTCTACAATAATTTATTTTCCTTGGCAAATTAATACATCATCAAAAAAGGCAATGTTATAAAATCGTCTACTTCTCTATGTAAAACCAATGAATATTTTATTTATATCACTTATATTCCAGACTACAGAGCTAAATAATTTTGCGTTAAAAATTTCAAAAATTCTTATAGGACTCATCGTACAATCGCTTTATTTGTTTACATTCTACATACGTTAATACTATGCTTCGTTGTAGAAATAATCATAATCAAAGTTTAGTTATCATTTAAAATCAAAAATATTGTAATTGAGTAGGCACAGAATTTAGATACAAAGATAATATGCAAAAATAAAACGGTTTTAGGACAGATGCGACCCTAAATATAAATATAAGCAAGCCTTAAAAATCACGATTTTCACTAAGCGAAAAAAAATGGATGCAATATTACTTTCCTTATATACATAATGTATAAGGAAAGTATTGTGACGGGCTCGAAAATTCGAAATCGAGTTTTCGACTGGAGAGCACGTTTCAAGCATTACTGGTCACGAATCAAACATTTTTGAAGTGATGTCTGTGTGTGTGTGTGTGTGTGTGTGTGTGTGTGTGTGTGTGTGTGTGTGTGTGTGTGTGTGTGTGTGTGTGTGTGTGTGTGTGTGTGTCAGTGAATCTATGGAGACGATAACTGACGAACGAATGGACCGATTCGAACAAAATTTGGTACAAAAATCACAATCTGTAAACACTAGAAGCCTAGGGCTAATCCCCTAACAGACGATGGGATAATCCCCTAACAGAGAGAATGGACTAAAAAGCATGAATTTCCTTAATGAATGCGTGAATGTCAATCTCCAAACATTACCTCAAAGTGAAAGAAAAGTAAGCATCGACAAATTGCTTTCTACAGATTAAATAAAGTGCTCGGAAAATCCACGAATTGCCGTTATTTAACTTGAACAGGCTGGCAAAAGGAGAGGCATTTATCTTTCATCATGAATTATCTTTTCCGTTAGATTATTCCGAACTTCGTTTAACTCTATTTTACAAAATAATGGAAACTGCATAATAGTTGGAATATTGTTGCGAATTCATGAAATGCTTTTTCCTCATGTTGACTCCATGCAAGGAGAATACACTTCTACAGGCAATCCATTGCTATTACTTGAAAGTAGGGTTGCCATACCTTTTCGAGGCATGGATGCCATATTTAGCGAAATATCACCAACTTGGCCAATTTTGGTTTCGAATCCACTAAAATTTTTGAGAAATACCGAATAGTTTCGGTGATACTGAGCACTTTCTAGAACTTTCTGTATAGAGTATATAAGGGAGTCTTCGCTCAGTTGGAGAGAGTTGACGTGATGCGAGTTAAAGTGAATTGTAAAATGCGTCAGTGTTTTGAGAATAATTCCGACTGCTCAGTAAAATTAGTGAAGCATTTTGCCGTTTTATTGTACCTTGTATTAACAGTTGTTTAGTTATATGATATAGTTATCGAGCTAATTACTGCATATTGTTTCTGTTTATGCTTATTAGTGCTTTTAAATAAAAGCGTTAGTCATTCAGACATTCTAACTCATTTTTGCATCCTAAGAGTACACTATGATTTGAAAGGATACGTCGCACAGTGGTGCCAAATGAGGAATTTGCGGAAAAAACCTCACAACTTATGCATTTCTTAATATTTTTGCATACTTTTTGCGCATGTAGATAACTTAAAAGTAAGATTTTATATGCATGCCGAAACAGCGAAGGTTGCAAAAAGTTGCAGCTGATTTTCACAGAACAGTTGCATAATAGTATCTGCTTTCGATATAACTCATCCAGAGCGTGTAGGAAGGTGTAGCTTTTTCCATAGGCTTAAAGAAATGAAGGAAAACAAAAAAATTTATATATCTATATTTTACGCTTTATAGTATGATTTTGGCTATGTTTTTACGAAATGTATTTATGTCAGAAATAAGCCGAGGTTACATATATTGAAAATACGTGAGACATATAATTATAAATATCCACAAAAATTTTGGAAAAAATATTGAAATTTTAGTTAGAAAAAACAAGATTTCAATCAGAATGTGGAAGTCTTGTTTAAGATCAGTTTTTCCTTCTAGTTTTACTGAATAAAATACATTTATTTACTTGGCAAGATACTTCGGTTCATTGCCTATCAAAAAATAGTAGTTGGTATCGAAAGGTATTATTTTCGGGTTTCGGGGTTTTTTTCCGCCACGGCAGCAGTGTGCGTCGTAACAATACTCAAAATGTTGATACTAATAAAAAATTCTGATAAGAATGGGTATAACTTTTAAAATTTAAGATTTTGAAGTTAAAGCACGATTTGAGGCATCTTGAACACATTTCAAATAAATGTTTCTCTGCGCGCGCGTGTGTGTGTGTGAATGCATGTTACAATGATGCAAATACAAATTTAAGTAGTATTATCATAGTGAAATATTTTAAAGAAGAAATAATTTTATTATTCATGAACATTGTAAGTCTACGAACAACAGATGTAAAAGACGTGGAAACACCCAGGTGCTACAAAGTGTACAGATTAATTTCGGAATAATAGCATTTAAGTGCTCTGGACAATGGGCCAGATTCTATGTCTTAAAGAAAAGACTTTTATGCTGCGAAAATGACGACACCGAAATACAAATATATTCCCTCTAGTCTTCAAATAGTACGGGGAAGACAGCACTGAAATCACATAATAAAAGAGCCAAGTCAATGACAAAAATTTTCACCAAACCGAGAAAGCCCGACACAAGTCTTGCTAAATCAGACCGAGTTGGTAATATCCCAAATTTGCCTTCAAGGCGAGAAGAAAGACAAAGAGTTGTTCTTATAGAGTAAACATTTTTACCCAATGAGTTTAGTAGAATATAGTTCACGTAAGATATCAGACTTAAACAGTCTGTTCAGACACAGGAACACTTCGGTTATTTAACACTAGCCGCCTTCGGCGACCAACCTGTTCGCTAGCCTTGAAAATTCTGACTATGGCAAACTCGCTGGCGCCATAACCCCGGGGAGTTAACAAAGTTTGTTTTAGTTTAATGACGTTAAAACTAATAATAAAATTTTAAGATGAAAAATAATGTATTCCAAAAACAAAAACATTCATTATTTAAGTTTGTATATATTAAAAGCTTTTTTTGTTTTTAATAAAGACACGAAACAAAATTATAAATGCCCATAATGCCAATAGTCCACTGTTAAATTAAACTCTAAACTGAATAGAATGTTTACAAATTAAACAAAAATCTAAATACAGTTCTAGAATAGAAGTAGAAAACCTGTTAAATCAGAACAATATATATCCCCTGTTTAAATCAGAACAATTTTAAAACAATATAAATAAAATACACTATAAACGTGCAAATACACTTTATGCAATGTTATAAAAAGATAAAGAGAAGTTTATGTTCATAAAAGAGCAATAATGAAGTAAAATAAATTCTTATCTTGATACGGATAAGCCGCTCCAAAGAAACTGATAACACAACAAAGTGAAAGGTTTGGGTTGAGTAGTAGGAAAACAAGAAAGATCAATCATGCTTAAAGCATTGATTATGAAACACTTTCCAACAGCAATGCAATTTTATTTAAACATGTCTAAAATGCAATACATTCCTCGGTAATATTTTAAAACTTCTCACAATACTACATTGATTCATTATATTTGAAAACTTAAACCTTCATCGAAAAAAATGAACTTCCTTCAAATGACGGCATTGAAAGATAAATTGCCTGGTTTAAACATCTCTAAAACGTGATATATTACTCGATAATAATTTTAGAATTATCATAATACCACGATAATTTATTATATTTAAAAACTTCATCGAAAACAACTGAAATTCATTCAAATGACGTCATAGAAAAAATAACACGCCTGGCTCTCTCTAAAAAAAGCAGCATTTCATTCATAAATAATTTCCCATTCATGTCATTCATCACAATACTATAATAATTTATTTTATTTAAAAATTAAGACCATGGAACTACAAGTAATTTAACTCTATGCTTAAAACTTCATCGCAAAAAATCGTCCTTCTCTCGGTAAAGTCAATGAATATTTCTTTCATATCAGCTATGCAGACTCCATGAGCTAAATTCTTTTGCGTTAAAAAAATACAGCAATTTCTATACAACTCACCCTACATATTTTGCTGTTTACATTTTACATAAGTGAAAAATAGGCTTCGTTGTAGAAATAATCAAATTTGGATGAGCATTTAAACTCATATATATTGTCATTGCGTTGATTTAGTATGTAGATGCACAGAATTTAAACCAAAATAAAGTGGTTTTAGGACGGATACAACACTCAATATGAAATAAAAGAACTTTAAAAATCACGATTTTGAGACAAGATGGATGCCATATATCATTTTGAAGTGGATCACGTGATACTTTCATATCATGGTCACGTGATCGTTTCATATAAGAGGTGTTATTATTATTTTAATTTTTATTTAAAAAACTACTGAATATATTTCGTTGAATTTTTTTTTTATATATTTTATGGAACAATTTGAATGTTACCTACAAATTTCGAAGCAATTTGCGAATTTTAAATCCGCTTAAGAAATGTTTAAAAAATTAGGTCCCATAGGGCTCAATGTATTTCATTTTTTCAACCCGGGTTCAATCCAAAACTAATCGGGTGATATTATTCATTTATAATCCCATAGGTCCTACAGACTGTCTGAACAACATACTAAAATTTCATTTTGATTAAGTCTTTTTTACGGCAGTTATCGTGCTAACGGACAGACAGACAGACAGACAGACAGAATGAACAAAGTCATAAACCTATTTTAACTTTGTTGTAAAGTGTTAAAAATGAAGTTTTCAAGAAATTAATAATTGCATTTCAAGCAAATTGAAATTTAAGTTCAGTATGAAGTTCAGAATTTAACTTTGGGTCTCAAGAGAACGAAGTTATAGCCGATGTTACTAACGACAATGTATAATGAAGCCAAGCCTTATTCGAATATTTTTCATAAAATATTAATTCCTAACAGCAATCAGTTATTTTTATTAAAAGTAATGTGTGTCCAGGAAAGGTGTTAAAGTATATTTCCTAGATAATTTTTCACCAGGCTAACAAAAGACAAGATTTCTCAGATATTCTTCAATTACGAATAAAGGTATTGTGACAATTTCAATTATTATGAGGAAGCCTTTAAAAATAGAGAATGCTGTGTTTTGAGGTTATTCAAACTCTCAATTTGGTTTACTTTTTGCGTTATTACCTTTGACGATATTCTCCCAAATCTCTAAATGGAGGTTTAATGGGTAAAAATATTAGTAATTTTGTAAAATAATTTTAACATATAATGAATATTTTTAATTGTAAATTTTACAGCCTAAATTTTAATTTATTAAAGATGAATTTGATTTTGAAGGATAAATATTTTGTTTATAAAATAAATAATTGCTTTGCATATTATTCAAGTTTCTGTTATTATTTAAACTCCAAAATAATTGTTTTATCTTTCAGCAATTTTTATAACAATTTAAAAAGAAAATCCAGCAACAAATGAAACTGTGAGACCAGGAATCACGTAGACAGTTTTATATATGGATTTATGATATCTAGAAGGCCAAACAATGGCATCAGACTGCAAGACGCCAATATATTGCAGCCATGACCCGAGAGGTCAGCAAGTGCCATAAGTAAGGAGACTTCAAGTACAGGTTGGGTCGCACAAGAGCAGTTGCTGAAGCTTAAAGGAAAAACCATGTGATTGGTGAAAAAGTTAGCCAATACGGAAGTGTTACTACGTCGCCCTGAGGTCAGCCAATGGTAGCCGAAGGTGCGTATCAGACTTCAGCAAAAAGAGGTAGCAACAGAGAGAAGGTGCTACAGATTGATATAGAGATAGAATCTCTAGAGATTCGGACATATAAAAATTACGGCTACAGATCAGTTGTATTCAGAGGTCGTTCAGAGCATTAACAAGTCGAGTTCAGTAGTAGATCATTCAGAGTAATGTAGTCAGAGATATAAAAATTACAGTAAAGAGATGAAGCAGAGATGAGATCAGATTCAGTTGAATTGAGTGTAATATAGAGCAGAACAGAGAGAGAAACGCAGTGATGTATGTCAGCGTTCAGACGACAATCAATAGTATGACGTCATAAAATAGAGGCAAAGGTTGCCGAAGAAGCAATGTGCAATAGCAAACTGAGTGTCAATGTCCAAAGACAACCAGAAGGTATGTGCGAGTCAGCTTATAGGAAGTCATATTCAGTTTAGGCATTTTTAACTTACCTGCTCTCACATGTCCAATCTCCTCCGTAATTATATGTGGTAATTGTTGTAATTAATTTAGTAATGAATAGAATGTCCTTAATAAATAATATTATATTAAAGTTAAAATGGCTGCAGTTAATTGTGAGTAGTATTATATTAATATATTCTATTCCAGGAACTAGTACTAAAGATTCTATGGTGGGTTTTAAAGCGACACAATGGAATATTATACGACTTGCGATCAACGGCCATGTTTAAGAGTTCAATTCAATATATGCTTTGCATATTCTTTTTCTTTCTGGCACGACAGAAACAAACGTTGTAATGTGAGTTAATTGAGAAATTCAAACACAAAGTGAATATTTTGGAATTTAATCAGAACTTCTCCAATCAGTACGCATCTCTCGACCCGAATCCAAACCAAACGTTTACACCTAGCCAGTTGACCTCTGTTCATTGAGCTATTCAGACGATAGTATTTAATTCTATAGTTGATGTGGACCTTACATTCTCCTCCTTCAGATCTGTTCAACTTCCTTATTTTGTTTTCTATACAAAAATAGCATTTTATTCGTTGTACTCGTAAATTGAAAACCACTGCCATAAATCCTCTAAAAGTTCAAAGTTCGATATTTTTGAGACATCAATAATCTACTGCATTTGACAGGCAGGGTCTAGTTGTCCTGGTGACGCCATTGTAAAGAATTGTCTAAATGGGGATTTGAATCACAGATTGCTTATCCAGTCCTTGACTTATCCATAAAACTACTGAGATGATTTCTCCCATTAATATTCAAATTGATACTCTACTTTAATAAACTATTATAAACATAACGAAAGTACTATAATAATCCTTCTCTCCGTCCTTCTTTCTTTCTGTCTGTCTGTCCGTAACACTTGACGAAATTTTTCGTCGAATATGGCAAGACATCGCCAACTTGGCGATTTCTTTAATGCTGCCAAATTGACAAAAATAATGGCACGAAATTAATGAAAACGGCGCCAAATTGATGACTATTCATATATTGGAAAGTTTGTGGTGCCACTTTTGCTGCGTGACTACGCAGTTTCCGGCTTGACCAGTCAATGCAGTTAATGCGCGTGGCTGTGTCCTGAAAACGTCATGACTTCAGTTTCGAATTTCAAGTTACATGTTTCATTCGTGGAAGAATAGAAACTTATTCCTCGCTCCACGGTTTCAATGGAATTTCCAAATACTAACTCGCATGGGTACATTCAAGCTGCTGGTCAGCTATGTTGTACCTGCAATAATAGTTTCGGCTCTTAAAGCCACGCATGCATTTTTTAATGCAAAATTTAATAAGTTTTAGTTGAAGTTACTCGTTACTAAATGATTACGTTGTTAGCTATTCTTGGCCTTTGCTTAGAAATCATTCCACGAGATATGCCGCACTATGGCAGCAGTAAGCAGCAGTATGGCAAACTAGTTGCCGGTTGGTAGATCCAATACAATACCAATCCAGGGTGAAGTTAAATCCAATTTTTTTTAATAATTTGTGAAAATTATTAATTTAATATACTTGATTCATAATATAGTGACTGTTGCTGGAACAGATAAATTTTGTTAGAGGATCTAGGGCAGTGTTTTTCGAAATGTGTCCCGCGGAACCCTGAGGATCCGCGAGGGTATTCCAGGGGTTCCGCAATGCAATAGTTTCGGGCAATTTAAAAAAAATTAAAACACGTAAAATTTTGAATGCATAATTTGGTCCATAATGGTCTTGTTCTCATTTTGGGGCTCTGCTGTCAAATTGAATTTCAAAAGGGCTCCACGACCAAAACAGTTTGAAAAACACTCGCCTAGGGGGTCGTAAATTAATCGTGCTTTGTTATACGATGGTATTATAATTATGTTTCGGTGAGGTCTATCTATCCGTCCCACTTGACAACAAGTATAGCAACCTTGGTGACGAATTTGGGAGATTTGGAGTAATGTCACCACATTCACAAAATATCTCGAAATTGACGAAAATATCGCCAAATAGACAAAATCCATTAACTCATAAAATCCACACTATTAATTAAGTTTAATATCTTTCATAATCCCTGTCGCTTTGGGGGAATTATTAATTTAATACTCTAGATTCAAAATATAGAGTTCACTGTTCATAGGACAAGTGCGTATTTTAAATGCCTAGGGGAACATAAATGAATTGCGCTTTATTAGGGGATGGTTTAGCATGTATGTTTCGATGGGGGGTCGTATAAAAAATAATAACATTGTGCATGGCTCGAAAAGTGCATGGTTCGCATGTGTTCTGGATAGTAGGAGCGCAAGCGCTGCAGTTGAATGAATGGGGAGTAATCTGTTTCAATTTTATGCATCTTGTAATATGACGGGCTTACACTTCTAATATTAAATAGTTGGTGATACAGAAAAAAGAAATTATTAAATATAGAGAAAGAAATTTTTCCCATTCCATCAAAAATCCCCTATTTATTTAAACTTTTTCATTTCGATTTCTAGCCAAAGAGATGATCTCAAAGAGAAATTAAGTTGAGCCTCATATAAGCGAGCCGAGTAATTAAAACTAAATTGAATATATCTCTTCTGGATAATTGAACCCTAATGGTTATTTTTCTTTCGTTAAATTAAGATAATTGAATTTTTACCATTTACTGCGGACTTTTTTAATTAAATGAACAATTTGCTGAATGAAAAAGAGATTTTTCTTTAACTTCTAGTCTTTAGGGTTGTTTATCTATTGATGAAAGGAACTTTCAATTTCCCAAGACATTGGAGTGAACAAAATCGCGTTCACAGATGTGCTCAAAAACTCAATTTGTAATATATGTATAGGATATGAGAAAGAGAGAAATAGCAGCTTATAAAATGAAATTGCGTGTTTGATTGTTTTTCTTTTTCGTGTACTTTAGCAGTTTAGGTGAAAATGCTTATATGCTTACATTTTGGGATTTTCAAAATACGCAAGCATTTGAATATTTATTCTGCATTTAAAATTTTTGAATTGCATATAAAATGCATAATCTTTTGAAAATGGGACAAATATCTAAATTTATTAAAATATTCTCAAATTATTTTGAAATACACTTTTCTCCAAAAGTTCAGCATGGGACAGTAAATCGAACATAATCCATAAAATTCTGCCTCGATAGGCTCCAAATTTCGAAAGAAAATACTGTGATGATTTATTTAGACATACAAATATTAATGAAACTAAACTTGTACATCTTAAAGTTTTATTTTCCCCTAAAATGCTGCAGACATAGAGAGTAAAAGCATTCAGAATAATACATAGAGGTTCCAAGTATACAGGGTATCCCAAAAACATTGGCCTTGGCTTTTATTCCTTAAATATTGATCTTAGACATATATAATAAATTACAAAGCTGCGTAAAAAAGGGTACAGAATTTTATGAAATCAATAAAAATTTTCAGGGTAATAAATTTAAAGAAATACAAAATTTAAATTTTTATACGGCCCTCGTACAAAAACATTTCCAATGAGTAAAATGTGCCCCGTACACTAATAAAGTGATGCACAAAATTTCAGCATTTTATCATAAAATGTCTCAGAGATATGTTTAAACAAAGTTGGTGAGGGATTAATCACACATTAAAATGTAAATGTTTACAGCAAGAGTTCATATGACGCAACGCAGAAATGCATCATAGACAAATAATATCTGCCTCTTATCTTTAATGGATCTTTGGCATGGACGGAAAACATTTTGAACAAGCTTTGTAATCTTTGTGTAAAGTTATTATTTCTACACAGTGCAGACACGTTTGTACCAATAAATAGCAAAATTATTATTTATTTTCATAATTTGTGTATGACCCCTGAAACGCGATCTGTCGACATGATTTTCCCCCTCTGAGAACCCATGTCGATGCATCGAAACGTGATTTAATTCAGCATTTTTGTCTTTTCATATCTCTGGGACTTTTTACGACAAGATGCTGAAATTTTGTACATCACCTCATTAGTGTATGGGGCACATTTCACTCATTGGAAATGTTTTTGTACGGGGTCTGTATAAAAATTTAAATTTTATATTTCTTAAAATTTAATTCCCTTGAAAATTTTAATCGATTTCAAAAAATTATGTACCTTTATTTAAGCAACTTTGTAATTTATATATGTCTAAGATCAATATTTAAGGGATAAAAGCCGAGGTCGATATTTTTGGGACACCCTGTATATGTAATATGGCCCATTCGGACCCTAATACACGGTTAGCACCGGCGATTCACCCTCTCAATCAATTGATTCAGGATGACAAAGAGCAATCCTTGCCACTCCTGTATAAGAGTAATTTGCAGTTTCTAGACGATGATGGCAGGGGCTATATGAGCTGAAACATATCCTCCGCGGTCATCTTAAGCATTTTCTATGGATTCAAATCCAACAAATATGCTGGCTGCTCCATCGTTCTATACTTTCGCTTTGAAGGCAGTCCTCCACTAGGTTCGTTCTATGTGGACGTGCGTTCTGGTCCATTAAATGAAAATCCATACCGACTGCAGCTGCAAAAATCTGATGTGGGCAGCACATGCCTTTCTCTGCAGACTCAAATTCATATTTTCTTTATTTCTTTAATAATTCGTTAGACTGAGTTTAACTGCACAAGATAACACCAAATTTGCATTTTTAATTCAGTTTTTGTTTTTATTTGGTAATTGGACATTTTTTCCGTAATCGGCGTAACAAAAATGCAAGAAATCTCAAATATCTTGAGAACGGTCAGTCCTAAAGCATAATGGAGTGTGTTATATTCTTTACCTCGTCAAAAATTGCGTATGAAACAAGAATTTAATTGATACATTTGACATGCGTAGTCTTTTTTTTTTTTTTTTTTTGGCGATTTGGGGGGACCATTTCATAAAAAACAGCAGGTTGTTCTTTTCCGAATTGTTCCAAAATTTAATCAGCACCAGAATATCCCACAAGTAACTTATCTACCAAATTTTGTGAAATTTGGCCAATTTTGGTTGTGAATTTTTGCGGGTCATTCAGCAAAAAAAGGCGGGTTCTGTTTCTACGAATCCTACCGAAAACTAATCAGCACCAGGGTCTCACCCAAGTGACTTACCTACCAAATTTTATGAAATTCGGTCCAGTAGTTTTTTAGTTAGAGTGGATACATACATTGCACAGACAGACACACATACAGACACACAGACAGACACACATACAGACACACAGACAGACACACATACAGACACACAGACACATATACAGACGTCACGCTAAAAATAGTTTTTTCGTAATCTAGAGATCTCGAAACGTGTAGATTCGTCGAAAACTTGAGTTGTGATTTTCGGTTGTCGTGATATCTTTATGCCGGCAAGGTGTCGCCTGAGTAAAAAAGCGGCGGTAACTGCAATCCGATGAAGCCAAAATTACTTTGAGTGAATTACATTTTGTAAAATAAAAATAATTTTGTAATATCAAAAAAACGTCATCCGTCCAAAATCTGATCGTATACAATTATAAGGCTTTCAAAGATCTACAAATTGTTGCTTATTGTTCATAGCTATCACATTTAGTTAAGATATAACCATTAAAAACTTGGCAAAAGCGAAATTTTCACTTGATAAAACAATTACTTGAAAACTATAAAAGATTTTTTTTTTAAATAAATATAGATTTAGAAACTAAATTTCCTCATATATATTTTTTTTGACTTACCATCTATATATACTAACTAGCCGAATACCCGTTGAAAATCAACGGTCTCGCAATAAGCAACCCCTGAATAATGTAAATTTTTGAATAATTCGTGTTTCACATTTATTCGGCAAATTAAATATTTTAGTGTGCAGAACCCCCTAAAGAAGAAAGTATTTGAAAATTTAAATTGCGCACGTCGTCCTTTCGAATTATCTACCAGAACACCAAATTAGAGTCTCTATCTTATCCCAAAGCATACTATTTTATCATCTCCCCTTTCGAATGCTTTTCTTTGAATCACACCCATAAATAAACATTTTTGAAAACTCTGTTCGTGTTGTGTTTTTTATCAGCTGATTGGCTCCTATACCAAATATCAAGCCTCTATCATATTTAAAAGCAAGAGAGCATTTATTCCTAAAATAGAACATATTGATGCTCGGCACCCCCTAAAGTAGCAAATATTGGAAATCTGAAATTTGCACACTTTCTTCCTTTCAAACAATCTACCAGTACACAAAATTTGATGTCTCTATCCTGTTGTGGAGCATGTTTTTCTATCACTTCATATTTCGAACGTATTTACGTTTTTATGTGTTCCACCCCCCCTAAATGATCATTTTTGAAAAACCGTAATAATCTTAGTTTTTTTCATCATATGATTAGCCCATATAGTAAATTTCAAGCATCTATCACACTCTAAAGGAGGCGTTTTTCAGTTGTTCGTGAAATCGAACATTTTAGTGTGCGGCACCCCCTACAATACCAAATGTTTGAAAACTGAAATTACACACTTTCTTCCTTTCAAACTATCTACCCGTATACCAAATTTGAAGTCTCTAACTCATCGCGAAGTATACTTTTTCTATCATTTCACATTTCGAATGTTTTTCTGTGGAGTACCCAACCCCCTTAAATATATATTTCTGAAAAACTCCATTCTTCTTGGGTTTTCTATCAAATGATTCGCCCATATACCAAATATCAAGCCTCTATCACGTTCTAAAAGGGATATTTCTACTTCATTCCGGAAATTGAACATTATTATGTGCAACACCCCCGTAAGTATAAAATATTGAAAAACTGAAATTGTACACTTTCTTCTTTCCAAACTATCTACCCGTACACCAAATTTCAAATCTTTATCTCATCCAGCAATATGTTTTCTTATCAATTCACCTTTCGAACGTTTTCCTCTAGAGCACCCACCTAAAAGAACGTTTTTAAAAACTATATTCGTCTTAAGTGTTTTCATCAAATGATTAGTCCATATGCCTAACTTCAAACCTCCATCAAATTTTAAAGGTGCCGTTTCTCATTTATTCGGTACATCGAACATTTTGGTGTGCAGCACCCCCTTAAGTATAGAAAATATTTGTAATCTGAAATTCCACACTTTTTTCCTTTCGAACGATTTACCGATACACTAAATTTAAAGTTTCTATCTCATCGCAAAGCATGCTTTCCCATCATTTCACTTTTCGAAAGTTTTGGTGTGCGGCACCCCCTTAAGTAGAAAATATTGGAAATCTGAAATTGCACACTTTCTTTTTTTCGAACGATTTACCCATACACCAAGTTTGAAGTCTATCATTTCACTTTTCGAACGTTTTGGTGTGGAGCACCCCCTGTACAGAACGTTTTCGAAAAAATCGATTTTTCCAGGGGGTTTCATCGAACGACCGAGCCGTGTACCAAATTGCAAGTCCCTATCTATCCGGGAAGTGCCTGAAAAAAGCGTGACAGATAGACAGACGGACACTTGGCAATTAGTATATACTAGCCGGATATCCGTTGAAAAACAACGGTCTCGCAATAAGCAACCCCTGAATAATGTAAATTTTTTAATAATTCGCGTTTCACATTTATTCGACAAATCGAATATTTTGGTGTGCAGTACCCCCTAAAGAAGAAAATATTGGGAAACTAAATTTGCGCCTTTCTTCCTTTCGAATTATCTACCCGTACAACACATTAAAGTCTATCTCATCCCGAGGCATCCCTATATTATTATTTCTCCTTTGGAACTTTTTCTGTGAAACACATCCATAAATGAACATTTTTGAAACACTCTGTCTTGTGCTTTTAATCAGATGATTGGCCCATATACCAAATTTCAAGCCTCTATCACATTTCAAAGGAAGCGTGCCTCATTTATTCAGAAAATCGAACATATTAGTGTGCGCACCCCTTAAAGTAGTAAATCTGAAATTGGAAATCTGAAATTTCACACTTTCTTTCTTTCAAACTGTCTACCTTTACACCAAATTTGATATCTCTATCTCATTTTGAAGCATAGTTTTGTATCAATTCACTTTTCTAGCGTTTCACACTGGAGCATCCCCTTAAACGAAAATTTTTGAAAAACTATATTCGTTTTGGGTATTTTCATCAAATGATTAGTCTATATATTAAATTTCACACTTTCTTCCTTTCAAACTATCTACTTGTACGCCAAATTTGAAGTCCCTATCCTATCGCGAAGAGAAGCATATTTTTCTATCACTTCACCTTTCGAACATTTTTCTGTGTAGCACCCCGTTAACGAACATTTTTATCAAACTGCATTCATCTTTGGTTTTTTTGTCCAATGGTTAGCCCATACACTAAATTTCAAGCCTCTCACATTGTAAAGGAGGCGTTTTTCATTGGTTCGGCTAATCGAATATTTTAGTGAGCGGCACCCCCCTACAATAACAAATGTTGAAAAACTGAAATTGCACACTTTCTTCCTTTCCAACTTTTTACCCGTACACCAAATTTGAAGTCTCTATCTCATCGCGAAGCATTCTTTTCCAGCCTTTCATTTTTCAAATGTTTTTGTGTGGAGTAACCATCCCCTTTATTGCACATTTTTGAAAAACTCTATTCTTTTTGTGAATTCTATCAGATGATTCGCACATATACCAAATATCAAGCTTTTATCACGTTTTAAAATGGGCGTTTCTCCTTTATTCCGAAAATCGAATATTTTGGTGTGAGGCACCCACCAAAGTAGAAAATATTGTTAAACTGAAATTTCTTCGTTTAACTTTCTTCGTTTGAAACTATCTACTCTTAGACCAAATTTGATATCTCTATCTCACTCCAAAACATGGTTTTTTTATCAATTCACTTTTCGAACGTTTATCTCTGGAGCGACGACGAACATTTTTGAAAAAATATATTCATCTTGGGTGTTTCCGTCAAATGATTAGCCCATATACCAAATTTCAAGCCTCTATCGAATTCCAAAGGAGCGTTTTCTCATTTATACTGTAAATCGAACATTTTTGTGTGCGGCACCCCCTTAAGTAGAAAATATTGGAAATCTGATATTGCACACTTTCTTCCTTTCAAACGATTTACCCATACACCAAATTTGAAGTCTCTATCTCATCACAAAGCATGCTTTCTTATAATTTCACTTTTCAAACATTATGGTGGGCGGCACCCCTTTAAGTAGAGAATATTGGAAATCTGAAATTGCACACTTTCTTCCTTTCGAATGATTTAAGAATACACCGAATTTGAAGTCTCTATCACATCGCAAAGCATGCTTTCCCATCATTTCACTTTTCGAACGTTTTGGTGTGGGGCACCCCTCTATAGAACGTTTTCGAAACATTCGATTTTTCCAGGGGGCAATTAGTTTTATCGAACGACCGAGCCGTGTACCAAATTACAAGTCTCTATCTATTCGGGAAGGGCCTAAAAAAAGCATGACAGACAGACAGACGGACACTTGGCAATTAGTATGTACTAGAAGAATACCCGTTGGATATGAACGGTCTCACAATAAGCAAAACCTAAATAATGTAAATTTTCGAATAATTCGCGTTTAACATTTATTCGGCAACTCGAATTATTTGGTGTGTAGAACCCCTAAAGAAGAAAACATTGGAAAACTTAAATTGCGCACTTCTTCCTTTAGAACTATCTACCCGTACACCAAATTAAAGTCTCTATCTCACCCCGAAGCATGCTAATTTATCATTTCCCCTTTCGAATGTTTTTCTGTGGAGCAGACTCATAAATGAACATTTCTAAAAAACTCTGTTCATCTTGAGTTTTTTGTCTGATGATTGGCTTATATACCACTTATCAAGCCCGTATCACATTTAAAAGGATGAGTGCCTCGTAATATAAAAATCGAACATATTGGTGTGCGGCACACCCTAAAGTAGCAAATTTTGGAAATCTGAAAATGCACACTTTCTTCTTTCAAACTATCTCCCCGTACACCAAATTTGAAGTCTCTATCTTATCGCGAAGCATGTTTTTCTATCACTTCATCTTTTGAAAGTTTTTCTGTGTTACACCCTATTAAATGCACAATTTGAAAAACAGAATTCATTTTGGGTTTGTTTTTCAAATGATGAGCCCATATACTAAATTTCAAGCCTCTATCACATTGTAAAGGAGGCGTTTTCAGTTTGTTCGACAAATCGAATATGTTAGTGAGCGGCACCTCCTACAATAGCAAATATTGGAAAACTGAAATTGCACACTTTCTACCTTTCCAACTATTTACCTCTACACCATATTTGAAGTCTCTATTTCATCGCAAAGCATGTTTTTTCTATCAATTCAACTTTCGAATGTTTTTGTGTACAGTACCCCTAAAATATTCATTTTTGAAAAAATCCATTTTCATTGGGTTTACTATCACATTATTCGCCCATATACCAAATATCAAGTCTCTATCAAATTTTAATGTAGTCGTTTCCTATTTATTCGGTAAATCGAACAATTAGGTGTGCGGCACCCCCTTAAGTAGAAAATACTCGAAATCTGAAATTGTATACTTTCTTTCTATCAAAAGGTTTACCCATACACCAAATTTGAAATCTCTATCTTATCGCAAAGCATACTTTTCAATCATTTCACTTTTTGAACGTTTTGGTGTGGAGCACCCGGTAAAAGAACATTTTTGAAAACTATATTCGTTTTGAGTGTTTTCATCAAATGATTAGCCCGTATACCAAATTTCAAGCCTCTATCAAATTTTAAAGTAGCCGTTTCTCATTTATTCGATAAATCGAACATTTTGGTGTGCGGCACCCCCTTAAGTAAAAAATATTCGAAATCTGAAATTGTACACTTTTCTCCTTTCAAACGGTTTACCCATAGACCAAATTTAAAGTCACTATCTCATCGCAAAGCATGCTTCCCCCTCATTTCACTTTTCGAACCTTTTGGTGTGGGGCACCACCTCTATAGAACGTTTTAAAAAAATGCGATTTTTCCAGGGGGTTTTATCGAACGACCGAGCCGTGTACCATATTGCAAGTCTCTATCTATTCGGGAAGTGCCTAAAAAAGCGTGACACACAGACAGAGGGACAGACAGACAGACGGACACTTGGCAATTAGTATATACTAGCCGGATATCCGTTGAAAATCAACGGTCTCGCAGTAAGCAACCCCTGAATAATGTAAATGTTTTAATAATTCGCGTTTCACATTTATTCGACAAATCGAATATTTTAGTGTGCTGAACCCTCTAAAGAAGAAAATATTGGGAAAGTAAATTTGAGCATTTCTTCCTTTCGAATTATTTACCCTTACACCACATTAAAGTCCAATCTCATCCCGAGGCACTCCTATATTATTATTTCTCTTTTGGAACTTTTTTCTGTGAAGCACATAAATAAATGGACATTTTTGAAAAACTCTGTTTGTCTTTTGTTTTTTATCAGATGATTGGCTCAAATACCAATTATCAAGCCTCTGTCACATTTAAAAGAAAGTGTGCCTCATTTATTTCGAAAATCGAACATATTAGTGTGCGGCACCCCTTAAAGTAGCAAATGTTGGAAATCTGAAATTTCACGCTTTCGTCCTTTCAAACTATCGACCCGTACACCAAATTTGAAGTCTCTATCCTATCGAGATGCATGTCTTTTCTATCGCTTCACTTTTCGAACGTTTTTCTGTGTAGCACCCCGTTAATGACAATTTTTATCAAACTGTATTCATGTTTGGTTTTTTGTCAAATAGTTAGCCCATATACTAAATTTCAAGCTTCTATCACATTGTAAAGGAGGCGTTTTTCATTTGTTCGGCAAATCAAAAATTTTAGTGAGCGGACCCCCCCCCCCCCCTACAATAGCAAATGTTGGAAATCTGAAATTGCACACTTTCCTCCTTTCCAACTTTTTACCCGTACACCAAATTTGAAGTCTCTATCTCATCGTGAAGTATGCTTTTCTAGCATTTCATCTTTCGAATGCTTTTGTGCGGAGTACCCATCTCCTTAACTATACATTTTTGAAAAACTCTATGTGATTTCTATGTGATGATTCCCCATATAGCAAATATCAAGCTTCTATCACGTTTTAAAAGGGGCGTTTCTCCTTTATTCCGAAAATCGAACATTTTAGTGTGCGGCACCCCCTAAAGTAGAAAATTTTGGTAAACTGAAAATATACACTTTCTTCCTTCCAAACTATCTACCCTTACAGCAAATTTGATAACTCTATGTAATTCCGAATTATGGTTTTTTATCAATTCACTTTTCGAACGTCTTACTCTGGAGCACCCCCTTAAGCGAACATTTTTGAAAAACTATATTCGTCTTGGGTGTTTTCGTCAAATAATTAGCCCATATACCAAATTTCATGCCGCTATCAAATTTTAAAGGAGCCTTTTCTCATTTAATCGGTAAATCGAAAATTTTGGTGTGCGGCACCCCCTTAAGTACAAAATATAGGAAATCTGAAATTACACACTTTCTTCATTTCGCCCAGTTGCCAAACCAAACCAAATACCAAACCATATACCAAACCATATACCATCGAACCATATATCAAATTTGAGGTCTCTGTCTCATCGCAAAGCATGTTTTCCTATCATTTCACTTTTCGAACGTTTTAATGTGCGGCACCCCTTTAAGTAGAAAAAAAATATTGGAAATCTGAAATTGCACACTTTCTTCCCTTCGAACGATTTACCTATACACCCAATTTGAAGTTTCTATCTCATCGCAAAGCATGCTTTCCCATCATTTTACTTTTCGAACGTTTTGGCGTGGGGCACCCCTCTAGAGAACGTTTTCGAAAAATTCGATTTTTCCAGGGGGTTTTATCGAACGACCGAGCCGTGTACCAAATTGCAAGTCTCTATCTATTCTGGAAGTGCCTAAAAGAAGCGGACAGATAGACAGACAGACGGACAGACAGACGGACAGACAGACAGACAGACACTTTGCAATTAGTATATATCGATAACTAGCCGAATACCCGTTGAAAAGCAACGGTCTCGCAGTAAGTAACCCCTGAATAATGTAAATGTTTTAATAATTCGCGTTTCACATTTATTCGACAAATCGAATATTTTAGTGTGCAGAACCCTCTAAAGAAGAAAATATTGGGAAAGTAAATTTGAGCATTTCTTCCTTTCGATTTATTTACCCTTACACCACATTAAAGTCCGATCTCATCCCGAGGCACTCCTATATTATTATTTCTCTTTTGGAACTTTTTTCTGTGAAGCACATCCATAAATGAACATTTTTGAAAAACTCTGTTTGTCTTTTGTTTTTTATCGGATGATTGGCTCAAATACCAATTATCAAGCCTCTCTCACATTTAAAAGGAAGCGTGCCTCATTTATTAGGAAAATCGGCCATATTAGTGTGCGCACCCCTTAAAGTAGCAAATATTGGAAATCTGAAATTTCCCACTCTCTTTCTTTAAAACTATCTACCCGTACACCAAATTTGAAGTCACTATCCTATCGAGAAGCAAGTTTTTCTATCACTTCACCTTTCGAACGTTTTTCTGTGTAGCACCCCGTTAAATAACATTTTTGTCAAACTGTATTCATCTTTGGCTTTTTTGTCAAATGGTTAGCCCATATACTAAATTTCAAGTCTCTTTCACATTATAAAGGAGGCGTTTTTCATTTGTTCGGTAAATCGAACATTTTAGTGACCGGAACCCCCTACAATAACAAATGATGGAAAACTGAAATTGCACCCTTTCTTCCTTTCCAACTTTTTACCCGTACACCAAATTTGAAGTCTCTATCTCATCGCGAAGCATACTTTTCTAGTATTTCGTCTTTCGAATGCTTTTGTGTGGAGTACACACTCCTTTAACTATACATTTTTGAAAAACTCAATTCTTTTTGGGATTTCTGTCAGATGATTTTCCCATATATCAAATATCAAGCCGCTATCACATTTTAAAAGGGGCGTTTCTCCTTCATTTCGAAAATCGAACATTTTGGTGTGCGGCACCTCCTAAAGTAGAAAATATTGGTAAACTGAAATTGTACACTTTCTTCCTTTCAAACTATCCACCCTTATACTAAATTTGATATCTCTATCTCAATCCGAAGCATGGTTTTTTATCAATTCACTTTTCGAACGTTTTACTCTGGAGCACCCCCTTAAACGAGCATTTTTGAAAACCTATAATTGTTTTGGGTGTTTCCATCAAATGATTAGCCCATATACCGAATTTAAAGGCTCTATCAAATTTTAAAGCAGCGTTTTCTCATTTATTCTGTAAATCGAACATTTTGGAAATCTGAAATTGCACGCTTTCTTCCTTTCGAACAATTTACCAATACACCAAATTTGAAGTCTCTATCTCATCGCAATGCATGCTTTCCTATCATTTCACTTATCGAACGTTTTAGTGTGCGGCACCCCCTTAAGTAGAAAATATTGGAAATCTGAAATTGCACACTTTCTTCCTTTCGAACGATTTACTCATACACCAAACTTGAAGTCTCTATCTCATCACAAAGCATGCTCTCCAATCATTTCACTTTTCGAACGTTTTGGTGTGCTGCACCCCCCTTAAGTAGAAAATATTGGAAATCTGAAATTGCACACTTCGAGTGATTTACCCATATACTAAATTTGAAGTCTCTATCTCATAGCATAGCGTGCTTTCCCGTCATTTCCCTTCTCGAACGTTTCGGTGTGGAGCACCCCCTCTATAGAACGTTTTCAAAAAATTCGATTTTTCCAGGGGGTTTTATAGAACGACTGAGCCGTGTACCAAATTACAAGTCTCTATCTATTCGGGAAGGGCCTAAAAAAGCGTGGCAGACGGACAGACAGACGGACAGACCGACAGACGGACACTTGGCAATTAGTATAGATAGATAGAAAGATAGATAGATAGATAGATAGATAGATTGCCAAGTGTCCGTCCATCTGTCTGTCACGCTTTTTGTAGGCACTTCCCGGATAGATAGAGATTTGCAATTTGTTACACGGCTCGGTTGTTCGATAAAACCCCCTGGAAAAATCGAATTTTTCGAAAACTTTCTTTAGAGGGGTGCTCCACACCAAAACGCTCGAAAAGGGAAATAATGGGAAAGCATGCTTTGCGATGAAATAGAGACTTCAAATTTAGTGTAAAAGTAAATCATTCGAAAAGAAGAAAGTGTACAATTTCAGATTTCCAATATTTTCTACTTAAGGGGGTGCCGCACACCAAAATGTTCGATTTACAGAATAAATGAGAAAACACTGCTTTAAAATTTGATAGAGGCTTGAAATTTGGTATATTGACTAATCATTTGACGGAAACACGCAAGAAGAATATAGTTTTTCAAAAATGTTCGTTTAAGGGGGGTGCTCCAGAGTGAAACGTTCGAAAAGTGAATTAATAAAAAACCATGCTTCGAAATGAGATAGAGATATCAAATTTGGTGTAAGGTAGATAGTTTGAAAGAAAAAAAGTGTGAAATTTCAGATTTCCAATATTTACTACTTTAAGGGGTGCGCACACTAATATGTTCGATTTTCCGAATAAATGAGGCACGCTTCCTTTTAAATGTGATAGAGGCTTGATATTTGGTATATGGGCCAATCATCTGATAAAAAACACAGGTCAAACAGAGGAAGAAATGAACAAATTTAGTTTCCCAATATTTTCTTCCTTAGGGTTGTTCTGCACAGCAATATATTCGATTTGTCGAATAAATGTGAAACGCGAATTATTATAAAATTTACATCATTCAGGGATTGCTTATTGCGAGACCGTTGATTTTCAACGGGTATTTGGTCAGTATATACTAATTGCCAAGTGTCCGTCTGTCCGTCACGGTTTTTTAGGCACTTCCCGTATAAATAGAGACTTGCAATTTGGTACACGTCTCGGTCGTTTGATAAAACCCCCAGGAAAAATCGAATTTTTCGAAAACGTTCTATAGAGGGGGTACCCCACACCAAAACGTTCTAAAAGTGAAATGATGGCAAAGCATGCTTTGCGATGAGATAAAGACTTGGTGTATGGGTAAATCGTTCGAAAGGAAGAAAGTGTGCAATTTCAGATTTCAATATTTTCTACTTAAGGGGATGCCGCACACTAAAACGTTCGAAAAGTGAAATGATAGGAAAGCATGCTTTGCGATGAGGTAGAGACTTCAAATTTGGTGTATGGGTAAATCTTTCGAAAAGAAGCAAGTGTGCAATTTCAGATTTCCGATACTTTCTACTTAAGGGGGTGCCGCACATCAAAATGCTCGATTTACAGTATAAATGAGAAAACGCTCCTTTAAAATTTGATAGAGGCTTGAAATTTGGTATATGGTCTAATCATTTGACGAAAACACCCAAAACGAATATAATTTTTCAAAAATGTTCATTTGGGAGGGTGCTCCAGAGTAAAACGTTCGAAAAGTAAATTGATAAAAAACCATGCTTCGGATTGAGATAGAGATATCAAATTTGGTGTATGGGTAGATAGTTTGGAAGGAAGAATGTGTACAATTTCAGTTTACCAATATTTTCTACTTTAGGGGGTGCCGCCCATCAATATGTTCGATTTTCGGAATAAAGGGGAAACGTCCCTTTTAAAACGAGGTAGAGGTTTGATATCTGGTATATGTGCGAATCATCTGGTAGAAATCACAAAAAAATAGAGTTTTTCAAAAATGTATATTTAAGGGGTGGATACTCCACACAAAAGCATTTGAAAGGTAAAATGCTAGAAAAGCATGCTTCGCGATGAGATAGAGATTTCAAATTTGGTGCACGGGTAAAAAGTTAGAAAGGAAGAAATTGTGCCATTTCAGTTTACCACCCTTTGCTATTCTAGGGGCTGCTGCTCACTTGCCGAACAAATGAAAAACGACTCCTTTACAATGTGATAGAGGCTTGAAATTTAGTATATGGGCTAACCATTTGACAAAAAAACTAAAGATGAATATGGTTTGACAAAAATGTTCATTAACGGGGTGCTACACAGAAAAACGTTCGAAAGGTGTAGTGATAGATAAACATGCTTCTCGATAAGATAGAGACTTCAAATTTGGTGTTCAGGTAGATAGTTTGAAAGGAAGAAAGTGCGAAATCTCAGATTTCCAATATTTGCTACCTTAAGGAGTGCCGCACACTAATATGTTCGATTTTCCGAATACATGAGGCACGCTTCCTTTTAAATGTGATAGAGGCTTGATATTTGGTATATGGGTCAATCATCTGATAAAATACCCAAGATAAACAGAGTTTTTCAAAACTGTTCATTTATGGGTGTGCTTCACAGAAGAAAGTTCCAAAGGAGAAATAATAAAATAGGGGTGCCTCGGGATGAGATAGACTTTAATGTGGTGTACGGATAGATAATTCGAAAGTAAGAAATGCAAAAATTAAGTTTCCCAATATTTTCTTCTTTAGGGGGGTTCTGCATACCAAAGTATTCGATTTGTCGAATAAATGTGAATCGTTAATAATTAAAAAATTTACATTATTCAGGGGCTGCTTATTGCGAGACCGTTGATTTTCAACGGGTATTCGGCTAGATTATATCTATTTGTGGTGATACAAATTAATACATGTTTAGTTTAGGTGGTCGCATACTAAAATGTGGCGTTAGTTTAAATATTATATAATTATTAATTATCATTATTGTAGTTGGGCCTTGTAAAGTGATCGTGAAATTTAGAATTTACTATATATTTGGAGTGAAAGCTAGAAAAATGAAAAAGCACTCGCTCGGAGAGCTACTTGAGGTTTTTGAATTTCTTTTCAAATACAAAATATCAAAATGTCAAAACATTGAAATACTTTTGACATATTCATAATCTGGACCCTACTTTCGATATGAAACAAGAAAGAATATTTACATTTTTATCTATTAGGTTCGGGGATATGAGAGCCCAATGTGCTTGCATTTTCGTAACTCTCCGTTTATCCACCAAAGAATCTCACACTACACATAAAAAATAAATTCACATAAAAATGAAACCCTACAAAAAATCCTCCAAGTAGCAAATCAAGGCAAATATGCTCAAAAGCATTTGTTATCGAATTTAAAGATATGTATAGCAAGTTTTACAAGATGTTCAGTGTGATACGAAGTGCACCAGATGTGGCTATACGAAAACTGGAATTTCTCATATCAAATAGGAGAACGTTAAACAACGAAGTTATTTGAATTTTCTAAATACATTATTTTTAATTAAGGTTTTGTTGAAACAACTATTAAAAGTAATAATACTATGTTTTCGAATTGTCGGAGGTCATCTAAAGTTAATAGTCACAACACTCCTTTGTCAGATTTTAATATATTTTAGACTGCTGAAGTGGTTTTCTGTTTTTAATTGATGGTTTATTCTTTAAAATTAATGGCCTATTGTTGAAATGTAAAACTTAATAATTGAAAATAAATAATTGAAAATATGTTGCAATGCTAAATTAACAAATAGTAATATTAATATTTAACAAAAAAAAAATCAATCATTCATAAAGCATTGATTATGAAACACTTTCCAACTGAAATGCAATTTTATTTAAACATCTCTAAAATACGATACATTCAGCGCTGATATATTTTAAATTGTCACGATACTACAATAATTTATTATATTTGAAAACTTAAAACTTCATTGTAAAAAATGAACTTTATTCAAATGGCGTCATCCAAATATGAATCGGCTGAATCTGTATGTAAAAGCAATGAATATTTCATTCATATCACTTTTATTCCAGACTCCAAAGCTAAATAATTTTGCGTGAAAAAAATTCAGCAATTCTTATACATCTCCTCTTATAATCAATTGTTTACATTCTGCATCCATTAAAATTAGGCTTCGTTGTAGAAATAATCAAAGTTTGCTGATCATTTAAACTCAAAAATTTTGTAATTGCGTTGACACAGAATATAGATGCACAAATAATACGCAAAAATAAAGCGGTTTTTGAACGGATACAACACTAAATGTAAATTAAAAAGAACTTTAAAAATCCCGATTTTTACGCTGGGGAAAAAAGTGGATGCGATATTTTATTTTGAAGTGGATCGCGTGATCTCTTCATATAATATGGATGTAATTATAATTTCAATTTTTATTTAAAAAACTACCCAACATATTTTACTGAAATTTTTTATATATATTTTATGAGATACTTTAAATATTTCCTAAAACTTTCAAAGCAATTTGTGAATTTTAACTTTATTTAAAAAACTATTATTATTTAAAAAACCACCGAACATATTTTGCTGAAATTTTTTTTATATATATTTTATGAGATACTTTGAATATTTCCTAAAACTATGGAAGCAATTTGTGAATTTTAACTCTACTTAAAAATGTTTGAAAAATTAGATCCCATAGGATTCAATGTATTTCACTTTTTCAACCCGGGTTTAATCCAAAACTAATTGGATAACATTATTCACTTACATTCCCGTATATCCCACAGACCATCTTAACAACATACTAAAATTTCATTTTGATAAAGTCATTTTTACAGACAGAATGAACAAAGTCGTAAACACTATTCAACTGTGTTGATAAGTGTTAAAAATATAAGCAATTTAAAAGAAGCTTTCTTTCTCCTGAATAAAATGCTTACATTTTATTTTCAGAATTTTCAGATAGAACCGCAGAAGATCCTGTTTAGTGCCGAACAATTTGGCGGAATCTATAGACCAGTGGCGGAGATACGGTCCCTCAACCCCCGCCACTGGGGGAGAGGTGAACGCAGAAGGTTTGGGTGGTTTTGGGGGTGAAATGTTAATATGATAATATAAGGGCTAAGTGGAAAGAAAAGATAAAAGGGGTACAATTTTTACTTTCCTTATATACAATAATGTATAAGGAAAGTATTGTGACGGGGTCGAAAATTCGAAATCGAGTTTTCGACGGGAGAGCACGTTTCAAGCATCTCTGATCACGAATCAAACATTTTTGAAGTGATGTCTGTGTGTGTGTGTGTGTGTGTGTGTGTGTGTGTGTGTGTGTGTGTGAAAGTATGTGTGTGTGTGTGTGTGTGTGTGTGAAAGTATGTGTGTGTGTGTGTGTGTGTGTGTCAGTGAGTCTGTGGAGACGATAACTAACGAACGAATGGACCGATTCGAACCAAATTTGGTACAAAAATCACAATCCGTAAACACTGGAAGCCTATTGTTTTTATACGTAATCGAATGCTCAGAACTCTCCTAAATTTTCGAATAAAATTTTGAAAAAATCGTCAAAATTCAAAACCACTAATAAAGTTACGCAAATAGACATTTCTTATGTAATTTTTCATTAGAAAACGATTGACATAAATATTAGAACGCTAACATGAACCGTTCTCGAGATATTGCACATTTTTCAAAAAAATTATTAAAAAGTCATATAAAATGAAAAAAAAAATATTTCCTATCGAGAAACATGTTCACTTTTCATATGTAATACCATGCTATAAATTGGGTGACATCATTCTCGTGGATCTAGCTCGTTCCATTCATGAAAATATATACTTTGAGTAATACTTTTGTATTTGAACGCCAATAGACATTTATCTGCTGTAAGGACAACTTATTTCTTCGTCCATAACGCTTGGCGCGATTTTGGCGACAAATTTGGCGGAATGTCGCCAACTTGGCGACTTTTTGAAATGTTGCCAAATTAACGAAAATCTCGCCAAATGGATAAAAATGACACTAAATCAATGAAAATGACGACTAATTGTCAAAAATTCATTATCTTGGAAAAAATATAAGTATTTACTATAAGAAAAACCTGTTACTTTCCTTACATATATAATGTATGAGGAAAGTATTGTGACGCGGTCGAAAATTCGAATTCGAGTTTTCGACGGGAGAGCACGTTTCAAGCATCCCTGATCACAAATCAAATATTTTTGAAGTGATGTCTGTGTGTGTGTGTGTGTGAAAGTATGTGCGTGTCAGTGAGTCTGTGGAAACGATAACTGACGAACGAATAGACCGATTCGAACGAAATTTGGTACAAAAATCACAATTCATAAACATTGGAAGCCTATTGTTTTTATATGCAATGGAATGTTCAGAACCCCCCTAAATTTTCGAGTGAAATTTTGAAAAAATCGTCAAAAAATCAAAACCACTAATAAAGTTACGCAAATAGACATTTATTATGTAATTTTTCATTAGAAAACGATTGACGTAACTTTTAAAACACTAACATGAACCGTTCTCGAGATATTGCGCATTTTTCAAAACAATTATCAAAAAGTCATATAAAATAAAAAAAATATTTTCTATTAAGAAACATGTTCACTTTTCACATGTAATACCATGCGATAAATTGGGTGACATCATTCTCGTGAAACTAGCTCGTTCCATTCATGAAAAAAGATACTTTGAGCAATACTTTTATATTTGAACGCCAGTAGTCATTTATCTGCTGTAAGACTAACTTATTTCTTTGTGCATAACGCTTGGCGAGATTTTGACGACGAATTTGGCGGAATGTTGCCAAATTAACAAAAAGCTCGCCAAATGGATAAAAATGACGCTAAATCAATGGAAATGATGACTAATTGAAGAAATTTCAATATCTTGGAAAGAATGTAAGTATCTACTATAAGAGTAACATTTTTTTTAAACTGTAAAAGTAGTAAATTCATTGCATTATATAAGGAAAGTCATGTGTTGCCCACATCAGATTTTTTAAGTTGCGGTGCTGCAACCAAACCCAACATCCGCTACTGCACGCAACGTAATGTCTGTTCTAAATAGAACTGAACTGATATCTTTACACTTTGGTAACGCTCTTTTTAAATGACTTCTATAAGTATAGAAGATTAATAATGAGTTTGTCCTATTTTGTACTTAAGTGTTACTTAAGAATCATTCAGATATGTGCTTAACTTGATAGTTCTGTTATTAGTTTGTTAATTTATTCATTAGCTTGTTAATTTCTGTTATACTCTTATTCTATTTTATTTCACCAGACCAATACAGGTAAATGTGTAATGATACCACTGGTGAGGGCATCATGCTAAAGGCTGCTGATGTAGTGGGTGGTGCGCGATCGCTGCGGGCGGTTTCTCAGTGACATCGGAGAAGATGGGAGATCCGCGCTGACGTGGCGAGGGCACCAACTGTTATATGCTCCCGTTAGCACATAATTGTCTGTGATCGTAACTGGAAGTTTGAAGCTCTAATGTCACAGGCGGGCGTGTGATGATGACAACGGAAAGGAAATATCGCCGATGAAGGAGAATTGCTCCGAGTTCCCATTTTGACTACTCGTAAATATGCATGAAGAAGGTGAATCGGCGTCAAGTAGGAAGACTCGTGTGGAAGATAAGAAGAAGGCATGAAACCACAAAACAATCTTCAAATAACATTTTCTTCTTTATTTCCGATATGTAGATGTTTCCAATTTAAAAGTACATGGATTCACTTCATTCTAAATAGATCAAGAACATACGTTTCCAAATCAATACAAAACAATAGGAACAGATACGTATTTCGCAGAGCGGAATTTCAAATATCGCACCGCTGATTAAATAGTTACTAATTACATTTTAAAGGCACGATAATTTTGTAATCACTTTTTATAATTTAACGTTTTAAACTTAACAAATTTGGAATATTAATCAAAACATCCTGCCCCTCGGGCATATACACGTCCTACCGCTTTCAGATTACATCGGCAACTGAACTAATTACATTATTCTTACCGAAGCGTCTTAGTGTGGTTGCGCGTGCTCATGACGGAACAGAAAATAGTTCCAATACATTTCCATACGAAATGTGAATCCGGGTAAATGTACAACAACGCGGGAATGTAACATTACGCCGAAGGTTATCGAAACAGGCGGAAAAACTTCAATAAGCCGAAATACACAATTGGCGCTTTATCAATTTGGAATAAATATTTAAGAACAAGTTTTAGAATCGAAACGAAAATAGAATTTACCGAAAATTAAATTTATAAGGAAATTAATTGAATAAGCAGGGATGCATTCCATAACAAATGTTTCTTTAACAAATTTTCTAGTATTTTCTTTCCGGTTCTATTACTTTCCTTATATACATAATGTATAAGGAAAGTATTGTGACGGGGTCGAAAATTCGAATTCGAGTTTTCGACGGGAGAGCACGTTTCAAGCATCCCTGATCACGAATCAAACATTTTTGAAGTGATGTCTGTGTGTGTGTATGTGTGTGTGTGTGTGTGTGTGTGTGTGTGTGTGTGTGTGTGTGTGTGTGTGTGTGTGTGTGTGTGTGTGAAAGTGTGTGTGTGTGTGTGTGTGTCAGTGAGTCTGTGGAGACGATAACTGACGAACGAATGGACCGATTCGAACCAAATTTGGTACAAAAATCGCAATCCGTAAACACTGGAAGCCTATTGTTTTTATACGTAATCGAATGTTCAGAACCCCCCTAAATTTTCGAATGAAATTTTGAAAAAATCGCCAAAAAATCAAAACCGCTAATAAAGTTATGCAAATAGACATTTCTTATGTAATTTTTCATTAGAAAACGATTGGCATAAATTTTAGAACGCTAACATGAACCGTTCTCGAGATATTGTGCATTTTTCAAAAAAATTACGAAAAAGTCACATAAAAAAAAAATTCCTATTGAGAAACATGTTCACTTTTCATATGTAATACCATACGATAAATTGAGTGACATCATTCTCGTGGATCTAGCTCGTTCCATTCATGAAAAAATATACTTTGAATAATACTTTTGTATTTGAACGCCAATAGTCATTTATCTGCTGTAAGAATAACTTTTTTCTTAGTGCATAACGCTTGGCGAGATTTTGGCGACGAATTTGGCGGAATGTCGCCAACTTGGCGACTTTTTTTAAATGTTTCCAAATTAACGAAAATCTCGCCAAATGGATAAAAATGACGCTGAATCAATGAAAATTACGACTAATTGTCGAAAATTCAATATCTTGGAAATAATATTAGTATCTACTATAAGAAAAACCTATTTTTACCTACCTTATATACATAATACATAAGGAATGTATTGTGACGGGGTCGAAAATTCGAATTCGAGTTTTCGACGGGAGAAGACGTTTCAAGCATCCCTGATCACAAATCAAATATTTTTGAGGTGATGTCTGTGTGTGTGTGTGTGTGTGTGTGAAAGTATGTGTGTGTGCGTGTGTGTGTGTGTCAGTGAGTCTGTGGAGACGATAACTGACGAACGAATGGACCGATTCGAACCAAATTTGGTACAAAAATCACAAATCACATTCCATAAACACTGGAAGCTTATTGTTTTTATGCGCAATCGAAAGTTCAGAATCCCCTAAATTTTCGAATGAAATTTTGAAAAAATCGTCAAAAGATCAAAACCACTAATAAAGTTACGGAAATAGACATTTCTTAGGTAATTTTTTATTAGAAAACGATTGACATAAATTTTAGAACGCTAACATGAACCGTTCTCGAGATATTTTACATTTTTTTAAAAAATTATCAAAAAGTCATATAAAATAAAAAAACAAATACTTCCTATTGAGAAACCTGTTCACTTTTCATATGTAATACGATGCGATAAATTGGGTGACATCATTCTCGTGGATCTAGCTCTCGTTCCATTTATAAGAAAAGGTACTTTGAGTAATACATTTGTATTTGAACGCCAATAGTCAATTATTTGCTTTAAGAAACATGTTTCTCCGTCCATAACGCTTGGCGAGATTTTGGCGGCGAATTTGGCGGAATATCGCCAACTTGGCGACTTTTTGAAATGTTGCCAAATTAACGAAAATCTCGCCAAATGGATAAAAATGACGCTAAATCAATGAAAATGATGACTAATTATCGAAAATTCAATATCATGGAAAGAATATTAGTATCTACTATAAGAAAAACCTATTTTTTTACTGTAAATGTAGTAAATTCATTACATTATATAAGGAAAGTCATGTGTTGCCCACATCAGATTTTTTTTATATTTCTGTTTAAAGCTACTTACTATTTGATTTTGGTTGAAAACACCACCCTGTTTCTGAGATGAATTAGGGTATTTCTTTAATCAACTGAAAAATCTTAAGGAACTATCACTTCTAATTTATCAAGGATTTTAGAATTCATTTTGTAAAAGCAATAAATCATTTTTTTTCACTACGTTTGTCAACGCTATTTATACAAATTTAAAATCAGAAACTTTAAAAACGACATTTATATATAAATGTACGGACATTTTTTAAAGAAATGTATTTTTCAAGCAATTCTAATTTTTTATTTTAATTGTTTGCTACTACGGAAGAAGACGAATGACGCAATTTCTTTATTTCTTTCAACAAACTCTGAAAACTAATTAAGCTAAAAACATTTTTAAAGTATTTTGAAATGAAAATAATAAAAAAAAACACAAGCTGTGATTGTACTACGAACCAACCATAAGGGTTAATTCAATTTCCCCTTTTCATAACAGTTCCTTTCTGCTTAAAATCTTTTCAATTTCGATAAATGGTCTGGTTTCACCAAGGCATTATTCTGCTTAGACTAAAAGCTTCTGTTCATATATATATGTACTTATTTCAAATTGTTACATTCTAGTTCACGTTCCTATTTTGGAATATTGAATAAATTTTTCCCATATATGTCATATGCATGAATTTTTACCTGAAATACTTTAATGCTTCCTGATAAAAAAAATAGATTGCATTTTTGTCATTGAAATACAGGTAGATTTAATTTTTGAGAAGTTATTCCTTATTATAGTTCAACGCCATTTATTTATCGTGAGCCAATTATTGCATGCCCTTTCTTTATAATAGTACATTTTTTCTTTATATGTATTTTCTGAATTTCATGAAATCTTAAAAACTGCCAGACCCCATGATTTAATTAGCATACTACTAAGACTCCTAAATATACAGGCTGACGGAACACCGGCCATTTTGACTCCCAATTGAGGCGATGGCTGCACTTGGCAAAAATCACTTTCTCGTCCTTTTCTCGGAATCTGAAAACATTCTAGACTATTGTTTTGAATGATTGGTACAATTTTTTTAACGCAAAAGCACATATTTTACATCTAAATTCCGTTTCAAATATCAGCCATGTAACTTATTAAAATAATATAAAATAATATAACACTAAAATAATATAACACTAATAATATTAAAATAATATAACACTAATAATATTAAAATAATATAACACATTAAAATAGCACAAGCAGACGGTACTTGACTGGACCCATTAGAGTCAAAATGGCAGTTGCGTCAGCCTGTATATTTAGGCGCTTTAGTATATACAAGTATTTAAGTGTCTCAGAGAAAGGGAAACTCTAAAAAAATCAAATTGCATTCTTTCAATATGTTTTCTTTTGTTAAACAGTGTATGCTGCTTAGAATAAAAAATGGCCATCTTAATCAACATTTGGCTCCGTTACATTCTATCCAGTTGTCAATACAATAAGTAGGACAAATTCCTGCCTTTTTAGTCACTGAATAGACCTTCTGTAGGGGATTGTCGACCCCCCTGCAGTTTATCCATTAACTTTGGAGGAATCAATAATCCCGCTCCATTAGGTTCTATCCTGCAGTCGATGCTATAAGTATGAAAAAAAATAGCAAAGCTACAACCTTCTAAGTTAAGTTACCTGGAATGCCATTTGTTGGAAGAACTTACAACCTCACCAAAAGATGGTTTAAAACTAATTATGAGCAAACTTCCTCACCTTCCATCTAGCTGAAACATCCCCGCAAAATTTATTGAACTTTTCTTAAAATTTTTATACATAGAGTTACATTTAGTTACATTCTTTAAACTTCAGGTTTAAACATATCTGGAATATCAAAAATCGAAAATAAAATTTTGACGTCTAACAATTCAGTCAACTAAGTGTTGAGATATTTTGTACAATTTTGTTAATGTTTCTAATAAAATAACAATTATAATGAGTACAGAATAAAGAAAATCCCATAAAGTTAACAAATCGTTCACTTGTTTTTTAGAACGGAAGATAATTTTGATATAGCCTAAACATTACTTATTAACATTAGAGCATGAAAATTTAGAAAATGTTAACTTATATTTCAGTTATAATTTAGAAAAGTGGTCTAAAAATTTATTAAGATACTTTTAATTTCTTAATTCTTTGATAATTTATCCAAACTGATCGGAAATAAATATTGAATGGTATCTGGAGTATCTAGAAAGATTTTCCAAAAATCCGTATTTTCTCCGCCATCAGAGAGAGCATCAACTTCGGGCCGTTAGTATCTAGCAGTAGTGTGTGAATGAGAGAGCTGGACCACAGCCATAAACCCCCCATTAAAACCACACCCACTTTTAGAATGTAATGGCTCTATTTTATCCACACAAATGGGATTACACAATGGTGTGAAACCTCCCATTAAAACCACACCCACTTTTAGAATGTAATGGCTCTATATCACCCATAAAAAAACCCACCCACTTTTAAAAACAATGGTGTGAAACCTCCCATTAAATCCACACCCACTTTTAGAACGTAATGGTCCTATTTCACACCATTAAAATATCCACCCACTTTTAAAAACAATGGCTCGCAAAACCCCATAAAAACCGGACCCACTTTTAGAACGTAATGGCCCAATATCACCCACACAAATTCGACTATACAATGGCTCTCAGACCTCCATTGAATCCCACCCACTTTTAGAAATGTAATGGCTGTATTTTACCATTAAAATTACCACCCACTCTTAAAAATAATGGCTCACAAAACCCCATAAAACCCGAACCCACTTTTAGAATACAAAGGTTATTTCTTATCCATAAAAATCTACAACCCCTTTTAAAACGATGGTATCGAAACCCCATAAAAACCGAACCCACTTTCTAAAGTAATGGACCTATTTTATCTATCGGAGCGAGCAAGCGAAAAGTCGTTGGGAGCGAAGGTACCCCCTTCGGCGAGCACCCCCGCGGACGGCCACCCCCTAAGCATGCCGCGACCCTAAGGATTCTAAAAGCATTGCACCGACATGGGTTCGTTGCTTTGCAACCATCATCTGCCAAAAGTATGCATACATTCCGAACAAGCGCTGAGCCCTACGCATGCCCCTTTTAGAATCTGCGTTAAAAAATGATACCCCAACAACATTTTAAGCACTTAAAGAAAAGAATTCTAATGTAAATTAGAACAAAAACCATGGAACTGTTGGACAAACTAAACGCAATTAGTACATTGGAAGGAAGTTTCAAGAAGATGCATGAGCTCAATATCGACGAAAAATACCCTGTCATGGAAATTAAACAGGTCAAAACCAAATATGGTGACAAACTAGTAGTGGAGTTAGAAGACGGCACAAAAATGTATCTACCGAAACGATGCGATAAAAACGCGTCCGACTATATGGAGCTTAATGAGATCGTAAAGAGAAAACCTCTATACTTTGTTTATTTGGGAGCTAAAGATGTCGGGAAAGCACAACCAGGGCAAATGTTTAAATTTGAACAATAAATTTTCTTTTAATGGTATCACCACCATTGATCTGGAAGAGAAAGACTCCTTGCAAGGAGTACAAAAGTTGGTCGCAGCAGCTGCGACCAACCTCAAGATTGGGGAAAAGTTGGAAGAGAAAGACTCCTTGCAAGAAGTACAAAAGGTGGTCGCAGCAGCTGCGACCACCTTTTGTATTGGGAAAAAGTATGATAACTTATCCTATAACGATAGTAAGGCTGTGTATATCTCAGAGGGAGGCCTTTACAGTCTTATAATGTCCAGTGAAGCCCCCTTTGCGAAATACAGACGTTATGAAAGCAGGAAGTAGAAAACAAGGTCGAAACTCTCCAAGCGGAAAATAATACTGCTTCGTATTTTATCTGAGTTAAAGAAAACAAAAGATATAGATAAATGAATGAAATTAAGACTGAGATATATTGCTATAGAATTCTTTATCAGTATGTTCAATTAGATGTTTATAGCGATGACATTTCAGAAGTGAAAAAATCTTTAAAAAAGTTGCATGATCAGTTTGAAAAAATTGTCAAACTTATAAAAGAATATAATGATCGAAGACAAAACATCGAAGGAAATGTTGGAACTAATAAGAATGTTAGGTCTGGACAATAAAGTTACCTCAGACGGAGACTTGAAAACTCATGTATGTGAACACAAATATGTAATTCAAAATGATGATGGCTGGTACATTTGCCAAGCATGTCACGAAGAGCTGAGGTATAATCCAAATAAACCCCCTATCAATTATCTCGATATGTATTTAAACATGCAGAAACAACAGAGGCGAAAACATCGAATGAAAAATCTGGCTAAATGGTTAGGTTCGCATAACCTACCCTTTGAAGAAGAAGAGCTTTTGAACGACTTTTCTTCTTTTATCCATAAATATGAGGAGATGTACCCAGAGCGAAAAAACATAATCAGCAAAGACTATATCTTATACCATATGTTATGGAAGAGAGGTTACGACATCTATATTTCACACCTTCAAGTTAAGTTACCTAAACTCAAGAAGACGCTTATTCAGAATGAAGAAATCTGCCGCACCATTTTTGGTGCGTTGAATTGGAGTTTTTTACCGGCTGATACGTCTGAACAACATGTCACGAAGAGCTGAGGTATGACCCCGATAAGTGATTATAATTTTTAATAGCTTATTCGGCTATTAAAAATTAATTAACTAAATCTTTTTTATCAATCCAGCTAGTCTCAGGATAACCTAACCATTTAACTAGATATTTGTCCCCTTTCTTTTTGATGATTTTTTCAATCTTATACACATTGTCTTTCTTATCATATTTTACTAATTCATATTCATAAAAAGTGCCTTTAACCTCATCATTATTTAAATCCTGAACTCTATAAGTGATTGGGTCGGTTTCTAATACTTCAGAAATGACAAATATTTCATCTGTAAAAGTTGCTTGATACCCCCTTCTGAAGGTAGACTTATATATAGATATTCTTACTTTATCGCCTACCTGGTATTTATGTTTACGTATGACCTTTTCTTTAAACAAATTGTGGTAGACTTCACTACTGTTTTCTTCTAGACTAGCTACAACAGGAGTCATTTTTATACTTCTGTGGTATGAGTTGTTGTAATTCTTCACTAATACATCCAATACATCTATGTATCTTTCAGTGTTATTTGCACACAAGTAGAGCTTTATTTTATTACCAAGAGTGAGATTAAATCTTTCAACCATAGCAGCTTTTATTTCAACATTTTCAGTAGTGAACCATTGGATATTATTTTCTTTGAATAATTTTTGAGTTGTTTTTCCGACGAACTCTAAACCCTTATCTGTTTGAACCCTTTCAGGTATTCTTTCTTTGAAGATCTTTTTAAATGCTTGAGTTACTTCTTCTGCTGATTTATCCTTTAGAGGAACAGCCCATGCATATTTACTGAAACAGTCAACAGCTGTTAATAAGTACTTGATACCATCATTAAACTTACTTCTCGCAAATTTATAGACAAACAGTAAATCAGCTTGCCATTGGTCGTCGATATGTGACACGTAAATTCTCCTTCTTTTGAACTTACGGATAAGTGGTTTATGCTTTGTGTATACATCCTGTCGGTGTAAAAAATCCGAGACTTCTTTTCGACTTAAACCAGTTTTTCTGCTCAGTACATTTATGCCACAAAATCCTGTTTCGGGATCGTAATAAACCTTTTCGGGGCAACCCTTCTCAGTTACCCCTTCAGCGGTAAAAAACGGCACTTCTTAGAACCACAACCCACACAAATTCCTTTCAACATAGGTCTAGCGTTTTTAGAGGTGACATGCTGTTCATCTTTAGTGTCGGTGTGTGTTTTACATTTGAGACAATATATTTTTGAGCCCATTCCAAATACCTTCTTTGCTTTGATAATAGGCTTCACAACAGCTCTATCTAGCCTTTCACGAAAACTTGGATTGGGAATGTCGTCCAATTCTTTAATCATGTTTGAGTCACACACTTTGTTTCTGGTTTCGGTATCTTTGTTTTTAATGTAGCACACGTCATGTTTATAGGCACTATCATCAACCCTATTAATAGGCTTACTCCATTCTTTGTATGTTAAATCGGGGTTCAGTCTAGTTTTTCCTCTGAGCAGTTGAGTTCCTGGTCCTGTAAATTGATGCCCTGGCAGATGCATTTCAAACGGTAAATTATTAATTGCTGCGTTAACAACACCTTTTCCTTTATTGCAAGTCTTTTTACCACACATTTATTTATATATAAAAAATTATTTACTCACAAATTGATATCCATTCAGCAGGGTTTGTTTCATATATTTTTCTCTGGGTAAGTAGACTAAATTATTGATGAAATCCTCCTCTCGCTTATACACTTCCTCTTCTGATAGGGTATTCGATTTGTATGAATTGAGCAGCTGTTTGTAAAACTTGTAAGACTGTTTGTACTCTTCTTTCCTTTCCGCGATATTCAAAGCTTTATCAAGAACTTCAACAATACCGACGCTTAAGCTCAGAGCAGCTAAGGGAACAAGTACAAAAGCTGATAAACCCAATGAACTTAAAACGAACTTGCTAACGGTCATAGTGACACTAATTTTATGGTAGTGGTGGTAGCTCTTTCTATATACGTAAATTTTCTTTTGCAAGTATTCTTCCATCTTTATTTATAGGGGTGAAATATTTCTTCCGATATCTCAGAGCCGGATTAACTAAATCAAGCATAAAGAAATCATACGGCTGTTGCATGCACTTTTTATATAATCTACTGAATTCTTCTTTTGTCAAACTACCATCTATCTCTCTTATGATCTGTTGAATCTCCCTCGGTTGAATATTAAAAAATATCAAGTAATTACAGTTTCTTCTGATAACAATGGGTGTTCTATAATAAGATTGAGAAAGATAAATGATTGAGGCGTTTTTCTTCCGACCTCTGATGAAAAAATCTTCTATGCTCCTCTGGTCCTTGTCAGTCATGCAGTCATCAAAGACAACAACATTTTTACAAGATGGGTCCAGGTCATCCACTTTTATAAATTCTTTTGTATCAGAGGAGAATAAAGTTCCTTTCTTGCCGAATCTTTCATATAACTCTAGGATAATTTTCTTCTTCTTTTTGGGGTACTTTATCGAGTCAATATCCACGCCTTCAAACATTGTGTACTTTTCTTTCAGTTTGCCATACTTGGGTTCGTACATATCTTTTGCACAAACGAACAAATTATCAAATTCGAGATAGTCGTATATAAAATTCAACAATAAGTTCGTTTTACCAGTACCTGAAGCTCCAGCGATTAGAAGTCTGAAAGGGTGTTTAGGTAATAAATAATGTTGATTTGCATCGACAAGTTCTTCTGCTTCTGTATAATTTTTAATTTGAATCATCTTTATTTAATGTTAAAAATTTGCTTCAGTAAAAATATAATTTGCTTAAGTAAAATTTTTCTTGCATAATAATAAAGATGAATGCTATACAAAAAGAACGAAATAAGAAATTAAGAAAGGAAGTTGAATATGAACTTAAAGTTTATAAGCTTCAGGCTGAAATTAGAAAAAACAACGAACAACAACTAGAGCAAAAATTAGGTATCCAGAAAGCACTATCGGACTTTCACAAGCCTGTAACTGAAAAGCTACAAGAACAAGAAATTAATCGAAAGGAGAATATTCAGGCTATAAAAGATGCTGTTGATCACATTCCTCTAGCTATTGAACCGCCTTTAGAAGTCTATGATTTTGATAAAAAATTGGATGTAGAGTTTTTAGAGAAAAATAACTTTCCAAGACCCTCAAAATTGTACCATGAGACCAAGGAAACTTTGCAAGAAATTATGAGTAAAGTAAATGATACTTACCTAAAAATGTCTCGTCAAAAAGGAAACATTATGAGTCAGATCTCTCGAATGACTAAAAAGGATGAAGAAAGAGAAGATCGCTTATTAGCTAAGGTTGATTATTTGAGAGATCATATGACTACGTTAGGAGATTATCGGGATCGACTCAGAGACTTGCAAAGAAAAGAAATTTATATCGGTAAAGGAGTAGAAGACAAAATGGAAATTTTAGCCCGATTGACTGATAAGATATGTAAAGGGTCCAAAAGTAAAAAGTTACACAATCAAGTCGTTGATTTATTGGATGCATTGTTGAGAGAAGGAACTATGACCAACGAGCAAGTAAAACAATACTACAAAAATTTTTCATTAAATAAATGAGTAATTACATAAAAACTAAAATACATTTAAGCGATCATCAGATTGCTAAGCTAAAATCTGCATACCAGAAAGGAGAAGAAGTATCTCTACAAATAGATAAGACAAAAGCCCCCAACAAAGATATACATTTAACTCGAACACAGATAGCTCAAATTGGGAAGGGGAAGCGTATCACTATCAGTAAGACGCAGCTCCAGAAAACGGGTGGTTTTCTACCTTTTCTATTACCTGCGTTAATTGCTGGGGCCAAGGCTTTAGCACTAGGTGCTGCAAGTGGGGCGGCTGGATATGGAGCAAAGAAAGCTTTGGAAAAAATTTCAGGATCTGGATGTGTAAAAAAAAGACCCATTGGAAAGGGCGTCTATCAAAACTGGGAATATCAGACGAAGTAATTAAACAAAATATGAAACATGAACAGGGGTTTAGGGGCTTCTTTACTTCCGATCTGTTGCCTAAAAAGATGAGTCGGTTTGAAAACGGTATTATTAATCTGGACATTGTCACAGGACCTGGTACGCACTGGGTCTGCTACTATAACGATCCTAAAAATAACTTTGTTGAGTATTTTGATCCTTTTGGAGAACACGTATACAAAATTCATCCTAACATTAAGAAGTATCTACTGACTTCTGGAAAGAAAAATATCGGGTGTAACTCGAGCTTTCTACAGCACCCTGCTTCCGTCAAATGCGGCTACTTTTGTATGAAGTACATTCGTGAAAGAAACAAGGGTAAGCCAGTTGTAGATGTGCTATATTCTTTTACCCAAGAACCCAGCGACTTCAATGAAAAAAATGTTCTCTATAAATAAAATGGTTCTATTGATATTAGATTCTAAAAACGCGGAAAAATCAGAAGATTTTACGATTGAATACACTAGACCTTTCACCTTTAAACAGATTGCCCTTCAGTCCTTTTCGATGTACGTTTCATGGGACAATATCAAAGATGAGGAATTATCATACTTTGATGGTCAGCAGTGGTTAAATTTGACGATACCAGATGGAAATTACACTATCAAGGGGCTGAATCGTTACATGATTAATTTTTTTGGAAGCGATCCGCCGATACAATTCGGTATAGTGGAGGAACGACAACGAATAGCCATTAAGTTAAAAGACGGGTATAAGATCGATTTAACGAAAACCAAAAACCTGCATACACTTTTAGGTTTCGAGCCTAAAATCCACGAAGAGCTTGAACAAGTAGGAAAGTACATTGCTGACTTATCTGGGGGAAACGATAACATTTATATACATTGCGATGTCGCAGAGGGGGCGTATATCAACGGTTTCAACTCTACAAACGTCATCTATTCATTTACAAACAGTAATCGTCCAGGTAGTCAGATTATAAAATCATTTGACAAACCTCTGTTTTACCCTGTTCGAATGGATAGTGTTTACCGAATCAGAATGCAAGTAACCAATCATAGAGGTGATTTAATACCGCTCAATAAGCAAGAAGTACAATACAATTTTATCGCCCTATAATAAAGAAATGAATAAACACAGACTTCAAAGAAAGAGTAAGAAGATACAAGGAAGAGGGTTCTTTTCCGACGTACCAGTCCTGCAGGAGGCCGAATTAGAAGGTAAGTATGTGCAGGATAAAATAAAGGAGATATTATCAAAGCAGAAAAAACATGGAGCTGGACTAAAGTTTTTCTAAATTCGATTTAATAGCCATATAGCTATTAAATTGAGGAGAAGAAAAAAAAATTATATTATAATAAATGAATAAAATATTTGAATTAAACAGCACCAATTATTATTACGATGATGACATCGAAAGTTTCGAATATAGAGAGGTAAGGCATGAAAATAGTGATAATTCTATGGAAAATGCCTCTTACCATTTCTTTATTCAAGACACCAACGCCAACATTTTATACTCTAACGGTTATTTACAGCAAAAATTGAAAATTGTTAACAACGATGGTACTGCCATAGTGAATGATAATGTAGCTCTCGTGAATGGAGGTGGTTTGATCAATGCTAACAGGTTTACATTAGGAACCACTGAAATAGAATCCAACATAAATTATTCCGCTCTTATGCGACAAGTGTTGGGCTTAATACATTTTACGCCTGACTATTCTTCTGCCGAAGCTACTAATATGCTGTTCTACACTGATACGTCGGACACAGCTGATAGAGAACGCTTGAAATATGATGGCACGTTAGTAGATACCACAAAGATTACTGAGTTTTTCGAAAAATTCGGAATTAATGAGAACCATAACCAGGGATATACAGAAAGAAGCGAATTCACTAAAAATAGCAAGGTTGTAACTATATGGATCCCACTAAAGTACGTGTTTGATTTCTTCCGTGAATATAAAAAAGTAATCACGGGGTTCCAAGTCAAATTTGAGTTCCAGAGAAATCACAGTCTAAATATGCTGTACACCAACGAGCAACATAAGATCTATAAAGTCGTTGTAGAAGATTTATCACTCTGGCTACCTTACGTACGATTTAAAAATGCGGCGGCTTCAATATTTAACGAATTAAAGTTATCGAATAAGGATGTAGAAATAAACTGGAACCAACACAGCATTGTAAAGTCTAATATTTTCTATAAAAACGCTAGCGGCTCTTATACCATAAAAGCTACTTCTGATGAAGTCTTATCTTTGTACGTAATTCCTCAGTACACTGAAAGATACGAAAATTCGAAGCGCAATAACATGCTGTTTGATAACTTAGATATGACGGAATGTTGGTTAATGATCAACAATGTAAAAGTGCCAACTGTCAGTTACATGATGGATTTTGAGAAAAGTGATTATAATCGATTATACACAGCCTTTTTGGAATCTGGACTCAACACCATCACGTCTGAAACAGGTTGTATGGTCAATTATTCGAATTTTGGTAAGTTGTATCCAATCATCTGCTTTAATCTCTCTCATCATCAAAACTATACCGATACGAATAACTTAATGATTGAGTTTAACTGGAGGTTAAGGAACGCTGCCCCCAAAGATTATGTTTTTTACTTCATCTTAAAAGAGCACAAGAAATGCCTCTTAAATATTAACAATCAAAATATTACCATGATCAAGACTTTGAAATTATAAGCCATTTTTATAGTCCATTTTAAATTTTTATAGTCCATGACTATAAAAATTATTTTATATTTAAATAAATGGCTGCCTACTACCCGCTTTTCGATGAAGAATTAGAACAAGGACCTCCTGGTATTCCAGGCATAGGGTTTAAACTCACACACGACGGTAACTACGATATGGAAAATAAGATCTTGAAAAACTGTCAGACGCCGATTGAGAGTCGGGATGTAACTACTAAAAGTTATCTGGAAGCTGAGTTAATTCGTAACTCTACTACCGTCACTCACACGGTGAAGGTTGAACTACGAGAAGAGATAGCAAAAATTCTGGAAGATTTAGATCAGAAGTACCTGAGTTTAGGTGATAGAAGACCCATTGACGCTAAAGGTAAAAGGATAGGCAATGTCGCTGACCCTATTGAAGACATGAATGCGGTTAATAAAAAGTACTTGGAAAAATATGTTGACAATAAAGTATGTTATGCAACCACCACATCAGGATACATAACTATTAGACCTAGTACCAATGCGAATGCCGTTATTTTTACGAAGTTTTCCGGTGATGCTTTGAACTCAGATTTTAAATTCTCTCGGGACGGTTTTTTTAGACTGGAATTGTACCTTGATCCTCAAAAGATAATCGATGAATTAATCGTTGTTAAGTTATACATTAATAACAAGCAGTACGTTCACAAGATAAAAGTAGCCACTGAATTCGTGTTAATTCTCGGAGAGGTTAAAAAAGATGACCAATTAAAAATTTTCTTACGATGTGATGCTGAGTTCACAGTTCAACCATTTCTAAAAATTGAAGAAATCAAGTGGACACTCCAGCTGCCGTAAAAAATTGTACATATAATAAATGGCGTGGAACGAAATATCAAAAAGCGGTTTGTCGGAAGAACAAATCAGAGTTAGTAAAAATTATGTTAACTGGTCGCTCATAAGTCAATATTCAACTTTATCGGAAGAGTTTATCGAAGAATTCGAAGGTTTGGTAAACTGGATGGTCATCTCTCAGTATCAGAAGCTTTCGGAGCCTTTTGTAGAAAAACACAGAGGTCTATTAAACTGGTACTATACATCCAAATATCAAGTTCTATCAGAGGATTTCATGGATAGAAATACTGAATATTTAGATTGGGAAGTAGTTTCCAGATATCAGATAATGTCAGAACCCTTCCTGGATAAACATGCTTCCAAATTAGATTGGAGAATGGTTTCTCAATTCCAAGTACTCTCAGAAGAATTTATTCGTCGGCATATAGACAAAATCGATATGGAACTCATTTGCGTCAAACAAAAGCTCACTGAAGATTTTATGACGGAATTCGCAGATTACCTTGAATGGGGTAGAATTGTTCAATGGCAAACCTTTAACGAAGATTTTATTATGAAAAATCTGGCTCGTATAGATCTTTGTCACCTCATGACTTATAAAGCCCATTTGCTCTCAGATACCTTTTACGAACTCCATTTTAAAAAGCTGGTTTGCATCCTTCTGACAAACATATGTAATAGATTTGTGATACAATATGAACCTGTTGACATACCTCCCGAGTTGGGTAAAAATGATCCTATCGACAAACAACCCGAGTTGGACAAAAATGAACCTGTCGACATACAACCCGAGTTGGACAAAAATGAACCATAATTATATTTTAATGGTTGATCAACCATTAAATGTTTAGATACCCTTTGTTACCTTCCTCAAGTTTGAATATATTTATCCTTTAAATAAAGAATATGGATCGTATTGTAAAAAAATTAAACGATTTGAGTACTGATAACTTTGAGTCAGTGGATGGCTTATATTTGGTTTCTGACATTACTGAGCACGGGAAATCTATCCTAATACGTTTGTCGAACAACTCAATTTTATTTTTAAAAAATGATATACCCAGGGTTGGTATGATTTTGACCAGGGATGAAATAAGATTATTAAGATTATATGTTGGCTTCAGGGTTTTATATTATTGTACACCATTAGAGGGTTTCGTGGTAAAAAAACCACCTTTTCGAAACCTCTACGAAACCTTTTCAATATATCAGGCTGACAGTGATAGCGATAGCGATAGCGATCGACCGACATCGATGACATGCCCTTCCATCATTGTAACTTAGATTTTCAATTCTTTTTCCGAGGAAAAAGGTGGCTGGGCCCACCTTTACCGTTCATTTAACAGATGTAGATATGACTTTATTTTTAATGATTGAAATACTCATTAAAAATTGAATCGTAAAAAGTTTACCCCTTCAATAATAAAAGCATTTAAAGAAACGATTTGTAGTTCTAAAGAAAGACAAAATGGATTTTCAATCTAAAACCGTTCGACAGTTGCAAGGCTACTGTCGTGAAAATAATATTCGAGGTTACTCGAAACTTAAAAAGTTGGAGCTGGTCGACCTCATTCAATATCATATCATATGGTCGACCTCATTCAACGGCTTTTCCAGTTTCCACAATGACTTGTTTAGCAAGCCAAAGAAGAACAGAGTGCGTAAGATCAGGTGTTGCGGTAAGTTATTTAAGGGATCAAGCATGAATAAGCACCTACAATCTAAAGGGCACCTAAACTATAAACCAAAGAAGGCAACCGCTCTCCCAGAGTGTGGAAGGGTGGAGCATCGACTACATCACATGACTCTCCCCCAACTACGGGAATTTTGTCGAACGCATGGCATTAGAGGCTATTCCAGGTTAGGAAGGAGGGCAGACATCATAGCATACATAGAAAGCGTATTGTTCAACCGTCATTTCGGGTTTGATTCAGACCTGTTTTTAGATACGCGAGAGAGAAGGCTCTACACCCTCCACAAAGTTAATACAGCCTTTGAATCTCGCTTGAAGACGTACGACATCCAAAATGAACACAACCTGATGCTTCCCAAAGACTTTTTGAACGATGTGGCATCACTAGTCCGGGGACTCATCACTAAACACATAAAGAGGCTGCATGGTTTGAAGGTTAATTTCGAATTCCTCTGTGACTATCAAAAGGGTAAAGACGATGCTATTATAGAAATGGAGAAAAACTTCAAAACAGAAAACGCAGTCATCTTAGAATCAACTGATTTGGTAGCTTATTACAGATCGGTTATCCAAAAATTATTGACAGAAATGGAGGAGTTTGTTGCAAAGGGTTCGGGATGGACGCTTGTTAGAATTAAAAACCTTGAGGTGAGGATCAATAAATACAACCCACTGAGAGGATCATCCTACATTGATTTACCGAAAAAAATTAAAGATAAAAAGGCAGTCATTAACGTGAAAAATGAAAATGATAACGAGTGCTTTAAGTGGGCGATACTGTCCGCTATTTATCCAGCTGATAATCACGTAGATAGAGTCTCTAAATATAAGCCATATGATAATGAGCTAAATTTCGAAGGTATCGAGTTTCCAGTGAAGATGGAAGATAGAGTATTTAACAGGTTCGAAAAGTTGAATAACATATCGGTGAACATATATTCATACGAAGGTAATGATATTTACCCATTGAGAATCACTAAAAATAAGGAAGACAAACACATCAATTTGCTGTACATAAAGAATAAGGAAGGAAACAGTCATTACTGTTGGATAAAAGACCTCTCCAAATTGATAAGCGGACAAGTGACTAAACACAACGGAAAGATATTCACCTGTGAGAGATGCCTGCTGTATTATTACTCCGAAGAGGACCTCCAAGCTCATGAAACGGATTGTAGGAAGAATACACCAGTAAAGATTGTAATGCCCGAGGAGAACGAATCTCTGCGGTTCAAAAACTATCAAAGGTCTTTACGATTACCCTTTGTGATGTATGGAGACTTCGAGTGCTTGACAAACAAGATAAACACCTGCTGCCCTACAAAAGACAGCTCATTCTTACATAAATATCAAAAGCATGAACCTATGAGCTTCACTGTCTACATCAAATATAAACACGCAGACTATAAGGCACCAATCACATACAGAGGACCCAATGCCACCAAGCTGTTCTTTGATACAGTGAAGACTGAGGCGCTAGCGATAAAGAACATTTATGATAAGAAGCAACCCATCAAAATGACCACCGAAGATGAAGAGCATTTCCAAAGGACCCATGTTTGCCACATCTGTGATGAAGATATCAGGAAGAAACCTTCACCCTATTCACCCAAGGATGAACCAGACTTCCGAAAAGTTAGAGATCATGACCATCTTCTCAATCCGGCGAAATATGAATCGAACTACAGAGGACCTGCTCACAACCTTTGCAACCTAAAGTACCAAGAGCCTTCGTTCATTCCAGTGTTTATCCACAACTTATCTGGCTACGACGCCCATCTCTTCATAAAGGAGCTCGGTAGAGACCAAGGTGATATCGACGTCATCCCGAACAACGAGGAGAGGTACATTTCCTTCAGTAAGGAGGTCGGGGCAAAAACTGTAGAAGTAGGCGATGGGAAGAAAGTAAAGGTACCTGGTATAAAGTTGAGGTTTGTCGACTCATTCAAGTTCATGGCCGCTAGCCTCGACAGTCTTGCGAAGAACGTAAAGGAGTTCAGGGAGACAGCCAAGTACTTCCCCAAGGACAAACTGGACCTCGTCACCCGAAAAGGCGTCTATCCATACGATTACATGGACTCGTGGGACAAATGCGAAGAAACCAAGCTGCCCCCAAAAGAAGACTTTTACAACCAATTGAATGAGTCACACATAAAGGATGAGGACTACGAGCACGCTAAAAGGGTATGGAAGGCCTTCAACATTAAGACATTGGGTGAATATTCCGATTTGTATGTGAAGACTGATGTACTCATCCTAGCCGACATCATGGAACACTTTAGAGATGTCTGTCTAAAGACCTATAAGTTGGATCCTGCATGGTACTTCACTGCACCCGGACTCTCGTGGGACGCCATGCTCAAAACCACAGAGGTTGAGCTAGAGCTGTTGACAGACTATGACATGATACTCATGCTAGAAAAGGGGACCAGAGGAGGCATCTCTCAGTGCTGTAACCGATATGGGAGGGCGAACAACAAGTACATGAGGGACTATGACGAGAACAAGAAGTCTAACTACCTGATGTACCTTGACGCCAACAACCTTTACGGATGGGCCATGAGTCAATACCTACCGCATGGTGGCTTCGAGTGGAGCACTGTGTCAGATGTGACCCAAGTAGAGGATGACTCAGACAAAGGATACATCGTAGATTGCGACCTACAGTACCCGACCCATCTGTACAACCTCCATTCAGACATACCTCTAGCACCTGAGAGCAGGATGCCCGATGGCTCAAAACAGCCAAAACTACTGACGACCCTCTATGACAAAGAGCATTATGTGGTTCATTACAGGGTTTTGAAGCAACTGTTGCAGTTGGGGGTGAAGCTCAAAAAGGTGCACAAAGTGTTGGAGTTTCAGCAGTCTCCCTGGTTGAAGAGGTACATAGACCTGAACACTGATATGAGGACCAAGGCAACCAACGACTTTGAGAAAGACTTCTTCAAACTTATGAACAACTCGGTCTTTGGCAAGACGATGGAAAATATCAGGAAGCGACTCGATATTAGGCTAGTATGCGATCCCCAGAAAGCGGAGAAGCTAGTTGCTAAGCCCAACTTCAAGGGAAGGACCATTTTTGACGAAAGATTAGCCGCCGTGCATATGAACAAGACGAAAGTGATTTTTAATAAGCCAATATACGTCGGCATGAGTATATTAGATCTATCGAAGCATCTGATGTATGACTTCCATTATAATCTTATGAAGCCTAAATACGGGGGCGATATCAAGCTATTGTACATGGACACTGACAGTTACATCTATGACATACAGACCGAGGACTTTTATGAGGATATGAAAGGATTGATTGACTACTTTGACACATCAGATTATCCAGAAAACAATAGGTATGGTATGCCCCGAGTAAATAAAAAGGTCTTGGGGAAGATGAAGGATGAAAATGCAGGGAAGATCTTAGAAGAGTTCGTTGGCTTAAGATCTAAGATGTATGCCTGTAAAACTGAGGTTGACCTGGTGAAAAAGTCGAAAGGAGTAAAGAAATGTGTCGTGAAAAACAGGATATCCTTCGAGGACTACAAGAACTGCCTATTCAAGCAAGAAGTACAGCATAGAACCATGAATCTCATCAGGAGCACAAAGCATGAGATTCATTCCATACAAGTCAATAAGATTGCCCTATCAGGAAAAGATGACAAACGTCATATATTGGAAGATGGTGTCCATACCTTGGCTCACGGTCACTATGCGATAAAGGAGTAGGCGATCATAATCTTTTAACAGTTTTCGAACTATTAAAAGATAATTAATGGTTTTAGTCCTCAGTTCGAAGGACACATTCTTCTGTTCTGAATGCCTCTTTAATAGTGTCTATATCACATCTAAAGTACTCCATGTAACCGTCCTCCTCCTCTATATAAGAGTCTAACTTTTCGCGGATTGTGAAATAGAGCTCTTTTGGCAGATGATGGTTGCAAAGCAACGAACCCATGTCGGTGCAATGCTTTTAGAATCCTTAGGGTCGCGGCATGCTTAGGGGGTGGCCGTCCGCGGGGGTGCTCGCCGAAGGGGGTACCTTCGCTCCCAACGACTTTTCGCTTGCTCGCTCCGATAGATAAAATAGGTCCATTACTTTAGAAAGTGGGTTCGGTTTTTATGGGGTTTCGATACCATCGTTTTAAAAGGGGTTGTAGATTTTTATGGATAAGAAATAACCTTTGTATTCTAAAAGTGGGTTCGGGTTTTATGGGGTTTTGTGAGCCATTATTTTTAAGAGTGGGTGGTAATTTTAATGGTAAAATACAGCCATTACATTTCTAAAAGTGGGTGGGATTCAATGGAGGTCTGAGAGCCATTGTATAGTCGAATTTGTGTGGGTGATATTGGGCCATTACGTTCTAAAAGTGGGTCCGGTTTTTATGGGGTTTTGCGAGCCATTGTTTTTAAAAGTGGGTGGATATTTTAATGGTGTGAAATAGGACCATTACGTTCTAAAAGTGGGTGTGGATTTAATGGGAGGTTTCACACCATTGTTTTTAAAAGTGGGTGGGTTTTTTTATGGGTGATATAGAGCCATTACATTCTAAAAGTGGGTGTGGTTTTAATGGGAGGTTTCACACCATTGTGTAATCCCATTTGTGTGGATAAAATAGAGCCATTACATTCTAAAAGTGGGTGTGGTTTTAATGGGGGGTTTATGGCTGTGGTCCAGCTCTCTCATTCACACACTACTTCTAGCCCTTGATTGATCTCGATAGTATTAATAGTATAAAGATTCAACCTTCTACGCCACCACAGGGATTTCTGGGGAGTCTGAACAGATATTTCGAATAGCCATTTTTTTCCTCCATCCCTGGTGGGGAGGAATCAAAAATACGACCCCGTTAGGTTCTGTCCCGTTGTCGATAGTATATGTGCAAAAATTCAGTCTTTTGGGGCAGCAGAGGACTTCTTAAGGTTCTTGAAAGACAAAAGGGTGTCGTGCAATTATTATGCAAATATTTATGCCCCGTTACATATAACAGTTTTAGAAGCTATAGTATACCCCAAAGTTTAAAAACCTGTATACGAGAAAACTCTGTTGGGGTACCTAAAAATTTCAATACTGTATAGGACTTATAATATTATATAAATAATAATAAATTAGTAATACATTTCTTTTAACCCAAATACTGATTTTAATATTACAAATTTTTAACAAAAATCACTATAAAATTACCTAACATGCTTTTGTCTTTACAGACCCTCCAGAAACCCCCCCCCCCCTTCCTCCCGGTAGCTCAGAAATCTGAGTCGTTTCACGTTCATGGTATTGACTACGGTACAGAACTTAGTCGGATTTTTGATTCAGACGGCGAAGAAAATTTTATGAACTATTTGCAGTTAAACTCTATTTACAGTGAAACTATTTACAGTGATACTATTTACAAATAAACTATTTACTGTTAATTTTTACAGAAAATTGAATGATATTTTTCATAGTTTTGTCGCTTTTAAAGCAAGCAAAATTAATAAAGGTAAAAATACATAGGAGTTATATTGGTTGTCTATTTCTACTTCAATGAGTTTAAAATAGATATATTCAGTAAATGGAGAAATACTCCTTCATTCTCTTAATACCGTAGAGTGATAGTGTTTGTTATATGAAGTAATAAGAGAAAATACTTTTCCCGTGTTCAAAAATTGAATTTAAATCGTGAAAACTCATATTTTATTGCTATTTCAGAAACGTATTAAAGAGTACAAATTTTTATTACTTTATGACATTTTTAAAAGTAATTCCCTTATTACCCTAAAATAACATTAGTTTAATGTCTCTTATAAGTTCAGATATTTTTATTCGTTTATAATACAATACTTGTTTAAAAACATATAAAATTATGTCCTTATAACCAAGCTTACTTTATTATCTTTTACTTTATTATATATTCTTACTTTATTATCTTTTCTTCCTTCTGTTAGCAGTGCATCAATATATCAATGCATGTTAAACGCATGATGTTTCAAATTTTATAAATATGAGTCATTAACTCTGCATTTTTAATCAAAATATCATGTCACGTGTTTCTTTGTTTTCCAAGACAAATGTAAATTTATAGTGCAGCCGATTCTTAATAACTGGGCATCCTATTATACGCTTAAATTATTTTAATTACTCCACTTTTTGACTTGAATATCCGGTCAAAAAATATTTGATCTTTACAAAAGTGGTATAAAGGGCTCAACGGAAATCATAAAAAAACGGTAATATTTCTTTTCTTAAAGGATGTTCAATGATCAGTAAAAAAGTATTACTTTGCCAAATTTTAAACTCATATTTTGTGGAAAAGAAAGATAATTAAGCAACAGAAATATCGGGAAATATAACGTTACTACTTTCTCCTTTTTTGAGAGAGAGAACGTTAAAAATGTAAAAAAATTATTTTATACTTCCATATTTATGCATTTTATATTTAAATTTTGAAATAAGTGCTTGCTTCCTTCAATCAATTCAATAATTTAGATACTGTTTTGAATACCGTCATTAATAAATAATTTCGTGTACAGAGAAGTCCTAACTATCATTTCTACTTTCTCATAGGTACTATTGAGAAAGTATTACTTTCACGAAATTTTTCAATTTCGACATTTTGATGCCAATATATATTAAGACTTCCTGAACACGTTTCGGCTATTTATGTAGTGATGTCCGTCTGTCTGTCTGTCAGATGCCTGTGCTCGATTTCTTGTGTACACTATAGCAGTCACAAATATTATTGAATTTTAACGAAATTTTATATTTGGTTTTGTTATAAAAAAAATCTAGAACTAGGTAGAATTCTTTTACATTCCAACAAAAACTTCGAAATTTTATATTTTTTTTAACATGGCAGCATAGGACAAAATTTAACATAATCATGCATAAAAGGATTTATTTATGTCTCAATGATCACCAGATTTTTCACGAGAAAAGTTTCACTCATTGTTGTGAAAAATAGCCACGATACAAATATGCTTCTGACGTCATTAGCCCCCCCCTTAGGGGTAAGTTACCACCCTGGGGTACATTGGCAAATATAGTATCAATCGAAATATTTCTTTCAAACCCTTTTGAGTGAAGGGTAACACGCTATAGTTGTAATAGTTTAGACTCACGATACAGATTTTTCAAATTTTTCTTATAAAATTTGAAAAAAAAAGTAATTCTGATATTAGAAAATCGAGTTGAGCTGCACTCCAATTAATTTCTCCATAGGATACAGTGTATCTAACTTTTAGTCAGGGGCTTCTTCAGGGACATTTAAGTATTTCATGCTAACTTCAATAAATTCTAACTAATTAAAATTTTGTTAACACAATACGTCGATTTCCCACTTTTTAACACTTTACAACATAGTTAAAAAGTGTTTATGACTTTGTTCATACTGTCTGTTTGTCTGTCTGTCCGTTAGCACGATAACTGCCGTAAAAATGATTTTATCAAGATGAAATTTTAGTATGTTTTTCAAGCGGTCTGTGGGACCTATGGGAATATAAATGAATAATATCACCGAATTAGTTTTGGATTGAACCCGGGTTGAAAAAATGAAATACATTGAACCCTATGGGACCTAATTTTTCAAACATTTTTTAGGCAAATTCAAAATTCACAAATTGCTTCGAAAATTTTAGGAAATATTCAAATTATCCCATAAAATATATAAAAAAAAATTCAGCAAAATATATTCAGTAGATTTTTAACTAAAAATTAAAATAATAATTATATCCTTTATATGAAGAGATCACGTGACCATTATATGAAGAGATCACGTGACATACTTCAAAATAAAATATGGTATCCATCTTGTGTCAAAATCGTGATTTTTAAACTTCTTTTTAATTCATATTGAGTGTTACATCCGCCCTAAAACCGCTTTATTTTTACTTAAATTCTGGGCATCTACATCCTGAAACAACGCAATTGCAATATAGTTGAGTTTAAATGATCATCCAACTTTGATTATTTCTACAACGAAGTCTACTTTTCACTTATGGAGGATGTAAATACCAAAAGATGTAGAATGAGTTGTATAAGAATTGCTGCATTTCATTAACGCAAAATTATTTAGCCCATGGACTCTGCAATATAGCTGATATGCATGAAACAATCATTGATTTTACAGAGAAGCAAACGATTTTTTGATGACGTTTTGAGCATAGAGTTAAATTTCTTGTACCTCCATGGTTTTAAGTTTTAACTAAAATTAATTATTATTATATTGTGATGAATGAAATGAATGGAAAAATGTTTATGAATGAAATTCTGTTTTTATTTAAAGAGCCAACCGATTTATATTTTCACGACGTCATTTGAAGAAAGTTATGAATGAAATCCTGCTTTTATAGAGAGATCCAGGCGTGTTATATTTTCTATGACGTCATTTGAATTAATTTCACTTGTTTTCGATGAAGTTTTCAAATATAATAAATTATTGTAGTATTATGATAATTTTAAAAATATACCGAGGAATGTATCGCATTTTAGAGATGTTTAAACCAGGCAATTTATATTTCAATGTCGTCATTTGAATGAAGTTCATATTTTCGATGAAATTTCAAATTTTTCAAATATAATAAACTAATGTAGTATTGTGATAATTTTAAAAATATTACTGAGGGATATATCGCATTTTAGAGATGTTTAAATAAAATTGCATTGAAGTTGGAAAGTGTTTCATAATCAATGCTTTATGCATGATTGATCTTTCTTGTTTGTTCATGATTTCAATAAAAAGTGCTTTTCCTGTTGCTTAAAAAACATGACACATAATCCTGAAAATTACCAATTCAACCAATACCATAAAATTGTATATGAATAAAAAGATAATTTAATAAAGATTGTAATGCAATAGCATTTGTTCAATTATCTGTATTCTATCAAAAGTTATAACCAAATAACCAGAAAAAAGAAGCCCAGCTTGCTTAAGTTTATATGAAGTAGCTTTCCTTTATTTGAATGTAGCCAATGAGCATGAGTGTTTAGAGAGCCAATCAGGTGTCATCTTGCTTTTTACTATAATAGTTTTATGGGGGGCCCTTGAATTTACAAGGGTTAATATGACCTTACGTAAGGGGATTCGCCAGAATTTTTGATCTGCTTTCTATTCAATTAAAAATACCTTATACAATAAATTACTCTGCACAAACAAAGTACGTAGTAGGTATTTTGCATTACAGCGAGCTGAACAAGAACTACCCGTTTAGACTTAAGCACGTGCAAAAAACTAATTAACTAATCATAAATAAGGATTGATGGTGTCATCTGATGAGAAGAAGAAGGAGAAATTAGATAAAAACAGAAAAATATGAAACCAGAAAGATAAAGACCGAAAAAAATGGACAAAAAATAGAATAGAGAAATAAGACACTGACGAAGGAACTAGACATAGTAAATCCATAAATGGAAAAAATAGAGTATCAAAACACATACAAATAATTAATCAGATTAGTGAAATTTTTATAGATATTAAAATCTTCAAAGGAAAACAGGGCTTGAATTGATGGACATTTTCGAAATAAAGTGGAAGAAGAAAAAACTAAAAATGATAATTGATTATGCAAAAGCGGTTAGCTATAGAAGTTTTATTATTTCATAAATTGTAACATAATTTTGATATTCTCTCAATTGATTTTTAAAGCACATTTAGTTTTACCTTTATTCGATAGCCCACATTAACATGGAATTTAATAAATACACGCCTTATACCAGTTATAACATTTTTACACCTTTATACCAACAAAAGTTCAATGAAACTTTTGCATTTTTATATCCAAATATACCAGAATTTCACAGCAATATGTGCATTTGATCTGGAGTTATCACAGTTATGCACACGAGAGGCAGATTACCACTCAACGCTTAACTCGCAAGTAAATGTTCCAAAATGTCTGTTAAGAAAATGTACAACATTCGACAGAACTGACAAGCAATTTTTTTTCGTACCTCGTCAAATTTTGATGCTATCCAAACCAGAACAGCAGCGGTCATTAAGCTGTATTATTCATAGGTCGCCACTTTCTATAAAAAAAATTAAATTGAAGTATTCCGAAGCTCAATTTTAATATGCTTCAACCAAAATTAAATACCACAATCATGTCGTGGTTTGTGAAGGAAAAAATCATAATTGGGGTGGAAGAACAGAACCTCTATTATATGCACATATGAAAAATAAAATTTTGTTTCAGCATAATCATAGATAATAACATGCATGGAATAATAAATAAATTTTAAATATATGCCTTCCGTAAATAATTTTTAACACTTTAGTGGATGGCATAAAATGTAGGGTATTTCAGTATAGTCAAAATCTTTTTCGTACTTCGGTAATTTATGTTAGACACATACATCCAATTTGAAAGTTTGTTTGCATTAAATAAGAAATTGTTTCACATACTTTTTCCAATACTTGGTATTTTCTAAAAAATGGAGGTCTAACATTTTATAAGGTCTTCTAAGAAAGAAAATCTGATGTGGGCAGCACATGACTTTCCCTGCAGACTTATATTTACGTTCTCTTTATTTTGATCAAATTTAATTCACTTTTAATTCAATTTTCGTTCTCATTTGATAACTGGACTTATGTTCAAAGGTGACGTAGAAAAAATACGAAAAAACTAAAATATCTCGAGAACGGCTAGTCTTAATGTAATGGTGTTGGTCTTATTCTTTTCTTCGTTAAAAATTACGTATTAAACAAGTATTTAATGGATATATTAGAACATACATTTTTATTTTATTTACATTTTTATTTTAGATTTTGACGATTTTTGCTGGCCATTTTGCAAAAAAGGAAGGTTATTTTTTTTTCGAATCATACCAAAATCTAATCAGCACCAGGGTGTCCCACAAGTGACTTATCTACCAAATTTTGTGAAATTCGGTTCATTAATTTTTTAGCTAGAGTGGATACAAGCTTTTGCATGCCATTTCGCAAGAAAAGGCGGGTTATCCCGAATCGTACCCAAAACTACTCAGCACCAGATTCGCCCACAAGTAACTTACCTACCAAATTTTATGAAATTCGGTCCATTAGTTTTTTAGTTAGAGTGGATACAAAATCTGCACAGACAGACACACAGACACACAGACACACACAGACAGACACACACACAGACGTCACGCTAAAAATAGTTTTTTTCATATTCCGGAGCTCTCGAAACGTGTAGATCCGTCGAAAACTCGAGTCATTACCATGTATTGCAGGGAAAGTAAAAAGCTCAATTCGGAAAAGTTGCGCTATACAGAAACAAGTAAACAGAAACTGTCCCGTTGCAATTGTCTGCAATATTCAGGAATATAGTTACAACTAGCAGTATACCCGTTTCTCTTACGGAGTATATAATATAATAAAAACTTAAAATTCACAATCATGTGCATATTCCTATAGTATACTAAATGACATTGTTAATCAAACTATTCTATTAAAATATTTAATTTAATGTTCCTAAACACAAGTTTAAGAATCTCTGTTCTCACTATACAAAATTATCTTCACGGGCAGATCTGAAGAATAAAACATCCTGGTCCTGTTTGTAAACACATTTACAAAAATATGAAATTGAATCAATATATGCAAAATAAAAGCGCTAAAATTGTATGGGACCCGTACTACTTATATTCGCGAAAATTAGAAGATATAGTGTATTAGTAAACGATTACACGTACTACAACATATGAGTTTCTAAAACTTTTGCCAAAATAAAATAGATCACGTAACGAATGGAAAATATCCATAATCCTGTAACTTTTAAACCTAAAAGCCGTAAATGAGTCCAATATATGCCAAAACGAAAGTGCTAAAATTGTAGGGAAATATAGTGCTACTTATATTGTCGTAGATTTTAAGATAGGGCCTTGTGTTAGAAGATTACCCGTATTACAATATGAGTTTCAAAAATCTTTGTCAAAATAAAACAGAGGACGCAATACATTAAAAATATCAATAACTCCCGTAAAGATTATCCGAGCTGCAACACATGATTTTCTAAAATCTTTGTCAAAATAGCAATAATCCCCGAATCAATAATCCCTGAAAATATCAATAATAATAATGTTTAAACCTGAAGACCGTAATTGATATAATCCAGTAAAATATGTATATTGATGAAATTTATTTTATATACATATCTTTATTATTTAAATCGGAAAAGATTTAATATCAATAATAATATTTAAATCTGAAGACCGTAAATGATATAATCCAGTCAAAAATGCAATATTGACAACATTTATTTTATATACATATCTTTATTATTTAAATCGGAAAAGATTTAATAAAAATCGTCTGCTGCAAAAACACATTGGATTTAAATTCGTTGCTAAGCAACATGATATAATTTTCTTCAAATAAATTGGTGGGGAAAAATATCGTCTGCATAATGCTATCTCTATGGAAGGTTTGTGTGTTTTTTTAATTAATATCTAGACAATCCCTTAATCCCTTATCCTAGAAGCTCAAAACATAAACTAGATTTTAAGTGAAGCTATTCCAAGTCTACCCCCCAAATTTCATCCAATTCGGTGCATCCGTTCATTCTCCCGTGATGAGAAAAACACACAAATAAACACACAGATTTTTAATTTTATTTATATAGACTAGCAGCATACCCATTCTTCGTACGGAATATGTAATATAAAAAATTTTAAATTTACAGTCATGTACAAATTCCTATAATATTCTATAATTGCATTGCTATTCAAAGAATTCTATTAAAGTATTAAAATTAAGGCTCTTTAAAAGAAGTTTAAGAGTCTGTGCTTTTGCTGTAAAAAATTATCTTCACAGACAGATCTGAAAAATGAAATATCCTGAAATATGAAATTATATCAATATGTGCCAAGATGAAAACGCTAAAATTATATGGGAAGATATACCCATATATTCTCAATTATTAAAAGATATATCCGTGTATTAGTAGAAAATTACTCGTCTACAATATACGAGTTTCAAAAACCTTTACCAAAAAATAACATAACGTAATAAATTGAAAATATCAATAATCTCCGTGATCTTTAAACCTGAAAGCTGTAATCGATTTTAATATATACCAAAATAAAAGTGCTAAAATCATGTACCCCTACTACTTATATTCTCATAAATTAGAAGATATACCCGTGTATTAGTAGAAGATTACCCATACTACAATATATGAGTTTCAAAACTATAAGCCAAAATAAAACAGATAACGTAATAAATTGAAAATATCGTAAAATCCTCGTAATTTTAAACCCCAAAACCATTATTGATGGCAATATATGCCAAAATGAAAGCGCTAAAATTATATGAGAAGGTATGTAGTATATACGTACTACTTACATTTTCACGTAGATTAGAAAATATACCCGTGTTTTAGTAGAATATTACCCATACTACATAGGCATTCTTCGCTCAGAATATATAATGTTTTTGTTGAGACCCAGACCGTCCGACCTACCAGAAAGGTGTAAGGTAACAGTTTGGATGGCCGGGGAGTGCCACCCAATTTAGACCGGAACCCAGTGGGGGAGGTATTCACAGGGACCGTACCCTCCTTCTCCTACCACCAACCTCTCTGAAGGACTTACGGACCCACATGTTTAACGTGATCGTATTCCGCATGAGCACGGCGGCAGTTGTGGCAGCGTGCAAATCCAGCGCGCAAACCACCAGACTACCGCGCCCGAAATGTGCCAACAACACGCGATGTTCCTAGGTGGTCACCCACCCAAGTACTAACCGCGCCCGATGCTGCTTGACTTCGGTGATCTAACGAGAACCGGTGTTTTCAGCACGGTAGGGCCGTTGGCATAGAATATATAATGTAAAGAAACATAATATTCACAACCAAAATGTGCAAATTCCTATACTATTCTAAATGGCATTGTTAATCAAAACATTCTATTAACATATTTAAATAATTGTTCCTAAAAAGAAGTTTAAGAATCTCTGTTCTCGGTATACAAAAATTATCTTCACTGGCGGAACTGATGAATGAAACAACCTGCTCCCATTTGTAAACAAATTTACAATATATATAAAATTGAATCAATATATGCCAAAATGAAATCGCAAAAAATGCATAGGAAGATATAACCGTACTACTTATATTCTCATAGATTAAAAAATAATAGACTTATGGAAGAGATTATTACCTGTACTACAATTTATGAGTTTCAACCGTTTTAGCCAAAATAAAACAAATGACGTAATAAATTGAAAATATCAATAGTTCCAGTAATCTTTAAACATGAAGTCCGTCAGTCAAAAATGAAATTTTGATAAAATTTCATTTATATACATTTCTTTATTATTTGAATCAGAAAAGATTTAATAAAAATCGTCTGCCGCATAAATATATTGGATTTAAATCCTTTGCTAAGCGACATAATATCATTTTCTTCAAATAAATTTAAGGAAAAAATATCGTCTGCATAATGCTATCTATGGGAAGTTTAACTAGGCGTTCTTAATTAATATCTAGACAGCTCCTGGTCGTAGAAACTCGGAACATGGACTAAATTTTAAGTGGGGCTGTTCCAAAGCTGCTCACAAAATTTTATGAAAATCTGTTCAGCCGTTCTCCTGTGATGATGAGACAAACATACAGACAGATAGACAGACAGATTTTCAATCTATATAAATAAAATTGAAAATCTGTCTGTCTGTCTGTTTGTCCCGTCATCACGGGAGAACAGCTGAACCGAATTTCGTGAAATTTTGTGGTCGCCTGGAAATAGTCCCACTTAAAATTTAGTCCATGTTTGGAGTTTCTACGATCAGTGGTTCTCGAGATATTAGTAAAAAACGAAATTTTCGTTTGTCTCATCATCACGGGAGAACGTCTGAACCGAATTTGATGAAATTTTGTGGATAGCCTTAAAATAGCCCCCCATAAATGTAGCCCAAGTTTCGAGTATCTAAGACCAGGGGTTGTCGAGATATTAATGAAAAACGAAACTTTTTCCTAGGAGTTCTACTCTCTAACTCCGTGGTTTATCCAAACGAAAAGCTTGAAAATCGTTTGAAAGTGAATTAAAACTTTATCTTTTGCGATAATTAGTCACTTTTTGAAAACATGTATTGTTTGAAACATGATTTAAATGGGAAATCTATCACCATGGTTTGTTTTTCACAAGCTTTTACTGAATAAAAGTATAAAGAAATCAAAATGGTTATTTAATTTCGCAGTTTATAAGGAAGATTCTATCTTATATCATGTTTCTCAGAAACGCAATTAAATTAAATCTGTCTGTTAATTTTAACTATTACTTTTTCGATTTGAATAATAAACAAATGGATATAAAAATATATTTTAAAAAAGAATGATTTGATTTTTCTTATAGCATTTTTGACTGGATAATATCAAATAGGTCTTCAGGTTTAAACGTTATTATTATTGATATTTTAGGGATTATTGATTCAGGGATTAATGATATTTTCAAGTTATTATGCCATTGTTTTATTATGACAAAAATTGTTTAAACTCATATATTGTACGTTGTACGAGTAATCTTCTACAAATAGACGGGTATATCTTCTAATCTATAATATAGAATATAAGTAGTACAGGTATATTGGCATATATTTTGATATATATTGACATATATTGGAATCAATTACGACCTTCTGATATAAAGATTAAGCGGGATTATTGATATTTTCAATTTATTACGTCATCTCTTTTATCTTGGCAAAGATTTTTGAGACTCATATTGTAATACGGGTAATTAAACTTCTAAGGTACTAATATAGGTTATATATTCTAATATTCGCGTATATAAGTAGTATGGGTCCTATATAATTTTAATGCTTTCATTTGCATATATTGATTCAATTCCTTTTTTTTTTAAATTTGATTACAAAAGGGGCCAGGATGTTTTATTCTTCAGATCTGCCCGTGAAGATAATTTTTCATAGTGAGAACATATATTCTTAAACTTCTCTTTAGGAGCAATAAATTTAATATTTTAACAGGATTTGCACATGATTGCGAATTATAAGTTTCTTTATATTATATACTCCGTACGAAGAACGGGTATGCTACTAGTTTTATTTATATAGATAGAAGTGACGTAAAAAAATACCAAAATAGGGAAGATTGGAATCAGGTTTTCCCTGGATTGGTCAATCTTCCCTCGATTCTTGACTCGTGCTACAGATTGACTCCAAATTGAAACCAAACTTCTCATAAAACGTATTTGAGCAATATTACTTTCAGCTGACCCTGAGTTTATAGGGACAAAATTCCCGATTTTTTAATAAAAAATAAATCGTCGAATATTGCGATAATTGCACCGAATTTTTCTTTTCCCCTTAGACTAGTTGATGCACTGCGCAACTTTTTCTAAGAGAACTTTATTGTTCAAGGGATCTCATAAAAAATTTGACCCCCTATTTCATTGAACCCTCCCAATACCGACAAAAAGTATATGAAAATATTTAGTATTTAATTTTAACAAGCTTTCAAATTTGCAAGCCTGTGTTCAAAACCAAATTTAAAACCACGAAAAGTGAGGTCAAATATACTGAAACACAATATATATGTATCCTTCATACATCTTAATCAGCAACAGAAAATACTGAATTCATAGTAATAATTTTTGGCCGGGAACGTTTTGGTTACTGGCCGCTAAACAGTAGCCAAAATTCTTAATCTGCAGCTTTACGGCATACTGGAACGCATAATATACCCACTTCAACACACGTGTCCAAAAGTCATTTAACAGCATTCGGATCTTAAGATATGTATTTCTGATTAAATTTTGATACGAAATTTTGAGGACAAATAGTACTTTTTCCTACTTACAAAAGTATAAGAAAATAAAAATAGATCTTTCGATAGATTTCTTGTTTTGATACCAGCTTATCTGCATTTCAATATATACAATAAGTTATATACAATAAGTTACATACAATATTCCAAAAGTTTTATTAATGCAATATACTTTCATTAGTTTTGCACTTTTTCAATCATAATTCCTGTCTCGTTTCTTCTTTGTTTTCCTACCTGAGGCAAATGCAATTTTATAGTTCGGTCCGTTCTGAGTTACTAAGCATCGGATTATACGCTTCGACTCATTTTAATTACTCCACTTTCTAACTTTAATATCCCAGTAAAAGAAAATAAATTAAACTCCTTCCAATGTGGCATGGTAGCTGAACAGAAATTATAGTAAAGAGTATAACTTTTTTAATGGTGACTTTTCTCTTTTGATAGAAACTTTTGGCTTAACTCAATTTTAAGCTCGTTATGCGGGTTGGGGGGGGGATAATAACATGAAAAGGACATCTGAAAATGCAATGTTACACATTTTTATCTTTGGTGAATAACTCTATGCATTTTTAATAATGCAAAAAATATTTTTCATGTTTTAGTTGTACGTCTAGTTTAAGAGAAAATTTTACTTTTTATCAGATCAGTTACGTACATTATATTCGAGTAAAATGTATGCCGGATAAAGACTGGAACATCTAATCTCTCGATCTCAAGGAAATTACTCTTGAGTAATTATTACTAATGGACTATCCTAGTTATAGGTGAACCTGATAACCCTTATTAGAAGGTTCTGTGACTATTAATAAAAAGTATGTAAGATCTAAATAACATTTTGTTATTATTTCCCTTAGTTTTCATTATAATTTATGTTTATTTTAAATTAACAATTCTGGCTGGTTCGGTTAGATAGAACAATCACCGAGTCAAGTAACATTTCTGCAATCCTGAGGTAGGTGGAAACAGAATAAAGTTTCGTATCGCCAGTAAGTTAGAAGTACTTCGATAGATTCGATGGAAGGATTAGGCTTTTGAATGGATTGATTGCGAATCTCGAAACTAAAGAGAATTCAGTTGAGTGCATGAGTTAGACGGATAGAGCGATCCGCCCTAATGGATACCACTATGACCAGAAAGGTCTAATATCCCGGTTTAGCCGAAAGAAGGTTTCGAGGCAAGAGAAAAGAGTTGGATAAGCATAAAAGCTTCATTACTAGCAAACGGTTTTTCTAAATATCACAAGGTCCGTAAAAAGGCATTGCATTATATGATTGTGTTTATTTATGGGCAAGTGCAATGCTGGTTGTTGGTATGTAACTCCATTTTAGTTAAGCAGGCAACCGCTGTGATTTGAGTGAAGTACATAATAAATGTGTTTGATTAACTGATTGCATCAGTGTGTTATTGCCCTGGGCCGCAAGGTTCTGTGTATCCAGTCATTCGAGGTTTTGAGCTATGTCACTTTGTTGATAGATCTAAGTACGTACGGATCGGTAATTCCGCAACCTAAGTCGAATAAATACAGTATTGATCGAGATTCATTAGGTTAAAATGGAGCCCTGTTGGTCAAAATACTCAGCAATGGCATCTGAATAGGATTAAGTGCCATTAAAATGCTCTACAAGTGTTTTGTTCAAAAAGAATTAACTGCAGTACTGCGTCGTAGTAACTGTAGTTTCACAATAGAGACCAATGTTATCAAAATCATTCATCTTAAATAACATTTGATTTAATTATACAAATTATACAAAATGTGTTTTCCTGTCCATTCTTTCTGACTATCTCTTTTCATTTATTGCTTATATTTCTCTAGTTTTATTCAATTCATTGTTCTTCAACTCACCAGGTATCACGTCTACTTCGTTTTTCTGTTTATTTCAGCAAATTCCTGCTCCCCGTTAGTTCATTTGATAGGTACTTCTTGACCCACTTGCACTGATGACGAAAACTCATCACGTAAAATTAATTTTTTCAAAATCATCGAATGTTTTCTACAACTTATAAACGCAATACTTTACGTCAGGTTCTATTTATTTATAAACGATTCTATTTAGTTCTCGGTAACGAATATTTGTAACGCATAGTGGTGTGGGAACAAAGAGTATTACATTTATTTAAAAAATCTGATGTAGGCAACACATGACTTTCCTTATATAACGCGTGTATTTCTACTTTTACAGTAAAAAAAAAATAGATTATTTTTATAGTAGATATTTATATTCTTTCCAAGATATTGAATTTTCGTCAATGAGTCGTCATTTTCATTGATTTAGCCTCATTTTTATCCATTTGCCGAGTATTTTGTTAATTTAGCAACATTTAAAAAAAGTCGCCAAGTTGGCGATATTCCACCAAATTCGTGGCCGAAATCTCGCCAAGCGTTATGGGCGAATAAATAAGTTATTCTTACAGCAGATAAATGATTATTGACGTTCAAATACAAAAGTATTACTCAAAATATATTTTTTCATGAATGGAACGAGCTAGATCCACGAGAATGATGTCACCCAATTTATCGCATGGTATTACATATGAAAAGTCAACATGTTTCTCAATAGGAAATATTTTGTTTTTATTTTATATGACTTTTCGATAATTTTTTTGAAAAACGTGCAATATCTCGAGAACGGTTCATGTTAACGTTCTAAAATTTATGCAAATCTTTTTCTAATGAAAAATTACATAAGAAATGTCTATTTGCGTAACTTTATTCGCGGTTTTGATTTTTTGACAATTTTTTCAAAATTTCACTCGAAAATTTATGGGGGTTCTGAACATTCGATTGCGTATAAAAACAATAGGTTTCCAGTGTTTACGGATTGTGATTTTTGTACCAAATTTCGTTCGAATCGGTCCATTCGTTCGTCAGTTATCGTCTCCACAGACTCACTGACACACACACACACATACTTTCACACACACTCACACACACACACACACATACTTTCACACACACAGACATCACTTCAGAAATGTTCGATTCGTGATCAGGGATGCTTGAAACGTGCTCTCCCATCGAAAACTCAAAATCGAATTTTCGACCCCGTCACAATACTTTCTTTATACATTATGTATATAAGGAAAGTAATAGTTGTTGTTAATTGTTAGGCTGCTGCATTAACAATTATTTTTTTTATAATTAACCCCCACGTATTTACAAAATGAGTGAATAGGTTTCACTAAATTCATTTACATATATATCCAGATTTAAATACTTTCCTCATTGTACATAAAAATATGGAAATACATTTCAGTAGTCAGGCCCAAGTTAGCTTAGAGGATGGTGCTATTGTATCATAAGTTGATTCTCTGCCATAGTTTTCCAGAAACATAGAACACTCATATTCTAAGACCATTATCTTTTGGCTACTACCACATCCTTATGAGCCTCAAAACATTGCCTTTTTATGAGTCTGAAATCATACTATTTTGGCTCTTCGTCGTAAGACAGTCGCCCTTAAGCTGCCCCTCTCTCTCCTAGCAAAACATACTACTACTTTGCACTATTGCATTCATTTCTAATTTGGCTAAGTAATATTTTTTAACCGTTCTTGCCAGCCTAATGCAAATATATTGTTGGGGTTCTCTCCTGTAGCACGTGATTTCTGCATTTCTACACTGCATTGCAGTGCTGTAATTTTGAATAACATATATCGTTCATTTGTGACAACATTGAGTTCAAGTCAATTAAGTTTTGTTGCTGCCCCGAAATCACGTACTTAACAATTTATGTAGCACCTGGGTCGTCAAAAGTTCCTTACATATGTTTCCCGTATTCAAAAATACTTGAATATTTTTTTTCATACTTCACGATATAGCTTAAATGCTCATTTTGTGGCATCGCATTCTTATTTAATTCAGAATATACCTCTAAGTATTAAAATCCAAAACAATATCAACATTTTCGCCATAAATTATCCTATTTTTACCTGACAGACATACACAAAAATGGTTATCTACATCATACAGCTATGTAAAAAAATCTGATGTGGGCAACACATGACTTTCCTTATATAATGTAATGAATTGACTACTTTTATAGTAAAAAAATAAGTTTTTCTTATAGTAGATATTAATATTCTTTCCAAGATATTAAATTTTCGACAATTAGTCGTGATTTTCATTGATTTAGCGTCATTTTTATCCATTTGGCGAGATTTTCGTTAATTTGGCAACATTTCAAAAAGTCGCCGAGTTGGCGACATTCCGACAAATTTGTCGCCAAAATCTTGCCAAGAGTTAAGGATAAAGTAATAATTTATTTTTACAGCATACAAATGACTATTGGCGTTCAAATACAAAAGTATTATTCAAAGTATATTTTTCCATGCATGGAACGAGCTAGATCCACGAGAATGATGTCACCCAATTTATCATATGGTAGTACATATGAAAAGTGAACATATTTCTCAATAGGAAATATTTTTGTTTTTATTTTATATGACTTTTTGATAATTTTTTGAAAAATGTGCAATATCTCAAGAACGGTTTGTGTTAGAGTTCTAAAATTTATGCCAATCGTTTTCTAATGAAAAATTACATACGAAATGTCTATTTGCGTAACTTTATTAGTGGCTTTGATTTTTTGACGACTTTTTCAAAATTTCATTCGAAAATTTAGAGGGATTCTGAACATTCGATTGCGTATAAAAACAATAGGCTTTCAGTGTTTACGGATTGTGATTTTTGTACCGAATTTGGTTCGAATCGGTCCATTCGTTCGTCAGTTATCGTCTCCACAGACTCACTGTCACACACACACACACACACACACACACACACACACTTTCACACACATACACACACACATACTTTCACACACACACACACACAGACATTACTTCAAAAATGTTTGATTCGTGATCAGATATGCTTGAAACGTGCTCTCCCGTCGAAAACTCGAATTGGAATTTTCGTCCCCGTCACAATACTTTCCTTAAACATTATGTATATAAGGAAAGTAACTAGCTGACTAAGGGACGGATTACACAGTCCCAACTGAAGGTGGAACCTGGAAAATTTGCATGCACGTTAAACTTGGTGTATAAATAATGAAAGAAATCTAAAATCTTCAAATTTTGTTCGCAAAATTTGTAAATCTCGAAATTTTTGTTCGAACATTCTTCTAGTTATAACCTGATAACGGATAGACCCAGAAAATTTGTTTTTATACCATAATGTACAGAAAAAAATATTCTAAATTTTCTTAGTTAACTCTATTGATGTAAAATCAACTGAACTTGAAATATTTTAATTTATAGTTATGGCTGATATTATTTATACTTTATACATATTTCAATTTTTATATAGTTTATTGTATAACAAGAAAGATTAATCATGCATAAAACATTGATTATGAAACACTTTCCAACTGCAATACAATTTTATTTAAACATCTCTAAAATGTGATACATTCAGCAGCGATATTTTTTAAATTATCACAATACTCCAATGATTTATTATATTTGAAAACTTAAAACTTCATCGAAAAAAATTAACTATATGCAAATGACGTCATCTAAATATAAGTCGCATGGCTCTATATATAAAAGCAGTGAATATTTCATTCATAAACTTTCATTCCATTCCTTTCATTTAGCGGTGATATTTTTTAAATTATCACAATAGTACAATAATTTATTTTATTTATAAAATTAAAACCATGGAGGTAAAAATACTTTCTAACTCCATGCTTCATCACTCCAATAAAACTTCATCGGAAAAGGCAATACTATAAAATCGTCTGCTTTTCTATGCAAAATTAGTGAATGTTTCATTCATATCAGCCATATTCCAAACTCCAGAGCTAAATAATTTTGTGTTAAAAAAAATCAGCAATTCTCATACAACTCATCTTACAGCTTGATGTGTTTACATTTTACATACGTTAAAATTAGGCTTCGTTATAGAAATAAATAATCAAAGTTTGATGATCATTTAAACTCAAAAATATTTTATAATTGCATTGGCGCAGTATATAGATGCGCAAAAATTATGCATAAATAAAACGTTTTAGGACGGATGCAACACCAAATATAAACAAGAAAAATCAATCATGCATAAAGCATTGATTATGAAACACTTTCCAACTGCAATGTAATTTTACTTAAACATCTCTAAACTACGATACATTTAGTGGTAATATTTTTTTAATTACCACAATACTACAATAATTTATTATATTTGAAAACTTCATCGAAAAGAATTAACTTTATACAAATGACGTCATTGGAATATAAATTGCCTGGCTCTCTATGAAAAAACAGTAAAAATATCATTCATAAACTTTTCTTCTATTCCTTTCATTCATCACAATACTATAAAAATTTACTTTACTTAAAAACTTAAAACCATGGAGGTAAAAGTAATTTAACTCTATGCTTAAAACTTCATCGTAAAAGTCTGCTGTAAAATCGTTTGTTCTCTATGTAAAATCAATGAATGTTTCATTCATATTAGCTATGTTGCAGACTCCAGAGCTAAATAATTTTGCGTTAAAGAAATTCAGCCATTCTTATACAACTCATCTTACAACTTGATGACTTTATAATCTCCATAAATGAAAATTAGGCTTATAGAAATAATCAAATTGTGATGATCATTTAAACTCAAATATATTGAAATTGCGTTGTTTCAGAATATAGATGCACAGAAGTTAAATAAAAATAAAGCGGTTTTAGTACGGGTACAACACTAAATATAAATTAAAAAGAACCTCAAAAATAACGATTTTGACACAGGATGGATGCCATATTTTATTTTGAAGTGGGTTACGTGATCTCTTTATATGGGTGTAATTATTATTCAAATTTTTACTTAAAAAAACTACCAAATATATTTTGCTGAAATTTTTTTCACATTTTTATGGAATAATTTGAATATTTTTTAATATTATCGAAGCAATTTGTGAATTTTAAAGTCGCTTAAAAAATATTTGAAAAATTAGATCCCATGGGATTCAACGCATTTCATTTTTTTAACCCGGGTTCAATGCAAAACTAATTGAGTGATATTATTCATTTATATTCTTATATGTCCCACAGACCGTCTGAACAACATACTAAAATTTCATTTTCATAAAGTCATGTTTAAGGCAGTTATCGTGCGAACGGACAGACAGACAAAATGAACAAAGTCATAAACACTTTTCGACTGTGTTGTAAAGTGTTAATAAATTAAAATAAACTTTAAAAATCACGATTTTGACACTTGGAAAAAAGATGAATGCTATATTTCATTTTTAAGTGATTCACGTGATCCCTTCATATAATATGAGTACAATTATTATATTATATGAATTTTAAATTCGCTTAAAAAATGCTTGAAAAATTAGGTCCCGTAGGGTTCAATGTATTTCATTTCTTCAACCGGGGTTCAATCCAAAATTAATTGGGTGATATTATTCATTTATATTCCCATAGGTCCCACAGACCGTCTTAACAATATACTAAAATTTTATTTTTATAAAATCATTTTTACGGCAATTATCGTGCGAACGGAGAGACAGACAGACAGAATGAATGAACAAAGTCATAAATACATCTCAACTATGTTGTAAAATGTTAAAAATCGAATTTGTATAAAGTATATGTCAGCTAGAACTGCAAATTAAACAACGGTAACCACAACCATTAAAACCATTGTAACCACAGTTACGGTGCTATGGTTCAAATACCAAAATCGTCTTTCTGATTATTTTTATCAAACGATAAAAAACATTTTATTAATGATTGATTTTTAATTAAAATATCTGAAAACATTGTAATTAAAGCAACATGCAGTGAACAGAGATTAAATAATGTTTTACATACAGCAACTTCCATGTTAACAAAACTCTAAAATGGACGCCATTTATATGAATTAATTTGGAACAATTTTTAATATGTAGAACTTTATTAAACGTATTTTATGTAGTGACCATTTCGGCTTTGCGAAGTATGGGTAAAAGTGGTAATATTCAAATACTTATAGGTATAATTATAGGTAATAATTATAAGTCATATATTACATGCGCTTGTCTGAGCAGACTTATGAGAAAGCGAAAACATTTACCAAATTTAACACTTTACAACAGAGTTGAAAAGTGTTTATGACTTTCTTCATTCTGTCTATATGTCTGTCTGTTAGTACGATAACTGCCGTAAAAATGCTTTATCAAAATGAAATTTTGATAAAGTCATTTTTTTGGTCAGTGGGACTTTTGGGAATATAAATGAATAATATCACCCAATTAGTTTTGGCCTGAACACGAGTTGAAAAAATGAAATAAATTGAACCCTATGAGAACTAATTTTCAAACATTTTTTAAACGAATTTAAAATTCACAAATTGCTTCGAAAGTTTTAGGAAATATTCAAATTATCCCATAAAAAATATGAAAAAAATTTCAGCAAAATATATTCGGTAATTTTTTAAATAAAAATTAAAATAATAATTACACCCATATTGTATGAAGAGATCATGTGACCCACTTCAAAATAAAATATGGCATACATCTTGTCTCAAAATCATGATTTTTAAAGTTCTTTTTAATTTATATTTAGTGTTGCATCATTCCAAAAACCGCTTTATTTTTGTTTAAATTCTGTGCATCTACATACTGAAGCAACGCAATTACAATATATTTGAGTTTAAATGATCATCAAGCTATGATTATTTCTACAACGAAGCCTAATTTTCACTTATGGAGAATGTAAATACATAAAGATGTAGGATGAGTTGTATAAGAATTGCTGAATTTCTTTAACACAAAATTATTTAGCTCTGAAGTCTGCAATATAGCTGATATGAATGAGACATTTATTGATTTTACATAGAGAACAAACGATGTTACAGCAGCCTTTTACGATGAAGTTTTAAGCATAGAGTTAAATTATTTTTACCTCCATGGTTTTAAGTTTTTAAATAAAATAAATTATTGTAGTATTGTGATGAATGAAAGGAATGGAATAAAAGTAAATGAATGAAATATTTACAGCTTTTACATAGAGAGCCAAGTGATTTATATTTCAATGACGTCATTTGAATAAAGTTCATTTATTTGGATGAAGTTTTAAGTTTTCAAATGTAATAAAATATTGTTGTATTGTGATAATATTAAACATATTGCCGCTGAATGTATCGCATTTTAGAGATGTTTAAACCAGGTGACTTATATTTCAATGACGTCATTTGAATAAAGTTCTTTTTTTTATGAAGTTTTAAGTTTTCTAATATAATAAATTAATGTAATATTGTGATAATTTTAAAAATATTACCGCTGAATGTATCGCATTTTAGAGATGTTTAAATAAAATTGAATTGCAATTGAAAAGTGTTTAATAATGAAAGCTTTATTCATCACTGATCTTTCTTGTTTTTTCTTTTGTTACCCAAAATATCAACTTTTCTAAACATAAAAACATCGCTTATTAGTACTGCGAAAAAAATGACTAACAGCAACCTTATTCTTGAGCAGCATATAACAAATATACAACGAAATCAACCGGTTTCGGGGAGGAAACGAGTGCCTTCATCTGCACAAAAAGACAAAACAGTTACACCAGTAGTGACAGAACCTAGTTGCTACTGCACTGTTGTAATTGCTCTGTTTTCCTAGCTCTGCTGTTAAGAGCTGCTTTGTTAACGAGACAAATTAAGAGTTATTGTATGCTACTGAATAACGAAGACTTTTTCACAAGTAATTTATAACACGTTACACACTATTCCTCAAATTTTATAAATATAATAGTGTCATTAAATCTTCACTTTTTCATCCCAAACTGTTTCGTTTTTGCCCTCTTTTCCTTCCTGAGGCCAATGCAATTTTATAGTTCTGAGTTACTGAACATCGAATTACACGCTTCAATTCGTTTTAATTACACCCTCTTTTTGACTTTTTCAGCATCCTATCAGAAAAATGTTCGACTTCTTCCAAAGTGACACGGGAACAGAATGAAAATTATAGCAAACTGCGTTATAACTTTCTTCCTCTTTTAAACATAAACTTTTTTTTTCTATTTTCGGTAGAAAAGTTTATTCCAATAGAATTTTAAACTTTTCTTCGTAAAAAGTAGAAAAAAAAAGACATAATTTAACGTAAAATGAACATCAGGAAATGCAGTTTTACTTATTTATTTTTCTGAATGAATAACCCTTTTTGCAATTTTTAATATAAAAATAATTTTATGTTCCTGTGATTTGTAGCCTGAATTTTTTATTTTAAAAAGTGGTATTTCTGTGTACATTTCAATATAGTGTCCGGAAAAATTCTTTAACAATATTTATTTCAGCAACTGTTTGTTGAAAGTATACACTTCCAATTACAAAAATGTTTCAAATAAATTAATAATTTATCGTATGAGAGTTTGAAATCGAAAACTACATTTTTCTAAAATATACAAAATATAACATTTAATACGCTCCTTCGGTCCCCAAAGTTCCAATTAGTAAAATTTTAAGTGTACATTAACATATAAAACTAAAAAAGTTCGATTATTTTACGAGCAACATTTACCGATGTACATTAGTTCAAAATTTCAACATTTTTCTCTAGAGAATTTAGGATTGCGAGTCACGTCTACTTGTCAGCAAATATACCATCTCATGCATACCTATAGTCCCCTACTAAACAAATTATCAAGTGTTAAAGGACTTTCTGGGACACCCTGATAAATCCTAAATATAGTCCATTAAATAAAATGTAAAACAAACATCCGGAAACGGCTTATTTTTGCTTTATACGGATCCTCAACGATACCTTGAAATCATGAATTTGATGGCATGAGAAAGTGATATAAGTCATAAAATGCAATTTTTCATATCTCACATCAGTAAACTTTGTTCGTGATATAATCGCACTTTCTTTAGTTTTACATGCTAATGCATGAAGAAAATTTTAGTAATTGGAAATTTTTGGATTGAGAGACCGTGTGAAAAGCTATATTTCGTATATTTCAGAAAAATGAATTTTTTGATTTAAAATTGCTATACCAGAATTTGTTTCACACACACATATATATATGTGTGTGTGTTTGCGAAAAATATCATAATAACATTTTGTCAGCCAAATACGTTAATAATACATTCTATAGTGAAGATACATAACATATATATATATATATATATATATATATATATATATATTAAAATAAGATATAAATAGGATACAACTGGAATAAAAATGGATGGGAAGGCTAACGGGCAATATGCTAAAAAAGCCTAAGGGGGGATTGTGACCCCTTAAATCCCCGGTTTCAGCATGATGCTAGGCCGCGGCACACTCCCGGTATGGCAACAATTCCCGTAGCACTTCTCCGGTGTAAGTACTTCGAAAGAATATACTTTGATATATAAATAGGATACAACAGAATGGTGTATATATATATATATATATATATATATATATACACCATATATATATATATACATATATATATATATACACCATTGTCATGTCGCAATTCTGCGCCATGAGCCTTTTTGTATTTTCTGCGAGAGAAACATCCTTCTCTCCGTTCGTGCCTGTGCTGTGTTTTTCACTAACCCATGTCTGTATTGAAATTACATTTAAAAGCGCATTTCGTCGTGAAATCGTTGGATTGTCTGGACTTAGTGTCTGGCCGAGGAGCGTGACGTTTTGGCTGACTAGTTGCTAGGAGAGCGCGCCGTCCAATCAGGAAGAGGCGCATTTTTGCGAAGGAGAACTTTTGCGTGGGCTCAGGCGACCCACACTTCTCTCTCTTGGAGCTAGAGTTCCCGTCGACGCAGGTCGCTTGAAGAGTTTGTCTACATTTTGTTAGACAAAGAAAGATTTGGCCGAAAATGGCTAAGCTGCCAGAGAGGGGCTTTTGGTTAAAAAGGAGTCCGCCCTGGTTTTTCTGGAGCTGAAGAAGAGGAGTCTGGAACCCTATATTAATTATCCTGATGCAATTTTTCTAAATTATATTTTTTTATTCCAGGAACTTATCTGACATCGACTCCGGAAATTGAGGTGGTTGATCGGCTATGATTCGATTTGGCGCATACAAATCAGACGTCCGGTTTCTAAAGATTTTGGATTTTTCCTCGACAATTCTCCCTGAGAACATTTTGAATTCCCGCCTCAAAACCGTGATTACCTGATGTGAATCGGTTGCTCCAAATTTAGTAATTAAGAGACAAGGTAACCTTTATTTATCCGGAATCAATGATTCCGAGGCACCACTGGCATAATGAAAACTAAATTTTATAGGCTCATGTTTGAAATATATTTATGGTTAACTTGCAATATAATTATGCAATATATGCAATAGAATTTTTACCAGAATTGTTATGCAATATAATTTTTACCAGAGCATTAGTTGAAATTGTCTAATATAAGTGAAGCTCTAAAGTTTTGATTTAATAATTGAAAGATAAAATGCATATATCGATTTCTTTGGAAAATCTAAAATAAATTCTTAATTTGAGTGAATAATGAGCCTGTTTATTTGTGTCTGCATATTTACTTTACTCGCTGTACATCATTTAGGGTTTAATTCCCCTAAACTGGGAACTCCTTTAGATCTTGAACCTGGTGTTTTTGCTGATAAAATTAAGAGATTAAATATGTTAAATATATGTCTCTTTGGCATTTTGAAATTACGATCACGAAGTTGTGGGTGGTGGAGTCAGTAGGTGCTGTTTGTACTGACCCAGCTCCCACAAATTGGTGCCTGTTCCCTTTCCCAGAGTATTACAGTGAGTGAGGTATAAATTTATGAAAGAGTGCAAATTTTTTTATTGTGATTATATATATTGCAGTACTAATATGTCGAAGTAAGTTAAAAAGTTATTTTGTGGTGCAAAATATTTGAGTTTAATGGGCATGAAAATTTTTGTTTATGTGTCATATATTAAGAATAAGTGCAAAAGCACATAAGCCCAGAAGCACCAACAGTATTATTTGCATGATTGAATTTGCATTTTACATATTGAAATCCTGTTACATATATATTTTTTAGGTATTTGACATACATAAATACACAAAGTTCTATATGATATATGATATAATTGAAATTTCCAAATACACACACATTAAAAGGTAAATACATGAAGTGCATACATTTATTTTGAAAAGTGAATACAAAAGTTCTGTGCACATGCAAAAGTGATTCGAAGTTCATGATAATGAACAAAAAGTGAAAAAAGTTACACGTAGTGTTTTTTCGGTGCTCTGCCTATACATAAATAAGTGATTTAAGTGAAAGTGAAATCAATTTTCCACAATAAACTGTGCTTCGTGATAAATTAGAATCTGTGTCGGTGAAAAACCTTGTGCTAAAATGCCTAAAACTAGAAATACGAGAGCAAGCAGGAGTAGAGACTCCTCTACACAACGGAATTCATCTAACCGTGTCCCTTCGGTGTCTCCACCACGACTTTCCCCGAATTCTCAAAGATCAGCTTCCGCTGTTAGAGACTCTAACAAAATGAAAATCGGAGTTGGTTCTCAGTTTCTTGGATCTATTCCAAGTTTTGCTGGCAATGCAAATGAATCTTTCCAGGATTTTTTGGAGAAATTCTCGCTTGTCGCTGACCATGCAAATTGGTCGAATAGAGATAAAATTTTTATTTTGAAGTTGAAATTGTCTGGTAGGGCAGAGAGACTGATTAAATCAATTCCTAAATTAAACCAAAGCACGAATTTTTCAGAATTAGTGAATACACTCAGGGACAATTTTATGAAAAAAGAAAATATTGCCAAGAATGTCGCTTCCCTGGTCAACTGTAAGCAAATGACAAATGAAAGCGTACGTGATTATGCGAATCGCATAGAAGCTGAATCCTATGTGGCTTTCCCACAAGATACTGGGTCGGACAATGAAGATTCCCTGAGAACTGCTATTTTAGTGAATGCTTTTAAAAAAGGGTTGAAAATCATTTTTCGAAAAGCTGTCTTATCTGCAAATCCACAGTCATTTGAAGCTGCGAAAGAAATTGCCATTCTGGAAGAAGAAGTGCAGAATGAAGAGCTGGAAGAAATGACAGAGGACATAAATGCTGTGAGAATCGAAAAAGACCCTAAACATGAAATTGAAGAACTGAAGAAACAATTGAATTCTAAGAAGAAAGAATTTGAGAAGTTAAGAAAAAAATTCAGTGAGAACTCAGAAAAAAGAAAGAAAAGACTGAATGAAATAAGAGAAGATCTGGAAAAGAGCAATTCCAGTTTTGAAGGATCTTTTATGGATACGCCCTCTACAAGCAGATACAATGAAAATGAATTAGAAGAGGAAGATTGGGAAGATATTCCAGTAAAGAAGAAACATAAACCATCAACATCTTTCAGAACTTCTACACCATCCAAAAGATCTGAAAATAGAAACCGTTTCAGTCAAAGAAGAATTCCGGTTGCCTCACAGGAAGAAGAGTGGTATGTTAAAAGTCCATATCAAAATTATTCTCCAAGAAAGAACTCTCTATTTTTTAGAAGACCTTTTCGTAACAGAAATTCAAATTTCCAGAGAAAAATTTTTTCAAATTTTAGAAATTCCTTTGACAATTATAAATTTCAAAACTTCAATAATTTTGGATATAGAAGAAATAACAGATATTTTAATAATAGATTTGGTAATAGAAGACAATTTGGAAGACAGAATTTCAGAAGACAAAATTTTCAATCTCCAAATTTTAATAGAAAAAATTCTGAAATTAGTTACATGACAGAAATCGAGGCTCCTTGCCAAAACAATTTTCCTATTATTCAAGTTTTTGTTGAAGATGTCAAATTGAATGCCTTAATCGACACTGGAAGTTCTATAAACATTATCTATAGAGATGCTTTACAGAAAATTGATCCTCGAAAAGTGCAAACAAAACATACATCCATTATTGTGAAGGGAATCGGGGATCATGATGTTTGGGCTGATGAGAGTGCTTCTTTTCTTTTGTCCGTTGGAAAAGACAATGTTGTGATTGAATGTTGCATTTTAAACACACCTGCACCTAACGAATACAACATGATTTTGGGAAGTACCTTTCTGCATAAAAATAAAGTGACCATTACCTTTGGACACAAAGATGTTCAACCTGAAATATCTGAGAGTTATGCAATAAGCCATGATTTTGACAGAAGAAATTACAATTTTACAAATGATGTGGATTATAGATCCAAAGACACAAATTTTTCAAGAAATTATGAAAATAAGTGTAATAATGGATATTTATTTGAACAAAACAATTTTCACAATGAATTTAGAGATGTTGATTTTAGAAATTTTGATGCAAATGGAAATGAAAGGTCAAATTATGAATGTGAAAATGATTTACATGAAAGACAAATGAATGACAATGTACATACAGACAGATTTTTGACAAAAGACAATACCAGTAACAATGAAATATTTCAGACAGATTGTGATAAACATGATGAAGGAAGTTCACAACAAAACCAGGCAATAGGGATTGCCAAAGCTTTCAACAAATGTGTTCTACAACCATTTTCTGAATCTTTTATTAAATTAAAAAGAAATTACAAAATTGAAAAAGACACGACAATTTTACTTGAACCTATCAATAATAAAGAATTTTCTGCAAACAAAATTTTCGTAGCCAGAAGTATCCACAAAATTCCTGAAAATGACTTTTTGTATGCAAAAGTTGCAAATCCATCTGAGAAAATTGTTTATATAAACAAAGGTATGAAATTGGGAACTTTCGAAAACATCCATGAATCTGATATTGACATAAATAATAGAGTTGACATTGAAAACTGTATTGAAGAAAATGAAACATTTGATGCATGGGGAGGAGATTTTGATTTGAAACATATGAATTATGCACAGAAAATGTTGCTTTTGAAATTACTAAGTAAATATAAACATGTGTTTGCCAAGAATATGAAAGAATTGTCTGGATGTGACACTATTTTGCACGAAATTAATCTGGAGTCTAACATACCTGTTAGGCAAAAGCCATACCGCATTCCACACAATTTACAGAAAGAACTTTCGCGCCAGGTGAATGAATTGCTTGATGCCAAAATCATTCAACCAAGCACTTCGCCTTACAATACTCCAGTGCTTTTTGTTAAGAAACCTGATGGAAGTTATAGGTTAGTAGCGGATTTCCGAAAGTTAAATAAGATCACTATTGTTGAGAACTATCCTATTCCGAATATATCGGAATTAATCGATAACTTGTCTGGAGCCTTGTATTTTTCTACTCTGGATTTAACCAGTGGATTTTACCAATTGTGTTTACATCCTGATGATTATCAGAAGACTTCTTTTTCAACACCTGACGGACACTTTGAATGGACCAGAACCCCATTTGGTCTTAAGAATGCGCCTGCATCCTTTCAGAGACTGATGTCTCTGGTGCTGGCTGGCATATCTGGAATTTATATAGATGATATTATCGTCGCTTCAAGAACATTCGAAGAACATTTGAAAAAACTAGAAGAAATTTTTGTAAGATTAAGTAAACATGGTCTAAAATTAAAGCCAAGTAAATGCCATTTCTTCAGAAAAACAATTAAGTATCTTGGATTTTTGGTATCAAATGGAAAAGTACAACCTGATACTCATAATTTGGAAGTTGTAGAGAAATTCAAAATTCCTAAATCAATTAAGAATGTGAGACAGTTTCTTGGACTCACTGGATTCTATAGAAAATTCATACAAGACTATGCAGAACTGACACTGCCATTGACAGAATTATTGAAGACTAAGAATAATGAAAGTAAAAAGAAATTTATTTGGACTAATGAAGCTCAAAAATCTTTTGAAATTTTAAAAGGAAAACTTCTATCAAGGCCAATTTTGACACTTCCAGATTTTAGGAAACCATTTATTTTACATACTGATGCTTCAAATCACTCTTTAGGCTGCTATTTGTCCCAAGAAGATGAAAATAAAATTTTGCATCCAATATCTTATGCTAGTCGTAAACTTAATGAAGCTGAATGTAAATACAGCGTTGTCGAAAGAGAAGCATTAGCCGTTGTATGGGCTACTAACTATTATAAACACTATTTAATTGGAAAACCTTTCACAATTTTTTGTGACCAAAAATCTTTGTCCTTCATATTTAAATTAAAAGATCCTACATCTAGATTGGCAAGATGGATCGCATCTCTATCACAGTTTGATTATCAAATAGTACATAAACCAGGAAAAGCAAATGTTGTTGCTGATTATATGTCAAGAAATGTAGATGAATGTACAAATACTATTGACAATATTCCACAAAGATTTGTGTCACAATATAAAGTTATAAATCAAAATGTTAATCAAAATATTCCAAGTGTAAATCAAAATTCTCAAAGCTCTAATAATGTAAACAATACTAATAGTAGCAATAGAAGAGAATCAGAAGTCAATTTGAATCCAGTCAATACAAATGAAGCAAATGAAATTTGTGCTGTTAATAATAATGAAAGTGAAATGCAAAATGAAAATAACATACAAATTGGTCAATTGGAACAAACATTTACTTGTCCCACCTTGCTCATAAGAATTAAGAATGCTCAAAAATCTGACCCAAGGTGCAATAAAATTATAGATCTCTTAGATAAAAACATAAAACCTTACCCACAAACTTTGGTATTTTTTAGAAAAGATGATATACTGTGGTGTACGCACAGGTATCCTAAGCGTAGACACCAAGAACAAGAAAGAGTTGTTGTTCCGCAGGAACTTGTGTCTGAAATTTTATGGCTGCATCATGATTGTCCTACTTACGCACATTGTGGATTTACAAGAACTTTAGCTTCTGTAAGTAGAAAATATTTTTGGCAGGGAATGTATTCCCAAACACAAAATTATGTATCTTCGTGCGAAATTTGTGTGGTAAATCGTGGTTTTAGAAATAACAAAGCACCCATACAAAGATTTTCAAGATCCACATATCCATTTGAGCGTATCGCCATGGATTGTGTTGGACCATTACCTATATCAAGATCTGGAAATAAATTCATACTTGTCATAACTGACTATTTTACAAGATGGCCTGAAGCATATCCCTTAGCTTCAATTAAAACTGAAGACATTTTAAGTTGCTTAGAGCACTACATGGCTCAGCATGGTATACCTAAATTCATCGTCTCGGATCAAGGGACGAATTTTGTTTCTAGAACAGCAAGATGTTTCTATAAGAAATTAGGAATAATAAAGAATACTACTACTGCCTACATGCCATCTGTAGACGGTTGTGTTGAAAGATTAAATGGTACTTTGGTCAGATCCTTGAAAAATATTGCATATAACGATAAAGATAATTGGGACAATCTGATCCATTTTGCTTTATTGGCGCATAGAAATGCCATACATGCTTCTACGGGTGAATCGCCTGCTTATTTACTCTATGGTAGAGATTTAACAGACATTGATTTAATTTTGCCTCCCAGAAGGGGAGAGCTGTCATGTCGCAATTCTGCGCCATGAGCCTTTTTGTATTTTCTGCGAGAGAAACATCCTTCTCTCCGTTCGTGCCTCTGCTGTGTTTTTCACTAACCCATGTCTGTATTGAAATTACATTTAAAAGCGCATTTCGTCGTGAAATCGTTGGATTGTCTGGACTTAGTGTCTGGCCGAGGAGCGTGACGTTTTGGCTGACTAGTTGCTAGGAGAGCGCGCCGTCCAATCAGGAAGAGGCGCATTTTTGCGAAGGAGAACTTTTGCGTGGGCTCAGGCGACCCACACTTCTCTCTCTTGGAGCTAGAGTTCCCGTCGACGCAGGTCGCTTGAAGAGTTTGTCTACATTTTGTTAGACAAAGAAAGATTTGGCCGAAAATGGCTAAGCTGCCAGAGAGGGGCTTTTGGTTAAAAAGGAGTCCGCCCTGGTTTTTCTGGAGCTGAAGAAGAGGAGTCTGGAACCCTATATTAATTATCCTGATGCAATTTTTCTAAATTATATTTTTTTATTCCAGGAACTTATCTGACATCGACTCCGGAAATTGAGGTGGTTGATCGGCTATGATTCGATTTGGCGCATACAAATCAGACGTCCGGTTTCTAAAGATTTTGGATTTTTCCTCGACAATTCTCCCTGAGAACATTTTGAATTCCCGCCTCAAAACCGTGATTACCTGATGTGAATCGGTTGCTCCAAATTTAGTAATTAAGAGACAAGGTAACCTTTATTTATCCGGAATCAATGATTCCGAGGCACCACTGGCATAATGAAAACTAAATTTTATAGGCTCATGTTTGAAATATATTTATGGTTAACTTGCAATATAATTATGCAATATATGCAATAGAATTTTTACCAGAATTGTTATGCAATATAATTTTTACCAGAGCATTAGTTGAAATTGTCTAATATAAGTGAAGCTCTAAAGTTTTGATTTAATAATTGAAAGATAAAATGCATATATCGATTTCTTTGGAAAATCTAAAATAAATTCTTAATTTGAGTGAATAATGAGCCTGTTTATTTGTGTCTGCATATTTACTTTACTCGCTGTATATCATTTAGGGTTTAATTCCCCTAAACTGGGAACTCCTTTAGATCTTGAACCTGGTGTTTTTGCTGATAAAATTAAGAGATTAAATATGTTAAATATATGTCTCTTTGGCATTTTGAAATTACGATCACGAAGTTGTGGGTGGTGGAGTCAGTAGGTGCTGTTTGTACTGACCCAGCTCCCACACCATATATATATATATATAAATTGAAATTTTTAATCGAAAACTATGCATAAACTAAGTTAAGTACAAAAAAACCATCTCTAGTATATATGTTACAAATAAGTAACTATAGATCAAGACTAAGGATAACAAGAAAGATCAATCATGCATAAGCATTGATTATGAAACACTTTCCAACTGAAATGTAATTTCATTTAAAAATTTCTAAAATGTGATTCATTCAGTGGTAATATCTTTTACATTATCACAGTACTACAGTAATTTATTATACTTAAATATTTAAAACTGTATCGAAATATAAATCATCTGATTCTTTATGCAAAATCAATGAATATTTCATTCATATAACTTGTATTCCAGACTCCAGAGCTAAATAATTTTGTGTGAAAAAAATTCAGCAATTCTTATGTAATTCATCTTACAATCGCTTGAGATATTTGCATTCTGCATATGTTAAAATTAGGCTTCCTTGAAGAAATAATAAAAGTTTAGGGATCATTTAAAATCACAACTATTGTAATTGCATAGGCACGGAATTTAGATACACAGATAATACACAGATAATATATATGTGTATGTGTATATACTCAAAGTATTGGAATCGTGCCGAAGATCGGAACTCGAAATTTCAAAGGATCTACACGTTTTGGGACTTCTAGAACACGAAAAAACTACTTTTAGGAAGACGTCTGTGTGTGTAAGGGTGTATCTGTGTATGTTTCTGTGTGTCTGTGTGGATATTACATCCACTCTAATTGAAAAACTAATGGACCGAATTTCATACAATTTGGTAGGTATGTTTTTTATGGGAAATCCTGATGTTCATTAGATTATAGTACGATTCGTAATAAAAGAATCTGCCTTCTTTGCGAAATGGCCGCAGAAATTGCCTTTATCCACTCTAGCTAAAAACTAATGAACCAAATTTAACAAAATTTGGAGTATAATGTTTCAATAACCTACAAGTGATTTATATACCAAATTTAACAAAATTTTGTATATAAATCATTTGTAGGTTATTCTACTACGATTCGTTAAAAAGGAACGGGCTATTTTTGCGAAATGGCCAGCAAAAATCGTTATATATAAAAATAAAAGACTACGTGTGCTCAATTACATCAATTAAATTCCTATTTTATATGTGATTTTTGACAACAAAAAGAATAAGACTAACCCCATTACTCTAGGACTAGCCGTTCTTGAGATATTCTAGTTTTTTCGCGTTTTCGCTACGCCACCTTTGACAATAAGTCCAGCTATCAAATGAGAACCAAATTTAAGTTTAACGTGTAAATTCAATGTCATTTAAAATACTTATGTTGTGCAGATAAACTCAAATTATCATTAAATAAATAAAGAGAACGAATATGAGTCTGCAGAGAAAGACATGTGCTGTCCACATCAGAATTATTAACAATATTACACCAATGATTTATAGAAGTGAACGGGGATTATTTTCAGGCCATTTCGAAAAAAATGTATGATCTATATTTAAAGATCCATCAAATTTTTGTCGAATAAAATGTTCAACAAATTTAAGCTGTGTACCAAATTTTAACTCTCTAGGACGTAGGAAAGTGCATTTAAAATGCCATCAATTAAATTTATCAAGTAGACTTATATAAAATTTAAATAAAAAAAATGAAAAATTGTTATCTACCAAATTTATTTTAAAATATGATGCCACTCCCATATGCAAAACGTTTAAACAAAGGGAGAGATATTTATTATATAATATCTCTCTCTTTTCTTTCTGGAAGATATCCCAAAGTCAGAATTTAATTGAATTTGTTTTTTTCCCTATATTAAATAATTTTTTTAATTAAAAAAGTACTTAACATATTTTACTGAATTTTTTTTTATATATTCTATGGGATAATGTGAATATTTCCTAAAAATTTCGAAGCAATTCGTGAATTTTAAATTAGGTCCCATAGGGTTCAATGTATTTCATTTTTTCAACCCGGGTTCAATAAAAAACTAATTGGGTGATATTATTTATTTATATTCCCATAGGTCCTACAGACTGTCTGAACAACATACTAAAATTTCATTTTGATAAACTCATTTTTACGGCAGTTATCGTGCTAACGGACAGACAGACAGACAGACAGACAGACAGACAGACAGAATGAACAAAGTCATAAACACTTTTCAACTTTGTTGTAAAGTGTTAAAAATAGAAGGTAACTTATCTCTATAATGGAAAGGGGGTGAGGGAAAGATGAGTATACAAAAATCATAATTAAAAGGGTATGTATATATATATATATATATATATATATATATATATATATATATAATAAAAAGCAAACACGGCAAAAATGAGAAAAAGCATTAATAAATAGCTCAAAATTAAAGATCAAGACATGGAGAACAATCAACTGAAACTACACAAAAAACGGCGGTTAGCTCGAAATTGCATTCTCGTCAGGACAGCTATACAGTTCGAATTAAAACCGATAGAATAGCCAGTTTCTGACAATGGCGGTAGTATTTACCTATGGACACAATTGGAACTATCTACTGAATAGTGAAAGGACAAATAATGAAAACCAAGTGAATTATAAACCAGAAATATAAAAAAGAGAAATATTAACTCACAGGCACAGCCACCACGTGAAAGCTACATTTTCGCAGGGGAACATTCGACCAAGCATTTTACATCTCTACGTCAAAGCGAGCGGACACCGGAATGAATACACTTGAACGAAAAATAATGTGTATGAAGACTTTCAGAAATAGTAAGCAGTATAAGGACTCAGGACAAGTGGAAAGTAGTCTTTCAAAAATAGTAAGCAGTATCAGACTCAGGCGTAGTAGTAAGTAGGCGATAAGAACGGGTGAAATTCACAAAAAAGAGTTATCCAATCAAGGATAAATAATGCATTTGCAAAATTATTACGTAGTGTATTTGATTATTAATAATATTATTTACAAATACTTCCGGATAGTGTTAATTTTGACAAATGCGTTTAAGATTATTGATGTGGAGTAAGTGAAACTGAGGATCAGAAAGTCGATGTATTCGAAATATCTGGTTTAAAATGATGTTTCTAAGCAATTGAATAGAATTACAGGATCGATATGATAGCTGCTTAATAATAGTGAAGTTATAAGAATCTTTTTTATCATATAGATTGGTGATAACATGATTATTGAAGGTATCTAAATTTAGATCTAAATAATTTACAGTGTGACTAACACTATGCTCATTAGGGATTAATTCTAGGTTAGAGGAGTAAAAATCAATATTTATGGGATAGGAATCATCATAATACAAATTAAGTCTTCAACATATCGATTCATATATATTTATAATATATGAATTACAGTTAAAATGACTTTCATAATAATAAAGATATAAGTTAGCTAGAATACTACTACTACAGCCCCCTTGAGGTAGACCAGATGTTTGTAAATATATGTTATCACCTTGGATAATATAATTGTTGTATAACAGTGCAATATATATATATATATATATATATATATATATATATATATATATTTATATATATATATATATATATATATATATATATATATATATATATATATATATATATATACATATATATATATATATATATATATATATATATATCATACCGAAAAGGTAGACAAGGAAATGGAAGCAATATACCAAAGATTGGCCGGGGGGTTGTGACCCCCACTCCCCGGTTAAGCTTCGCCTTATTTGAGTGATTACTTGTATTTTATAACTTTCACACTATAATTAATTATTTATAAATAAATATATATATATATATATATATATATATATATATATAAATATATATATATATACCGGGAACAAGGGGTCACAATCCCCCTTGGCCTTTTTATATTTCCCTGATGGGGCTTTTTCACGTCTTGTTCTTTTTGACATTTATATATATTCAAGGCATTATAACGCAGCACTGCGCCTTTTTGACTCGATATTTTACTTTATATAGATATTGTGATTTGTACTGTACTTTTGTATTGACTCGTATATATATATATATATATATATATACATATAACAGATATGCTAGAGATGGGTTTTTTTCTTTATGCATAGTTTTCGATTAAAAGTTTCAATTTTTATTTATATATATATATATATACCTACGACTACCGGTTGCGAATATAAAGGTAGTTGAAGGACTTTCCCGGATACTTTGTACATACGTGCTGTAACTTCACATGGAAAAGCCGAGCCGTGATAATAAAATGAGACACTCCTAAAGGAATATCGGATATAGGAAATTTATTGACATTAATTTTTAATGTTATAATGCTATATCAATTTCTTTATTTCATGACTTTCTCTATAAACATCGCATTATAGCATTAAAATTGACATTAAATTATAGGAATTAATTATCTACAGCAAATTATCTAGCAAAACTGACTTTCATGCAAGCAATTTAATTACCTTCGTTAGATAAATATTCAAATTTTATTTTAAATACATTTGAATGAAATGATGTTTAATTTTTTATAAATCGAATCACATGAGACTCTTTAGCATACTTGAAGTACGTAATATCTTTTATTGGCCTAATGTCTGAAATAAAACTACATTGAAGATAAAAAAAATTGCAACGTAGACAATCTCTAGAATTTCATTTATTTATTTTTTTTTTACTTTTAAAGCTGCTGCATTTTCAAATAAGTCAATTTAGATCCTTCCCTCAGATGATTACATTAAGAGTATATCTGAATGAAATAAATTCCAGCATAATTTATTCTATTTACTATGATATATCTGTAGTGAAGAGCTTTCAGACATAAACGAATTTGAATTTAAATTCTATAAATTGTTCTTAAAAATCAAGGGGAAAATGTAATCTATCTTTCATTTTCTGTGGTTTTCTACGATACATAATTACCATACATTTTATCCAAAGCCATTAAGAAATGGAGATTTAGAACTGGGCGAATAGCTAAGAAAAAAAAATATTGAAGCGTGCAAATTTGATTTATTTTATTCATCCCATTCAAGATAACTTTAAGAACTTAGCGTTCTAATGGATCTGCGATATAGTAAAATTACTTTTCACTCATTTTAAATAACAGTCTTAAGATTTGAATCATTGGAGTAGTAAGTATTATCTTGTTACTTTAATACTTAAGTTTTCTCCTCAGTACTTAAAAGTGACTAAAGAGATGTAAACTGATTTTCAAATGGATTTCGGTTAATTAAGCATGTTCACTACAACTCAAAATACTCTTTTAAAATGGTTGAAATATAATAAATTCTGCAAGAACTCGGGGCAACAAATTTTCAAAGAAAAAAATTCGATGTGGGCAGCAAATGACTTTCCCTGCAGACTCATATTCACGTTCTCTTTATCTCTTCCATAATTCATTAAATTAAGTTTAATTCCACAAAGTAACACCCATAATTATTTTAAATTGCACTAAATTTGCACTTTTAATTCAATTATCGTTTTCATATGGTAACTCGAGATACTTTCAAAAGTGGCGTGGCGAAGATACGAAAAACTAAATTATCTCAAAAACGGCAAGTCATAGAGAGATAGGGTTGGTCTTATTCTTTTCATTGCCAAAAATTACATATAAAACAACCATTTAATTGATGTATTTGAGAATATATAATCATTTATTTTAGATTTTGACAATTTTTGTGGGCAATTTTGCAAAAAAAGGCGGGTTATTTTTTTCCGAATCGTACCAAAATCTAATCAGCACCAAATTAACCTACAAGTGACTTTCCCACCATTTTTTTAACACTTTACAACAAAGTTGAAAAGTGTTTATGACTTTGTTCATTCTGTCTGTCTGTCTGTCTGTCTGTCTGTCTGTCTGTCTGTCCGTTAGCACGATAACTACCGTAAAAATGAGTTTATCAAAATGAAATTTTAGTATGTTGTTCAGACGGTCTGTAGGACCTATGGGAATATAAATAAATAATATCACCCAATTAGTTTTTTATTGAACCCGGGTTGAAAAAATGAAATACATTGAACCCTATGGGACCTAATTTTTCAAACATTTTTTAAGTAAATTTAAAATTCACGAATTGCTTCGAAATTTTTAGGAAATATTCACATTATCCCATAGAATATATAAAAAAAAATTCAGTAAAATATGTTAAGTACTTTTTTAATTAAAAAAATTATTTAATATAGGGAAAAAAACAAATTCAATTAAATTCTGACTTTGGGATATCTTCCAGAAAGAAAAGAGAGAGATATTATATAATAAATATCTCTCCATTTGTTTAAACGTTTTGCATATGGGAGTGGCTTCATATTTTAAAATAAATTTGGTAGATAACAATTTTTCATTTTTTTTAAATTTTATATAACTCTTCTTGATAAATTTAATTGATGGCATTTTAAATGCACTTTCCTACGTCCTAGAGAGTTAAAATTTGGTACACAGCTTAAATTTGTTGAACATTTTATTCGACAAAAATTTGATGGATCTTTAAATATAGATCATACATTTTTTTCGAAATGGCCTGAAAATAATCCCCGTTCACGAAAATAATCCCCGTTCACTTCTATAAATCATTGGTGTAATATTGTTAAAAATTCTGATGTGGACAGCACATGTCTTTCTCTGCAGACTCATATTCGTTCTCTTTATTTATTCAATGATAATTTGAGTTTATCTGCACAACATAAGTATTTTAAATGACATTGAATTTACACGTTAAACTTAAATTTGGTTCTCATTTGATAGCTGGACTTATTGTCAAAGGTGGCGTAGCGAAAACGCGAAAAAACTAGAATATCTCAAGAACGGCTAGTCCTAGAGTAATGGGGTTAGTCTTATTCTTTTTGTTGTCAAAAATCACATATAAAATAGGAATTTAATTGATATAATTGAGCACACGTAGTCTTTTATTTTTATATATAACGATTTTTGCTGGCCATTTCGCAAAAATAGCCCGTTCCTTTTTCCCGAATCGTAGTAGAATAACCTACAAATGACTTATATACAAAATTTTGTTAAATTTGGTATATAAATCACTTGTAGGTTATTGAAATATTATACTCCAAATTTTGTTAAATTTGGTTCATTAGTTTTTAGCTAGAGTGGATAAAGGCAATTTCTGCGGCCATTTCGCAAAGAAGGCAGATTCTTTTATTACGAATCGTACTATAATCTAATGAACATCAGGATTTCCCACAAAAAACATACCTACCAAATTGTATGAAATTCGGTCCATTAGTTTTTCAATTAGAGTGGATGTAATATCCACACAGACACACAGAAACATACACAGATACACCCTTACACACACAGACGTCTTCCAAAAGTAGTTTTTTCGTGTTCTAGAAGTCCCAAAACGTGTAGATCCTTTGAAAATTCGAGTTCCGATCTTCGGCACGATTCCAATACTTTGAGTACATACACATACACATATATATTATCTGTGTATCTAAATTCCGTGCCTATGCAATTACAATAGTTGTGATTTTAAATGATCCCTAAACTTTTATTATTTCTTCAAGGAAGCCTAATTTTAACATATGCAGAATGCAAATATCTCAAGCGATTGTAAGATGAATTACATAAGAATTGCTGAATTTTTTTCACACAAAATTATTTAGCTCTGGAGTCTGGAATACAAGTTATATGAATGAAATATTCATTGATTTTGCATAAAGAATCAGATGATTTATATTTCGATACAGTTTTAAATATTTAAGTATAATAAATTACTGTAGTACTGTGATAATGTAAAAGATATTACCACTGAATGAATCACATTTTAGAAATTTTTAAATGAAATTACATTTCAGTTGGAAAGTGTTTCATAATCAATGCTTATGCATGATTGATCTTTCTTGTTTTTAATTTGACCAGTTAGTTTTTAGTTAGTAACGGTGAGTCCCATGGTAATGGGTTGGTCTTAATCTTTTTATCTTCAGAATTTACGTATAAAATAAAGCAGGTTCTTTTTTTTCGAATTATACCAACATCTCATCAGCACCAAGGTAAACCACAAGTGACTTATCTACCAAATTTTGTGAAATTGGGTCCATTAGTTTTTCAATTCAACTAGAGTGGATAAAGGTAATTTTTGCAGGTCATTTCACAAAAAAAGGCAGATTCTTTTATCCTGAATATTACCAAAATCTAATCAGCACCAGGGTCACGTACAAAAGACTTCCTTTTAAAATTTTATAAAATTCGGTCAATTAGTTTTTCAGTTAGAGAGGATAAACATACATTGCACAAACAGATACACAAACACACACACAGGCGTCACGCTGAAAACAGTTTTTTCGTGTTCTATAGGTCCTGTAGATCCGTCAAAAACTCGGGTTGAGATTTTCGGCATGATTCCAATACTTTCCCTATACATTACCATGTATTGCAGGGAAAATAATATGTCTTTCATGAAGGAGTGGTTAATGGTGCATTTACGTAAATTGCTTGAAAAACCATGGAAAAGTAACATTATCTGCCTATCATTACTGTCTGATCGGTTGTTCAATTTTGCAATCTGTGACTGGACTTTCGCGAAAAGACAATGATCAGCGTCCTGGACGCTCATCCACGGACTGTGCAAAATTCAAAACTGAAAATTATTGCTGTACTAGCAGCATACCCGTTCTACGTTCGGAGTATATAATATAAAGAAACTTATAATTCGCAATCATGTGCAAATTCTGTTAAATTATTAAATTTATTGCTCTTAAAGAGAAGTTTAAGAATATCTGTTCTCACTATGAAAAATTATCTTCACGGGCAGATCTGAAGAATAAAACATCCTGGCCCCCTTTGTAAGCAAATTTACAAAAAATAAGGAATTGAATCAATATATGCAAACCCGTACTACTTATACTGTCGCAGATTAGAAAATATGCCAGTGTGTTAGTAGAAGATTACCCGTATTACAATATGAGTTTCAAAAATCTCTGCCAAAATAAAAGAGATGACATAATACATGGAAAGTATCAATAATCCCGGTACTCTTTATACTAGAAGGTCGTAATTGATTCCAATATATACCAATATATATCATAACATATGCCAATATACCTGTACTACTTATATTCTCTTAGATTAGAAGATATACCCCTGCATTTGTAGAGGATAACTCGTACAACGTACAATATATGAGTTTAAATAATTTTCGTCATAATAAAACAATGGCATAATAACTTGAAAATATCAATAATCCCTGAATCAATAATCCCCGAAAATAGCAATAAGAATAACGTTTAAACCTGAAGACCGTAATTGATATTATCCAGTCAAACATGCTATAAGAAAAATCAAATCGTTCTCTTCCAAAATATATATTTATATCCATTTATTTATATTCAAATCGAAAAAATATTAATTAAAATTATCAGTTAAATTTAATTTAATTGCCTTTCTGAGCAACATGATATAAGATAGAATCTTCCTCATAAACTGCGAAATTAAATAACCATTTTGATTTCTTTAGACTTTTCATAGTTCAGTAAAAGCTTGTGCAAAATAAACCATGGAGATAGATTTCCCATTTAAATCATGTTTCAAACAATTCATGTTTTCAGAAAGTGACTAATTAGCGCAAAAAATCTCCCATCAAACTCAGAGATAAGGTTTTAATTCACTTTCAAACGATTTTCAAGCTTTGCGTTTGGATAAACCACGGAGTTAGAGAGTAGAACTCCTTGGGAAAAGTTTCGGTTTTCATTAATATCTCGACAACCCCTGGTCTTAGATACTTGAAATTTGGACAAAACTTATGGGAGGCTATTTTAAGGCTATCCATAAAATTTCATCAAATTCTGTTAGGTCGTTCTCCCGTGATGATGAGACAAACGGAAATTTTGTTTTTTACTAATATCTCGAAAACCACTAATCGTAGAAACTCCAAACATGGACTAAATTTTAAGTGGAGCTATTTCCAAGCCACCCACAGAATTTCATCAAATTCGGTTCAGTCGTTCTCCCGTGATGACGGGACAGGCAGACAGACAGACAGACAGCTTTTCAATTGTATTTATATAGACTAGCAGCATACCCGGTCTACGTACGGAGTATATAATATAAAGAAACTTAAAATTCACAATCACGTGCAAATTCCTATAGTATACTAAATTACATTTTTAATCAAAATATTCCGTTAAAATATTTAATTTAATGCTCCTAAAAAGAAGTTTAAGAATCTATGTTCTCGCTATACAAAATTATCTTCATAAGCAGATCTGAAGAATAAAACATCCTGGCCCCTTCTATAAACAAATTTACAGAAAATGGGAATTGTAGCAATATATGCAAAATGAAAGCATTAAAATTTTATGGGACCGTACTACTTATATACCCGAATATTAGAAGATATAATCTGTATTAGTACATAACATGTATAACTTGAAAATATCAATAAACCCGTAATTGACTCCAATATATGCTAGAATGAAAGCACTAAAATCGTTTGGGAATATATATATATATATATATATATATATATATATATATGTATATGTATATATATATATATATATATAAATATAAATTATTAAATCCAAAGTTAGAATGTATGTAGTAACTCATAATACACTATTCCAAAATTTTCTACAAAATACAAAGAAATAAAAGAAATTAAGACAAAAAGAGGAAATAATAAAGCATAATGCAAGTCATAAAGACAAAGACAATCAAAAAATTTCAAAAATGAGGAATGCAAATAAGAAAACAAAAAAATCAAGCAAAAAAGCTTGCACATGGAGGAGATTTAGGCTTACGATAAGTTCATTTCGAAAAAATTCTTTTCGGGACCATATATCCCTTCGAAATGAACACAAAAATGCTTGTTTCTGAAACACAAGATAGATTTTATCTATAAACTTGTGTTATATGGACGACAAGCATATAGATTGGAACAATAAAGGAAACATAAATACCTCAAAACACACCTCTTCAGCGCAACCATGACGAGCAAAATATGACTGGACCAATGTTGCCATATGCCATATATACATATATATATATATATATATATATATATATAAATATCGCCGTACTACTTATATTGTCGCAGATTAGAAAATATGCTAGTGTGTTAGTAGAAGATTACCCTTATTACAATACTAGCAGTATACCCGTTCTTCGTACGGAATATATAATATAAAGAAACTTATAATTCGCAATCATGTGCAAATTCTGTTAAAATATTAAATTTATTGCTCCTAAAGAGAAGTTTAAGAATATCTGTTCTTACTATGCAAAATTATCTTCACGGACAGATCTGAAGAATAAAACATCCTGGCCCCTTTTGTAAGCAAATTTACAAAAAAAAAGGAATTGAATCAATATATGCAACCCTGTACTACTTGTATTGTCGCAGATTAGAAAATAAGCCAGTATGTTAGTAGAAGATTACCCGTATTACAATATGAGTCTCAAAAATATTTGCCAACATAAAAGAGATGACGTAATAAATTGAAAATATCAATTATCCCCGTTATCTTTATACCAGAAGGTCGTAATTGATTCCAATATATGCCAATATATATCAAAATATATGCCAATATACTACCTGTACTACTTATATTCTCGTAGATTAGAAGATATATCCGTGCATTTGTAGAAGATTACTCGTACAACGTACTATATATGAGTTTTATCAATTTTCATCATAAATAGACAATGGCATAATAACTTGAAAATATCAATAATCCCTGAATCAACAGTCCCCGAAAATATCAATCATAATAATGTTTAAACCTGAAGACCGTAATTGATATTATCCAGTCAAAAATGCAATGTCAATGAAATTTATTTTATATACATATCTTTATTATTCAAATCGGAAAAGATTTAATAAAAATCGTATGGCACATAGCACATTGGATCCGTTGCTAATCGACATGATATCATTTACTTCAAATAAATTGATGGAAATCATATCGTCTGAATAATGCGATCTCCATGGAAGGTTTGGCGACATTTTAGTCAATTTAGCGAAAATTAAAAAATCGCCAAATTTATCGCCAAGTGGGACAGTAGAACTGATAGTCCCATTTTGCGACTAATTGACGAAACATCATCACAATACTATCCCTAACAAAACACAATTAATTTCATTTATTAAGCGCAATTTTATCAATTTCATGATATTTTTATGGATTTACAAATATTTTTATCAATTTGGTGATATTAAAAAAATTCGTTAAATGTGTTACTAAGTAGGATGGATGGACTGGCCGACAAATGTTACCGAGGCATCATTTCAGTACTCTATTCTAAAAAAACAAATTTTAATTTCATTGATTTGCGTCATTTTTATCAATTTGGAGACATTTCAGCTAATTTGGTAAAGTTTAAGAAAAGCTACCAAGCTAGCGATATTCCGCCAAATCAGTAGCTCTGAATTTGCAGATCTGAGGAATAAAATATCCTGATCCCGTTTGTATATACTAATTGAAAACACTAAAATTGTATAAGATACACCCGTTCTACTCTTTTTCTGCTTCAACAATCGGCTAAATGAATTTATTGGGTAAACACAATATATGAGTTTAATAGCTAAACACAATATATGAGCTTGAAACCTCTTAGCTAAAATAAATGAAAGTATTGTACGCAGTCCGCAATTTATACAATTAAAAGAACAATCAAACCGTTCATTTATAAAATATATTTTTACATCTATTTATTTATTATTCAAATAGAAAAAATAATAATAAATATTAACAACACATTTAATTTCATTCCGTTGCCGAGCAACATGATATGAGATAGAATCTTCCTCATAAAATGCGAAATTAATTAGCCATTTTGATTTCTTTATACTTTTCATCGTTGAGTAAAAGCTTGTGAAAGATGGTACCCATGGAGGTAGATTTTTCCATTTAAATTTATGTTTTAAACAATTCATGTTTTCGGATAGTGACTAATTAATGCAAAAATCCTGCACCAAACGCGGAAATAAAGGTTTATTTTATTTTGACGTTTTAAACAAACGATTTTCATCCTTTCCGTTTGGATAAACCACGGAGTTGGAGAGTAGAACTCTTAGGAAAAAGTTCCGTTTTTCATTAATATCTCGACAACCCCTAGTCTTAAAAACTCGAAACTTGGACTAAATTTATGAGGACTATTTTAAGGCTATCCACAAAATTTCATTAAATTCGGTTAAGCCGTTTTTCCGTGATGATGAGACAAACAAAAATTTCGTTTTTTATTAATATCTCGAGAACCACAGCTTGTAGAAACTCAAATCATAAACTAAATTTTAAGTGGGGCTATTTCTAGGCTACCCAAAAAATTTCATCAAATTCGGTTCAGCCGTTCTCCCGTGATGACGGGACAAACAGACAGACAGACAGACAGATTTTCAAATTTATTTATATAGAATAGCAGCATACCCGTTCTTCGTACGGAGTATATAATATAAATAAACTTAAAATTCACAATCATGTGCAAATTCCTATAGTATACTAAATGACATGCTTAATCAAAATATTATGTTAAAATATTTAATACAATGCTCCTTAAAAGAAACCTCAGGATCTCTGTTCTCACTATACAAAATTATCTTCACGGGTAGATCTGAAGAATAAAATATCCTGGCCTTTTTTGCAAGCAAATTTATAAAAAGTATGGAATTGAATCAATATATGCAAAATAATAGCGTATTGTATGGGACCCGTACTACTTATATACGCGAATATTAGAAGATATAACCTGTATTATGACATTACATGTATACATTAAAAATATCAATAAATCCGTAATCTTTAAACCAGTAGGCAGTAATTAATTCCAATATGTGCCCAAATGAAAGTGCTAAAATTATATGGAAAGATAAACCCGTACTACTTATAATGTCTTAGATTAGAAGATATGCCCTAGTGTTAGTAAAAGATTACCCGTATTATAATATTTAGTTTGAAAAATTTTTGCCAATATATAACAGATTACTTAATAAATTAAAAATATCAATAATCCCCGTGATCTTCATACCGGAAGGCTTGATTCCAATATATGCCAATATACATGTACTACTTATATTCTCTTACATTAGAAGATATATCCGTGCATTTGTAGAAGATTACTCGTACAACTTACAATATATGAGTTTCAACAAATTTTGCCGCAATAAAACAATGCCATAAGAAATTGAAAATATCAATAATCTCTGAATCAATAATCCCCGAAAACATCAATAATAATAAGGTTTAAACATGAAGATCGTAATTGATATTATCCAGTCAAAAATACGATGCCAATGAAATTTATTTTATATACATATCTTCATCATTAAAATCGGAAAAGATTTAATAAAAATATTCTTCCTCATAAACACGTTAAATTTAAATCCGTTGTTAAGCGACATGTTATGATTTGCTTCAAATAAATTGGTGGTCAAAATATCGTCTGATATCTCTAATGAAGGTTTGGCGACATTTTAAAAAATCGCCAAATTTATCGCCAAGTGGGACTGTAGAACTGACAGTCCCACTTGGCGATAAATTGACGAACCATCATCAAAATATTATCCCCTAAAAAAAACACAATTTCGTTTATTTAGGGCAATTTATCAATTTCAAAATATTTTTATGGATTTATAAATATTTTTATCAATTTGGTGACATTTTAAAAATTCGCTAAATGGGTTACTAAGTAGGGCGGTTGGACTGACAGACAAATGCTAACGAAACACCATTTCCTTACTTTCTTTCAACAAAACAAATGTAATTTCATTGATTTGCGTCACTTTTATCAATTTGGAGACATTTCCACTAATTTGGTAAAGTTTAAGAAAAGTTACCAAGTTAGCGATATCCAGCCAAATTCGTAGCTCTAAATTCGCAGATCTGAATAAAATATCGTGATCCAGTTTGTATATACTAAATGAAAACACTAAAATATTATTAGAAGATATACCCATTCTACTCTTTTTCTGTTTAAACAATTGGATAAATGAATTTATTGGGTAAACGAAATATAAGTTTATTAGCTAAACGCAATATATAAGCTTAAAACCTCTTTGCTAAAATACATGAAAGTGATGTATGCAGTTCGCAATTAATATAATTTAGAAAAAAATCAAACCGTTCATTTATAAGATATATTTTAATATCCATTTATTTATTATTCAAATCGAAAAAATAATAATAATCATTAACAAACACATTTAATTCCATTCCTTTGTCGAGCAACATATAAGATAGAATCTTCCTCATAAAATGCGAAATTAAATAACCATTTTAATTTCTTTGTACTTCTAATCGTTGAGTAAAAGCTTGTGAAATATAAAACATGGAGGTAGATTTTTCCATTTAAATTCATGTTTCATACAATTCATGCTTTCAGATAGTGACTATTTCATGCAAAAATCCTGCATCAAACTCAAAAATAAAGTTTTAATTCCCTTTGACGTTTTAAACAAACGATTTTTATCCTTTCCGTTTGGATAAACCACGGAGTTGGAGAGTAGAACTCCTATAAAAAAAGTTCCGTTTTTCATTAATATCTCGACAACCCCTGGTCTTAGAAACTCGAAACTTGGGCAAAATTTATGAGGGGCTATTTCAAGGCCACCCACAAAATTTCATTAAATTCGGTTCAGCCGTTCTCTCGTGATGATGAGACAAACGAAAGTTTCGTTTTTTACTAATATCTCGAGAACCACTGGTCGTAGAAATTCCAACCATAGACTAAATTTTAAGTTGGGCTATTTCTAGGCTACCCACAAAATTTCATCAAATTCGGTTCAGCCGTTCTCCCGTGATGACGGGACAAACAGACAGACAGACAGACAGACAGACAGATTTTCATTTTTATTTATATAGATTACTCCTATTTCATAGAACACTAACAGTGTGTCTAAAAAAGATATATATTGGTTTCCAAGGAGATCAAACCAAATCCCTTAAATGCTCAAGCGTTGTTTTGTTTACAAAAAATCGAGAAAAATATATGTGTGTTAAAAGAATTTTAAATTTGTGTTGAAAAATTAAAAAGTGTAATATAACAAACATCTAACAAAACTCTATAGTAGTATCTCGGATATTTATGAAAACACTACAATATAATATTGTGCCTCCATTGTAGATAAAGAGCAGCCACGTATTTAAATGTTTCAATTTATTTTTTACTTGCCCTGTATACGTAGCATTATATTAATGGGGAAAATATTATGACTCGGTCAGAAATCCAAATTCGAGTTAACGACGGAAGAGCACGTTTCAAGAATCCCTAAATACGAATCGAATGTTTTTAAAGTGAAGCGTATCAATGTGTGTATGTATGTGTATGTATGTTAGTGTATGTATGTGTATGTTAGTTTGTATGTACATATATTAGTATGTGTGTATGTTAGTGTATGTGCGTTAGTTTGTGTGTGTATGTTAATTTGTGTGTATTTAGATATACGCGCGTGTTTGTGTCCGTAAATGCGATATCTCCCTAACATATGAAATGTTGCGAACCAAATTTGCTACAAATATGAATACTGTAGCCCGAATGATTTGAAAAGCAATCAAATGTTTGAAAGCCCCTTACCCTAGTTTTTAAACGGAATTTGAAAAAATTATTTAAAAATAAAAAACTTTAATGTTATTACATAAAAAATTAATTTAATTTTCTCTATAGTTTTGTTACAAACGAACAGAGAACGAGCGAATGACACAAACTTTAGAACGATAGTATGAACCGTTCTCGAGATATTGTACGTTTTTCAAATAAATAAAATGATAAAAAAATATTAACTCATTAGAAATATGTTCACATCCATATGCGTTTAAAATGTGATTAACATAGATCTAGTTCGTTCCATTCACGAGAGAAGATACTTTGAATAATAGTTTTGTATTTCGGCGCCCAGCCATTCGCCAGTAGTCATTTATTTTACAGGATATTAAATAAATGCCAATTGCATTTTAATGTAGATTTTTAATGTATGATAAGTCATTCAGTTATAACTAATAAAGTGGCTAAAAGCGCCAAAATTCAATTGACGCGATGTTAATTCAATGCTAATAACAACATCACTGTGTGGCTTTATTTATACATAAGAAGTCCTTCCCTTTGTCTGTCCATATGTAATGCTCGGCAAAAAATTGGCGACAATTTGACGAATTTGAGCCAACCGAGCAACTTCTTGTAAATGTCGCCAAATTAACGGAATTGTAGCCAAATTGGCCATAATGCCACTTAAATAACAAAAATGACACCAAATTGATAAAAATTTAATATACTGTGGAATTAAATTAAATCTCATTGGTAATCCCTGTCGCTTTGGGGAAATTTAAATTCTTAATTCACAATATAGTGAGTTTCACTCTGGGACAGGTACGTTCTGTTAGGGAGTCCAGGGTTCGTTAATTTGATTTTTGTAAGGCATGATATAGAAATCACAGTTCAAAAAGAGTCGTATAAGAAACTATAATATTAATTGAGAAAGATATTTGGCTCGCATGTGTGAGGGGATATTAGGAGAGAGAGTACAGCAGGCGACCGGGTGGGACGAAACTTCTGTAAATACCGCGTCGTATGCCATGCCTAAAATCTAGTTTATCTATATTCTCATTTGGCAATGATTAGATGGTTGCCATAGTAACGAGATTCGTCTTTTTCAAATTAAACAAAGAAAGGTTAAATATATTATCGACATATGAAAAACATTTTTAGAATTTAATTTCGAATTTTACAAATCTATTGATGGAAACAAAAATCATCGGTTTTATTTAATAAAATATTAATTTCTAATGATTAAAACCATACTATATGAGACATATTGCTTAGCGTATGCTAACAATTTTTTATAATTGTCAAATTAGAGTTGGGTAACATAAAAGTTAATTGGGTACTTCAAAATAGTTTTACTTATTGTGATCTAGAAAAAGTACGTGTTAATGTACGATGTACGTGTTAATGTACGATGTGCCTATTAATGTACGATATTTTACTTATTCTGATCTATAAACTGTACGTGTTAATATACAAGTGTTAATGTACAATTCAACGCTAAAAGCAATGTTACATGGATCTTATACATAAGTGTTAAGCTGTGAGAGAAGTAAGGTATTGCATTATGCAAGGAAAGTCATGTGCTGCTCACATCAGATGTTTTCACATCCAATCATTTGTGTCAAATTCTATTCGTGTGTTTTAAATTCCACAAATAATACTTATTTCCCCCGCCTTACTATTCTTTGGTCGCAAATATAACTTAGCAAAGTTGTCTTAGACTTTAAACTAATAGCATCAAAGTTCCAGCCACAAATCCAGAAAAGCGTATAACTTAAATTTCCAGTCTGAAAATTTAATGGGGCAATCATAGATACTCACTATTTTATTATTTTCCGTGGGGTAGTAGTTAATATAGAAAAGCACATAAGTTATATTTCCAATCTAAAAATTTAATGGGGCACTGACTAATACTCACTATTTTATTATTTTTCGTGAGCTAGTAGTTAATCCAGAATAGCACATAACTTAAATTTCCTATCTGAAAATTTAATGAGACACTCCCAAATACTTACTATTTTATTATTTTTCGTAAGGTAGTAGAAAATTCACAAAAGCACCAAACTTATATTTACAATCTGAAAATTTAATGGAACAATCACAAATACTCACTATTTTATTATTTTTTGTGAGTTAGAAGTTAATACAGAAAAGCATATAAGTTATATTTCCTATCTGAAAATTTAATGGGACACTCCCAAATACTCACTATTTTAGTATTTTTCGTAAGGTAGTAGTAAATCCAGAATAGCACATAACTTATATTTCCAATCTGAAAATTTAATGGGACAATCAGAAATACTCAATATTTTTTTTTCGTGCGTTATTATATAACAGTTATAATTTAAATACTTTCAAAAGATTGCATAAAGAAATTTATTTATCATTATATAAAAATATTTTTTATTAACAAAATGTATTCAAAAACCTCCCTATCACCATATTACATGATACATAATTATATCGTAGAAACTAATTTTAAATGAAGTACCTCTTAATGTGCTGTTTATGCGATAATTATGCTAAAATTTACTATATTTATCTTCTTTATCTATCTCTTTTGTCATTATTTTAACTGCATCATAAATTACTTTCTGATCTTTTCAGGTTCGGCTTATCCTTCTTTATCCACGACTGGGTTAAAAAAAAATAAAATTCAACGCTACCATTGTTTGAAATTTTTACATAAAAAAGATAATTTATTCAATTATAACTCGATCAGATGAAAAATGGCAACATCCTGTAAATTATCGAATATGCCCAGTAACTTGATCATAGACTACTGAATGAACGAAAGTGGCGTTACTTCTAATCTTTACTTTGGATAAATTATATAATAAAATGAATTAGAGGCTGCTTCTTATTTGAGTAAAATTACAGTAAGCGTTGTTAGTATTAGAGAACAGCGAAGCCTTTTTTTTTTACTTTATAAGTATCTGCTAGTGATCTCAAACCAATCTAATCAAGTAATATTTATAAAACGGTTGATGGATCCGCTTCAAATATAACAGGATAGACAATGATCTCCATAGCTTATTGGATACAGTGTAAAATAATCTGATGTGGGCAACACATGACTTTCCTTATATAATGTAAAGAATTTACTACTTTTACAGTAAAAAAAATAGGTTTTTCTTATAATAGATACTAATATTCTTTCCAAGATATTGAATTTTCGACAATGAGTCGTCATTTTCATTGATTTAGAGAAATGTTTATCCATTTGACGAGATTTTCATTAATTTGGCAACATTTCAAAAAGTCGCCAAGTTGACGACATTCCGCCAAATTCGTCGCCAAAATTTCGCCAAGCGTTATGCACTAAGAAATAAGTTATTCTTACAGCAGATAAATGACTATTGGCGTTCAAATACAAAAGTATTACTCAAAGTATCTTTTTCCATGAATGAAACGAGCTAGAACCAAGAGAATGATGTCACCCAATTTATCGCATGGTATTACATATGAAAAGAGAACATGTTTCTGAATAGGAAATATTTTTTCTTTTATTTTATATGACTTTTTGATAATTGCTTTGAAAAATGTACAATATCTCGAGAACGGTTCATGTTAGCATTCTAAAATTTATGTCAATCGTTTTGCTATGAAAAATTACATAAGAAATGTCTATTTGCGTAACTTTATTAGTGGTTTTGATTTTTTGACGATTTTTTCAAAATTTCATTCGAAAATTTAGGGGGGTTCTGAACATTCGATTGCGTATAATAACAATAGGCTTCCAGTGTTTACGGATTGTGATTTTTGTACCAAATTTGGTCCGAATCGGTCCATTCGTTCGTCAGTTATCGTCTCCACAGACTCACTGACACACACACGCACACACACACACACACACACACACAGACATCACTTCAAAAATGTTTGATTCGTGATCAGGGATGCTTGAAACGTGCCCTCCCGTCGAAAACTCGAATTCGAATGTTCGACCCCGTCACAATACTTTCCTTATACACTATGTATATAAGGAAAGTAAAAATATGCACCTAGCTGTCCTGTAATAGAAATTCAGCTGTCCTGCAGAAAGTAGTCTATTCCTTATTACCAGGAACTTACCAAAGCAAGTTAAGCATCTAATTCCTTATTACCAGGAACTTACCAAAGCAAGTTAAGCATCTAATTCCTTATTACCAGGAACTTACCAAAGCAAGTTAAGCATCTAATTCCTTATTACCAGGAACTTACCAAAGCAAGTTAAGCATCTAATTCCTTATTACCAGGAACTTACCAAAGCAAGTTAAGCATCTAATTCCTTATTACCAGGAACTTACCAAAGCAAGTTAAGCATCTAATTCCTTATTACCAGGAACTTACCAAAGCAAGTTAAGCATCTAATTCCTTATTACCAGGAACTTACCAAAGCAAGTTAAGCATCTAATTCCTTATTACCAGGAACTTACCAAAGCAAGTTAAGCATCTAATTCCTTATTACCAGGAACTTACCAAAGCAAGTTAAGCATCTAATTCCTTATTACCAGGAACTTACCAAAGCAAGTTAAGCATCTAATTCCTTATTACCAGGAACTTACCAAAGCAAGTTAAGCATCTAATTCCTTATTACCAGGAACTTACCAAAGCAAGTTAAGCATCTAATTCCTTATTACCAGGAACTTACCAAAGCAAGTTAAGCATCTAATTCCTTATTACCAGGAACTTACCAAAGCAAGTTAAGCATCTAATTCCTTATTACCAGGAACTTACCAAAGCAAGTTAAGCATCTAATTCCTTATTACCAGGAACTTACCAAAGCAAGTTAAGCATCTAATTCCTTATTACCAGGAACTTACCAAAGCAAGTTAAGCATCTAATTCCTTATTACCAGGAACTTACCAAAGCAAGTTAAGCATCTAATTCCTTATTACCAGGAACTTACCAAAGCAAGTTAAGCATCTAATTCCTTATTACCAGGAACTTACCAAAGCAAGTTAAGCATCTAATTCCTTATTACCAGGAACTTACCAAAGCAAGTTAAGCATCTAATTCCGAACTGGCTTGGGTCAGTAGGGGCGAGCTTTTTATTTGTCTTAAAGAAAAGGGCTGTTGTTTTGAAATCGAAACAGTTTTTTATACCTGTAAAGAACTTTGCTGCCCCAACCGGGAATTGAACCCAGGATCTTCATACTGGCCATCCGATGCTCTACCGTTGAGCTACTGCGATGGAACTGCAAGCTCATTGGCAAAGAGACTCTACATTCTCCACCCTCTAATGCCAGATTGGCATGCAACTGACAATCTGAATAACCACCTCCTGCTATTTTCACCTCAGGTAACCTCCTGGTGCTATTTTTCAATCCTGCAGGTGAGCTTCCTACGTGGTCGTTGACCATCTGATTTCAAACTCAATATCCCAGATTCCGTTGAATTCATGCTAACCCTACTAGTGTCACTTTCAGACTGCCGACAGCTTTGCACTAACCTACAGGGTTGATTTGTTCGGGCTCCTTTGTAAAGAACTTTGCTGCTCCAACTGGGAATCGAATCCAGGAACTTGGTACTGGCCAGAGCCGCCGCTCTACCGTTGAGCTACTGGGGAAGAAATTTCAAACTCTTGTTATCAAAGTGGACTCTGCATACCCTTATTATTTTACTGTATGATGTAGTTAACAAAACCTTTCAAAGCTCGAAATCGTATTATTATTAAAGCATTTCCCTTTCCCAAATCTTATTATTCCTTCTTCTTTTCTTTTAATGCCTAGTACTATGCCCGTTGAATCCAGAATTTCTATTCACATCTACATTCGAGAGGAACCGCGTATGGGAAGATATTCGTTGTTATTAGACACATTGAACAGTGCGTTTTGCTTAATTAAATTTTGTGCATATAATGATTACATAATGTGGTGGCCAGTCACTTCGTCTTCTTTTTTTATCAGAGCTAAAATATGCATAAGCTCATATTTCGTACACAATAATAACAAAACTTGGTTTTATACATTACATGTTGTGAGACCAGTGTACGACAGATGTGTACGACAAAGATCGTACACATCTTCCCCTGCCACCAACCTCTCGAAAGAACTTACGGTCCCACATATTTAACGTACCCGTACTCCGCCTAAACACGCGGGCGGTTTGGGCAGAGCTTCGAACTCGGGTCGTGCAATCCCCGCGTGCTAACCACTGAGCTATCTTTCACAACAATGATTTAAACTATCAAGTCTCGTGATCATTGAGTCATAAAAAAACCATTTTATGAATGATTATGGCAAATTTTGTCCTATGCTGTCATGTCAAAAAAATATATAATTTCGAATAAATTTCGAAGTTTTCTTTCAAATTTTAAAAAATTCTATCTAGTTCTAGAATTTTAATAACAAAGCCAGTTATAAAATTTTGTGAAAATCCATTGCTATTTGTGGCCGCTATAGTGTACACAAGAAATCGACCACACACATACAGACGGACGGACATCACTCCAAAAATAATCAAAACGCGTTCAGAGGTTCTTAACACATATATTGGCATCAAAATCTCGTATTCGATAACTTTGTGAAAACAATATTTTAGCTATCCTACATTAGTATGAGAAAATAATTAAAATTCTTACTATAATTAGATGAGTGTATATTTAATAATTACTAAAAACCATAAACATGCAACCTTACTTAGAGTTTATCGTGAGCCGTTTACGAGATATTATAAATGTTATTTTTACTACAGACTACGAGATATATCTTAAAAGAAACGGGCGAATTACATGTAATTGTGTATACTTATTTTAATGGGTAACAACAATAAACCTGTTGTTTTTTACCGAAATCAAATGGCACGGAGACACGGGTTTTCTCAAATCCTTCTTTTTCCATAAACCGTATTTTTTACTTTCCTTATATACGTAATGTATAAGGAAAGTATTGTGACGAGGTCGAAAATTCGAATTCGAGTTTTTAATGGGAGAGCACATTTCTGGCATCTCTGATCACGAATCAAGCATTTTTGAAGTGATGTCTGTCTGTGTGTGTATGTGTGTGTGTGTCAGTGAGTCTTTGGACACGATAACTAACGAACGAATGGACCGATTCGAACGAAATTTGGTACAAAAATCACAATCCGTAAACACCGAAAGTCTATTGTTTTATATGCAATCAAATGTTCAGAACCTTCCCCCCCCCCCCGCCCTAAATTTTCCGAGTTAAATTTTGAAAAAATCGTCAATAAATCAAAACCGCTAATAAAGTTACGCAAATAGACATTTCTTATGTAATTTTTCATTAGAAAACGATTGACATAAATTTTAGAACGCTAACATAAACCGTTCTTGAGATATTAGACATTTTCAAAAAAATTATAAAAAAGTTATATAAAATAAAAAATATATATTTCCTATTGAGAAACATGTTCACTTTTCATATGTAATACCATGCGGTAAATTTGGTGGCATCATTCTCGTGGATCTAGCTCGTTCCATTCAGGAAAAAAGATACTTTGAGTAATACTTTTGTATTTGTACACCAATAGTCATTTATCTGCTGTAAGAATAACTTATTTCTCCGTCCATGACGCTTGGCGAGATTTTGACGACGAATTTGGTGGAATGTCGCAAACTTGGCGACATTTTTAATTGTTGCCAAATTAACAAAAATCTCGCCAAATTGATAAAAATGACGCTAAATCAATGAAAATGACGACTAATTGAAGAAAATTCAATATCTTGGAAAGAATATAAGTATCTACTATAAGAATAACATTTTTTTATCTGTAAAAATAGTAAATTCATTGCATTATATAAGGAAAGTCATGTGTTGCCCACATCAAATTTTTTTTAGTTAGTAACGAAAGTCCTATACTGGATACAATTCCTTTTTCTATCTCTTTTAGTTAACGTCTTTAATTCTTGTTAATTAGAAATCTTACAGAGGCGACCTTACTGGCACAATTTATCCAAAGTCACATTGAAAAATCCATAATGATATTCTCAAAGTTTTCAAAGTTAAAAAAATCTCGCATGCAAATATGAAAATGTCTCAAAATCCATTAAAGATAAGCCCGATTCTCTCAAAAGCGAGTTAACGAACAAGAAATTTTTCGGAGCAAATGGGGTATTAAGTCTTTCAATGGCATTCCTAATGAGGGCATGAAAATAATTAGAGTGTTATCTAAACTTTAAATAAAATATTGAATATTCAGTGTGCATAATATGGTAATTTTCGAATTGAGGGAGGGGGAGTTTATTAAAGCTAAAAAACACAATACACAGTGTTTTTTTTATATATCAATATAAAGTATTATAAGAGATACTGTAAAGAACCTTGCTGCCTCAACCGGGAATCGAACCCTGGATCTTCCAACTGGCCAGCTGATGCTCTACCGTTCAGCTACTGGCACGAAACTGCAAGATCTTTTCGTCGAAATGGACTCTGTATTCTCCACTTTCTAACGTTAGATTCACGTACAGCTGACAATCTGGCTAATCGTCTCCTGCTATTTTTTCCTCAGGTTAGCCTTCTGATGCTATTTTTATCTTCAGGTTCGCTTCCTGCTTGGCCATTATCCTCTGGATTTGAAATTGGCGCTCCATATCACAGAATCCACTGAATCCGTGCTAACCGTACTGGGGTCACTTTCAGACTTCGATTTCGTAGATAAAATTCAAAACTTTATTCTTGTTGCCATGAAAATTTCTAATAAAGTGACCTAAGCTTATGAAAAGAATCTGCTTCCAATTAATTTTGATCAATGAATCCCTTTATTCATTCTTATTAACTTATATGGACTTATTGTGTTCCCTCCATACTTTCTGTTTAAAAAAAAAAAGAAAAAAAAGCTATGTTAACTGTTTCTATTTTCTGGGTTCTTTTTTTTCTTTTGACCCTTTTTATTTGTATTTTTCCTAAATTTTCTTTTCTAAATTTTATCCTAAATTTCTGTTTTTGTTTTCCATGTGCCTAAATCCCTTTCCTTTTCCATATATTTTCTTTTTTTTTATATATTTTCTAAATTTCACTTTTAAAATTTTATTATTTTCTTTTATTTTAATCCATTTTTCATTATGTTAATATACCTCACTCTAAATTTTATTTTCCAATGATCTTTTAATCTATATTCGCAATAACCCTTTTCCCATTTTTGGAAAATGGACATACTTGTCAAGTTCAAGTACAATGTAAAACGGTCTGTTCAACCACAATATTTTTCATCAAATGTTATATTTTTAGACCTAAATAAAAGTTCGTTTGGCGGGATGGTAGACCTTGGGTGCTTCCTGAATGCAGGAGGTTCCTTTCCCAGCAGTGCAGCTAGCTACTCTAAACCCACTATGAGAGTCGCACGGTCTGGGGTCTTCAAACTTCCAATATCTTTGTGCTGACCTACAGGATTGATTTGTTCGGGCGCCATTGTGTCGGGCTAGCCCAACCGGGAATCCAACCCTGGATCTTCGAACTAACTAACCGACGCTCTACCAATGAGCTACTGGGACGAAATTACAAGCTCTTTTTGTCGAAGTTGACTCTGCAATACTTTCGCCTTTATATTTATTTTCGATGTTTTAAAAGCATTAGAATCATTCGTTCTTGAGTTTTCATGTTCACACCTTACACATGCATACACACAGACACACACTGACGGAAATCTTTCCAAAGTGCTTCAAACGTGTTCTGGTGATTTTAAAAACGTGCTTAAAGGTCAAAATCTCGAATTTTGAAATGCAATACTTTGTCTGTACAATAGTATGAGTATGTAAAAATCTCACTGAAAGGTAAATGTTTTTATTAAAAATGTTCTAATTTTTATTAAAATTTATATGCATTCACATAAAATCATGTTTTCCTGAATTTATCGTAACTCTCAACTTTTAAAGATACTGAAAAACAAATATAAATACAAAGTATAATATTTTTCTTTGCCTCCCTGAATAAATGCCATTGTTAACGTAAGTCTTAAGAAAATTTACAATAAAAAGTGAATTATAAAATTATATCATGCTGAAAGTCTGAGGTGCTTTAATCCTAAGAATAAAAAAATAAAAAAATTCAAATGGTACTTTCACAAAAAAACATCATCAACATTTTAAGTTTACAAAAAGAAATTGAAAATAAATTTCGAACGTAGAACGAAAATTTAATTTCAAACCCAGAAATAAAAGCTTACTTTAAATTCTTACTTGTACGTAACAGTTTATAACTTTGTAGTGTAATATAATTTATTTCGACGTCAAATTATTTTTATAGGTTTTGCAATTTAATTTGTCGTATTCTGTTTGATAGAATATTTTTCGGCTTAAATAACTAATCTCGTTATAGATTATCTTTGCAAGTAGTTTTCTAATCTTGTTGTAAACCATGAAAATGTATTACACCGTTGTGAATTTGAGCATTTCGAGTTATAGAAAAATTCAAATTTAAAATGGAAACGCTTTTTTAAAAATCATCATGCTTCTAATTAACATATAATTCCCTAAAACAGGATGTTGTATTAAAATCCCGTTATCAAAATGTTTTAGGCATTGGTAATAAAGTGAGTGAAAATATTAGAGAGTTTCTAATTTTGGGGAAACTCCAGTAAAGCACTTATATCAAGTTCAAGTAGTAAAAGGTTCAGTTGTCCCCTGTAAAAGACTATACACCAGAGAGAATTCATACGTACCAAAGTACTCACTTGGTACATAAGCTAAAGAATAAGAAAAAGAGGAAATAGCAAAAAAGAAGTACACTGTTATAAAGTGTGGTGCACATTTAAGATATCTGAAAAGCTGGGATTTTATATTATTAAATTCTACATAATTGACGTGGCCGTAAATTATCGTACTCGTGGAACATTGCATTGTGCCGTTATTACCCACCTATATTATCTTTAGCGCGAGTCCTGGAATAGAATATTAATTAATATAAGACTACAATAAACTGCACCATTTTAATTTAACATAAAATCATTTATTATTAATATTCTCTTAATTATTAAATTAGTTACAATATTCATTCATATTCTTACGGCGGAGGGAGACAATGTGAGACCATGGCTTAAAAATGCCTAAAATGTATTTAAGACCTTTAACAATCCTTAATGGGCACATACCTTTATTTTCTGCTCGGTCATTGACCACAATTCTTGCATCTGAGTATATCGTACTGGCCTTAACTCGAAGTGTTGGGCTCCTTGCGCGTACTGCATCTTCTCATTGTACTCTCGAACACTTCTGGAACCTGTAATCAGGACATTGTCGTTTCACATTTGCCTCTGGACTCTGTAGAGGTCATCATGACATCTCATCTGTATTGCCTCCGTACTATCGTAGAGAACCTCACTCTTACTTCTCTTTACTAACTACTTCATCACTTGTTTCATAACTACTCTCTCCTTATTCTAGTAGAAGTGCAATATCATCTCGTGGTAGCCGCCTCTTTTTAACTGAGGTCTGATACGCCTCCTTGACTGTAATTGGCCGACCTTGGGCACTGCGCCCAGACATCTTCCATAATTGGTTATTCTTTTTAACCACTCTCATGGCTACACCTCAGTCTGTAGGTTTATGGCCTAATTTGACCTCTCGGGTCAAAGTGTTGTAAATGCTGGCGTCGTTTCGTCTGAAGCATTGTTTGCTATTGCAGCAAACAATAAATATTGAACATAAAACTGTCTCACCAAAAACTGATGTGAGATCTATTTCTGGTCTCACAAAAAGAATATGCAACAAGATGACCCGTAGACAGTGGCTTAGGTAGTATTAACGTAGTTAAGCGACGTTTAAGGAGCTAAAAACATGTGGACCCAGAACGAGCTACTCTACACCCTGCGCCTGCGAGCTACATGGTCGAAAACTACTGCAAGAAAGCTATTGCAGTTAAGAACTTTGATGAAAGCGCAGATGTCGTGGCGTAGTCGTGTTGAAGTGTTAAAGTCCCAGACCACTCGGCCGACCCAAAGGTTTACAGCACCAATTTGAGTGGCCAGGAGGGGTGGCATAGTGACGTATTTGAGTATATTTTTTGTAATAATCCGACATATTGTTAAAGAATTGTTTGGTTTTCGAGAATTAGCTGTGAATTCCTGTGTAATTTTTGTCACAGTTTAGCATTTTAAATAGAGGTCCACACCGATTATTCGTTTTAGATTTACAATAAAAAATGTAATAAAAAAAATTGTAATAAACTATGCTACCTCAATATATTTACTCTATGAAATAAAAATCTCAAAGCGCTCATCTCAAAATCGTCTTAGTATTAAGTTAGTGGAAAACACTGAAATTCAATTTCAAAAGTAGAATTAATATTTCATTTCACTCTCCGGACATAAAGCTTCACTTTAATGTATTTAATGGGCACAGGAATATATCTCCACTTTGTAGAATGACTTCTTCAATTTAAAATTATTTTTGTAATGTTTGATATTTAATTTATCTTATTCAGTATGGTATATTACTCTTTCTTTAACAGACTAGGGGGCTCTGCCCCCTGCTCGATCTGCTCGCGCAACCCCCTTCGGGAGGTTTCGTCTCCTACTCGCTGCGCTCGTAGAGCTCGCTTCACATCTATCTTTTCTAAAAATTCTACTTTCAAAAATCCCTTTTCTATACCTACCTATTTTCCGCAGGAGGGAAAAGCAGGGATTTTTCTTAACCCAGGGAATCCAAAAACTGAATTCCTTGATCATGAGCTCGCTTAGCGAGCTATTTCATGCCAAACTAAAGTTTAAATCGATAAACGGTTTATTTCATCGAGTTGCCCTATTATTTCTCTATAAATGAACCAAATTTCATATTTTTGTATGCTATAGTATTTACGGTACGAGACAGAGAAATCGCTAGGCGTGCCGATACGAAAAAAAGTTCACTTCAGAAGTGCATAAAAAGTAAAATATCTCATAAACTACATCAAAATTAAAACAATGGGCTCCATCCTGCAAAAATTCACACATGTAGGTACTTGCCTGCACAAATTCGCAGTCTTGCTATTGTTAGTCTATCCAGGACGCGAACTCGCAGCTCAAATATTTTGTCTTTGACTTTTACATTAAATATTACTTAAACTACAATATATATCAAAAAGCAGTTTATTTCAGCGTATTTCCCAAAGCTTTTTTTATAAGTGTACCAAATTTTATATTTTTATATGCAATAGTTTTTGCGATGCGAAGCAAAGAATCTCGAGAAACGAAAAATTTGTCAAACAGCAGCGGCATCAGCTGCTTTTTTTTTTTTAATATAGAGAGATACATTTTTGGTGTATTAGTTTACAAAATGGTATTCTAATGTTGTTTTGAACAGTAAACATATATCGCATTATTGATGGTGTCTGCATTTCAAAAGCAACCACTTCATGTTTGTAAAAATAAGAAAATTTAAAGAACTTACATGTTTCATATTCGAAAAATAGGGAAGAGATGCGAAGTATGAGTAAAAGACATGCATTAATCAATAAACGTAATAAAATGGCATGGAAATTTTTCACAGTCTAAATTTCTCATGCAATACAGTGCTTATTTATAAATTAAGAAACTAAAACTTCATATTGGCGCGTCACTAGCCTAGGCATATAAAATGGAGAATAACATTTCCACCAAGAGTCAATTTTCACATTGGATAAATTTTACATACGACCCAGCCTCTACTCGGCAATTTATTAATTTATAGGCCAACTAATGACGTATTATAGTACGTTAATTTTGCTCATAAGGAAAGTACGATGCATTTCACATAACTGAAAGTTCTTTGGTTGAGAAACTGTTCAATAAAAACAATAACAATTTTATTTCTGTGCTTGTAAAAGTAGACTCAAATAAAATACTTAAGGATCTACTTCTTCGACCCAGACAGCCCGACGTACCTGAAGGTGTAAAGTATCTGTTTGGACTGCCGGGAAGTGCCACGCAGATTTAGACCGGAACCCAGAGACCGTACCCTCTTTCCCCTACCACTAACCTCTCGAAAAGAAAAACTTAATGATCTCATCTCAGATTCAGTTCTCTGCTTCAATTAAATCCAAACACACTTCCAGATCACACAATTTCACTGTATTTTACCACTGTGAGCGCCATATTTACCCTAGTGGATGAAAACTTGCAATACTTCCTTGAATAAAGCAGGCATATGTCAGTAAGGTGAGTCTTACAAATAGCAGTTTGATTTTTTTGTTATCCTAGAGGATATTATTTAAACTAACATTTTCATCAAATTAACTTTTGTATCTTTTAAAGTACATTTCTTTGAAATTTCGTTGAATTTCAATCGATAGATACTTACTTTCAATAGAATTTTAATCAATAGAATTTCAATCAATAGAATTTCAATCAATAGAATTTCAATCACTCAATCAATAGAATTTCAATCACTCAATCAATAGAATTTCAATCAATAGATACTTCTATTAAGGGTATTTGAATGGGTATTCGTAAATTATAACCCCGTACTTCCGTGTAACTTTTTAGTATACTTCCTGAAAGAAAGCAGGCATAGAACAATTATGTGAGTACAATTGTCCACAATTATGTGAAGAATAATTATGTGAGTACAATTGTGTTGCTCTTAACAACAACTAGAAAATAACTGCTTTAAAATAAAATAAACCCTACCAGTTGTTTCTTGGTGGTTGTTGAGATCACACACTGCTTCTGACTTGAGGAAGGAGGCTCAAAAGGTCCTTCAAACAATTATAGCTAAAGTATTAGGATGTTATATTCTCAAACTCAATAGTTTTATTTATTGTGACTGTACTTTCATGTTACATGTACTATGTATTGTAAGTAAAAAGGAAATGTGATCTACATAGCATTTTTTCCTCTCTTAAATGAGCAATGCTCAATGGCACCCTTTTTAAGTTGCTTTAAAAGGAAATTTACTAGAAATGAAACTACAATAAATTAAATTGCTCAAATGCTCCACTCTATGAATAAAGAAATGGGGTATTCGAATTGTTCCTTTATAAAATCGTCTGCATTTTAGGTTTTGATAAAGAAACAGAAATGCTCTTGCGAAAATGGAATTGGAATTTCATTCAATTCTCAAAAATAAAGGACTAAATTTATTTCTTGGTCACAGAAATTTATCTCCTAAGTTGGAATGTAATATAATTTATTCAACATTTAACTTATTTTTGTACATCTTGCAAGCAAATTTATCGTATTCTCTTTGGCATAATACTTTTGTGCAGGAAAAATAAATATTCTCTTGATTGCTTGGATTTAAATTGGTTTCTAGTGTTATTTCAAACTTAAGAAATGGCTGCATATCTACTGGTACCATATTTCAGAGACGAAACAAAGAATTTATTATAAAATTCAAAAATGTATTTTTGAACTTTAATCTATGTAATAAAAAAAATTAATTAATTTATACAATTTTAATTAATGGATGGTATAGGTTGATTAGATTTAAATTCATCACAATTAATATGAAACAATAATAAATATGTACCGACCTTAAAAGGTTTTACATGCTATGTAGGAATCGATCTTATATAATGCTCCTTCTGATTTCAGATCGAAATAAAACTTCTAATATTTACTCGAACCTCCTCATTCATTACTTTTCTTAAACGGGCTTAACATCCTATAATTGATAATTTATAGTAAAAAACATAAGATCGTTAGAAAAATCGAATATTAATCATTTTTAAACATCAATTATCACTATCTAACCTGCAGGCTTAATATGCTCAGGCATCAGTGAATAGAACTCACGTCCCAACGAGAATTCGAACCACTTATCTTGTCTACAAACACGACGCTCATAATAACATCAAAAAGTTATCGAAACTCATTGAGTGTTGTATCCGTCCTAAAACTACTTTATTTTTGCTTAAATTCAGTGCATCTACATACTGAAACAACGCAATTACAATATATTTGAGTTTAAATGCTCATCCAAATTTGATTATTTCTAGGACGAAGTCTATTTTTCACCTATGTAAAATGTAAACAGCAAAAAATGTAAAATGAGTTGTATTACAATTGCTGTATTTCTTTAACACAAAATCATCTAGTTCATGGAGTCTGCATAGATGATATGAATGAAATATTCACTGATTTTAAAAAGAGAAGGACGATTTTTTTCGATGAAGTTTTACGCATAGAGTTTAATTACTTGTAGCTCCATGGTCTTAATTTTTAAATAAAATAAATTATTGTAGTATTGTGATGAATGACATGAATGGGAAATTATTTATGAATGAAATGTTGCTTTTATAAAGAGAGCCAAGCGTGTTATTTTTTCTATGACGTCATTTGAATGAATTTCAGTTGTTTTCGATGAAGTTTTCAAATATAATAAATTATAGTAGTATTATGATAATTCTAAAGTTATTACCGAGGAATGTATCATATTTTAGAGATTTTTAAACCAGGTAATTTATATTTCAATGCCGTCATTTGAATGTAGTTCATTTTTTTCGATGAAGGTTTAAGTTTTCAAATATAATAAATTAATGCAGTATTGTGATAAGTTTTAAAATATTACCGAGGAATGTATTGCATTTTAGACATGTTTAAATAAAATTGCATTGAAGTTGGAAAGTGTTTCATAATCAATGCTTTAAGCATGATTGATCTTTCTTGTTAGTTTATTTACCTCGATATGTTTCATGGGGCAGATATTATCTGAACTCTGCACTTCATTAAATTTAGTTCCGAACTTTGAGCCATGCTCTTTACAATTCATGTAAATTTTAATCTAGCTATCACGATCTTTAGGTACATGACCTTTTCTCCATTAATTACAATTATCCTCTTTAACTCTACAGTTTATCTTCGAGTGGTCATATTTTAAAAACCTGAAACATTATCTGGGATGGAAGAATTCTAAGATATTATATTTTTTCCACTTTATGTTTATATTTTTCTCTTTTATGATCCTTTCATAACTATTTGGGGGCAATTCAATTACCCAATGATCTACATTATCTTTTACTCTGGTGGTAAATATTAACTTAATATAATTTTCATTTACCCGTTTGGTTGATCTACCAGTCCCATTTAGTTTTATTGCATCTTCGATTTTTTTTCTACATCATAGATAATAATCCTAGAGTTCCACTTTTTAGCTTGAACTACCTCATACTTTTCCTTTGTTTTTTCATTAGATTTTAACTCTGCTTCAAGATTTACTTTACTTATTTCATCATCTACTTCTATAAGGAGACCTCCACTACCAATTTTTTTACGTCTTTAATTTCTATTGGCATTTTTCCCCATTTATGCTACCATAAACTTCATCAGTTTCTTTTGAGTTCTTCCTTTTCTCTTTATTTTTAAGAAAGATTGCTACAATTTGTTTGACTTTAACTTTTATGCATAGGTTTCAGTTTTTTGCAATTCCTGTTCTTGTCAATTTTCTCCATAATTTTATTTCATTTTTAACTGTCTTCCCTTGTATCACTTTTACTTAGCCTATTCAGAACATTGTTCAGTTTTTCACAGTTTTTCATTTCTTTCATTTTTGCTCAAATTATTCAAGATCTTGTCTAGCTTTTTGTTATGTCTTGGGATTCTGTCTTCTTTATCACTCTTTCTTCTACTCTAACTTTAAGTACTTTTATTTCATCCTTCATTTATTCTATAGCTATATCGTTCTTTCTAATTCTTGAAAACTACATTCATATTCTTTCTGTATTAGTTCACTTTTGAGTCTTTTAATTTTATCATAGAAACCCTTGAATAATATCCGCATAGCTCCTCGCATAGCTTTTTAAGCTTTCTACATTATATTTTCCCCGCAGAACGTTTCTTAGCCTCCAAGACAGAATAGAACTCTAACAACTTCCTTTCAATAGTTTCTTTGGATTTTGATACCAGTCGTCCTCCATGGAGTGAATCAGCGAACTTTACAAAAGGAACACCAAAACAGGAACACAGGATCGTTTACAAAAACCAAGAACTCGCGGGATAAACTCTAGGCCGGTGTCCCGAGAAGCAGCTCACGATAATAAAATACTCCAAAAGCACAGCAGGGTAGGTTCTCTCTTGCACCATCCCTTAAGAAAATTAAAAATAAAAATAAATAAATAAATGATGTTGCAATGAAGTATTTTCTATTTCACTTGAACAAACATCCTGATCGGGCCTTGGTAATCTATACAGATGGTAGCCTGTCGGATACGGGTAGAGTAAGGAGTGGCACCTATATTAACACTTCCGAGGGTGTTATTAGAAGCAGCATTAGAAACGCTGACCATTGGTTCCGTCTCTAGATCGGAACTTATCGTTATCAGTAGCGCTCTTGATCATGCACTCTGTTCTGATAGAGACAGTATTTGGATCCTGACGGACAGCAGAAGCTGCATTCAATATTTAAAAAATTGGCCAAAGATTGCGGACAAGACTGGTCAGAGTATTATTTCCAAGTTGGCAAGACTTGGACAGGGGAAATTTGCGTGTATCCAGTGGATACCGCCTCATGTCGGTGTGCCTGGAAACGAGATCGCTGATGAGCTGGAGAGAAAGGGGTGTGATTACCCTGACCCAGTTCTCCTGTCCTGTGTCCTTCGGAAATCCATTCCCTCCACAAAATTAAAAAAATCTGATGTGGGCAACACATGACTTTCCTTATATAATTTAATGAATTTACTACTTTTTCAGTAGAAACGTAGGTTTTTCTTATAGTAGATACTAATATTCCTCCCAAGATATTGAATTTTCGACAATTAGTCGTCATTTTCACTGATTTAGCGTCATTTTTATCCATTTGGCGAGATTTTCGTTAATTTGGCAACATTTTAAAAAGTCGCCAAGTTGACGACATTCCGCCAAATTCGTCGCCGAAAGCTCGCCAAGCGTTATGGACGAAGAAATGAGTTGTTCTTACAGCAGGTAAATGACTATTGGCGTTCAAATACAAAAGTATTACTCAAAGTATCTTTTTTCATGAATGGAACGAGCTAGATCCACGAGAATGATGTCGCCCAATTTATCGCATGGTATTTATTACATATGAAAATTGAACATGTTCCTCAATAGGAAATATTTTTTTTTTCATTTTATATGACTTTTTAATATTTTTTTTGAAAAATGTGCAATATCTCGAGAACGGTTCATGTTAGCGTTCTAAAATTTATGTCAATCGTTTTCTAATGAAAAATTACATAATGTCTATTTGCGTAACTTTATTAGTGGTTTTGATTTTTTGACGATTTTTTCAAAATTTTATTCGAAAATTTAGGGGGGTTCTGAACATTCGATTACGTATAAAAACAATAGGCTTTCAGTGCTTACGGATTGTGATTTTTGTACCAAATTTGGTTCGAATCGGTCCATTCGTTCGTCAGTTATCGTCTCCACAGACTCACTGACACACACACACACATACTTTCACACCACATACACACAGACATCACTTCAAAAGTGTTTGATTCGTGATCAGGGATGCTTGAAACGTGATCTCCCGCCGAAAACACGATTTCGAATTTTCGATACCGTCACAATACTTTCCTTATACATTATGTATATAAGGAAAGTAATAAATTCATCTTGGCGTACTCCCCCTGTTCACAACTGGTGCGCCGCAAAGAGCCCTGGCCTCTCTGTGCAGTGCAAGAGTTCTAGATCCCTCCAAACGGCCATGGCACGTCTTGAAGCGGACATCTCCGTAGTATGAAATTCGTGGAGGGGGAGAAATTTTTTTTCTGCTTGTCATTGTTCCCTTTCTGCTCCTCCTGCTCACCTCCTAGATTGTATGGGCGTCTCCTTGGGGCAGCTGTCGGTTGAGCAGGAAATTGTCTGTGATTCTCTTCTGCGGAAGGGTCTTTTGGATTTGGTGCAGGCTTTCCTACACCAAGGAGATTGGAAGCAATAGCAACAACGACAAACAAATTTCCAAACAAGAAATTTATTGGAGGTGCCTTCATACAGTGGCAAGTAGTTGTTGCTGTTGTTGAGACCCAGACCGTCCGACCTACCAGAAAGGTGTAAGGTAACCGTTTGGACGGCCGGGAAGTGTCACCCAATTTAGAACGAAACCCAGTGGGGGAGGCATCCACAGGGACCGTACCCTCCTACCCCTACCACCAACCTCCCGGAAGGACTTTCGGACCCACATGTTTAACGTGATCGTACTCCGCATGAACACGGCGGCAGTTGTGGCAGCGTGCAAATCCAGCGTGAAAACCACCGGGCTATCGCGCCCGAAATATGCCAACAGCACTCGGTGTTCCCAGGTGGTCACCCACCCAAGTACTAACCGCGCCCGATGCTGCTTGACTTCGGTGATCGAACGAGAACCGGTGTTTTCAGCAAGGTAGGGCCGTTGGCTACAGTGGCAAGTAGTGTCAATACTTCATTTTCTACGGAACTATTAAGAATTTTTATTCTCTTTTGTACACTTATTTCGTAAAGTTATGTGAATTTTCGGAAAAGCCAGAAGTGATATATCCAGAATCGGAAGTAGAAATCCTTAGTGACCCACTGACCCCATCCAAAATTCTATATTGTATCCATAACAGTCATTAACCATCTAATCCCTATTTGTATCTAATCCTGAAAAATAGATGTTGCAAGAAAAACGTAAATTTTTTTAATCTGAACAGACATCTCTAGAATCGGAAATAGAAATCCTTAGTGAGACCCTTATTCCAATTAAAATTTAATGATAAATCCATATCAATCATTCTCTAAGCTTTATCGATTGCCTAAAATATGGATGTTCCAAGAAATATTTTGAAGTAAAAGGGAAAATGAATCGGAAGTGGAAATTCTTAGGAAATCACCTTACTAATTTCCTCATAATTTAAACTCTCTATATAGTAGATCCTGAGAAATATATGCTTTAAAAAATTTTAGTAAAATCATTGATGTCAAATAAATTTAATTGCCATCAATAACGCAATTTTTAAGCTGCATTATAATGAAGATTATTAAAAATGAAATTATGACAAACTAGGATGATTAAATTCATTCCTAGAATTCCAAAATTAGGAATAAAGAAACGAAAAATTCAAAACACTCTTTTATAAAGTCGTCTACATTTAACGAAAGTAACAAGAAATTAAATTAAATTGAGTATAATGAAAAATCAATTTGATTGTCAGAACTGTAAAAGCTGCATCTAATTTATTTTTGAAAACGTGACAATTTATCTTCTACTTTAGAATCCAAAATTATTTATTCAACATAAATTTATTTTTTATAATCATCTAAAACTTGCTTGATTTGCTTAGAAATAATCATTATTTCTATAAGTTTAACACTTTTCGAACGCTATCATGAAACGTAAAAACTATCGCCTCATTGCTGATATCTGCAAACAGAAGTTATTTTTATATCTGTAAAATTAATTAATTTTAATGAATCTCCATGTTCACATTAGAAAAATCTTCTCGTGAAGAAAAAGATAACATATCGATAGAATAAGTAAAGAATCATTAGAATGCAGATATTAATCAGGAAAATGTTAGAAAATGGGATTTACTAAATGTTATTGAAACCGTGTGAGGTTTTGATCTGAAATAAATATAATTTATTAGTAACAGTATAAAAGTTTATTACAAGTATTATCTGATTTTTAGAGACAGACAACTGATTTTTAGAGACAGAAGCCACCTTCTTTAGGACAAAAAGACGAGCAACCGCGTAAGCAAAGATAAGAGGCGTTTGGAACAGACGTTGTCTTGCTTTTCTTGAATTTTACTAACATTATATTAATTTTTAATTTAATCTGCAAATCGAAGTAAAAACTGGATTAAAATCCATGCCTCCCCCCCCCCTCTATTTAGATCTTGGAATGTTTGGGTTAGTATCATTCTACGTAACATATTAACACGGTGAACTTTGCACAATCATTGGCCATGTTTTTCTGGGAGTTGAGGGTTGCTATAGTACTAGCTACCCCTTTCCAAAAATGTTCATCTTCTGAGATTCATTGCCAAACCCGGTACGACACATTGCATTCGTACCATTATAAGATTAAAAGATAAAATTCTACAAATTTTAAAAGTGTTCTGAACATTATTTTTGCAATATGTCTACGTAAGTTTTCATTTGTTCTGTAAATGAGTGTCTTATTCAATTTTCTATACATTACGAGAACAAAGTTGAAGAAGAAAATTAACACAATAAAGGAAATATTTTTTGTTTCCTAACGACTCCCTAAAATGCAATAATTATTCCTTTCGAGATTCAAAGGACGACGTTTTAGATAAAATTAATTCCAGTTTTATAGTTAGTGTTTGCACATAAGACTAATTCGTCACATGAATGATCAAATTCGTCTCCAATCATTCGTCTCCGAATGATCAAAACTTGCTTTTTTCAATATTTTATTCGAAAAAAAATCCAATTAAACTCATTAGTTTCAGTCATTTTTTGCGTAAAGAGCGAATTTAATTGAATGTGTTTCATTGCGTGAGGAAATTTATCTACTGATTGAAACTTTTAATATGTGAGGTAAAAAAACATGTTTCAAAAATTTAAAAGAAATCTAAGGAGTTAAAAAGAATTAAAATCTAAAGAGGAAATTTAAAGAGTTTTATCAGACATACGAAGAAAATTTGTTTTACGCAAATGAAAGGAAACTTTTTTTTACGTAACACTTATCTTACGTCACTTAAAACTTGTTTTACGTAAATGCAACTAGTGCTAACAATTTTTTTTTCTTCAAAAATTTTATTGAAAAATAAAATTAAAAATATTTTATTGATATTGTAACAATTATACATATTATGTTATTTATTATTGATTAAATTGATTTTTAGGATAAATGCGAAAACAATTTTACACAAAATACACATAGTTACCTTACACCTTTCTGGTAGGTCTGACGATCTGGGTCTCAACATCAACACAAAATACACATGAGCAGTTAAATATATATCTATACATATATTTTCCTTAGGGTTACATATATTTCTAAGAAATATTGTTTGCCAAATGGAGAGAAGTTTAGTCTAAATTACATTGTTTAAAATATGAAAGCAAAGAGAAACCATGGTTTTAAAACGTTATCAAAAGTATCTCTGGAATATGCGAGTCCCTTTACCTCCATGGTTATATCTCAAATACTTAATATTTTGCTTAATAATAAAAGTTGATCTTGCTCAATAGTAAAATAATGTATTATTTGATCTGAAATTAATTTAATTAAAATAAGTATATGGTTTATATTTTTGAGTAGAGGGTCATGTAATAAAGAATCCGCATGCGTCTGGGGATTTTAGGAGTGCAAGAGCTATACCTTCATTCTGATATTGATTGTAAGACAAATAAAACTAAATACTATGGAATATTACTATTCAAGACAGTCAAATGGAGGCTCGCATCAATAAATACCGAGCATTAAAAGACACTAGAGCGCAGATGCTCTGCTTGAGTACAGCTAGTAAATAAAAAATGTTCTCCAAGTTTAAACAATGCAGGGCCTTATCAAACGCAAGGCGGAAGCCAGGATGGTGACAAAAGCATGCGCATTCGTTTAATGATGGCTTCAATTCGGAATTGTCTTCACTTCGCAGCGGTAAATGTCACACGAAGTGTAAATGATCTAATGTTTTTCAATATCAGCTGAATCAGTGAATAGTTTCTCGAACTATTTAAACATGTTTGAAAATAATTTTTATTCAATTACCTATGGCTGACGAAAGTTGAAGTAAAACTAGTGAGGCTTCAGAAAGAAGAGCAAAAGAAAATGAAGAGAAATTAAAGAAAATTCCAAAAATTTCATCGTTCTTCACATGGAAAAATGCCGCCCCCCCCCCCCCGAAATCAAAGCATTTTCTTAAATTCCTTTATTTTTTTTTGGGGGGGGGGGACCAGATCGAAAATCCCCAAATTTTAGTTGTTTGAGAACTAAAATTTGGGGGTAAAAAATTTGGGCCCCTCAAACTAAAACCATTTTCTTAAAAGTGCTTTTAAAAATTTGGGCTCCCAAAATTTCGGTTTCAGAAAAACTAAAATTTGGGAAAAAGGGAGGTATTGTACAATTTTTGCTTAAGAAACTAAAATTCCTAGTTGCGCCGCTTGTAAATGAATTTTAAATATACATGAATAAGTAAAGATTTCAAAATAATCTTTAAAATATGACGATCCTTTCAGATCTTGAAATATTAAACCTTCAGCATTCCATCAAAAAAATTGTCAGTTTGTTTCCGCCTGATCCCGTTAAGCATTTTAGCATTTAGCACAGCTACATTTTTTAACACTTTCCAACATAGTTGAAAAGTGTTTATGACTTTGGTCACACTGTCTGTCTGTCTGTCTGTCTGTCTGTCTATTCGCACGATAACTGCCGTAAAATTGACTTTCTCAAAATGAAATTTCAGTATGTTGTTCAGACGGTCTGTAGGACACACGGAAATGTAAATGAATAATATCACCCAAATAGTTTGGATTGAACCCGGGTTAAAAGAGTGAAACATATTGAACCCTATGGGACCTAATTTTTAAAGCATTTTTTAAGCGAAGTTAAATTTCGCAAATTGCTTTGAAGATTTTAGGAAATATTCAAATTATCCCATAAAATATATAAAAAGAATTCAAAATATGCTCGGTAGTTTTTTAAATAAATATTAAAATAATAATTACACTCATATCATATGAAGAGATCACGTGACCCACTTCAAAATAAAATATGGCATCCATCTTTTTTCCCAGTGTCAAAATCGTGATTATTAAAGTTCTTTTTAATTTATATTTAGTGTTGCATCCGTCCTAAAACCGCTTTACTTTTGGGTATTTTCTGTGCATCCAAGGAAATTACAATATTTTTTAGTTTAAATGATCATCAAACTTTGATTATTTCTCCAACAGAGCCTAATTTTAACGTATGCAGAATGTAAACAAATCAAGCTGTATGTTAAGTTGTATAATAATTGCTGATTTTTTTTAATTGCTGAATCATTTCATGCTTAATTTTGAAACTGTAATTGATATTCAGAACATTTATTAAATGTATGGGTGTCAAATTTAGGAACCAAGAGCCATTGAGAACGCACGAAACGCTGGTGTAATGACTAATTTTTTATATAAATAAAGTTCTCCAATTTCTTAAAATATTCATAGTATTCCAAAAATATTTATATATACCCATAATATAATAATTCATAACACTATAATGTTTATATTTCATATTTATTCCGAAAATATTTATACTCCTCCATATACTTCGAAAATGTGCATAAGTCGATTTTTCCTTTTCTCTTAAAAAAAATTCCTGACAAGGAAACTGTAATCCCTTTTACAAAATAAGACATTTTACGCTGGGTGCGGGTGTTACATTTAGGAACCACAATCCATTGCAAAAGCGTGAAGCACTGGAGAAATGGCTAATTTTTTATATAAATAAAATTTTCTAATTTCTGAAGATATTCATTGTATTTCAAAAATATTCATAATATAATAATTCTTAATACTAAAATGTTTATATTTTTCACACTTATTCCAAAAATATTTATAATCCTCCATATTCTTTAAAAATTTTCTTAAATAAATTTTCCCTTTTCTCTTAAAATCCCTGACAAGGGAACGGTATCATCCCTTCTACAAAATAAGATATTTTACCCTGAAATTAAAACTCACTCTCTATAGCAACTCATTGCAATTAAGAACCGTTTAATGTAAGTTCTCAGAATAATTTAAACACTTTTTTCTCCCATTTAATTTGAAAAGGTTAAATTTAAATCAATCATAAAACGCGCACGCTTCATTAGTTCGTGTCATTTAATTCGTAAAAACCGTATTTAAGTGAACATTTTCTTGCTTTTGAGAATATATCTATTGATTGAATCTTTTAATATGCGAGAAAGAATTTACTCTTTAACAAAAGCGTCACGATACTAAGAAATTGTTTGAAGAGCATGAAATAAAACAACTTCGTTAAAAGCAACATAAAACACAAAGTTGGTAGTGCCAACCAGGTTAGGAGGCAAAAAACAGCCTTCTTCATCAGGAGTCACAAGGTTTGCTGCACTAACATCAAGAAGCTTAATGTTAGTGCAGCAAAATTGACAGAAACAGGGAAAGGAAGTTGCAAACGGTGAGAGAAGAAACAAAGGTAAAACGATAAAATGAAAGGAACAAAAAGTTGGACGCTATGAATGAACGATAAAATACAAAAGAGGAAAGTGAACGACCAACAAAGGATTTAAACTTCAGCGATTAAAACTACTAACAAAGCGTTCTAATAAAGTTTAGTGAAAGGCAATTAACCTGTTTCGGTAGCTACATGGATCATCCAAACTAGCGGTAAAAAAAGAGTTTCTAAGCGAAAACTAAAAATAAATCGGACAAAAAATGTAGGAAATAACTGGTTTGGGAAGCTAACAGAGCCACATCGTCATCAACTACTTCGAAAAAAACAAACTTCAGGAAAAAGGAAGAAAATTTCCAAATTAAGAAGAAGGAGCCAAACGGAATTTAAATATTAAGCCACAGATTACAAAGCAGAAGAGAAAACAGGCAATTATCACTTTAATAAGATACTTTTTATTGATAAGCAATCGAGAAACTTTCAAGAAATGTCCAATTCATAAACGAAATTAGGAGTAAAAATGATCGTAACTTCCGAAAAATTGCAAATGCAATTATAGTTCTAAGAATATTCAGAAATTGAAAACATAAATACTAGACACATGGGTCATGTGTTTCTTAATACGAAATTTTAAAAGCTTTTGTCGTTGCGTTTCTTGTGTGTCCTGATGAAGGCTGTGTAATGTATTTAACATCGGTTAACGCTATTAATTTGTTGCTGTATGTTGCTTTTAACAAAATAAATTGAGTTTCATTATCATTGCAATAGTCTGAAGTGTATACATGAAGAGTATAATTGCAGAATATCTCAACATGGCAAGAAATTTAAACAAATGTAAAAAATATTATTTTTGACCATAAAGAATGTTATCTGCAATGGGATCGCTTTCCTAACTTTTGGAAACGCACTTTTTTGGCGGGTTGTGTAAGTACTAAGATAATATTTTGAATTTAAAGATAATATTTTGAATTTGAAGTATAAAAGTCACTAAAGACATAGGAGCTTTCTTAGCCTTTGGGAAAATGTCAGAATGAAACCAGAGTCCTCTTCTGATTCCAGACCAAGTTTGCTGAATGTGCCGAAATTCCTACCTGTCAATTTGGCTGATACAGCTAATTTTTTACTAAACATCTACTAAATCTTAATAGCCAAATAAAACGGGAAAACAAACGGTGGTGAATGGTTCCCGGATTATCAAGCTTGACATCATATTTTCTTACAATTAGAAATCTAGTCGATAGTAAGCCTCGCCTTTAATTTAGACTTAAAAATAACCAAGATCTTGCAGGGAATTCCACTCGCCATAATGGCGTATAGTTTTAAAATTTTACACACCATTTTCAACATTTTAGTAACCATTTAGCGACTGGCTACCGACATACAGAAACCCTATTCCAGACATTAATTGTCATTCTTTGAGACTATGGGGAATTTTCTTGCCACCTATTGGATGTCTTCGGATGCTGACTTTCGTTATCAGTAAAGATCAGCTGTTGTCATCTTTATCCTTATTGGGCATTCTTTAGTTTGCTATACGAGTTCAATTCTGGAAAATTTGTATTTTTACATCCTTTTTAACTCCTCGACCGGAAATTCTTAAGCGTTTAGAGACTAGCCAATGAATTATATTGCGATAATTTAAGCCTCTTCAGCAAAAAATAATAATGAATAACTCTGTTATTCGTCATATATTGATAAAATACATCACTCTTTTCACATATTTTGAATGAAAAAAAGTTTATGTATCGCGTGTATGTTGGTAATACAAGGCACCTAATGAAATCGCTTATTTATTGCATTAATTATTTTATTTAGATATTTCGTACGCATGACATGGAACGACGATACATTATTACTGGTATTTAAGCATGTCAAAAACAGGAAAACTAACACTCCTAGAAAAATAATCTGCAACTTTTTCTACCAGTACTTTTTCGTTCTTTTTCTATCAATTGTTTACCAAGGTATGGTACTTAGCATCGAAAATAGTTGTCTCAATTGAGAATTTACCCAGTTAGGTTCTGCCCCGTAGTTGAATTTCAGCCTTTTATGTTCTCGGTGGGGGATTGGGGAGGGTTCTAAGAGATTTTATTCCCTCCCCACCATTTGGTCCACTTTGGGGAAAAAATCCAAATTCCGGCTTTGTTAAAATAAGTCCAGTAGTCGTTACTATTAAGCATGCAAAGATTCAGTCGTTTAGGTCAGCAGAACAGCTTCTGGGAGATATGTAAAAAAAATTCAAAAGCCCCATTTTCATTGTTCCCAGGAAATAAATCGAAAATCAGTCAGCTTTAAGTTTTTCGTTCGATGGCCGATATTATAAATATGCAAAAATTCAGCATTCTTGATCACCAGAAAGGTTTCTGGAATGTCTGGAAAGATTTTTTGGAATCCCCATTTTCTCTGCCCCCCGGGAGATAATCAAAAATCTGACTCCATTAAATTCTATATCGTAGTCGATACTATAAATTTTCAAAGATTCAGTCTTCTATATCAGCGGTGTGGCTTCTGGAGATCTGGATTGACTTATCGCCCCCCCCCCATCTTTCTCCATCCCAGGGGAGTAAATCTATAATCCGGCTCCGTTAGATTTTGTACCTTAGTCGGTACTGTAAGTGTTCAAATATTCAATCGTCTAGGTTACTATAGGGGATTCTGAGGGGGCCTGAAGAAACTTTAAAAAAACATTCATTTTCTTTTTCTCCGAGAGTGGGTTTATCAACCTTTGTGTCCATGTGAACATTCAAAGCTCGTCTTACAACCCACAATCACAAAAGCTGACATCGGAGTCACCATGACACACTTCTTGTCGCACGACATAAGGCACATCCAAACGCATGAGCATCAGCTCCCCATAAACCACTCTACCATCCAAGCATCGTCACAATAAAACAACAGACGAGCCAAAAATAAAGCAGCAATTTAGAAAAAATTCGACAGAGAAATATCCTCTGAATTATCCCTAAACTAGGGTCAAACTAACCTTTATGCAAAAGCAGAAGACTAGACTTCGGTCTACAAATAATAACATACAAACATAAATTCCAGCAAATACATAATATCAGATTCAGTTTAACAGTAAAATATTTACAATACATATATATAACAGACTTTAAATGAACCCATCAAGTCTTTAGCCATGTAATATAAGGCCGCTCTTACATTGAAGTAATTAACTCTTTCAAATACAGCTTTTCATAATGATAGGGAAAGTATGTATTTTGTAAATTTGAAAAGCCGTTACAATCAAATACATGGTGTTTTACAGATCCTTCACATTTATCATACAAACATATATCAGATTTTCCTACCAAGTTGGTTTGATGTGTAAGAAACACACTACGCCCAGGCATAAATTAATTATAGTAAACTTTTAATATTTATCCATAATCGAAACAAGTGAAACGTATGTCTCCTTAACATACTCGCATTCCACTTATTCTGTCAAGCTGCCTTCTCCTCAATCTTCCTCTTGATCTTTACTTGACGATAATTGTATACCAGACGGTGATTGTAATACCAAAATGCACGTCATCTTGGTATTGCAATCCATCCGCCTACTTTATCATTCCTCTCTTTGCCAAAACGTCAGCCCTCTTGTGTTGTTGTTTTCAGCATATTTAATATGAATCTTTATTGAGAGCATATTAATTTTCAACCCTTTTCCTCACAAATTAGGAGAAAACAGCTTTTAGCTTATCAAGAAAAAAATCGGTTTACATCAAACTTGCCAAAAAAAATCAAAAATTGTATATTTCAAGGTCAAATATTTTGAAAAGGTGACATGGTTAATATTTGAAACTTTTTGCGTTAACTACTCTATTGGTATCCTATAAGTAGCATGAGCTTCATTTCGAAACAATATATGAATTTTCAAATCGAAAATCAGGCGCCTTAAGGTTCTGTACTATAGTCAATACAGTAAGGGTACAGACATTCAGCGTTCTAGACCACCGGGGAGAGATGACTTCTAGAGGGTTTGAACAGACAAAAACAAGTTAGATAATTATAGTGATTACCATTTGTTCACACATACAAAAAAAAACAAGCATCAAATTGATATATGCGACTCTATATTTTCCTTTAAAATGCCTAAAAAGAGAAAAAAATATTCTCTTTTTGTCATTCAAAAGACGACCGTTTCAGGTTCAAATTAGTTCCAACATTTTACGGCAGCGCTTGTAATTAAGACTAATTCAATGTAAGTGCTCCGAATAATTAAAACTTGATTCTTCTTTTTTCTCGCATTTAATTTGAGAAAATTAAATTTGAAGCATTCATTAATTTTGAACTTTTCATTAGTTCGTTTAATTTACAGCGTGAAAAACATATTTAATTGGATGCGTTTTATTACGTTTAGAACTATATTCATTGATCGAATCTTTTGATGTGCGAGAAAGAAAACTTTTTCCCTTTTCTGAAACTCTCTAGCATTCGCAAGTTGTGCAAAGAGTTATGTATAAAAAGATCTTCAACATAAATGAATTTAAATGCATTCAAACTTCATCTTCTATGACGCTACTACAAAACACGTATCTTACCTAATAAAATAAAATGGCTGTGTATGTGTGTGCCTGTGCAGTCTGCAACGGGAAATCTAAGCGTCGTAAGACCGTGAAATTTGGTACACAGATACTTCAAGACCCGATTAAGTGCATCTTGGCGTTATTTTTTTAGTTTCAAAGTAAGTTTGTAGTTATTTAAAATTTAGTGTTAAGTCGTTCCTAAAATATTATCACAGCGTTTCATCTTGACACTACCGGAAAGATCGAGAAATTTACCTTTAAACAAACTTTAAACGGAATCCATGCAATAGACGATTTTTCGTGAATTCTTAAAAAATATATACTTCTCGTGCGTTTTAAACATCTCCGATTTTTACATTGAGATAGAAAAAATTGACGTGTCATCCAATTTTTTTTTATTTTAGCAACAGCTTCTAAATATATCACAGACTACTTCCGAAAAAATATAATTTCATAAACTCAGCCGTTGATTAATTATAATCTTTTTAAGTCAGCCACGCCTTCAATTTTCTGAATAATCCTCGTTTCCCCATTACGGGTATAGTAGAAGTCGGTAATAGTAGAGAGTATTGCTTTCACAGCCTTCTTTGTCACAAAATCTCTGTACATTGTACACAGACACATACACAAAAAGTCACCCCAACTATTTTAATTACGGCTAGAGCGGAAAAATTGCCATTTTGTCCCACAGAAAATGTATCAAAATAGTCAAAAAAATTTCGCGGCACCGAAGGTTGAATTTTTTTAATAATTCCCTAAGAGTATGATAGAGATGAAAATTCGAATGAAGATAATTAACTTGATTTTAAATTTCATCTAATATAAAAAACTTTCTTTATAGACCTATTATAATACAAAAGAATTCATCTTTCAATATTTTTCAGTGCCCTATCATTCCCAAAAAACTCTATAGACCTATTATAATACAAAAGAATTTAATAAGTATTTTATGTTGTTAATAAATGTTTCATTGTTAAAGTCAAAATGGTGTGATCCATTTAGTATTATATTAATTAATAATTCTTTTACGGAACTCGCGCGAAAGATAAATAATTGGAGGGGTTTAATAGCGGCACAACAAAGCAATGTACAATTTAATAAATAAGTACCAATATACGAGCAATTTACGACCATGTCAATTTAGCAGCAATATAAAAGATAATATTACTATAATTTCAGTTACCACAGTAAAGCCCAAAAGCGCTATGATTCTGTAATTTTAGTAGGTCGTTAAATGAGATTTTAATAAAATATTGAATCAACTAATTACATGACAAATCTTTAAAAAAACCAGATTTAAAGGTCACTTTATTGAAAAACGATCCTACAGACGTCCACAAATAAAGAATTTTAAGTCAAAGCGCTTTAGAACACCTTCATGCTCTTCCTCAGTGGCGATAGAATCAGAACAATCCATGCCATCAATCCTAAATACATTCCAATGCCGTCAAGCAACATTTGCATATTGCGAAAATTACCATCCATACAAAATTGTAAATCATAAAACAGATTTATAAAATTTACAAGTCTCAAAGATAAACATTTTTAAAAAACTGTGTTTTTAAAAACATCAAATACTTTAGAACATTATTATAAATTAAGATAACTGTGTAAAGGTTTAACATGCACGGCATCGAGAACAAGTCGCCAGGCATGTCGCCATCGAGAACGAGTTGCCGTGCATGTTAAACCTTTACACAGTTATCTTAATTTATAATAATGTTCTAAAGTATTTGATGTTTTTAAAAAAACAGTTTTTCAAAAATGTTTATCTTTGAGTTTGTAAATTTTATAAATCTGTTTTATGATTCACAATTTTGGATAGATGGCAATTTTCGTAATATGCAAATTTTGCTTGACGGCATTGGAATGTATTTAGGCATGATGGCATCTGTTCTGATTCTATCGCCACTGAGGAAGAGCATGAAGGTGTTCGAAAGCGCTTTGGCTTAAAATTATTTATTTGTGTACGTCTGTAGGATGGTTTTTTAATAAAGTGACCTTTAACTCTGGCTTTTTAAGATTTGTCATGCAATTAGTTGATTCTGTGATTTGAAATTTGACTTCCCGCCACTAATAGTATTTTAATAAAATACTTTTAAGTATGGCCAATTCTTTGGTAATCTTTATTTTTAAAGTATTAATTATGTTGACGTGTTTCCATACAATTTTATAATCTCTTTAACGTAGAAGACATGGACACTTCACTGAAAATCTTGACACCAAATAAAGTAACACTTTGAAATTGTAGAGCAACGGCAATAAAATACGGCATGTAAAGGTTACCAAAGAAAATATGGTACTGTTTAAAAGAATTCTGAAAACTTTATGTCAACAATATATCTTCAGCGCCAGGAATAGTTAGAATCATAACTTCTAGAATTTTAAACAATGCAAAAGATATAAATTAGGTTTCAAAAATAATGTTACTAGAATTATTGAACTTAAACTTCACAGACCTTTGCAGTTGTGCATTTGACTACTACATGTGAATTCTCTTTACGTCATGCATCGTAAATTTTGGATGCCTATACATCTGGACCTTCTTCATTTAGTAGACCGATTGGTAAATCCTTTAAACCTTGTGAAACTTTATCTTTTATACGTTTTTTATTTTTTATGTAGTTAAGTTAATTCTTTCGGATATAATTTCCATAGAGATTAATTTTCAGAGTTTCTATCATCATTATTTGAGAGAAATATATTTGTGTGTCTTTAGAGGTGCCTTTTTAAGTACTTTAGTTTGTTAGCGCTCTAAAATTTATGTCAATCGTTTTCTAATGAAAAATTACATAAGGAATGTCTATTTGCGTAACTTTATTAGCGGTTTTGATTTTTTCACGATTTTTTCAAAATTTCACTCGAAAATTAAGGGGGGGTTCTGAACATTCGATTGCGTATAAAAACAATAAGCTTCCAGTGTTTACGGATTGTGATTTTTGTACCAAATTTCGTTCGAATCGGTCCATTCGTTCGTCAGTTATCGTCTCCACAGACTCACTGACACACGCACACGCACACACACACACACACACACACACACACAGACATCACTTCAAAAGTGTTTGATTCGTGATCAGGGATGCTTGAAACGCGATCTCCCGTCGAAAACTCGATTTCGAATTTTCGACCACGTCACAATATTTTCCTTATATATTATGTATATAAGGAAAGTAAAAATGCGGGTCAAATAGGGCCGGGTAAAGGTAAATATAAAAGCTAAAAATAGATCAAAATTTAACAGAAAAATTTGAAACTACTTGTGAAATAAAATTCTCAAAAAGCGGATGAAAATCGTTCTTCCCATATTGAGAAATAAAAGTTTGTTCTGTACAGAGAACGCAGATGGGTAAATCAGAACCGTGTACGGAAAAATAATAATTCTAGATAGGAACTTGAAGAATCATTTATTCGAATACATTCCGTAGTCAAAATGAAACGTTGCTCTTCATAACTTTCGCCTTCTGAATTGAATTGTTGGATATAATCTATATAAATAAAAATGAAAATCCGTCTGTCTGTCTGTCTGTTTGTCCCATCATCACGGGAGAACGGCTGAACCGAATTTGATGAAATTTTGTGGGTAGCCTAGAAATAGCCCCACTTAAAATTTAGTCCGTGTTTTGAGTTTTTACGACCAGTGATTCTCGAGATATTAGTAAAAAACGAAATTTTCGTTTGTCTCATCATCACGGAAAAACGGCTGAACCGAATTTAATGAAATTTTGTGGATAGCCTTAAAATAGCCCCCCATAAATTTTGTCCAAGTTTCGAATTTCTAAGACCAGGGGTTGTCGAGATATTAATGAAAAACGGAACTTTTTCTTAGGAGATCTACTCTCCAACTCCGTGGTTTATCCAAACGGAAAGGATGAAAATCGTTTGTTTAAAACGCCAAAATAAAATAAAACTTTATGTCCGAGTTTAGTACAGGATTTTTGCATTAATTAGTCACTATAGGAAAGCATGAATTGTTTGAAACATGAATTTAAATGGAAAAATCTACCTCCATGGTTCATCTTTCACAAATTTTTACTCAACGATGAAGAGTATAAAGAAATCAAAATGGCTATTTAATTTCACATTTTATGAGGAAGATTCTATCTTATATCATGTTGTTCGGCAATGGAATGAAATTAAATGTGTTGGTAATATTTATTACTAGCAGCATACCCGTTCTTCGTACGGAGTATATAATATAAATAATCTTAAAATTCACAATCATGTGCAAATTCCTATAGTATACTAAATGACATGCTTAATCAAAATATTCTGTTAAAATATTTAATACAATGCTCCTAAAAAGAAACCTCAGGATCTCTGTTCTTACTATACAAAATTATCTTCACGGGTAGATCTGAAGATTAAAATATCCTGGCCTTTTTTGCAAGCAAATTTATAAAAAGTATGGAATTGAATCAATATATGCAAAATAATAGAGTATTGTATGGGACCCGTACTACTTATATACGCGAATATTAGAAGATATAACCTGTATTATGACATTACATGTATACATTGAAAATATCAATAAATCCGTAATTTTAAACCAGTAGGCAGTAATTAATTCCAATATGTGCCCAAATGAAAGTGCTAAAATTATATGGAAAGATAAACCCGTACTACTTATAATGTCATAGATTAGAAGATATGTCCTAGTGTTAGTAAAAGATTACCCGTATTATAATATTTAGTTGAAAATTTTTTGCCAATATATAACAGATTACTTAATAAATTAAAAATATCAATAATCCCCGTGATCTTCATACCGGAAGGCTTGATTCCAGTATATGCCAATATACATGTACTACTTATATTCTCTTACATTAGAAGATATACCCGTGCATTTGCAGAAGATTACTCGTACAACGTACAATATATGAGTTTCAACAATTTTTGCCGCAATAAAACAGTGCCATAAGAAATTGAAAATATCAATGATCTCTGAATCAATAATCTCCGAAAACATCAATAATAATAATGTTTAAACATGAAGATCGTAATTGATATTATCCAGTCAAAAATACGATGGCAATGAAATTTATTTTATATACATATCTTCATCATTAAAATCGGAAAAGATTTAATAAAAATCTTCTTCCTCATAAACACGTTAAATTTAAATCCGTTGTTAAGCGACATGTTATGATTTGCTTCAAATAAATTGGTGGTCAAAATATCGTCTGAATATCTCTAATGAAGGTTTGGCGACATTTTAAAAAATCGCCAATTTATCGCCAAGTGGGACTGTAGAACTGACAGTCCCACTTGGCGATAAATTGACGAACCATCATCAAAATATTATCCCCTAAAAAAACCCAATTTCGTTTATTTAGGGTAATTTATCAATTTCAAAATATTTTTATGGATTTATAAATATTTTTATCAATTTGGTGTCATTTTAAAAATTCGCTAAATGGGTTACTAAGTAGGGCGGTTGGACTGACAGACAAATGCTAACGAAACACCATTTCAGTACTTTCTTTTAACAAAACAAATTTAATTTCATTGATTTGCGTCACTTTTATCAATTTGGAGACATTTCCAATAATTTGGTAAAGTTTAAGAAAAGTTACCAAGTTAGCGATATCCAGCCAATTTCGTAGCTCTAAATTCGCAGATCTGGATAAAATATCGTGATCCAGTTTGTATATACTAAATGAAAACACTAAAATATTATTAGAAGATATACCCATTCTACTCTTTTTCTGTTTAAACAATTGGATAAATGAATTTATTGGGTAAACAGAATATAAGTTCATTAGCTAAACATAATATATAAGCTTAAAACCTCTTTGCTAAAATACATGAAAGTGATGTATGCAGTTCGCAATTAATATAATTAAAAAAAATCAAACCGTTCATTTATAAGATATATTTCAATACCCATTTATTTAATATTCAAATTGAAAAAATAATAATAATCATTAGCAAACATATTTAATTTCATTCCTTGGCCGAGCAACACGATATAAGATAGAATCTTCCTCATAAAATGCGAAATTAAATAACCATTTTAATACCTTTATACTTCTAATCGTTGAGTAAAAGCTTGTGAAATACAAAACATGGAGGTAGATTTTTCCATTTAAATTCATGTTTCAAACAATTCATGCTTTCAGATAGTGACTATTTAATGCAAAAATCCTGCATCAAACTCAAAAATAAAGTTTTAATTCCCTTTGACGTTTTAAACAAACGATTTTTATCCTTTGCGTTTGGATAAACCACGGAGTTGGAGAGTAGAACTCCTATAAAAAAAGTTCCGTTTTTCATTAATATCTCGACAACCCCTGGTCGTAGAAACTCCAAACATGGACTAAATTTTAAGTGGGGCAATTTCTAGGCTACCCACAAAATTTCATCAAATTCGGTTCAGCCGTTCTCCCGTGATGATGGGACAAACAGACAGACAGACAGACAGACAGACAGATTTTCAATTTTATTTATATAGATTATCTTTTCTATTTGTATAATAAATAAATGGATGTAAAAATATATTTTAAAAATGAACGGTTTGATTGTTATTTTAATTATATATATTGCGGACTGCGTACATCACTTTCATTTATTTAAGCAAAGAGGTTTCAAGCTCATATATTGTGTTTAGCTAATAAACTCATATATTGTGTTTACCCAATAAATTCATTTAGCCGATTGTTGAAGCAGAAAAAGAGTAGAACGGGTGTATGTATCTTCTAATACAATTTTAGTGTTTTCATTTAATATATACAAAAGGGATCAGGATATTTTATTCTTCAGATCTGCAAATTCAGAGCTACGAATTTAGCGGAATATCTCTAAATAACTTGGTAACTTTTCTTAAACTTTATCAAATTAGTGGAAATGTCTTCAAATTGATAAAAATGGCCCAAATCAATCAATGAAATTAAATTTGTTTTTTTAGAATAGAGTACTTAAATGATGTTTCTGTAGCATTTGTCGGTCAGTTCATCCATCCTACTTACTAACACATTGAAGGAATTTTTTTAATATCACCAAATTGGTAAAAATATTTTTAAATCCATAAAAATATCATGAAATTGATAAAATCGCGCTTACTAAATGAAATTAATTGTGTTTTGTTAGGGGATAGCATTGTGATGATGTTTCGTCAATTTGTCGCAAAATGGGACTATCAGTTCTACAGTCCCACTTGACTATAAATTTGGCGATTTTTTAAGTTATCGCTAAATTGACGAAAATGTCGCCCAACCTTCCATGGAGATTGCATTATTCAGATGATATGATTTCTATCAATTTATTTGAAGCAAATGATATCATGTCGCTTAGCAACGGATTCAATATATTATGCGGCATACGATTTTTATTAAATCTTTTCCGATTTGAATAATAAAAATCTGATGTGGGCAACACATGACTTTCCTTATATAATGCAATGAATTTACTACTTTTACAGTTTAAAAAATGTTATTCTTATAGTAGATACTTATATTCTTTCCAAGATATTGAATTTTCTTCAATTAGTTGTAATTTTGATTGATTTAGCGTCATTTTTATCCATTTGGCGAGATTTTTGTTAATTTGGCAACAATTAAAAAAGTTGCCAAGTTGGCGACATCTCGCCAAATTCGTCGCCAAAACCTCGCCAAGCATTATGGACGAAGAAATAAGTTATTCTTACACAGATAAATAACTATTGGCGATCAAATACAAAAGTATTACTCAAAGTATCTTTTTTCATGACTGGAACGAGCTAGATCCACGAGAATGATGTCACCAAATTTATCGCATGGTGTTACACATGAAAAGTAAACATGGTTCTCAATAGGAAATATTTTTTTTATTTTATGACTTTTTAATAATTTTTTTGAAAAATGTGCAATATCTCGAGAACGGTTCATGTTAACGTTCTAAAATTTATGTCAATCGTTTTCTAATGAAAAATTACATAAGAAATGTCTATTAGCGTAACTTTATTAGCGGTTTTGATTTTTTGACGATTTTTTCAAAATTTCACTCAAAAATTTAGGGGGATTCTGAACATTCGATTGCGTATAAAAACAATAGGCTTCCAGTGTTTATGGATTGTGATTTTTGTACCAAATTTCGTTCGAATCGGCCCATTCGTTCGTCAGTTATAGTCTCCACAGACTCACTGACACACACACACACACACACACACACACATACTTTCACACACACACACACACACACACACACACACACACACACACATACACACACACAGACATCACTTCAAAAATGCTTGATTCGTGATCAGGGATGCTTGAAACGTGCTGTCCCGTCGAAAACTCGAATTCGAATTTTCGACCCCGTCACAATACTTTCCTTATACATTATGTATATAAGGAAAGTAAAAATATGTATATAAAATAAATTTCATTGACATTGCATTTTTGACTGGATCAATTACGGTCTTCAGATTTAAACATCATTATTATTGGTACTTTCGGGTACTGTTGATTCAGGGATTATTGATATTTTCAAATTATTATGGAATTGTTTTATTATGACGAAAATTGTTGAAACTCATATATAGTACGTTATACGAGTAATCTTCTACAAATGTATGGGTATATCTTCTAATCTACGAGAATATAAGTAGTACAGGTATATTGGCATATATTACTTTCCTTATATACATAATGTATAAGGAAAGTATTGTGACGGGGTCGAAAATTCGAATTCGAGTTTTCGACGGGAGAGCACGTTTCAAGCATCCCTGATCACGAATCAAACATTTTTGAAGTGATGTCTGTGTGTGTGTGTGTGTGTGTGTGTGTGTGTGTGTGTGTGTGTGTGTGAAAGTATGTGTGTGTGTGTGTGTGTGTGTGTGTGAAAGTATGTGTGTGTGTGTGTGTGTCAGTGAGTCTGTGGAGACGATAACTGACGAACGAATGGACCGATTCGAACCAAATTTGGTACAAAAATCACAATCCGTAAACACTGGAAGCCTATTGCTTTTATATGCAATCGAATGTTAAGAACCCCCCTAAATTTTCGAATGAAATTTTGAAAAAATCGTCAAAAAATCAAAACCACTAATAAAGTTACGCAAATAGACATTTCTTATGTAATTTTTCATTAGAAAACGATTGACATAAATTTTAGAACGCTAACATGAACCGTTCTCGAGATATTGTTCATTTTTTAAAAAAAATTATCAAAAAGTCATAAAAAAAAATTCCTATTGAGAAACATGTTCACTTTTCATATGTAATACCAAGCGATAAATTAGGTTACATCATTCTCGTGTAACTAGCTCATTCCATTCATGAAAAAATATACTTTTAGTAATACTTTTGTGTTTGAACGCCAATAGTCATTTATCTGCTGTAAGAATAACTTATTTCTTAGTGCATAACGCTTGGCGAGATTTTGGCGACGAGTTTGGCGGAATGTCGCCAACTTGGCGACTTTTTGAAATGTTGCCAAATTAACAAAAATCTCGCCAAATGGATAAAAATGACGACTAATTGTCGAAAATTTAATATCTTGGAAAGAATATTAGTATCTACTATAAGAAAAACCTACTTTTTTTTACTGTAGAAGTAGTAAATTAATTACATTATATAAGGAAATTCATGTGTTGCCCACATTAGATTTTTTTGATATATATTGGCATATATTGGAATCAATTACGACCTTCTGGTATTAAGATTACGGGGATTTTTGATACTTTCAATTTATTACGTCATCTTTTTTATTTTGGCAAATATTTTTATTTTATTTTATTTTATTTTATTTATTCAATTAACGTGGCAACTACAGATGAAATCCAGTTACAGTAGCCACACAAGAAATTAAAAAGTACAGAACATAGGATACAAGAATACTAATTAGTAAACATATCAAGCGCATTTTTGAGACTCATATTGCAATATGGGTAAGCTTCTACTAACACACTGGCATATTTTCTAATCTGCGACAATATAAGTAGTACGGGGTTGCATATATTGATTCAATTCCTATTTTCTTTTGTAAATTTACTTACAAAAGGGGCCACGATATTTTATACTTCAGATCTGCCCGTGAATATAATTTTGCATAGTGAGAACAGATATTCTTAAACTTCTCTTTATGAGCAATAAATTTAATATTTTAACAGAATTTGCACATGATTGCGAATTATAAATTTCTTTATATTATATACTCCGTACGAAGAACGGGTACACTGCTAGTATATAATATAATTTATGTTTAATTCCTGAAATGGCAAATTATGATCATGATACGAGGCAAAAGAGTATTTATTATCTTCAGCCAGGCTTTGATGTATTTTTAAAAATCGGGCCGGGCCGGGTCGCGTCAGGCCAGGCTTTGAGTGTTTCCAGGTCGAGTCGGGCTCAGGTGAATTATATTGAAAACATCTCGGACTCGGGTGGGTTCAAATCTTAATATTTTAAATCAAAATAAGATAAGAGTCTTCCTGAAACCAAAATTAAACTTCAAAATTGAAGATCATGTTAATTTGATTAACTTAAATAAATGATTATTAATAGAAATCCTCTAAATAGCCTACCTGATGAAGAGATTCAGGAAATGTTGTATATATATATAAGCTATGGAACGCAAAAATTTGTTGAGCCGACACATTAAGATTATCTTTCACTACTTCAAAAGTATACAGTGAAAATTGAATAGATGAATGAATAAGGGTAAAACTAACTGGAAACAAATAAATAGTTCTTTTTTTCTTTTGTGTGTGCATGAAGAATATTATACGTTTCTAAAAATAATTATTAAATTAAAAGATGTACGTAGAAAGTGGATGTGGACTTGAAGCCACATGCATGTTGTGAATTCTAGGTTACAACGATGGATATAATTTATTATAAAAGCATTAATAATTACTGTAATATTTAAGAACTGGTAATAAACTTAAAGACGTATGATAACTAAATATTTCCATGAATACTTTATATACGTTATAAGGCCTGTGCAATACAACTTTTCCGTGCAATCCGAAACTTAAAAATAAAGTAATATATTTTTCCCAATTTATCGCTTCACATTTTACTGAAATTATTCAGACAGTTTTCCTCAAAATGCACGAGATAAAATATTGAAAAAATCTATTTTTATTATTATTATTATTATTATTATTATTATTATTATTATTATTATTATTATTATTTTGGATCTATAAAGTAAGTTTTTGCTCCAGCCGAACTAGAAAATCGAATCAATATTGTGCGCCAAATTTTCGCTACCATTACAATTTTAAGGAACTATTCAAAAATTCACCTCCTCTCCCCTCCCCCCCTTGCGGTACGAAGTTTATTTGTCTATTATTATAACAAAATGCGCTAAATACGACTTATAAGGCACGTTTACACACAAGCTGTTATTATAAATTTAAAAAGAATTATTTTATCAGGCCTAATATCATCAAACCAAACTAATTACCTACATCAAACCAAAACTAATTCATATTAAGAGGCGCTCTTCCCATGCGAAGCAATTGCAAAAACGATTGGAATTTTCTCTCCTTATACGCACGCTGCATATTGTACAAAAACTAATATACTTTTGAAGTCTAAAACTTTATTTCTCTTTATTCAGGCACTTAAAGTTTCACAATCTAATATTAATTTCAATACTTCAGGAAAGAAAATGACTTCAATTTACAGACGAGTCTTTTAAGTGCATATCTGTTACGATAAAAACTTAACATTTGCCACGCATTTTACCTGCCTCATTTATTCACTAAACTTAGCACGAAAATAAGTTTTAAATGTTTCAGATAAGGAAGAATGCAGAAAAATTATATTTAAAATATCGCGAAAGTCGAAAACGTTTCAAAAAGGTTCTTTGCTGCTGTTATCATAGCAGTGAAAAAAAAAAAGCATGAGTTCTAAAAGTTATATACCTCTTTCAGTAAATGCAGAAAGTAAAGTTGAAACTATTCAGCAAATAAGCTCACATAAATAATATCGAATTAAAAACATAACTCGGATCCGAATACAATCAATACCGGTTTAATTCGATTTCCTCTTTTCCTGGCGGCTGCTTCTCCAAATAATCATATTTCTTCAAATTCAATAAAAGGTTTGTTTGGGGAATTCCACATCCTCTATATATACGCTAAACGTGTGCCGTTTCAGCGAGTATTTTTTTTTTTTTTTTTTTTTGTATGCTGAATGTTTTCATTTCGATTCTTCGCCTTTTATTTTAAGAAATTATTGATTTTCCAAATATTTAATTCCAAATTTCGAATGAACTGTATTATAAACAAGCAGTATAAATTGTGAATAATTTTAAAAACAAATTAAATTCGGAAAAGTGGGTTATGGTTGCCTCATAGCATTTCTTTACGTTTGAAAGAAAAACGGTCTGCATCAAACAATCGATAATCCTGCCCCGATATTTCTAATCATTTCCTGTTTGGAAGTTGCTAGTTCAATGATTGGAAAGTTGTAATGTTAGTCGTAAATGCCTAAATATTTAAAATGATTACATTTTAAGTACAAAATAAAAACATATTGAAACTTTAAACCATTTATATTTAGATATTTTTAGCTTTAAATACTTAAATTATGTAAAAGTAATCGAAGGTTTTAACATTTTAAACTATTTAACCATTTAAAAATTACCATTATTGAAAAGAAAATGAAGAATATTATTAAATATGAAATATTTGAAACTGGAGCTGTTTCTTTTTTTATTTTAAAAGGTTAAAATAAACAACAATATGTATAGTGTTCACTTTGAAGATAGAAAAAAAAGACTATTATCTTATTCACTCGGATAAGTCGTCAATTGGCCAAATGCAGATCAATTGCTCAAATTCCAGCTGTGACACAAGTTCCGCCCAAATAACCCAGACCTACTTATGACATACAGTGGATCAAAAAATAGTGAATCAACTATCAAAATACTAAATTCGGTTGTTTGTTTGTTAAAAGAAACAATTGTTTCAGACGAGTTATATTTCATTAAAAGAAAATAAACACAGCACATGTCTTTACTCTATAGCATTATTTCTATAATTCAAACTGTGATAGAAATGGAAATGGAATGGCGATGGGGGTGAGGTCATTATCTTGCGGGAAGCAAATATAAATATTATGTAAATTGTAAGTAGGAATGAAACGAAGATCACAGACAGTATCTCGCGAGAGTAGGATGATTTAAAGTTCCGTCACTCTGCAATATCTAAGTTTATTGAGAAAGTTCTATGTTGAAGACGTATTTTTTAATCTTAATTCAATTTAAATTCAACATTTTTTCATTCCTCCCACTCAGTTTTTTTTTCTCAAAATACACTCTTTGAAATCTGAGCAACACATCAAAATTGTTTACAATTTTTAATGATTTTAACTGAATTATATGACATCGAATATTCAAAACTAAATTACACTTTTTAAAGCATTAAAAATAGTTAAATGGTAGAGATAAATTAAAATTAATTATCCGCGATTTGCTTTGACATTTTCTACATTTCCTGGTAGGAATAGATGCATTAATTAAAATTAAAATTCATGCTTGAATTCTAGATTAATAACAGAGTATTAAAAAACGAATCATATAAAAAAAAATAATGTTCTTGAATCTAATACGAATACTACGACAGAATGCGATAAATTAAATTTACATAAAAGAATTAAAAATAATTTTCTACTACGTAAACCAATTATATCTAAGATAAATATACAGTTCTTTGCATTAAAAAGACAAATTAAATTAAGCTTTATTTCTGAAACAGCCAAATGTAATTTAATTCATTCAATTTCTGGGCGATTCTAAATTAAATATCAAAATGAATTAAAAAAATTAATCATAAATTTTAAAGAATGTCATTTTACATTTCCACGAAATTCTTTATTGCTCGTTCAGTAAATTAAAATTCGAAATATGAACATCTAGAATACCTTTGTCGTATTTTTTCTTCTTTGTGAATTACTTCAATAGAAATTGTTCATAATGACAAATAAACTCGAACTTTATTCCCAAGAAATTTTTACGCAAGATATTATGCACATGTTCGTTCAAATGAAGAAGTTTAAAACTCATAATTCCATAATTAGATTAACACTTGTGCAATGAATTTTTTCAAATGAGCTTTTTATTCAGACGCTTATAAAACAAGATCCTAACATTAACGAAGACAATGCCACTTAAATTAAATCACTGAAATTGCTGCAAAATTAGCTAAAAAATATAATCCTCGTTAAAAGCAAAGTATGAAACAAATTAATAACGTATCACCAAATTTTGGAATAAAAAAACAACCTGTGTGTTTTGGATAGAAAGACACACACACACACACACAAAAAAAAAAAAAAAAAAACGACGTCATGTTTTTGTGCTTGCTTTATCTTTTTATAGTGCAGAATAAGGATGTTACTTGCTTCAAACCCTGTTAGTACCATTAATTGAAGCGAAGCGAGTAGCTTCCTTAATACCGAAGTTTTTACTTTTTAAATACATAGTTAAATCCATAAAATTATGACCCTGTAAAATAGAGAGTCCCAGCAGTCTCTTAGGATAAAGAATCGCAACTTCCCTGTAAAATAAAGAATATCAGATGTCCTGCAAGAAAAAATTTATTTCTGCCCTGTAAAATAAAGAATCCCGCCTGTCCTGCAAAATAAGCAATCCCATCTGTAATGCAAAATAAAGAATCCCAGATGGCCTGTAAGACAGAGAATCCCAACTATTCTATAAAATAAATAATCCCAGCTGCCCTGTAAGAAGAAGTATCCCAGATGTCCTTCAAGAAAAAAAATCCCAGCTGTTCTGCAAGATAAATAATCCAAACTGTCCTGCAAGATAAATGATCCCAGCTGTCCTGCAAGATTTAAAAAAAACCTAGCTGCTCTGTACAGCAAAAAATCCCAACTATTCTCAAAGAAAAATAATCCCAGCTGTACGGCAAGAAAAAGAATCCCATATAGCCTGTAAAATAAATAACATCTGTCCGAGGTAAAAAAATATCTATTTAACTAAAGAATTTATGCTTCAATCGAGGACATACAGCTAGGGTTTCCACATGGTATTCAAAGCGAGGACATGTCTTCTTTTTTCAATTGAAATAAAATGACCACTCCATCTACCTTAAAATGTCGTCCTTCCTTTCATTTACACCACTTCACGCACAAATCCGACCATTGCCAATGTTCATTAATATACGGTTGCTCCATTAGCCCAGTATCCAATGAAAAGTGTTTAGTGTGATATCATTGGCAAAAGAATAAATTGTCAAACTACGGAACGCTTCCGATATAAATGTTTAATTGCAAATTTAATTTGGATTAAAGATTAAATTACGATTATTTTTACTTGTCAAAATAAACCATTTAAATAAACTTGTTTGAAATATAATTGGTTCGGGGATTTGTGAGGATTTCTTCCATTTTCAAATAATAACAAGAATATATATATTTCGTTATCAGTATTAACGTTAATGTTTTCTTTAGTAATAAATGTTTATATCTTAAAATTTGTTTTATTTTGAAATGTCGTCCTTTCCTGTTAATTTCAGAATAGATTTTCAATTGATTTCTGGTTGCCCTATTTTTTCATATTTGCTTCTGGTAACCGTGCTTGCAGCTCTTTCATTCGACCAAATTGAATCATTTTAACACGCTACTGATTTTTGTATGTGTATATAAACACAGGGCATATTTTCATCCAAAACTATAGTTTAAAGAGGATTCTATACCGCTACCAGAATGTATGCACAGAGTACATGCATACTTAGTGCTGCCAGATCTTACTGGTATCTATTAATCCAAAGGACAGGGCGTGAACCATAATATTCAGCCCTAGTTTAGCCTTGAATCTCACGGAAACCATTTTGCAGGTAATATATATTTTATACTCTAGAACAAAAAGGTTCTTCTTAAGAGTTTTTTTAGTCCAGAAAACTTTGCCTAACACTAAGCATTACTTCCCTTTGCTATAAAAGTAATCTCAAGGAAAATTACTAGTGTGAAATTTTAAACAAAAAGTTTCGTTAAGATATAAAAACATAATAGTAAGTTTATAACCTGTGCAGATAGATGTTTCAAAAATTGCAGAGTAAACGTGACTTTATGAACTATATATTTCTAATAAATTCATTTTAACTTTTACAAAACCTCTTTCCTATTATCTTCATACATCAGCTATTGATATTTAACAACTTTGTTAATAATGAAGTTTGAAAAAAAAGAAAATGCATCACGACCCGTAACACCTTTATTTGGAGGCCTTATTAATATCTTTATTGGAATTCAGTAGAAACTCATTCTTACAAGAAATTACCAGTTTTCTAATTAAAGTTCTAATGAAACAATCCAGCTTAACATTAATGAATTTGGGAACCTCCGATAAGGCGAAGTTTTCTCTCTTTTAAATTTGGAACTTCCCTTTTGATAGCTTAGTTGGGTTTTTTTTCTGTGTCTTTAGAGTAATTCCACGAAACTTAAATTGTTCCGACTGTTAAAAATGCAGTGATATTAACAAAGGAATAATGGGGAATCTTGGGTGAGCATGTTTAAATATAGCGATTAAATTACTTCCCGTAAGAGTCATTATACTTTAAAGTCTTTAATTTCTTATATCCTGAGACTAAAACATTCAGCTATGTACGCAAATCTCTCTATGATAATGTTTTAAAATTTTTGAGTAGTTTTACTACAGTTTATCTTCAAAAACCAAACCTATAATAAAATAATATAAAAATACAAATTAGATTCTGAAAATTCTCTGAATTTCTGTATTTTACAGAAACCAATAACTGTACAACAATTTACAACAAATTTCCTTCAAAATACACTCTATAACAAAAAAATTGACGCCCCAAGAAGGAGTTGTCCGATTGTGATAAAAATTGGTGGATGTGAAGAACATGCATAGAAAAAGAAACGATTAAAATTTCAGAACAATTTAATGATGTAGAGTTTGACTGTATACAAAGGGAGGAAGTCAGTAAGGCGTTGGTCCACCTCTGGCCTGGATACAAGATGTCACCCGGCGTGGCATAGATTGATGGAAGTTCACGGAGGGTGCCCTGCGGAAGGTCTTGCCAAATTGCCTCCAACTGTCGGGCTAAATCGTCAACATTCCGGGATGGTTGCAATCGCCTTCCCATAACGTCCCAAATGTGCTCTATGGGAGAGAGATCAGGAGACCTAGCTGGCCAAGGAAGTGTTGGGCGAGCTTGAAGACAATTCATAGCAACACGTGCAGTGTGCGGCCGGACATTATCTTGCTGAAAAGTAAGTCTAGGGTGTCGCAAAAGGAACGGTAACACAACCGGTCGTAGAATATTGTCTATGTACCGCTGCGCTGTCAGTATGCCAGAAATGACAACCAAAGACGTAAGATATCCGCAGTCAAAATGCAACAGAAATTTTGACCACAGATTCAGAATCGCTCCTTATATACACCTGCTGAATGCGCAATTCCGATGCGCTGGAGCTCCCACTATTTATTCATTGGACACCAAATTTTATTCATTTGCATATTCGCTCAAAATGTCTTTGCATACGAAATTTCATTACAATCGAACAACTCCTTCTTGGTGCGTCGATTTTTTTGTTATAGGGTATAGTTTCCTTGGTCAATTATAGAGTTTTCCCAGAGAGAAGTTAAGCATTTCTGGAGTCTATTCCCAGACACATCAATGCCACATCCTGAGTGACATCCACATCACTACTGAATCACCAAAGTTGAAATCAAGCACGACCATACTGGCCAAAGGATGCTTTTACTCTTAGAGATTCAATGAAAGCGGAAGAATGCTCCGGTGAGGCCACGTATTGTTTGAAAACTTGGGGGTCACTTGAAATATTTCACCAACCGATTAAATTCTCGGACTTTTCCAATCTCGCCAACATTCGACAGGTTGCTAAAATGCAGCCACATTATTCATCAATGTCGCCAAATTTGTCGACAAACGTAACAGTGATATTAGAACTATTCCGTACACAAACTCGTGTGGTTTGTGTTAGTCAACTTAGTTGGTCACTACATAACTTAGTCAAACTCAGTTGGCCACTGCATAAAGGCGGTCTCTTACATAGGTTTTACTCTAATGCATATGTATTGTAGGGAAAATAATAAAGATCAATCATGCATAAAACATTGATTATGAAACACTTTCCAACTGCAATGCAAGTTTATTTAAACATCTCTAAAATTCGATACATTCAGCGGTAATATTTTTAAAATTATCACAATACTACATTAATTTATTAAATTTGAAAACTTAAAACTTCATCGAAAAAAATGAACTTTATTCAAATGACGTCATTGAAATATAAATCGCCTGACTCTCTATGTAAAAGCTGTAAATATTTCATTCATACATTTTTATTCCATTCCTTTCATTTATCCTAATACTACAATAATTTATTTTATTTAAAAACTTAAAACCATGGAGGTACAAGTAATTTAACTCTATGCTTAAAACTTCATCGAAAAAATCGTCTGCTTCTCTATGTAAAATCAGTGAATGTTTCATTCATATTAGCTATATTGCAGACTCCAGAGCTAAATAATTTTGCGTTAAAGAAATTCAGCAATTCTTATACAACTCATTCTACATCTTTATGCGTTTACATTCTCCAGAAGTGAAAATTAGGCTTCGTTGTAGAAATAATCAAAATTTGATGATCATTTAAATTCAAATATATTGTAATTACGTTGCTTCAGAATGTAGATGCACAGAATTTAAGCAAAAATAAAGCGGTTTAGGGACGGATACAACCCTATATATGAATTAAAAAGAACTTTAAAAATAACAATTTTGACACAAGATGGATGGCATTGATCATTTGTACTCAAATATATTGTAATTGCGTTGTTTCAAAATACAGATACACAAAGATTAAGCAAAAATAAAACGGTATTAGGACGGATACACCACTAAATATAAATTAAAAAGAACTTCAAAAATCACGATTTTGACACAAGATGGATGCCATATATTATTTTGAAATGGGTCACGTGGTCTCTTCATATAATATGGGTGTAATTAATATTTTAATTTTTATTTAAAAAACTACCGAATATATTTTGCCGAATTTTTTTTTATTATTTTTTATGGGATAATTTGAATATTTTCTAAAACTGTCGAAGCAATTTGTGAATTTTAAATTCGCTTAAAAAATGTTTCAAAAATTAGGTCCCATAGGGTTAAATGTATTTCATTTTTTCAACCCGGATTCAGTCCCAAACTAATTGGGTGTTATTATTGATTTATATTCCCATAGGTCCCATAGACCGTCTGAACAACATACTAAAATTTCATTTTGATAAAATCATTTTTACGACAGATATCGTGCGAACGGACAGACAGACAGACAAGGAACAAAGTCATAAACACTTTTCAGCTATGTTGTAAAGTGTTAAAAAAAATCAAAATCGAATAATCACTTTGAGTTTTCGAAGGGACATCAGAGATAAGTATAAGTAATATTGATTTTATAACCAAACTAAAAAAAAACACCTTACAGCTAACTTATTTACAGAATATATTCAGATATATCAATTTATTAATCCATTCATTCTTAATTCGGATGTTTTCATCAAATCTTGTCAATTGTATGATGAAATAAGATGTTAAGATGGTTGGATGAAAAAAAATCTCTTAAGAATGTTTCTATGAAAATAGTTCAAAGGTTTAAGGAATATTCTGGTATAAAACTTCATTATCTGTAGATTTGTATATCAAAACAAAGCTATCTGAGTACCATCAAAAATTTAGTTATTAATATTATTGATTTCACTAACTCAAATCTTGAATACGATGCGTTTCACAAAGGGATAAATTTAATTATTCTTTCAAAAGCTCATTGAATCTACACAAAAAAAATCACTTCGAGATTTAAGAAAGGTTCTTGAAGGGAAAATCTCAAGCTGTTGTTCGCGTTTTAAAAAAGTTTTACGTCAATACCTGTAAATAAGTCCCATTTTCGAGTTCTATTTTCTCACACTTACTGAATTATTATAGCTGTATATTTTCATTTTCCTGCAATGTATAGTAGTAAAGGAAAAGTATTGTGATGCGTCAATAATCTAACTCTCTGATATTAATAATTTTAGAATTTATATGTTTTGAGCATACGTGAATACGAAATAAAATATTTTAATGATATCTGTGCGTCAAACTTTAAAACTGTGGGCGATGAGCAATTAAAACGAAATTTGATGTGATTGTTTCAAACGCAAACATAAAAAAATCTGATGTGGGCAACACATGACTTTCCTTATATAATGCAATGAATTTACTACTTTTACAGTTAAAAAAATGTTATTCTTATAGTAGATACTCATGTTCTTTCCAAGATATTGAATTTTCTTCAATGAGTCGTCATTTTCATTGATTTAGCGTCATTTTTATCAATTCAGCGAGATTTTTGGTAATTTGCCAACATTTAAAAATGTCGCCAAGTTGGCGACATTCCGCCAAATTTGTCGCCAAAATATCGCCAAGTGTTATGGATGAAGAAATAAGTTATTGTTACAGAAGACAAATGACTATTGGCGTTCAAATACAAAAGTATTACTCAAAGTATCTTTTTCCATGAATGGAACAAGCTAGATCCACGAGAATGATGTCACTAGTAGTGTGCAAATGAGAGAGCTGGCGCAGACCCATAAACACCCCATAAAAACCACACCCACTTTTAGAATGTAATGGCTCTATTTCATCCACACCATTATGATTAAACAATGGTGTGAAACCTCCCATAAAAGCCACACCCACTTTTAGAATGTAATGGCTCTATATCACCCATAAAATTTCAACCCACTTTTAAAAACAATGGTGTGAAATCCCCCATTAAAACTCCACCCACTTTTAGAATGTAATGGCTCTATATCACCCACAAAAATTCCCACCCACTTTTAAAAACAATGGAGTAAAGACCCCCATTAAAACTCCACCCACTTTTACAAAGTAATGGCTCTATATCACCCACAAAAATTTCAACCCACTTTTAAAAACAATGGAGTAAAGACCCCCATTAAAACTCCACCCACTTTTAGAAAGTAATGGCCCTATTTCAACCACACCAATTCGATTAAACAATGGCTCTCAAATCCCCATTAAAGCTACACCCCCTTTTAGAATAGTGATGGCTCTATTTCAGCCATACAAATTAAACAAGCAATGGTATCAAAATCAGCCATTAGCAAGGTTCTAGCGCAAGCACCTTCCGACACCAATTTTCCGGAGCGAGCAAGCGAAAAGTCGTTGGGAGGGAAGGTACCCCCTTCGGCGAGCACCCCCTTTTCCGCGGACGGAAGCTGCCACCCCCTTTTAAAACAATTAGCCATTAGTGATCAAATGTAATAGTTAAACCAACGCACCCTCTCTGCCGCATTGAGAATGAATCGAGCGCACCTTTAAAATAATAATCCCCATCAACAAAATTATGATTGATTTATCTTTAATGGGTGAAAATAATCATTAAAAATTTTTGCAAAATGCCCCCCGGTAGGCTCAGAGTATATTCAATCTCAAATTCGACCCACCAAGGGGCCCTTCTTGATGAGCCGAATTCAAGACCAAATACACTCTGAGCCTACCGCCACTGAGGCTTACAAACAACATATAAGGACAACACTGTAAGACTTTGACGCCTAGCGTCGGGCCCGCCCACCACTTAGTATCGATGAGTGCTTGCTTTATTGGAACAACGACTAAAGCAAGCCGACATGTCATTTTTGGCTCGGTATAGTTCAATAAACCATCAACCCGGATTGATTAACAACCTGGGAGAGGTCGGGATTTGAACCTGGGACCTAGATGTTAATAGGTCTGCGCGCTAACCGTTTTGCCATGGGTACCCATCTGAATATACACATACCTTTAATTTAACCATTACACCACAGACGAAAATCTTCAAAAATAGCACTTTAAACAAGTTATTTCCCTCTTATAATGTAAGAATTCTTCAAAATATCTATCACTATAGTTTATCTGATTAAAAAATATAGAATAAAACACTTAAAAGCAATCGCGAAAAATAAATTCTACTCATATCCATATAGTGCTTCCTCCCCATATAGTGCTGCCATCTCCCTTTGATTCTCGTAATCTCCGCTTTTTTCTACCGCTACCTCTGAGAGTACTCTTTAAAGAGGAAAAGATGTTAGGCAAGGTCAGCGCTACAGACGTTTGAAAGCAGGAAGTAGAAAGGAACAAGGTCGACCTTGTTTCTACTTCTTCTAAAGACCTTCTTCTAAAGTGTCGACACTCTCCAAGCGGAAAATAATACTGCTTCGTATTTTATCTGAGTTAAAGAAAACAAAGATATGAATAAATGAATGAAATTGAGTCTGAGATATATTGCTATAGAATTCTTTATCAGTATGTTCAATTAGATGTTTATAGCGATGACATTTCAGAAGTGAAAAAATCTTTAAAAAAGTTGCATGATCAGTTTGAAAAAATTGTCAAACTTATAAAAGAATATAATGATCGAAGACAAAACATCGAAGGAAATGTTGGAACTAATAAGAATGTTAGGTCTGGACAATAAAGTTACCTCAGACGGAGACTTGAAAACTCATGAATGTGAACACAAATATGTAATTCAAAATGATGATGGCTGGTACATTTGCCAAGCATGTCACGAAGAGCTGAGGTATAATCCAAATGAACCCCCTATCAATAATCTCGATATGTATTTAAACATGCAGAAACAACAGAGGCGAAAACATCGAATGAAAAATCTGGCTAAATGGTTAGGGTTGCATAACCTACCCTTAGAAGAAGAGCTTTTGAACGACTTTTCTTCTTTTATCCATAAATATGAGGAGATGTACCCAGAGCGAAAAAACATAATCAGCAAAGACTATATCTTATACCATATGTTATGGAAGAGAGGTTACGACATCTATATTTTACGCCATCTAGTTAAGTTACCTAAACTCAAGAAGACGCTTATTCAGAATGAAGAAATCTGCCGCACCATTTTTGGTGCGTTGAATTGGAGTTTTTTACCGGCTGAGGTATGACCCCGATAAGTGATTATAATTTTTAATAGCTTATTCGGCTATTAAAAATTAATTAACTAAATCTTTTTTATCAATCCAGCTAGTCTCAGGATAACCTAACCATTTAACTAGATATTTGTCCCCTTTCTTTTTGATGATTTTTTCAATCTTATACACATTGTCTTTCTTATCATATTTTACTAATTCATATTCATAAAAAGTGCCTATAACCCCATCATTATTTAAATCCTGAACTCTATAAGTGATTGGGTCGGTTTCTAATACTTCAGAAATGACAAATATTTCATCTGTAAAAGTTGCTTGATACCCCCTTCTGAAGGTAGACTTATATATAGATATTCTTACTTTATCGCCTACCTGGTATTTATGTTTACGTATGACCTTTTCTTTAAACAAATTGTGGTAGACTTCACTACTGTTTTCTTCTAGACTGGCTTCAACAGGAGTCATTTTTATACTTCTGTGGTATGAGTTGTTGTAATTCTTCACTAATACATCCAATACATCTATGTATCTTTCAGTGTTATTTGCACACAAGTAGAGCTTTATTTTATTACCAAGAGTGAGATTAAATCTTTCAACCATAGCAGCTTTTATTTCAACATTTTCAGTAGTGAACCATTGGATATTATTTTCTTTGAATAATTTTTGAGTTGTTTTTCCGACGAACTCTAAACCCTTATCTGTTTGAACCCTTTCAGGTATTCTTTCTTTGAAGATCTTTTTAAATGCTTGAGTTACTTCTTCTGCTGATTTATCCTTTAGAGGAACAGCCCATGCATATTTACTGAAACAGTCAACAGCTGTTAATAAGTACTTGATACCATCATTAAACTTACTTCTCGCAAATTTATAGACAAACAGTAAATCAGCTTGCCATTGGTCGTCGATATGTGACACGTAAATTCTCCTTCTTTTGAACTTACGGATAAGTGGTTTATGCTTTGTGTATACATCCTGTCGGTGTAAAAAATCCGAGACTTCTTTTCGACTTAAACCAGTTTTTCTGCTCAGTACATTTATGCCACAAAATCCTGTTTCGGGATCGTAATAAACCTTTTCGGGGCAACCCTTCTCAGTTACCCCTTCAGCGGTAAAAAACGGCACTTCTTAGAACCACAACCCACACAAATTCCTTTCAACATAGGTCTAGCGTTTTTAGAGGTGACATGCTGTTCATCTTTAGTGTCGGTGTGTGTTTTACATTTGAGACAATATATTTTTGAGCCCATTCCAAATACCTTCTTTGCTTTGATAATAGGCTTCACAACAGCTCTATCTAGCCTTTCACGAAAACTTGGATTGGGAATGCCGTCCAATTCTTTTATCATGTTTGAGTCACACACTTTGTTTCTGGTTTCGGTATCTTTGTTTTTAATGTAGCACACGTCATGTTTATAGGCACTATCATCAACCCTATTAATAGGCTTACTCCATTCTTTGTATGTTAAATCGGGGTTCAGTCTAGTTTTTCCTCTGAGCAGTTGAGTTCCTGGTCCTGTAAATTGATGCCCTGGCAGATGCATTTCAAACGGTAAATTATTAATTGCTGCGTTAACAACACCTTTTCCTTTATTGCAAGTCTTTTTACCACACATTTATTTATATATAAAAAATTATTTACTCACATATTGATATCCATTCAGCAGGGTTTGTTTCATATATTTTTCTCTGGGTAAGTAGACTAAATTATTGATGAAATCCTCCTCTCGCTTATACACTTCCTCTTCTGATAGGGTATTCGATTTGTATGAATTGAGCAGCTGTTTGTAAAACTTGTAAGACTGTTTGTACTCTTCTTTCCTTTCCGCGATATTCAAAGCTTTATCAATAACTTCAACAATACCGACGCTTAAGCTCAGAGCAGCTAAGGGAACAAGTACAAAAGCTGATAAACCCAATGAACTTAAAACGAACTTGCTAACGGTCATAGTGACACTAATTTTATGGTAGTGGTGGTAGCTCTTTCTATATACGTAAATTTTCTTTTGCAAGTATTCTTCCATCTTTATTTATAGGGGTGAAATATTTCTTCCGATATCTCAGAGCCGGATTAACTAAATCAAGCATAAAGAAATCATACGGCTGTTGCATGCACTTTTTATATAATCTACTGAATTCTTCTTTTGTCAAACTACCATCTATCTCTCTTATGATCTGTTGAATCTCCCTCGGTTGAATATTAAAAAATATCAAGTAATTACAGTTTCTTCTGATAACAATGGGTGTTCTATAATAAGATTGAGAAAGATAAATGATTGAGGCGTTTTTCTTCCGACCTCTGATGAAAAAATCTTCTATGCTCCTCTGGTCCTTGTCAGTCATGCAGTCATCAAAGACAACAACATTTTTACAAGATGGGTCCAGGTCATCCACTTTTATAAATTCTTTTGTATCAGAGGAGAATAAAGTTCCTTTCTTGCCGAATCTTTCATATAACTCTAGGATAATTTTCTTCTTCTTTTTGGGGTACTTTATCGAGTCAATATCCACGCCTTCAAACATTGTGTACTTTTCTTTCAGTTTGCCATACTTGGGTTCGTACATATCTTTTGCACAAACGAACAAATTATCAAATTCGAGATAGTCGTATATAAAATTCAGCAATAAGTTCGTTTTACCAGTACCTGAAGCTCCAGCGATTAGAAGTCTGAAAGGGTGTTTAGGTAATAAATAATGTTGATTTGCATCGACAAGTTCTTCTGCTTCTGTATAATTTTTAATTTGAATCATCTTTATTTAATGTTAAAAATTTGCTTCAGTAAAAATATAATTTGCTTAAGTAAAAATTTTTTTGCATAATAATAAAGATGAATGCTATACAAAAAGAACGAAATAAGAAATTAAGAAAGGAAGTTGAATATGAACTTAAAGTTTATAAGCTTCAGGCTGAAATTAGAAAAAACAACGAACAACAACTAGAGCAAAAATTAGGTATCCAGAAAGCACTATCGGACTTTCACAAGCCTGTAACTGAAAAGCTACAAGAACAAGAAATTAATCGAAAGGAGAATATTCAGGCTATAAAAGATGCTGTTGATCACATTCCTCTAGCTATTGAAACGCCTTTAGAAGTCTATGATTTTGATAAAAAATTGGATGTAGAGTTTTTAGAGAAAAATAACTTTCCAAGACCCTCAAAATTGTACCATGAGACCAAGGAAACTTTGCAAGAAATTATGAGTAAAGTTAATGATACTTACCTAAAAATGTCTCGTCAAAAAGGAAACATTATGAGTCAGATGTCTCGAATGACTAAAAAGGATGAAGAAAGAGAAGATCGCTTATTAGCTAAGGTTGATTATTTGAGAGATCATATGACTACGTTAGGAGATTATCGGGATCGACTCAGAGACTTGCAAAGAAAAGAAATTTATATCGGTAAAGGAGTAGAAGACAAAATGGAAGTTTTAGCCCGATTGACTGATAAGATATGTAAAGGATCCAAAAGTAAAAAGTTACACAATCAAGTCGTTGATTTATTGGATGCATTGTTGAGAGAAGGAACTATGACCAACGAGCAAGTAAAACAATACTACAAAAATTTTACATTAAATAAATGAGTAATTACATAAAAACTAAAATACATTTAAGCGATCATCAGATTGCTAAGCTAAAATCTGCATACCAGAAAGGAGAAGAAGTATCTCTACAAATAGATAAGACAAAAGCCCCCAACAAAGATATACATTTAACTCGAACACAGATAGCTCAAATTGGGAAGGGGAAGCGTATCACTATCAGTAAGACGCAGCTCCAGAAAACGGGTGGTTTTCTACCTTTTCTATTACCTGCGTTAATTGCTGGGGCCAAGGCTTTAGCACTAGGTGCTGCAAGTGGGGCGGCTGGATATGGAGCAAAGAAAGCTTTGGAAAAAATTTCAGGATCTGGATGTGCAAAAAAAAGACCCATTGGAAAGGGCGTCTATCAAAACTGGGAATATCAGACGAAGTAATTGAACAAAATATGAAACATGAACAGGGGTTTAGGGGCGTCTTTACTTCCGATCTGTTGCCTAAAAAGATGAGTCGGTTTGAAAACGGTATTATTAATCTGGACATTGTCACAGGACCTGGTACGCACTGGGTCTGCTACTATAACGATCCTAAAAATAACTTTGTTGAGTATTTTGATCCTTTTGGAGAACACGTCTACAAAATTCATCCTAACATTAAGAAGTATCTACTGACTTCTGGAAAGAAAAATATCGGGTGTAACTCGAGCTTTCTACAGCACCCTGCTTCCGTCAAATGCGGCTACTTTTGTATGAAGTACATTCGTGAAAGAAACAAGGGTAAGCCAGTTGTAGATGTGCTATATTCTTTTACCCAAGAACCCAGCGACTTCAATGAAAAAAATGTTCTCTATAAATAAAATGGTTCTATTGATATTAGATTCTAAAAACGCGGAAAAATCAGAAGATTTTACGATTGAATACACTAGACCTTTCACCTTTAAACAGATTGCCCTTCAGTCCTTTTCGATGTACGTTTCATGGGACAATATCAAAGATGAGGAATTATCATACTTTGATGGTCAGCAGTGGTTAAATTTGACGATACCAGATGGAAATTACACTATCAAGGGGCTGAATCGTTACATGATTAATTTTTTTGGAAGCGATCCGCCGATACAATTCGGAATAGTGGAGGAACGACAACGAATAGCCATTAAGTTAAAAGACGGGTATAAGATCGATTTAACGAAAACCAAAAACCTGCACAAACTTTTAGGTTTCGAGCCTAAAATCCACGAAGAGCTTGAACAAGTAGGAAAGTACATTGCTGACTTATCTGGGGGAAACGATAACATTTATATACATTGCGATGTCGCAGAGGGGGCGTATATCAACGGTTTCAACTCTACAAACGTCATCTATTCATTTACAAACAGTAATCGTCCAGGTAGTCAGATTATAAAATCATTTGACAAACCTCTGTTTTACCCTGTTCGAATGGATAGTGTTTACCGAATCAGAATGCAAGTAACCAATCATAGAGGTGATTTAATTCCGCTCAATAAGCAAGAAGTACAATACAATTTTATCGCCCTATAATAAAGAAATGAATAAACACAGACTTCAAAGAAAGAGTAAGAAGATACAAGGAAGAGGGTTCTTTTCCGACGTACCAGTCCTGCAGGAGGCCGAATTAGAAGGTAAGTATGTGCAGGATAAAATAAAGGAGATATTATCAAAGCAGAAAAAACATGGAGCTGGACTAAAGTTTTTCTAAATTCGATTTAATAGCCATATAGCTATTAAATTGAGGAGAAGAAAAAAAATTATATTATAATAAATGAATAAAATATTTGAATTAAACAGCACCAATTATTATTACGATGATGACATCGAAAGTTTCGAATATAGAGAGGTAAGGCATGAAAATAGTGATAATTCTATGGAAAATGCCTCTTACCATTTCTTTATTCAAGACACCAACGCCAACATTTTATACTCTAACGGTTATTTACAGCAAAAATTGAAAATTGTTAACAACGATGGTACTGCCATAGTGAATGATAATGTAGCTCTCGTGAATGGAGGTGGTTTGATCAATGCTAACAGGTTTACATTAGGAACCACTGAAATAGAATCCAACATAAATTATTCCGCTCTTATGCGACAAGTGTTGGGCTTAATACATTTTACGCCTGACTATTCTTCTGCCGAAGCTACAAATATGCTGTTCTACACCGATACGTCGGACACAGCTGATAGAGAACGCTTGAAATATGATGGCACGTTAGTAGATACCACAAAGATTACTGAGTTTTTCGAAAAATTCGGAATTAATGAGAACCATAACCAGGGATATACAGAAAGAAGCGAATTCACTAAAAATAGCAAGGTTGTAACTATATGGATCCCACTAAAGTACGTGTTTGATTTCTTCCGTGAATATAAAAAAGTAATCACGGGGTTCCAAGTCAAATTTGAGTTCCAGAGAAATCACAGTCTAAATATGCTGTACACCAACGAGCAACATAAGATCTATAAAGTCGTTGTAGAAGATTTATCACTCTGGCTACCTTACGTACGATTTAAAAATGCGGCGGCTTCAATATTTAACGAATTAAAGTTATCGAATAAGGATGTAGAAATAAACTGGAACCAACACAGCATTGTAAAGTCTAATATTTTCTATAAAAACGCTAGCGGCTCTTATACCATAAAAGCTACTTCTGATGAAGTCTTATCTTTGTACGTAATTCCTCAGTACACTGAAAGATACGAAAATTCGAAGCGCAATAACATGCTGTTTGATAACTTAGATATGACGGAATGTTGGTTAATGATCAACAATGTAAAAGTGCCAACTGTCAGTTACATGATGGATTTTGAGAAAAGTGATTATAATCGATTATACACAGCCTTTTTGGAATCTGGACTCAACACCATCACGTCTGAAACAGGTTGTATGGTCAATTATTCGAATTTTGGTAAGTTGTATCCAATCATCTGCTTTAATCTCTCTCATCATCAAAACTATACCGATACGAATAACTTAATGATTGAGTTTAACTGGAGGTTAAGGAACGCTGCCCCCAAAGATTATGTTTTTTACTTCATCTTAAAAGAGCACAAGAAATGCTTATTAAATATTAATAATCAAAATATTACCATGATCAAGACTTTGAAATTATAAGCCATTTTTATAGTCCATTTTAAAAAGCTGGTTTGCATCCTTCTGACAAACATATGTAATAGATTTGTGGTACAATATGAACCTATCGACATACCTCCCGAGTTGGGTAAAAATGATCCTATCGACATACAACCTGAGTTGGATAAAAATGAACCTGTCGACATACAACCCGAGTTGGACAAAAATGAACCATAATAATATTTAATGGTTGATCAACCATTAAATGTTTAGATACCCTTTGTTACCTTCCTCAAGTTTGAATATATTTATCCTTTAAATAAAGAATATGGATCGTATTGTTAAAAAATTAAACGATTTGAGTACTGATAACTTTGAGTCAGTGGATGGCTTATATTTGGTTTCTGACATTACTGAGCACGGGAAATCTATCCTAATACGTTTGTCGAATAACTCAATTATATTTTTAAAAAATGATATACCCAGGGTTGGTATGATTTTGACCAGGGATGAAATAAGATTATTAAGATTATATGTTGGCTTCAGGGTTTTATATTATTGTACACCATTAGAGGGTTTCGTGGTAAAAAAACCACCTTTTCGAAACCTCTACGAAACCTTTTCAATATATCAGGCTGACAGTGATAGCGATAGTGATAGCGATCGACCGACATCGATGACATGCCCTTCCATCATTTAATAGATGTAGATATGACTTTATTTTTAATGATTGAAATACTCATTAAAAAGTATACCCCAACAATAATAAAAGCATTTAAAGAAACGATTTGTAGTTCTAAAGAAAGACAAAATGGATTTTCAATCTAAAACCGTTCGACAGTTGCAAGGCTACTGTCGAGAAAATGATATTCGAGGATACTCGAAACTTAAAAAGGTGGAACTGATCGGCCTCATTCAATATCATAACGGCCTTTCCACTTTTCCTTTCCACAATGACTTGTTTAGCAAGCCAAAGAAGAACAGAGTGCGTAAGATCAGGTGTTGCGGTAAGTTATTTAAGGGATCAAGCATGAATAAGCACCTACAAACTAAAGGGCACCTAAACTATATACCAAAGAAGGCAACCGCTCTCCCAGAGTGTGGAAGGGTGGAGCATCGACTACATCACATGACTCTCCCCCAACTACGGGTATTTTGTCGAACGCATGGCATTAGAGGCTATTCCAGGTTAGGAAGGAGGGCAGACATCATAGCATACATAGAAAGCGTATTGATCAACCGTCACTTCGGGTTTGATTCAGACCTGTTTTTAGATACGCGAGAGAGAAGGCTCTACACCCTCCACAAAGTTAATACAGCCTTTGAATCTCGCTTGAAGACGTACGACATCCAAAATGAACACAACCTGATGCTTCCCAAAGACTTTTTGAACGATGTGGCATCACTAGTCCGGGGACTCATCACTAAACACATAAAGAGGCTGCATGGTTTGAAGGTTAATTTCGAATTCCTCTGTGACTATCAAAAGGGTAAAGACGATGCTATTATAGAAATGGAGAAAAACTTCAAAACAGAAAACGCAGTCATCTTAGAATCAACTGATTTGGTAGCTTATTACAGATCGGTTATCCAAAAATTATTGACAGAAATGGAGGAGTTTGTTGCTAAGGGTTCGGGATGGACGCTTGTTAGAATTAAAAACCTTGAGGTGAGGATCAATAAATACAACCCACTGAGAGGATCATCCTACATTGATTTACCGAAAAGAATTAAAGATAAAAAGGCAGTCATTAACGTACAAAATGAGGATAATAAGTGTTTCAGGTGGGCAATACTCTCTGCACTACATCCAGCGGAAAAAGATGCCCAAAGAGTCACCAAATATAAACCGTATGAGAATGAGCTAAAGTTTGAAGGCATTGAGTTTCCAGTGAAGATGGAAGATAGAGTATTTAACAGGTTCGAAAAGTTGAATAACATATCGGTGAACATATATTCATACGAAGGTAATGATATATACCCATTGAGAATCACTAAAAATAAGGAAGACAAACACATCAATTTGCTGTACATAAAGAATAAGGAAGGAAACAGTCATTACTGTTGGATAAAAGACCTCTCCAAATTGATAAGCGGACAAGTGACTAAACACAACGGAAAGATATTCACCTGTGAGAGATGCCTGCTGCATTATAACTCCGAAGAGGACCTCCAAGCTCATGAAACGGATTGTAGGAAGAATACACCAGTAAAGATTGTAATGCCCGAGGAGAACGAATCTCTGCGGTTCAAAAACTATCAAAGGTCTTTACGATTACCCTTTGTGATGTATGGAGACTTCGAGTGCTTGACAAACAAGATAAACACCTGCTGCCCTACAAAAGACAGCTCATTCTTACATAAATATCAAAAGCATGAACCTATGAGCTTCACTGTCTACATCAAATATAAACATGCAGACTATAAGGCACCAATCACATACAGAGGACCCAATGCCACCAAGCTGTTCTTTGATACAGTGAAGACTGAGGCGCTAGCGATAAAGAACATTTATGATAAGAAGCAACCCATCAAAATGACCACCGAAGATGAAGAGCATTTCCAAAGGACCCATGTTTGCCACATCTGTGACGAAGATATCAGGAAGAAACCTTCACCCTATTCACCCAAGGATGAACCAGACTTCCGAAAAGTTAGAGATCATGACCATCTTCTCAATCCGGCGAAATGTGAATCGAACTACAGAGGACCTGCTCACAACCTTTGCAACCTAAAGTATCAAGAGCCTTCGTTCATTCCAGTGTTTATCCACAACTTATCTGGCTACGACGCCCATCTCTTCATAAAGGAGCTCGGTAGAGACCAAGGTGATATCGACGTCATCCCGAACAACGAGGAGAGGTACATTTCCTTCAGTAAGGAGGTCGGGGCAAAAACTGTAGAAGTAGGAGATGGGAAGAAAGTAAAGGTACCTGGTATAAAGTTGAGGTTTGTCGACTCATTCAAGTTCATGGCCGCTAGCCTCGACAGTCTTGCGAAGAACGTAAAGGAGTTCAGGGAGACAGCCAAGTACTACCCCAAGGACAAACTGGACCTCGTCACCCGAAAAGGCGTCTATCCATACGATTACATGGACTCGTGGGACAAATGCGAAGAAACCAAGCTGCCCCCAAAAGAAGACTTTTACAACCAATTGAATGAGTCACACATAAAGGATGAGGACTACGAGCACGCTAAAAGGGTATGGAAGGCCTTCAACATTAAGACATTGGGTGAATATTCCGATTTGTATGTGAAGACTGATGTACTCATCCTAGCCGACATCATGGAACACTTTAGAGATGTCTGTCTAAAGACCTATAAGTTGGATCCTGCATGGTACTTCACTGCGCCCGGACTCTCGTGGGACGCCATGCTCAAAACCACAGAGGTTGAGCTAGAGCTGTTGACAGACTATGACATGATACTCATGCTAGAAAAGGGGACCAGAGGAGGCATCTCTCAGTGCTGTAACCGATATGGGAGGGCGAACAACAAGTACATGAGGGACTATGACGAGAACAAGAAGTCTAACTACCTGATGTACCTTGACGCCAACAACCTCTACGGATGGGCCATGAGTCAATACCTACCGCATGGTGGCTTCGAGTGGAGCACTGTGTCAGATGTGACCCAAGTAGAGGATGACTCAGACAAAGGATACATCGTAGATTGCGACCTACAGTACCCGACCCATCTGCACAACCTCCATTCAGACATACCTCTAGCACCTGAGAGCAGGATGCCCGATGGCTCAAAACAGCCAAAACTACTGACGACCCTCTATGACAAAGAGCATTATGTGGTTCATTACAGGGTTTTGAAGCAACTGTTGCAGTTGGGGGTGAAGCTCAAAAAGGTGCACAAAGTGTTGGAGTTTCAGCAGTCTCCCTGGTTGAAGAGGTACATAGACCTGAACACTGATATGAGGACCAAGGCAACCAACGACTTTGAGAAAGACTTCTTCAAACTTATGAACAACTCGGTCTTTGGCAAGACGATGGAAAATATCAGGAAGCGACTCGATATTAGGCTAGTATGCGATCCCCAGAAAGCGGAGAAGCTAGTTGCTAAGCCCAACTTCAAGGGAAGGACCATTTTTGACGAAAGATTAGCCGCCGTGCATATGAACAAGACGAAAGTGATTTTTAATAAGCCAATATACGTCGGCATGAGTATATTAGATCTATCGAAGCATCTGATGTATGACTTCCATTATAATCTTATGAAGCCTAAATATGGGGGTGATATCAAGCTATTGTACATGGACACTGACAGTTACATCTATGACATACAGACCGAGGACTTTTATGAGGATATGAAAGGATTGATTGACTACTTTGATACATCAGATTATCCAGAAAACAATAGGTATGGTATGCCTCGAGTAAATAAAAAGGTCTTGGGGAAGATGAAGGATGAAAATGCAGGGAAGATCTTAGAAGAGTTCGTTGGCTTAAGATCTAAGATGTATGCCTGTAAAACTGAGGTTGACCTGGTGAAAAAGTCGAAAGGAGTAAAGAAATGTGTCGTGAAAAACAGGATATCCTTCGAGGACTACAAGAACTGCCTATTCAAGCAAGAAGTACAGCATAGAACCATGAATCTCATCAGGAGCACAAAGCATGAGATTCATTCCATACAAGTCAATAAGATTGCCCTATCAGGAAAAGATGACAAGCGTCATATATTGGAAGATGGTATCCATACCTTGGCTCACGGTCACTATGCAATACAAAATGAGGCTCTAATATACAAGTAGGTATCTGATTTTAAAAGCGGTTGCTTTTAAAACCTAAAATGGGGGAGATGGTTGCACGGGATGATGGTTGCAAAGCAACGAACCCATGTCGGTGCAATGCTTTTAGAATCCTTAGGGTCGCGCGGCATGCGTAGGGGGTACCCTGCCGGCTCAGCGACTTTTTGATTGTTCGGTCCGGAAAATCGGTGTGGTCGAAATAGAGCCATCACTTTTCTCTCGAGAGGTGCTTGCGGAAAAGGGGGTGCTCGCCGAAGGGGGTACCTTCCCTCCCAACGACTTTTCGCTTGCTCGCTCCGGAAAATTGGTGTCGGAAGGTGCTTGCGCTAGAACCTTGCTAATGGCTGATTTTGATACCATTGCTTGTTTAATTTGTATGGCTGAAATAGAGCCATCACTATTCTAAAAGGGGGTGTAGCTTTAATGGGGATTTGAGAGCCATTGTTTAATCGAATTGGTGTGGTTGAAATAGGGCCATTACTTTGTAAAAGTGGGTGGAGTTTTAATGGGGGTCTTTACTCCATTGTTTTTAAAAGTGGGTTGAAATTTTTGTGGGTGATATAGAGCCATTACTTTGTAAAAGTGGGTGGAGTTTTAATGGGGGTCTTTACTCCATTGTTTTTAAAAGTGGGTGGGAATTTTTGTGGGTGATATAGAGCCATTACATTCTAAAAGTGGGTGGAGTTTTAATGGGGGATTTCACACCATTGTTTTTAAAAGTGGGTTGAAATTTTATGGGTGATATAGAGCCATTACATTCTAAAAGTGGGTGTGGCTTTTATGGGAGGTTTCACACCATTGTTTAATCATAATGGTGTGGATGAAATAGAGCCATTACATTCTAAAAGTGGGTGTGGTTTTTATGGGGTGTTTATGGGTCTGCGCCAGCTCTCTCATTTGCACACTACTGTCACTCAATTTATCTAATGGTATTACATATGAAAAGTGAACATTTTTCTCAATAGGAATTTTTTTTTATTTTATTTTATATGACTTTTTGATAATTTTTTTGAAAAATGCGAAATATCTCGAGAACGGTTTGTGTTAGCGTTCTAAAATTTATGCCAATCGTTTTCTAATGAAAAATTACATAAGAAATGTCTATTTGCGTAACTTAATTAGTGGTTTTGATTTTTTGACGATTTTTTCAAAATTTTATTCGAAAATTTAGGGGCCTTCTGACCATTCGATTGCGTGCTTCTAGTGTTTACGGATTATGATTTTTGCACCAAATTTGGTTCGAATCGGTCCATTCGTTCGTCACTTATCGTCTCCACAGGCTCACTGACACACACACACACACAGACATCACTTCAAAAATGTTTGATTCGTGATCAGGGATGCTTGAAACGTGCCCTCCCGTCGAAAACTCGAATTCGAATTTTCGACCCCGTCACAATACTTTCCTTATACATTATGTATATAAGGAAAGTAAAAATGACTTTATCAAACTGAAAATTGAATATGTTGTTGAGACGGCTGTTGGACATACGGGAATTTAAATGAATAATATGATCCAAATAAAATGGATTGAACCCAGGTTCAAAAATTGAAACACATTGAACCCTATGGGACCTGATTTTCAAACATTTTTTTTTTTGTGTGAAGTTAAAGTTCACAATATGCTTCGAAAATTTAAAAAGAAATATCCAAATTTTCCCACAAAATATATAAAAAATTTTAGAAATATATGTTCGGTAGTGTTTTAAATAAAAATTAAAATAATAAGTACATTCATATTACATGAAGATATCACGCGACCCACTTCAACATAAAATATGGCATCCATCTTTTTCTCCCACTGCAAAAATCGTGTATTTTAAAATTATTTTAAACTTATATTTAGTATTGCATACATCCTAACACCGCCTTATTTTTTAGTATTTTCTGCGCATCTGTATTCTATGCCAACACAATGACAATATTTTTTAGTGTAAATGGTCATTAAACTTCGATTATTTCTACTACGGAGCTTAATTTTAATGGATGCAGAATGTTAGCAAATGATTATAAGATGAGTTGTATAAGAATTGCTGAATTATTTTCACACAAAATTAGTCAGCTCTGGAGTCTGGAATAACAATGATATGAATGAAAAATGCATTTTTTTTACATAGAGAGCCAGCCAGACTATACATATTTTGATAACATCATTTGAAAAAAGTTAATTTTTTTCGATGAAGTTTTAAGTTTTCAAATATAATAAACTATTATAGAACAGTGATAATTTAAAATATATCAGCGCTGAACATATGGCATTTTAGATATGTTTAAATAAAATTGCATTTCAGTTGGGAAGTGCTTCATAATCAATGTCTTATCCGTGATTAATCTTTGTTGTTATCAATTTTTCAAACAAATGTCGTTTGCATAACTGAATGGAAAGTTTAATAGTTAGTTTATTATTAATAAATCGATAACTCCTGGTCTTAAAAATTCGAAATATGGACTAAATTATTAATGAGGCGATTCCAAGTCTACCTCAAGAAGTTCATCTAATTTGCTGCAGCCGTTCTCCCGAGATGATAAGACAGTCATACAAATAAACACAGATTTTCCATTTTATTTATATGTATATTCCAGACTTCAGAACTAAATAATTTTGGGTGAAAAAAATTAATCAATTCCTATACAACTCCCTAACATTCGCTTAAATTGTTTACATTTTGCATGCATTAAAGGTAGGCTTCTTTGTAGAAATAATCAAAGTTCAATGATCATTTAAAATAAAAAATATTGTAATTATGTAGGCGCATAATTTAGATATGCAGATAATATGCAAAAATAAAGTGGTTTTAGGACAGATGTAACACTAAATATAAATATAAACGGTCCTTAAAAATCACGATTTTGACACAGCAAATATAAAAATGGAAGCCTTATTTTATTTTGAAATAAATCACGCGATCTCTTCATATAATTTGGGTTTAATTATTATTTCAATTTTTATTTAAATATCTAGCCAACATATTTTGATAAATTTTTTACGCATTTTAAGAGACAATTCAAATATTCCCAAAATTTTCGAAGCCATTTGTGAATTTTTATTTTGTTCGAAAAATATTTGAAATATGACGTTCCATAACGTTCAATGTATTTCATGTTTTCAACCAGTGCTAAATTCAAAACATATTGGCTGATATAATTTTTTTACATTCCCATGTCTCACAAACCTTCTCAGAACTTACTAAAATTTCATTTTGATAAAGTTGGGGGGGAGGGGGCGCATATCCCCGATAATGGGAATAGGTTCGAACTCGGAACCTGTAGATTGTTGATCCCGTACTATGCCTTTAGGCCTAAAAGAATTCTTCAGGAACAATCGGGAATGTATTTCGTTGCAATGAGTGACGAAATGCAGCCCCACCAAACACTCCCCCTTCTCACTGACCGATCACAGTCTCTCACATTACCGATTATTCCTCAGGAATTGTGTCTTTCGTAGCAGTAAGTGATGCAATGCTGCACCCAAAGTCATCTTTACGGCAATTATCGTTAGAAATGACAGAGAGGCAGAATAAATGAACAAAGTCATAAACACTTTACAACTATGTTGGAAAGTGATGAAAAGGTATAGAATTCAAATATTATTATTTAATTTTTTTTATTATTTTACATTTTGTTACCAGAATTATTTAATAATACTGCATATATGTTATATAACAATGGAAGAAGAAATACATATTGGGTTCTCTATGGAGTCCGTCAGTATTTACTTTGAGCTTCAGAAGATAGGACGTGGCAGAAATGGGAGGGCAGAAAAGCACGTAGCAGCAATTTATCCTAACAGGCAGTAAGTATATCACAAGTAAAAAGAGAAATACTGTGTATTGCGGCTATTAATTACGACTTAGTTATTGGTTTGCAAACAACGGAACAACAACACTCCATAAAGAGTCCTGGATCCTCGCGATTAAAGCTCTATGAGACTAAGATTTGCCTCGTTCATATGCATATGCTCATCAGCGATCTAACCGGGTTGATCTGGTGTTGCGGTTGCGAACCTTCCTGCATATGACAGTGTGTTATATCACTTAGGATTGAGGGTCGGCCATCTGGTCTCCCCTGGGGGTTGCTCACAGCGGTTCAATGATTGCAGGATTCATTTTTCTTTTCAGTTTCATTTATGATTCTTTAAGAACCCAGACCATGCTACTCACCTAGTGAGTATTGAGTAATTAAAAACATGGTTGGGAAAGGATATCTTCAGTATATTTAGATACCCAGCCATAACGCACAACTTGGTCCTCATCCCCGACCGTACTGTATTTTTTTGATCATTGAAAAATAACAATGGAAGAATAAGCTAGACAAACTATTCTACATATCAGAATAGAATGATTTTTAGCGGAACACCCAACTCGGCAGTGTTGGGAAAGAAGGTTATTGTGTGCGATGAAATTGTTGGGGAAATTAAAATTTAAATTTGAATATGAAAAATTAATTTTAGGAGCATAATTTTAAGAAAATAATTTCAAAAGAAAATTTAGAAATATACAAAATGAAATGAATTTTAAGAAGGAAAAGAAAGACAAAGAGAAGAAAATGAAAAAAGACCTGTAAGAAAAAAAATTAGATTTAAAATAAAGATTAAAATTTGTAAATATTATTGAAATAAAAAGAAAAACTTAGAGGGAGATATGGTATTTAATGTGTAAGAAAATTGGCTATTGACTCCTTTTTGGTACTCTTTAATACGGTACGATCACGAAAAAGTTAGTTAAATTCATTTTTGTACTCCTTCTTAATTAATAATTTAGTTACTTTTGTGTATTTCTAAATAATTTGAACTTACGAAGGCCATTTTTACTCTCGATTACTTTATGTTTCATTTGTTACTTTTAATTCTATTCGTTTATAAATCGTCTGTTCATTCTTCGATCATTTAAATTCGAAAACATTTTGTTTACTTTTCAATAATTTGTATAGTAAAAAATGTCATTATATTTTCAATAGTTCAAACTTCAAAATAGTTTTTGTTTACGTTTGATATTTTAAATTTTATTTTTTATTATTTACTATATGACGACGATGAACATTCCTGATATCCACAGTACACGGTAATTTCGCAACATATCTTTCTTCAGCCAAAGTTGAAAAATTTTCTTGCCGAAACTCTTTTCAAATTCCCTTGCCAAAAACCCATTTCTTTCTTTTTCTTTTTCTCCCAAAACTTAAATTCAGCCTCATAAATAGATCTCGCCAACCACGAGAGTTTGTTTCTTCTGAAATGAAATTCGCAGATTTACATAACGAATCCCCACAATTTCTACAATTTTAATGATTTATTTCAGATTTTCACTATCTTTGCCGATAATTTCGCAAAAAAAACAATCGGTCCTTCTTTTCAAATCACATCGAAACTTAATCGTCATCAGAATAAACATTAAGGGACTTATCTATCAAGTTTTAAGAAATTTCATTAACTTTTTTTTAACTACAGTGAAAAACGTCTGCAGTTCCTGAAAATTAAAAATCTGATGTGGGCAACACATGACTTTCCTTATATAATGAAATGAATTTACTACTTTTACAGTAAAATAAATAGGTTTTTCTTCTAGTAGATACCTTTCCAAGATACTGATATTTTCGACAATTAGTCGTCATTTTCATTGATTTAGCGTCATTTTTATCCATTTGGCGAGATTTTCGTTAATTTGGCAACATTTCAAAAAGTCGCCAAGTTGGCGACATTCCGCCAATTTCGTCGCCAAAATCTCGCCAAGCGTTATGGACGAAGAAATAAGTTATATATATATATATATATATATAACTTATTAGATATTAAAATTTTCGACATATATTATAGAACTATTATTATATACTACCCGCCTTTGGCGACCAGCCTGTTCGCTACCCTTGAAAATTCTGACCGTGGCAAACTCGTTGGCGCGACCTACCAGAAAGGTGTAAGGTAACTGCTTGGAAGGCCAGGAAGTGCCACACAATTTAGACCGGAACCCAATGGGGGAGGCATCCAAAGAGACCGTACCCTCCTTCCCCTACCACAAACCTCTCGGAAGGACTTGCAGTCCCACACGTTTAACGTGATCGTACTCCGCGTGAACACGGCTGCAGTTTTGGCAATGGCGGGAATCGAACCCGGGCCTACCGAGTGAAATTCCCGCGCGCTAACCACTGGGCTACCGTGCCATCCGCGACAATCTCCATTAGTCGCCAAGTTGGCGACATTCCGTCAATTTCGCCGCAAAATCTCGCCAAGCGTTATGGACGAAGAAATAAGTTGTTCTTACAGCAGATAGATTGGTGTTCAAATGCAAAAGTATTACTCAAAGTATCTTTTTTCATGAATGGAACGAGCTAGATCCACGAGAATGATGTCACCCAATTTATCGCATGATATTATATATGAAAAGTGAACATGTTTCTCAATAGGAATTTTTTTTTTCTATTTCATATGACTTTTTGATAATTTTTTTGAAAAATGTGCAATATCTTGAGAACGGTTCATGTTAGCGTTCTAAAATTTATGTCAATGGTTTTCTAATGAAAAATTACATAAGAAATGTCTATTTGCGTAACTTTAATATTGGTTTTGATTTTTTGACGATTTTTTCAAAATTTCATTCGAAAATTTAGGGGGGTTCTGAACATTCGATTGCGTATAAAAACAATAGGCTTCCAGTGTTTACAGATTGTGATTTTTGTACCAAATTTGGTTCGAATCGGTCCATTCGTTCGTCAGTTATCGTCTCCACAGACCCACTGACACACACACACACATACTTTCACACACACACACACACACACACACACACACACACACACACACACACACACACACACACACACACACACACACATACACACACACACAGACATCACTTCAAAAATGTGTGATTCGTGATCAGGGATGCTTGAAACGTGCTCTCCCGTCGGAAACTCGAATTCGAATTTTCGACCCCGTCACAATACTTTCCTTATACATTATGTATATAAGGAAAGTAAAAATATGATGTGGGCAGCACATGACTTTCCTTAGATAATGCAATGGATTTACTACTTTTACAGTAAAAAAAAATAGATTATTACTAAAGTAAATATTTATATTTTTTCCAAGATATTGAAATTTCGTCAAAAAGTCGTCATTTTCTTTGATTTAATGTCATTTTTATCCATTTGGCGAGTTTTTCGTTAATTTAGCAATATTGAAAAAGTTGCCAAGTTGGCGATATCCCACCAAATTCGTCGCCAAAATCTCTCCAAGTGGTATGGACGTAGAAATAAGTTATTCTTATAGCAGATAAATGACTATTGGCATTCAAATACAAAAGTTTAGGCGGGTTCTGAACATTCGATTGCGTATAAAAACAATAGACATCCAGTGTTTACGGATTGTAGTTTTTGTACCAAATTTCATTCAAATCGGTCCATTTGTTCGTCAGTTGTCATCTTCACAGGCTCACTGACACACACACACACACACAGATATCACTTCAAAAATGTTCGATTCGTGATTAGGGATGCTTGACACGTGCTCTCCCGTCGAAAACTCGAATTCAAATTTTCGACCCCTGTCACAATACTTTCCTTATACATTATTGTATATAAGGAAAGTAATGACTATTTATTTTTAGGAGATGAGGGGACCCTGCCCCCTACTCGCTGGGGATCGCAAATCCCCGTAAGTCGTTTCGCTTGTTATTTAGTCTCACCTACTACTCAGGCGCAATATGATCGATATTATTCTATTTTTAAATAACAATAAGATATTTAAAAATCTAACAATAACGATATCCAACGATAACGAATGTCTCAACGATAAATGCCGTATTAGAGCTTCTGAATAATAAATTTATTATTAATTGTTTAAATCATTTAAATATTACTTCTTTTAAAATTACAACAGCGATTTTGCCGATGAAAAGTTAGATTTTGCAGATAAATGAAGGAAAAAAAACGTTTCTCTTCAGTATAGTAAAATAATAAAAGTTAAGTAATAGGAATGAAATAATAGAAGGGAAATAATAGATAATGAAATAATAGAAGGTCAGTATAAGTTCAGTTATAGTGAAAATAAAATTTTCATTTTAAATTGTTTTAAAAAATAGAAAGTTTAAATTCGATTGTTACCAAATAAGAGAGACACATAGCCCAATATTTTAAACCATCATGCAAAATTGTAAGTCATTTGATCCATAGGCCCGGCGTCCTTACCAGAAAATTTTAAAAGGATTTTGTGAGTGGTCACAACTGTAGCTAGTTTTTTAAGGGGGGGAGAGATAAGACAAGGAGAAACACTTTAAAATATATTCTCTATTATCGTAAAAGTAAGTGCTTCGTATAATATTTAAAAAAATCCGAATACTACGCGTTATTCGGGCTCCTCAGCAATCCTACAGCAATTTATGATACAACTGAAACACAACCCACACACGATGGAGGTCACCATGACGTAAGGCGGCCAATGGAGAGTTGCCTAGACCGTAGGCTATTAAGCAATGTGGCCAATGAGAAAGTTCCTAACACAAGATCGTCAGCCAATGGGCAGATAAAGACGGAGCTATAACAGAGGGTCGAGTTCAGTGAGAATTCAGAGAGTGCAAACAGAGTTCATTCAGTCTTAGGAAAGAGATTCAATGAGAGAGTGCAAAATGAAGACACTAGTCTGAGACAGAATATAGTAACAATGTGCCGCGTATGACAGTCCGTATGAGGTATTTATATAAAAAAAAATGACGATCACTGATGTGTCCAACAACACCTGCAGATGACTGGGACCACTGAACCAAATATACCCAATTTTAGCATTCATGAGGGCATTTAATGTCAATAATGAATTTGACTCTAAAGTCAATCCAAATCTTCGCCTGTCTTTACACCTGCAACGCCAGCTTAAAAACTTTATTGAGGACAACGTAAGAATTGTTAAATACGAAATGTTAATTATTAATGAACTTTATTATAATGATTTTAAATAGTAATTTTAATAAATAATTAAAATTACAAATAATTGTCTCGTTATTTCAAAGGCTGCACTTTGCTGTTTATCTTTTACAAAGTCTGTTATTTATAGGTAGAAATATACTATACTATTCAAGCGCATAAAAAATGTTATCTCTTTAATCTGAATATTTAAATAAAAAGTAGTTAATTGAAAATCATCCTTTTAATGGGAAAAATAAGTATAAATTATCAACACATATTTTACTCAAGCCGGTGGTGAGTTATGATTGCTTGAAATTTCGAGCTCCTAATGTTAAATTGGTGCTACAGTTTTCTTTTATAATTTCTAAAATAATTAGCAAATCATACTAATTCCTATATCTTTCACACTTCTCCCTTTTTCTCCATTTTAAATCAAGAATATTAAATTAATAACTTCCATAAAGCGGCAGAATTTATCAGAGAAATCAAGTTTAATTTTCAGATATATTAAATTATCGTTAACTTGGCAACCTTACTCAAAAGTGGCCGCGTTGGCGAGATTACACCAAACTATCGCCAGGTGTGGCAAACAGACATAATATGAACTTTTCGTATATAGTAAGTAGTACGCTATTGGCCCATCTTATTTCTGTAAGGCTATGAAATATTTTGGAGAGACTATAAGAGTTACTTATAGACTATCAGAGTTACTTAATTTCATTAATTGGACGTTTTTCGTAATGGAAAACCACATTTTTATTTTTCCTTTCTTGCGTGAAATTGCTGCCATTTTGTAAGTTCTGGGTTACTAAGCATCTGATAATCCACTTCCATTCGTTTTAATTACCCCAACTTTTGAAATGGCATATCTTTAAACAAAAAATAAACTCCCGATATAGATTATACGCTGATGAAAATAAATCCTAATTGCGCTTTAAACTTGTTCTGGGTTGTTATTTTAACAAAGAAAAAAAAATAACAAAAAATTGGCGGTGTCTTCAGTCCGATGGAGAAGAAATTATTTTGCGTGAATAACATTTTATAAAATAAAAACCAACTTACGTAATATCGAAAAAAAGAACTCGAAATCTGATATACACTATATACACCTATAATATAATATATACACTTATAGGGCTACAAATTTTTGCTTATTGGATATAGCTATCACTTTTAGTTTTTAAGTTATAAGCATTATAAAATTGAAAACCATGAAATTTTGATACTTCTTTAACTTGACAGGACGATTACTCGAAAACATTAAGAGCTTTTTTACAAATAAATATAGATTTAGAAACTAAATTTCCACATACATATTTTTGTCGCTTTCTATTTATATCTATCTGTCATAGTGTGCTATATATTTCGAGTGAAAGTATAAAAAATGAAGAAAACACTCGTTAAGGCAGAAACTTTTTTAAGGACAAAAACGTAGAGCTTGTTCCAAAATCCAAATGTATGTATTTCAAGAGCTTCAAAATCTTGCTTATTGTTCAAAGCTCTCTTTTAGTTTTTTTAGATATAAGCATTACAAACTGGAAAACGGAAAATTTTCAATCTTTTTCAACTTGATAAAACGATTATTCAAAAACTATAGGAACTTTTTTTTTTGTAAATAAATATAGATTATAATACTAAATGTTTTAGTACACATTTTTATCGTTTACTATTTATATCTATCTTTTATAGTTTACTGTATATTTCGAGGGAAAATTAGAAAAATGTAAAAAGCAATCGCTCGGAGAACTACTTTTCAAAGTTTTTCAAAAAAAAAGTTCAAAATATTGAAATATTGAAAATATTTTTATATATTCATAGTCTGGTTCCCATCTCAGAGAAAAAAATCTGATGTGGGCAACACATGACTGTCCTTATATAATGTAATGAATTTACTACTTTTACAGTAAAAAAAATAGGTTTTTCTTATAGTAGATACTAATATTCTTTCCAAGATATTAAATTTTCGACAATTAGTGGACATTTTCATTGATTTAGCGTCATTTTTATCCATTTGGCAAGATTTTCGTTAATTTGGCAACATTTCAAAAAGTCGCCAAGTTGGCGACATTCCGCCAATTTCTTCGCCAAAATCTCGCCAAGCGTTATGGACGAAGAAATAAGTTATTCTTACAGCAGATAAATAATTATTGACGTTCAAATACAAAAGTATTACTCAAAGTATCTTTTTTCATGAATGGAACGAGCTAGATCCACTAGAATGATGTCACCCAATTTATCGCATGATATTACATATGAAAAGTGAACATGTTTCTCAATAGGATCTTTTTTCTATTTTATATGACATTTTGATAATTTTTTTGAAAAATGTGCAATATCTCGAAAACGGTTCATGTTAGCGTTCTAAAATTTATGTCAATCGTTTTCTAATGAAAAATTACATAAGAAATGTCTATTTGCGTAACTTTATTAGTGGTTTTGATTTTTTGACGATTTTTTCAAAATTTCATTCGAAAATTTAGGGGGTTCTGAACATTCGATTGCGTATAAAAACAATAGGCTTCCAGTGTTTACGGATTGTGATTTTTGTACCAAATTTGGTTCGAATCGGTCCATTCGTTCGTCAGTTATCGTCTCCACAGACCCACTGACACACACACACACACATACTTTCACACACACACAGACATCACTTCAAAAATGTTTGATTCGTGATCAGGGATGCTTGAAACGTGCTCTCCCGTCGAAAACTCGAATTCGAATTTTCGACCCCGTCACAATACTTTCCTTATACATTTTGTATATAAGGAAAGTAACAAGAAAAATTATTTAAAATTTTATCTTTCAGATTCGCATGTATAAGCGCCCAAAATGTTTATGTTTTTCATGACGCTCCAACCATAGAAACCCTCAACTATAGATGTTGTTCTCATCAAAAAAGAATATTGGGAATCAATTTTATTAATTTTAGCTACTCAATCAAATTATTAGTTTTGCTTATATTATTTTCAGTATTTTACAGTAGTAGTGTCAGGAGGATGAAATAGATGATGGAGGGTGCATTACTATTATATATTCCAAATACAATAGAATTCTCATTAGAAATAGCACAACCAACCATCATCTCAGTACTTCAGCGGATAAATGAGCAACTGGCCAGGTGGAGATTAATTGTTTCAATCCAGGCTGGAACATGATTGTTTTTACTTTCCTTATATACATAATATATAAGGAAAGTATTGTGACGGGGTCGAAAATTCAAATTCGAGTTTTCGACGGGAGAGCACGTTTCAAGCATCCCTGATCACGAATCAAACATTTTTGAAGTGATGTCTGCGTGTGTGTGTGTGTGTGTGTGTGTGTCGGTGAGTCTGTGGAGACGATAACTGACGAACGAATAGACCGATTCGAACGAAGTTTGGTCCAAAAATCAGAATCCGTAAACACTGGAAGCCTATTGTTTTTATACGCAATCGAATGTTCAGAACCCTTCCCTAAATTTTCGGGAGAAATTTTGAAAAAATCGTCAAAAAATCAAAACTGCTAATAAAGTTGCGCAAATAGACATATCTTATGTATTTTTTCATTAGAAAACGATTGACATAAATTTTAGAACGCTAACATGAATCGTCCTTGAGATATTGAACATTTTTCAAAAAAATTATCAAAAAGTCATATAAAATAAAAAAAAATATTTCCTATTGAGAAACAAGTTCACTTTTCATATGTAATACCATGCGATAAATTGGGTGACATCATTCTGGTGCATCTAGCTCGTTCCATTCACGAAAAAAGATACTAAGTAATACTTTTGTATTTGAACGCCAATAGTCATTTATCTGCTGTAAGAATAACTTATTTCTTCGTCCATAACGCTTGGTGAGATTTTGGAGATAAATTTGGTGGAATGTCGCCAACTTGGCGACTTTTTTAAATGTTGCTAAATTAGCGAAAAACTCGCCAAATGGATAAAAATGACTCTAAATCAATGACGACTCATAATGGTGACATGGAAAATGACTCATTTACGAAAATTCAATATCTTGGAAATAATATAAATAACTATTATAAAAATAATCTATTTTTTTTTACTGTAAAAGTTAGAAATTCATTGCATTATATAAGGAAAGTCATGTGCTGCCCACATCAGATTTTTTATTAAAAATTTATATAGCGTAAAAACTTCGGTTGTAGTACATTTAACGTGCCTAATCTACGTATAAACAGGATTTCTAAGAGAGTCCTTAATCACCCTAATAACTTTGTAAGCAATGGTGCATGAGTGTACACATTAGATCTATCTATAGTAAAGTGACCATGCCACGCTGAATTAACGTGATTACAGCAACTCCAGCGGAGAATTTGAAAAGTTACTATAACTAACTCGACAACAAAGCGAAACAGACGAATATAACCAATTAAAAAGTTGCAGAGCATTATTGAATTAGTTGAAATCCCCACCAGGAAAGAACGAAATTCATATATCGAAGGTAATAAATACATGTTAAAAGCTGTATTATCAGGGCCTTTAACAAGGTAGCACCTTCAATGTTTGACAAAATATTGTCTGTATAGCAAAAGTGAAAATAAAATGGTCTGAAGTGAAAATTTAAAATCAAAAATGATTATACGACACACTTGTGAAAATAATAAATAGAGCATTATAAAGAAAACAGGTACTAAATATGTATGAAATACCCCTTTTTCCTTGTTCCATATATAAGGTAAGCAATTGAAAAAAGATTTACATGTGGTAAATATTGGTGAATATAATCCCTTAACTAAACCCTTGGATTAAATTTTTTAGTGTTATAAATCATATATGTAATACAGGTACTTAAGGTGCTAATCCCCTTGTTCCCTGCATAAACATACATGGTGTAAATGCATGAATAGTGATGAATAGTGTATGAGATGAAAAGTTGCAAACAGAAAATATTGCACGTAGAGCTAGGCCTTCCTGGCTCCCAAAACATATTTTAAAATGAAGAAATTGAAAAAAGTGAAAAGCATTTCCGAAACCATGTACGTTATCAAGAGCCATACCTGGTTCGTTAATGCTGAATTTCTACGTTTCTGTATGCATTATTGCATACAGATTATAATATATATATATATATATATATATATATATATATATATATATATATATATATATATATATATATATATATATATATATATATATATATATATATATATATATATATATATATATATATATATATATATATATATATTTATATATATATATATATATATATATATATATATATATATATATATATATATATATATATATATATATATATATATATAATAATGAAACTCAATTTAATGAATTATGAAAGATATAAAGAGAAAATGAACTTCAGTTTGTAAGGAAAGTCATGTGCTGCCCACATCAGATATTTTTGGACTGATTGGAATATGAAAAATGTTTTTATAATTAATTTTTTTTTCTAGGAGGCCCATATAAAAACTTGCATTTTGTCCTTTTTCACTAAAAAGTAACATATAATCAAAATTTACATACAACGATAGGCTACCTTAATTAGAGCATTTCTTAAATTAGAACTATGGGTCTATGACCCATCGTTGACGTGCAATCTTTTTGAAACGCCCTGAATAAAATTTCTCAAGAAACTCTCCATGTAAGTTAATCATAATTAAAGTTTTTCCAATTCAGTTATCAACTTTCATTCTTTTTTTTTTTTTTTTGACGTAACGCAACTATAAACATATAACTCCGTTAGTCCTGGATTACTAAGCATCTGATTATCCGCTTCAATTCACTTTCATTTCCCCCCACTTTTTGACTACTCGGAGTTTTAATTTCGAAACAAAAAAGGGCAAGGACTTTCCTTGAAATGACAAGTTCTGAAACGAAATCGAAACTCCACGTACACAGCTTCCGAGCTCTAATGATAAAAAAAAAATTCCTGCTTTGTAAAGTTTAGCTTAATTGAATTTTAAACTTGTTCTAGATTGTTCTTTCAGCAAACAGGAAAGAAAATAACAATGAAAAGGAATATTAGAAACGCGTGTTGTTTTTATTTTACCCTTTTCGAATGAAAATGCTGATTTTTATATTCTATATTAGCTTGGAAAGTGCATTTTTAAACTGAGTTTATTCATGTTTTTTTTTTGTTGCAGTGAGAGTTTTGTTGATTTTAGATAGCTTGATAGAAATAAATTTCATTAAATTTCTTATAATCTCTACATCTTACAGTTGAGTAAGACTGATTAACTAAGGGATCAAGTATGCACAACCTAAATTTCTGAGGGTGGAAACTTAAAAGTTTGCATACACGCAAGACTTGACCTATAAGTGATGAAAAAAATCTAAAATCTTGGAATTTTTTTCGAAACAGTTATAAATCTCGGTTTTTTGTGTGTGTGTGTGTGTGTGTGTTTTGTATTTTTAAAATTCTTTCAGCTATATCTCGAGAAAGGCTAGACACACAAATTCGTTTTTATACCTTCATACACAAAAAGAAAATATCCTAAGTTTTCCTAATTAACTCTTTCTGTTTAATTAACCGTTCTTCAGACATTTCAATTCACAGTTACAGCAGACAATTCTTACTTTTGCATACTATAGAATACTAGAAGATATGCCCGTCATTTGACGGAATTAAAAGTTTGCAAAGCATTGCCTCCCATTTAGCGTTACTTTTATCAATTTGGTGACATTTTGATCAATTTCGCAACATTTTCGTGAATTTGGCAATATTTTAAAAAGTCGCCAAGTTTGCGACATCCCCCCAAATTTTTCGCCAAGCATGACGGACGGGAGGAGAAATAGGTTATTCATATAGTCGTTTGTTATGTTATTTCCAAGAAATTGAATTTTCATCAATTAGTCGTCATTTTCATTGATTTAGCTTCAATTTTATCAATTTGGCGACAGTTTCGTCAATTTAGCAGCATTTAAAAAGAAAAGCCAAGTTGGCGATATGCCCCCAAAATTCGTCACTAAAATTTCGACAAGCGTTACAGACGGAAAAATAGATTATTCTTATAGTAGATTCTTATATTTTTCCAAGATATTGAATTTTCATTAATTAGTCGTCATTTTTACCGATTTAGCTACATTTTTATCAATTTGGCGACATTTTTATCAATTTGGCGACATTTTCATCAATTTGGCAACATTTAATAAATCTCGCCAAGTTGGTGATATTCCGCCAATTTCGACACCAAGATTTCGCCAAGCGTTACCCAGAGATAGATAGATAAACAGACAGATAAATCAGGGTGTATATATTATACTAGAGGAAAAGGTGGTAATATGGACCCCCACTTTGTTTTGCGCCTACATTTTAAGCTAATTTCACTCGTTTTGGGAATGGTTGGTCTCATATGCTAATCAGCTATGGCCACAACACGAGTAATAATTTCAAAATATTTACAGTAACCTCCATATTGCGATTACCAAAAAAAGTGAAATCACCTGTTTTTTTTAAAGTGCGGGTATTATGGATCCCTATAAAATAGTCACAGTTTATTTGTCAAAAATGAACTTTATTGTTGCGAAAACATAAATTATTTACAAAAGTCGCATATACAAATTTCTTTCTTGGTTCCAGCACATTCACTGTGTGCCCATAATTCACACATCACACACATGACCCATAGTTCTCCATGGCAGTCATAGTAAAAGCTGAGTCACACTGGGGTTCAAAAGAGTCTGGAGTAGAGTCACATCTTCCACGACGTCTTCCCCGCTGAGCCTTCTTGTTTGCCAGCTAATTTCCAGCTGTTTTTCAGTTGATCCAGTTGAAGTCTGATCGTATTCAGTTGAAGTCTGATTCGATATATTATCGTCTAACTAGTGTAGTTCAAGGTATAACATCGAAATCTGCGCTTTGTGCAACATAAATAACCATAAAACTTGTATATCACTTACGTAGCTAAACGTTCGAGAATAGGATGAAATTACCAACGCTCACAGCACAAATGCTCCTTCAATAAAGCACGGCAATGGCGATCTCTTATCTCAGGAGGAGTGATTAGAGTTGATTTACCGCTCCACCAATAGAGTGATCCTCGTTCCAGCCGAGGAACCGAGGGGATCCTTAATACCTGCAGGGTCCATATTACCACTTTTCCCTCTACTATTATAGAATATAGCATACATAAAATATTGTTTCCACGAACATTTTTAATTTCGATATTTTAGTGCCAATATATGTTTTAGGACTTCCGGAACAGATTGGTCTTAGAGCAGGGGCGTAACTACCATAAGGCAAGAAGATGCAAGACATTGGGGCCCTTCAGGCGACTTTAATATACATATTACAAAATGCACGATATTCTGAAAATTAATACTTTTAAATAAATATACTGCGAGTAAAAATCTCATAGAACGACCGTATTAACCCTTTCTGTCCGTATAGTTCCAATTGTGTAATATAATATACAGTTCTATACTTCTATATAGTTCAATTCTATTGCCTATTGGAATCCCTTCCTTGGCTTCCAGGACTCAAATTTAGCGCCGAATCATTATAATTGAAATTGTGTGTCGTAGTTCTGTTCTTTACCAACAGAGTAGTTTTTATTTTTCAAAATACTATCAAAATATAGTGATTCCACGTGCTGGGGCCAGCAACACGTGTATATAATAATCCTCGTTTATAAATTTCTAAATTACTTCTAAATCGAAAGACAATTATTTAAAAATCAACTTATTCTACCGATACATACCAATATATTCATGATTTTGAAATCTTTTTGAAGTGTTCTTTACAGATCCGGGCCCTCTTTGAAAAGGAGCCCCCCAAGAAAAATCATTCCCTAAAAGAAAGAAAAAAAAAGGTAAACGAAAAATCACTCACTGAAAAAAAGGCAAATCGACAGGTGACAAAAAATCATCTGGTATTATATAGGGGGCCCCACTGATGAATAGGGCCCGGACCCTATTTTGGGATTTTTTGAAATGGAAGACCATTCAGCAAAGGGAATAAAGAATCAAGTGCTAAAAATATTAAAAGAAATAAATATCCCTATAGAAAAGTGTTATGGCCAAGGCTATGACGGAGCTAGCGCAATGAGTGTTGCATATAAAGGTCTTCAAACAAAATTAAAAGAAATTCAACCTGACGCAGAGTATGTGCATTGCAACAGCCACAATTTAAATTTGGTAGTAAATGACAGAGTTAAAAGTTGCCACGAAGTGTCTTCCTTTTACACCATTATGCAAAATATTTACACTTCTTTTGGAAATAGAGTGAAGAAATGGGATCTCCCTTCTAATTTTACTGGTGAGTCAAAAGTAACTTTAAAAAAACTTAATCCAACACGCTGGTCTGCTTGGCAGATTGACATCTGTTACTGCCGTAAAATCAAGATTTGTTGATATTTTGAAGGCTTTGACAGAAATACGACTTAAATCTAATAAAAAAAGAAGAAAGAGAAGAAGCAATACAAATTAAGAAAAAAATGGAGAAATTTAATTTTGTTTTTCTTTCTGTCTTTTTACATAAAGTGATGTGCTAAATTAATTATGCTTCCAAAAAATTGCAAAATATACATATTGATTTAAATGAAGCCACCACAGTACTACAATGTGTCTCTGAACATTTAAAAGAATTTAGAAACTTTTATGACGGAATAAAATCGGAAGCTCAGAACCTTGCTCAAGAGTGTGGAATAAATACTGTGAAATCAAAACGCTTGCGAATATCTAAACGTCATTTTGATGAATTGGCTTGTGACTATCGATTTGAAAACGGAGAATAGCAATTTAAAGTTAATGTATTTTATTACGTTTTGTGTACAATAAATGTCCAAATTAATCAGAGGTTTGCAGGGATGAACAGTATAACAACTAGGTTTGAATTTTTGGAACCAAAAAACATCATTCAGTCACCGGAAAGAGAGATTTTAAAAAAATGTGAAAATCTTTCAAAAAAATATTGTAATATTATTTCTGACCAATTCTCGAATCAGTGCATACAAGTACTTTCTCTATTAAAAAAAGATTTGACACCTTTAACGTCTATTGGACAATTTTTAAATTTACTTCTGGAAAACTGTGGTTGTTTGGAGAGTGAATTTTCGGAAGTGCATGTTGTATTTATGCTATTTCTTACACTACCAGTTACAGTTGCTAGTGTGGAAAGACCATTTAGCAAATTAAAAATTATTAAGGATTACAAAAGAAATTCTATCGACCAAAGTAGATTACGCGATCTTGCGTTATTATGTATTGAGCACAAAGAAGCAGCAAAAGTGGATATCAAAGATATTAATGATTTTGCAAATGCAAAGGCAAGAAAGAAACAATTTTGATTTTGAAATTTCATATTGTACCTATTATATTTTTCTGTACTTTTATATTATTATTTCGTAAAGTGTATTATAAAGAAAATAAAGTATTTTTTATATTTTTGAAATTCTTTATTACGGTTTTATATTTATTGAGGGGGGGGGATGTCTTGATTCACATTTGCATTAGGGCCCAAAATTTCTAGCTACGCCACTGTCTTAGAGTGATATCCGGCTGTCTAAGATCGATTTCTTGTGTACATAATAGCTGCCACAAATATTCACGAAACTTTATATACAGCTTTGTTAACAAAATGTCTGAAACTAAATAGCATTTTTTGAAATTCGAACGAAACTTCAAAATGTATTCGAAATTCTATATTTCCTTAACATGGCTGCATAGGACAAAATTTAACATAATCATGCATAAAAGAGGAACAATGATCACGAAACTTCATAGTTCCAATCATTGTAGTGAAAATAGCTGCGATACAATTTTTGTGTTCATGACGTCATTAGTCCACCCTCGAGGGAGGGGGGCAAGTTATCTCCCCGGGGGGACATTGTCAAACTTGGTATCAATCAAAATATTTTCTTAAGCCCTACAAAACGAATCGTAACACGTTATAATTGCGACCATTTGGACCAATGATACATATTTTTCAAATTTTTTTTTGTAAAATTTGAAAAAAAAATATATATATATTACAAGCTACTTAAAAACAGAGTTTTAACTGCTTAAAAATGGAGACAAACTTAAAAATGAGAAAGTCGTATGAAGCCACACTTCGGTAAATTTATATTACATTTTATCAATGAGTTTATTTATAAAATGTTATTCCATTGCGGTAGCTGTGATAACCGAGTTACATTTCAAATACTGATATCGTTCGTTAGCTATTCATTTGATCAATCTATTGAAAAATAGTACTATAATAAATCGACTATATCTGAAATGTGTCTGAAAATATCTGAAAAAGTTGAAATTAAGGCAACATGCATTGATCAGAAATGAAATATTATTTTTCGTACGGACTTAAAACAGCATTTATGACTTCGTTTCATCTGGAAAGAATCTTTGAAGTGACGAGCTGTCGGCCGTTTAGAGTCTGGGCAGACATTGATGAAAGTGACAAATTACTTCGTAATTAGTTTTGCATCGTAACCACTCATATTCAATTTTTCAGTTTGTATTTAAGTGTTATGATGCTACGTATCACCCCAAAAAAATCCCTTCAATTATATTGAAAAGTTGTTGAGACATCAATGTTTTTATGTGCATATAAAGATAATTTTGAACACCAGTGTAAACAATTCAGGAGTCTGTGGATGTTATACCTAGCGACCGAACAGAGCTTTCTGGGTAAATTTTGGCTGGATTCATAGGCGCCAATAGAACTTCTTCCAGGGTCGAACTCAAATATAAGTACAATATGGACTAGTTTTATGTCAGCCTTTATGACCTTAAATGCCCAGGGTGACAAGTTCCCCTTGCCCTCCCCTATAAGTGCCCCTGCTTCGACTATCACAATCTATAAAAATCTGGAACCCCGTTAACTTTAAAAGCAGTCAGAAGGCCCCAAAATATTCAAATTATCTTGTAAAAGGTTATAAAAATATCAGGAAATATAATCATAATAAATACACAGTGATTTAAAACTCCATTTATCTTTAGAGAACAAATGGAACCCATTTTAAAACGACGGCGTCAACCCTTCTTGTAATATTGCACATTTTTTAAATAACTCCAATCCCAATTTTGTTAAATAAGTTGACTTTCTATATACAATATTATACGATAAATCTATTAACACCTTTCTCGCTGAACAGTTCTATTAACAAGAAAATACATGTTATGAATTAGTTTTATATTTTGTCAAAAAAATACCACTAATTCATTTATTCCATGCAATAGTATTTAACTGTCATTGTCATTGTGATGTGAATTTTGCACGTATATACAAATGAGCTTTTTTCTAAAAAAAAAAATGCAATTTCTATTTACGTGATATTAATCCAACGCTAATAAAATTGCAATTTTACTTTGTATCTTCTTTCAGTATTGTCATCGAGGGTTTGGGAGTCATAAAAATCCTCTAGGAACCCATCAAAATCCACTGAAGTTCAGAGAAATTATATTTAGAGAAATGGGAAACAAAATATTTGGTTACCAACCTCTTCCCCCCCCCCTCTATTTTTTCCGGCGACGCTACTGCCTTATTATGCGCACATTTGACGACGCTGATTATACGCGGACTAGATGTTTGTCATAATATAAGATTCACTTTTCCATATGAATTTCAGAAAAAAAAGTCTTTCCAATGGCATGAAAAAACAGTGAAATTTTTATTTTGAATTTTAAGAATCGGTTCAAATAAATTTTAACAATCGATTTTATTCATCGAAATTATAGTTTTGATATTGTAACTATAAGAAATAATTGTATGGAATTATGCATGGACTTTATTGCTTGGAGGGCGGCTGGCATGTTTCTTTCTAATTCTCCATCGTCAAGGTAGTTCTGCATGAAATATAGATTAACTTAAACACTTTGAAATAGTTTTGCATTAAGTCGTCAATTATAGCGCCAAATGCTAACGCCATAAACATATCATGCAGCAAATATTGTACATGATTGATTATTCGGCTGTGAGAGAAGTAAAATTATTGCGTTATATAGGGAATGTCATGTGCTGCACACATCAGCTTTATAAACAAATGGATGTTTTATATATAAAGTAGTAGATATCAATACAGTTTCTTGTAATTCATTCACTTCCTAAGCTATTTTCAGTAATGGTTTCATGCAAATAAAATATACAAAATATATAATATATTCTACATTTATTTAGAAAAGGTATTATAAAGACAGGAGCGATGTCAAAGCCTTAAGAGTATTCATAAATTCACCCACCCCACCCGAAGGTATACGGAAAAGTGATGAACTGCCATCGCGACCGCAATCCTGCCACTCTCAGCACATGCCCCCCAGTCCAGCCACCACCGACGGAGCCACCCCCGACCGCAGCCGACACCAGCGCGACACAGCGGCCGCCTCCAAGCCAGAACCACCCCCAGTTCGCACTGATACCAAAGACACCGAGGAGGCCCAAAACAAAAACACACACGAGCCCACAACAAAAAGAGAACTCATCCTCTCACTGGAATTACAAAGCCATGCCTCCTAGGCCGGAAAATAGTATAACTTAAAAAAAAAAAGTACAATATGTACAAAAAACAAACTGCCCACTGGCCAATAATAAACTTCCAACAAATTTGAGATTTTATTTCTCTTTTACAAAAGCAAGTTCCATTAAAAAAACAAACAAATGTCCCAAAAGCTTTAAGAGTATATATAGAAAGTTTCAAAATGACACTACCCAACACATCATATTTTAACTCTTCACGAATTTAACGAATTCATAGACAATTCTGAGAATTAATTTCGCTTCTAAATTTTCCCCATCACATAATAGAACTCTTAAACATATCCGGACTAAACGTACCAAAATTACCATAATCTGCGTTCAAAATGATCTACATGCAAATGGCTTGTGTCATCATACTTTGGCACCTCACGTCTGCATCAAGTTGAGCATCCCTGCTACGCGAAGGAAGATAGGACATTGTTCAAGGGGAAAGCTTCAGTTCCCATTTTTAGGTTTTCTTCCAAAAGAAGACGTGAACGCAAGATAATTTGCTTCACAGGCGCATATTATAAACATTTTCTGCGACACGGCGTAGAAAAATGTCTCGATTTAATGGAAGTCACTTTACAACCATCGCCTGTGCATCATCCTGGGTATATAAAGGTTTCATCCTCGGGGGAAATGACGCAAAACTAAGGGTGGGCAATTTTCTGTATACTTCAAGCATGATCACACATTCTTCTCACTACAATGCGTTCCAAAAATGAAAAGAAAACTTCACACGTTGGCAATAGAGTGACAGCATAAACTCAAGCTAGCCCTTTTACTACATTACCGCCTTTCACATTGCAGTGCTTAGATATTAGGTGCGAATACAGTTATTAACAGAAAGCACATACAAAAGTAGTGGTCGATTATATCAATATTTTACTGCCCCTACATACAAAGTGCATACACAGCTTTAACCATAGAAAAACAATCTGATGTGGGCAACACATGACTTTCCTTATATAATGCAATGAATTTACTACTTTAACAATAGAAACAATAGGTTATTCTTATAGTAGATATATTCTTTCCAAGTTATTGAATTTTCGTCAATTAGGCGTCATTTTCATTGATTTAGCTTCATTTTTATCCATTTGGCGAGTTTTTCGTTAATTTAGCAACATTTAAACATGTCGCCAAGTTGGTGACATTCCACCAAATTGGTCGCCAAAACCTCGCCAAGCATTATGGATGGAGAAATAAGTTATTCTTACAGCAGATAAATGACTATTGACGTTCAAATACAAAAGTATTACTCAGAGTATCTTTTCTCATGAATGGAACGAGCTAGATCCACGAGAATGATGTCACCCAATTTATCGCATGATATTACATATGAAAAGTGAACATGTTTCTCAATAGATAATACTTTTTTTTTATTTTACATGATTTTTTGATAATTTTTTTGAAAAATGTGCAATATCTCTAAAATGGTTCATGCTAACGTTCGAAAATTTATGTCAATCGTTTTCTAAGGAAAAATTGCATTAGAAATGTTTATTTGCGTAACTTTATTAAAGGTTTTGATTTTTTAATGATTTTTTCAAAATTTCACTCGAAAATTTAGAGGAATTCTGAACATTCGATTGCGTATAAAAACAACAGGCTTCCAGTATTCATGGATTGTGATTTTTATACCAAATTTCGTTTTAATCGGTCCATTCATTCGTCAGTTATCGTCTCCACAGACTCACTGACACACACACACACACACACACATGCACACACACACAAACTTTCACACACACACAAACTTTCACACACACACATACTTTCACACACACACACATACTTTCACACACACAGAGAGAGAGACATCATCTCAAAAATGTTCGATTCGTGATCGGGGATGCTTGAAACGTGCTCTCCCGTCGAAAACTCGAATTCGAATTTTCGACCCCGTCACAATACTTTCCTTATACATTATTGTATATAAGGAAAGTAAAAAAGTCTATCGTCTAGGTAGATCAAAGGATAGAGAGTCAGCTGGACAGGCGGAGAACGGTGGTTCGAAATCCGCCTAGGATGTAAGCGGACAAGCTCATGTCCCCAGGCCGAGTTGACGACTTCTGGAGCTTCAGAACCCTGCAGATTAGATTCCGTAGATCATGAGCTCTCAAACTATCGAGTTTCGATTTTGACCATGCTACTATGATAATTCTTCGTCAGAAATAATTCTATGAAAATTATGAACTTAATTGTGCGTGTTGTCTTCATTCATATAATCAAACTTCTATCTATAGCTAGTTTTTCTTTTACTCGTTGTATCTACGCATTAAAATTTTCATAACAATGCATGCGTGGGTTTTAGATGTGTCATGGCTACAACTCACAAATATACGGACATAGAGTATTGAACATATTTCCGAAACTTCGATATGTGCTCTAGTCTTATAACATTTTTTTTTTGTCAAAATCTCGAAATTGAAAATTTTTGTGAAAATAATACTTTATCCAATAGTATGAGAAGATAACTAACTATCTATGCTTTTACCAGGCACCTTTTTTATTACTTCGAACAGGTTTTACAGTATAAAAGGCGCCTATAAAAGTCCTTAATCATCCGCAATAAGTTTATAAAGAAATGTTTATGAGTATACATGCTAGATCTATCTGTAGTAAAGTGACTATGCTCGATCGAATAAAAGTGATTGAAGAGCCTCTAGTGTAGCTTTTAAAAGTTGGGATAACAAACTCAGCAACAAAGCGAGATAGGCGAAAATAGCCAATTATAAAGTTGTAGAAAATTGTCACTTTAAAAGTAATCGACAATAACACTGTTATAGAAGACATTTATTTGACACAATATGGATATTCTTCTGCTTCTTCGACCCAGACCGTCCGGCTAAGACAAAGGTGTAAGGTACCTTTGTGGACGGCCGGGAAGTGAAGACCTGAGCCCAGTGGGGGTGGCATCCATAGGGACCGTACCCTCCTTCCCTTACCACCAACCTCTCGAAAGGACTTACAGACCACATATTTTACGTGCCCGTACTCCGCATGACACAAGAACAGTTTCAGTAGTACCAGGAATCAAACTCGGGTCATCCGAGTGCAATTCTCGCACACTAACCACTGGGCTATCCCACCTCAATATGGATATTATTGGCGAATTGTGTCATATTCAAGAATGATTCTACAACACACAGCACTTACAGGAACAGAAATCTAGTACAATCTAATGTCGAGCCTAAGTAAGAATCTAATTTCCCGCCTAAGTAAGAATCTAATGTTTCACCTAAGTAAGAATTTAATATCTCACCTAAGTAAGAATTTAATGTCCCCGCCTAAGTAAGAATCTAATGTTCCGCCGGTTTAAAACGCTCTTCTATAGAGACAATGCATATTTGAATTCAGAAGAGAATATTTCCGCGTACTTTGACAAACATTGCAAGTATCACCGTGTTAGCGGCCCTGATGATATAACTTTTCAACAGGTATTTATTACGTTCCTAATAAGCCATTCATTCTTTCCTGGTGTTGATTTGAATTTATTAAATAAAGTTCTACAACTTTATAACTGATTTTTTCCCTATATCTCGCTTTGTTACTGTGTTCATTATCCTAACTTTTAAAATTCTCCGTTAGGGGTGCTGCAACCGCATTTATCCGATCGAGCATGGTCACTTTACTCTAAAGATGTGACTTTACTATAAAGAAATCCAACGTTTACTGTCACAGCTCTTACCTTACGAAGTTATTAGTATGCTTAACGACTTTCCTAATAGTTCCCCTTTTACTTGTATAAAATTCACGTTCTTGTAAACTCACTCTCTATGGCCTGAATCTCTGATAGCAAAGCAAAACAACTTATTTTATTTTATTTAGACCTGAGTACTAACTAGATAACTAACTGCTAAAGTAAATAATAGCACACTCTTCGTTTCGCGTCACCTCTGCATCGACAGAGTGTAGATCGGAGAAAGTAATTCTTCTAACCTATAATATTTCCTCAATGAGTTAATAAGTTATTTGAGTGCTTAAGAACTGCCCTTGTATTTCCACTTTTCCCTGTATAAAATTTACGTTCTTGTAAATTCTCTGTCTTTATGGCCTGAATCTTTAGTAGCAAAGCAAAACAATTTCTTTTCTTTTTCTTTAGACCTACGTACTAGTCGATAACTAACTGCTAAAGTAAATAATGGCGCACTCTTCGTTTCGCGTCAGCTCTGCATCGACTGAGTGTAGATAAGAGAAAGTAATTCTTCTAACCTATAATCTTTCCCCAATGAGCTAATAATTAAGTATCTGGACAGTCCGTATAAAGTACTGTATTTTAATGACAAAAATTAATAAAATACCGAAAGTAGAAAAAAATTAATAAAATACCGAAATATGATGATAAAAATCAGAGTAATAGAAAAATCTTAACATTTATGGACAGTTGTAGAAATGGCAAAGATAACACATTTAAGCATCAGGAGATTTAATCATTAAATACGCAATAGATATGGCTTTCCTCCACAACGCGAAAAGTCAACACATAAAATGTCTTCATTTATAGCAGTCGAAGAGTTGGAATCGAAATTCACTATATATATATATATATATTTATATATATATATACAATAACAACAAGTGCAATACGCAATCACAAATATGTAAATTAATATTACCAAGGAATAGGCGCAAATGCTGCTCTTCAATCCGAAGTAAATATACAATTGAAATCAAAAAAGAGAATCAAGTTCAAGAGAGGGGAAACCAAATACAATGCATACAATAGCAGAGGAGGATTGCGACTCCTCAATCCCGTTTAAAGCTGCTTTTCCAGCCCGGACAAACGCTCACGGAACCAATGCATTGTAAAGGTTGATCCCCCATACATGCCTAGTCAGAAGCACCCGAACATGGAGAAACAGACCACCGAGAATGGAAGTCAAGAAACGTACAAATGAAGAAACACTAAATCTCCTATTATATAAGTAACGATGCGCATGTGCAAGTCTTCAAGTGATATGCTAAAACTATCCCAAATCAGCAAAATCCCATTTGAATGAATTTGCTTCATTTTTATGGTTGAAAAATGAATTATAATATTTCTTCAGGAAATTAACTGGGTAATTCTTTCTTAAAGCTTCTAATATTATCCCCTTGTTACTGGATATGCAATCCTTTGCTAAAGTGTTGCAAATTTGGTTTCTTTTAAATTGTCCCAAAAGTATATTTCTAAAAATAAATCTTGAAAGGTTCGTTTTCCAATTGATGATATGGTTAATTTTTATTCCATAACTAGTTCTTTTGTCGTGTAGACACGTATAAATTCCATTCCTTGCATTGTACTTAATGGTGATATCTAAGAAATTGACCGATCCTTTCTCTGTACATTTATTTTCAACCAATTCCAAGCTATTGGGTTAAAAATCGAAATCCAATACAGGTGCATTTTCATAATATCCATAAAGCACATCATCAACATAACGGAAATACGGTATCTCATAAAATAGGTGTGTTCCATGCTCATATTTAGTGAGATATATGTCAGCCAATAATGATGAGCAACCTCCTCCCATTGGAATTCTTTTAATCTGTTTATAATAGCATTTTCTGTCAAATAGTATATTTTCCCTCAAAACCAGATTGATAAGGTCCATATTTTTGCGATATGCAATGTACTCTTTTAAATCATGTACCTCATGTAATTCCTTCAATATAAGGTAAAGTTGTGCAATATCAATATTATTGAAAAGATCGCGAAAATCATAACTTCTGAATCGCAATTCCTTGTCACAGAATTTAAGTCTTTTAATGACATCATGGCTATTCTTGATAATAACTGTTCCCTGCTTTTGAAGATGAATCATAACGTGCTTCAGGATATTTAAAAGTTTCGATTTACCCCTCTACCGGAGACGAAGAAAATAGAAAATTTCAAAAAGTCTTTCAAGGTCCTCAAGAAGTCTCCCGGTGACCTAGAAGACTGAATCTTTACAAACTTATACTATCAACTACAGTACAAAACATACGGAGCAGGATTTTCGATTTACTCCTCTCCCTCCCCTGCGTAGAAAATAGTGGGTTTTGAAAAGTCTTTCCAAACTTTCCATAAATTTCTCCGCTGACCTACAAAACTGAATCCTTGCACGCAAATAGTATCAACTACGGGACAGAACATAGCGCAGCCGTTTCCTCGATTTACCCCTCTCCTGAAGGAGGCAGAAAAAGGGTTTTAAAAAGTATTTTTAGACCCACCGGAAGCCCCCCCGACAACCTAGAAGTCTAAATCTATGCACACTTACATATAGAGTACATAGTTCACATTACAGTATAGAGTATCAACCATCGAACAGAACCTAACGCAATCATATTTTCGATTCCTTCCCGGAGGAAATTATGGATTCTTTTTCACTCTTTCCAGACCTTCAAGCAGCCCTCCGGTGGCTTAGAATGCTGAATCTTTGCGCAGTAGTGTTGTCCAATGGGCCAATCCTAATGGAGCCGGAATTTTAATTTTTCTCCTTAAGTGGACAGTCGGAAGGGAGAGTGGAAGGGGTAAAGTCTCACAGAACCCTCTGGAAGCCCCTCCCGGGTACATGAAAGGTTAAAACTCGACCACGGAACAGAACCAAGTTCTTGCAGTATTTACAGTGTACTTATCAATAGGGTTACTTTATAAGTTGGGCTAATTTGTTTGCACTTTCTGTTTTGGCTTAAATAGACCTATACTTCAGAACTTTTGTGTTAAGAAAGATGTTTGAGATTTTATTTTAAATGCTAAGTTACGTTTTCATTAATTACTGCAGTACTTTAATCACAATATTTTCAAAAACACATATTTTTCATGCACAAGGAATTTGAGTAACACTTTCTGAATTTGCTCCTGGGAATGATGCTTCAGTTGTGAAAAAGAAGGAAATAGTCATGAAATTTCATGAATCTTATATTTGCGGTAAGACCAACTTACGCAGTTATTGCAATTTTTTATGAAACTTAATCAATAGAACGTTTGATGTTTCCCTTTTGCCAAATTACCAAGATAAGTTAACATGATACTTTACTCACGAATCATCACTCGCAATAATGAATATAAACGGATCCACTACTGCAATTTTATAATAGATGAAAATTTTCGCTTTTCAGATGTTCAAAAGAATAAAACTACAGCCAAACTTATTCTAAAAATAAAGGGAGATGGAACCAGAGTTCGATATATCGGAAAAATTAAAGGCTTCCACTTATCTAAAAGTTCGAATTATCTGCTTTCGAATTATCTGCTTGTCTTTGAAAAGAAAATATATCGATTTCAATTTATTGAAAATTTAAACGACCGATGTTCAAATTATTAAAGTTTGTCTCTATTAACGGTTTAATTAAACAGATAGTGGTATAACGATAGGTTTACATAGGTAAGTGGCATACGTGGCGCTGATGCAGAAGCCAAATTAGATGCAAATCAAACTTTATTTACAGGCCCTTTGAGCAACAATTTCGGAGTACTACCTGAGAATTAAGCCAAATCTCCACATACAACAATATATGTCGTATTAATATAATCATTCTCTAAAATAGAGGTAAAAATTCTAGGAAAAATACAAAACAATTGAAGAATAAAATTTTAAATATACCAAGTGTCGCATGAAAAAGGAAAGGAAAGAAACATACTACCACATTTGGTGAAAATAATGCTTAAATTATCTCGTACTTGGTGTTTAAGATCATAAATACCTTAAAGACTGCAGTCATTCACAATATAAAAATGAAACGCACTTTCTTCATCATACTTAGAAGCTAAGTATACGGCAATAATTGCCTGCCAGTGGGAATTATACTGAAAACAAGCCTGACGAAAATCAACCTATTAAAAACTTGTGATTACCGGGTAGATTTGATTAGCCAATGAGTAATCAGGAGAGACCTAGTTCTCTTAGAGGTCAGAATTTTCGTCTGAATCAAATAGAAGTAAAATGAAAGGTTCTGAACATAATTATTTAACGAGGAATTTGATGGATTTTTAGAAAGAATAGATAGAAGTCTCTTACTATTTTTGTAAAGAGGTCCGTTAAAGATGACTAATCTGTACAGCACTCAGATGTGCGAGATTATAAGCAACAAGAAAGATCAATCATGCATAAAGCATTAATTATAAAACACTTTCCAACTTCAATGCAATTTTATTTAAACATCTCTAAAATGCGATGCATTCCTCGGTAATATTTTTAAAATTATCACAGTACTACATTCAATTATTATATTTGAAAACTTAAAACTTGATCGAAAAAAATGAACATCATTCAAATGACAGCATTGAAATATAAATTGCCTGGTTTAAGCATCTCTAAAATGCGATATATTCCTCGATAATATTTTTAAAGTTGTCATAATGCTACAATAATTTATTATATTTGAAAACTTCATCGAAAACAAATGAAATTTATTCAAATGACGTCATCGAAATAAAACAAGCCTGGCTCTCTCTATAAAAGCAGCACTTCATTGATAAACATTTTCCCATTTATTTCATTCATCACAATACTATAATAATTTATTTTATTTAAAAACATAAGATTATGGAGATACAAATAATTAAACTCTATGTTTAAAACTTCATCGAAAAAATCGTCCTTCTCTCTGTAAAATCAATTGATATTTCATTCATATCAGCTATGCAGACTCCATGAGCTAAATAATTTTGCGTTAAAGAAATAGCAATTCTTGTACAACTCATTCAACATCATTTGGTATTTACATTTTCCATAAGTGAAAAATAGGCTTCGTTGTAAAAATAATCAAAGTTGGATGATCCTTTAAACTCAAATATATTGTAATTGAGTTATTTCAGTATGTAGATGCACAAAATTTAAGCAAAAACAGAGTGTTTTTAGGACGGATACAACACAAAATATAAATTAGAAAGAACTTTAAAAATCACGAGTTTGACACAAGATGGATGCCATATTTTATTTTGAAGTGTGTCACGTGATCTTTTCATATATTGGTCACGTGATCGCTTCATATAAAAGGTGTAATTATTATTTTAATTTTTATTTAAAAACTGCTGAATATATTTTGCTGAAATTTCTTTTATATATTTTATGGGATACTTTGAATATTTTCTAAAATTTTCGAAGTAATTTGTGAATTTTAAATCCGCTTAAAAAATGTTTGAAAAATTATGTCCCATAGTCTTCAATGTATTTCATTTTTTCAACCCGGGTTCAATCCAAAACTAATTAGGTGATATTATTCATTTATATTCCCATAGGTCCCACAGACCGTCTGAACAACATACTAAAATTTCAGTTTGATAAAGTCATTTTTACGGCAGTTATCGTGCTAACGGACAGACAGACAGACAGAATGAACAAAGTCATAAACACTTTTCAACTTTGTTGCAAAGTGTTAATAAAAATGTAACGTTTACCATTGAATTTTTTAGAAGATAGAGGGAACATTAAAGTCCGTATGAATGGTACAGTTGTGGAAAAAACAGGATGGGTGTAAATGCACTAATAGAGCGTTTCGGTTTGGACAACTTGAATATTCTGGATAAGATGCTCCGTAGCACCACTTCAAATAAGACAGACGTACAGAAGCTGAGGTAACATGATTTGCTTGAAACTGAGCATTTTGTTGTCAATAAAAATGAAATAATAGTGGCCAGTAGGAGGAAGAAGAGCGGTGACAATGTTTTTCACTGCAGTAATTTTATCGTCAATTTGAGTAAAAAAGGATTGTTTTGGGTTTAGTGTGACACCAAGGTATTTATAGCTGCAAACCTATGAGATGTGTTGAGCAACATATGAGATTTGCTAGCCAACATATGAGATTTGCTAAAGATGGGGATGCAAAATAAAAGATCATTGTCTGGGGAAAATATCAACACTGCACTCTTGGAGGCATTTAGTCGAATTTTTCAAGTGACGAGCCAGCGTTCTATCTCCCAGCTCTATTTTTTAAGTGTACTGGTTACAATAGGAATAACGTATGCGAAAGTGAAAACCACTCTTTGTGAGCAAGACGCTAAAGCGCGACGAAAAAAATAAATTTTTTCAACTTCCTCGAAACTTTCGGGCGCTCAGACTTTTGATAGTAGCTGAGCTAATGTCATAGTGCTTGGAGTAGCCGGCGTAAACAAGTCGTCAAATTCAGAAGTAGCTTCGAGCGCCAATTCATTTCCATTTTGCTTTTGTTCAACCTCCTTGCATCTTCTCACTTCCCTTTGTAAACTCAATATGCATCTCTCTGACACTCTGCGGTTAATTAAATTTAAATAATTGTTCATCAAGGCATGCATATCAAAGAAATAAAAAATATCATTATGCAGGCTTGAAATAATACAGTGATTCTACAAGCCAAATTAATCACTAACATTGATTTTGCATACAAAAATTGTCAAACAGAGAGGAGAGACATGATGCACTCGGTCATAAAAAAAATCTGAAAAAATCTTAAACATCGAATCCTGCTTGTTGTACCTGACTTGCACCCATTTGCAATAAAACCATGCACATGCAAATTTTTCCATTAAAAAAGGCAGTTTTTCTTGACGGACATCTTCCGGCTGTAGCTGGAGAGTAAATGCTTTGTGGCATTTACACTATACTAAAAGGAGGAGAGGTTACCTCTGCCGCTGAAATCGATTGTAACTTTTACATTTTTGTTTTATGCTGTTTACAAATGAAGACTTAAATTCACAAATACTTACATATTATATTAAACTAAACGTTCTTTAGCATTTCACCGTGTGTTTACATTCCATTTCAATACCGTTCATGTAATTTCAAAGTCACAAGTTCGATTTCCGGTCTTTTCAATCTAAAGAAAATCATTAAGTTTTGACCAGGAAAAGATACCAACCTCTACCTCTAAATATAAATATCAACACTCTTCTGGCTGAGATTCTTGGGCTCGGTAGAAAATGCCACATTGCTACTCACCCCCCTAATTAAGATTTGAAGTCTTCATTTCTTCACTTTTTTATAACATAATATTTATTTCATGTGCTAGGGTACAGGTTATATTCCTTGGACAGATTAACGTTCTTCCACTGAACAACCCAGACTCGGACGAGAACCCCACAGTCTCATCCCCTTAAAATCAATAAAGTCACGATTTTCCTCTCACTCCGTCACTAATTATTTTTATTAGTATAATCTTCATTTCATATGCTATTATCACTATTATTTATATTATTTCAAATAAAATAAAATATTTAGTTTATGTGTGATTTCTGCTTTTAATAACTCTTGGTCAATGTTACTAGCGCAGTTCCAAATTCTAATTTAATTTGTTTATTTTGTGTGTGGGGAGAGGGGGGGGCACCAAATTAGTGGAAAGTAGTGCTTGTTGATTTTAATGTATTTTTCTTTTTTTTTCCTCTTTTACATTTTCAAACGCTTTCTGTAAATTTTCAAAAAATTTTATTTTATTTTGTATTTTCTCAAATTTCTTTCCGTTTCTTTTCTTGTAATTTTTCAAAAAAATTTTATACTTCGAATTGGATGTTCCTGCTCTCTTCTATATATGTTTTTGTATTGTTTTCTGTCTGTATTGCATGTCTATGTATATTGTCTTTGTATGTTCGTGCATTGTTATTTCTATGTATATTGTCTTTGTATGTTCGTGTATTGTTATTTATATGTAAATTGTCTTTGTATGTTCGTGTATTGTTATTACTATGTATATTGTCTTTGTTCGTGTATTGTTATTTCTATGTATATTGTCTTTTTATGTTCGTGTACTGTTATTTTTATGTATATTGTCATTGTATGTTCGTGTATTGTTATTTCTATGTATATTGTCTTTGTATGTTCGTGTATTGTTATTTCTATGTATACTGTCTTATGTTCGTGCATTGTTATTTCTATGTATATTGTCTTTGTATGTTCGTGTATTGTTATTTCTATGTATAATGTCTTTGTATGTTCGTGTATTGTTATTTCTATGTTTTTCCTGACCGCCCCCTGTAACTGCTCTATACCCTTTGAGTGAGTTGGACGACCTGGGTAATAAATAAAAAAAAATATGCTACTATCGGTAGCTGGTATGCAGAACCGGTCAATAAGGTCCCGCACCGAAAGGATCGAAAATATTTAAATATTTTCAATATCAATAATATCAATAAAATTGGTAACACCTAAAATCGATTTTGGGGAATTCCCTTGAAATGAAAATGGACAATATTCTTCAAAAGTGAACTGTCGAAGAAGCTTCATAATGGAGAAATAATTTTTCGACTATGGTTAAATATACTTGCCTTTAGTAACCAAAATATTTTGTTTCTACTGCCGCTTGTTTCGAAATGATATTTGCAGCAGGTTTTGATAATTGGCCAAATATTCATACCAGGTGGGCAGAACGTAAAAGTTTTAGCGATCACCTAGCTACAGTATTCAGAATAAAGATTATCTGTTGAACAAACTATTGATCATGTTCAGCAAAAATAAATAAATCAAGAAAAATTGCGTTGGCGTCAAGTTTTTAAGAGATTTATCACAGTTACCTAATTTTTATCGGAACTAAACCGGGCTTTTCATAATTCTGTTAAAGAAATAAGAAATCCAAAAAATGTAAACTTTTTCGGATTAATAGAAATATATAATCCTGTGATCCAAAAGCATCTTCGACGTATTACTAATCATCAAATTCCTGAAAATTTTCTTGGAAGGCATATTCAAAATGAAACGTTGTCCAATATGGCCAATAAACTTCAGATGAGCGTTGTTATTCGAATAAAAGCAGCAAAATAGTTTTCTGTCATTCTTGATTGTAGTTTAGACGTCAGCCATGTGGAATAAATGCCCCTGGCGATAAGATATATGTCAGATGAATTAATACCAACCATACCAATTAGTGTGTATGGGCATTTTATAAAATTCATCAAATGGAAGAGCCCGACCAGAAAAATTTAAATAATGTTCTTAAGAATAAACTTAACTCACTAGATCTGGACATCCATAATATTCAAGGATAAGCATATGATAATGTGTCTAACGGGAAAGGGAAAATATTAGGAACTCGAGAGCATGACTTTTATAAGAAAACCCACGAGTACTTGTAATTATGTTATAAATATGTTATCTAGTATATTTTCAATGAAATATATTTTCATAAATATAAATTAAAATACTGTAATTATATATCCTTTACATGGCAAAATATTACAACCAAATGCAATTCTACCACAACACAGTTTCCCATATATATTATTGTCAAATTAAAGACATACAGTATAAAACATGGATAAACGTAAAAATTGATGTAAAACATTTCAGAACAGATACCAGGGCCCTGAGAATGATACGTCTAATAGGGCTCTACAAATAATGCTTCCAATAAGGCCCCTTAAAACCACCCTTGCAAGTATAAAGTCTTGATCAAAGATAAACTAATAACTTCTAATCTGTGGATCTCGAAATCAGTGTTATGCCAACTGAACTTCCTGAGAAAAGGGGTATACCACCCACCCACACACACACACACACACACACAAACTGAATAAACAAAATATAGTTATAAAATCTTCGTAAAAAGGAAAAAAAATATTTTTCTGAAATATCTTTGAGCATTGAATAAATTGCATTTATAAATACAGTTTTGGAAAAATATCATTTATCTTTATCATTTGAAAAGCAAATTTGATCTTCTCCTTTTCTTTTAAGTTATAACAGCTGGACTATATACTAAGTTGCATCAAAATCGGCAAATGATTAGCTAGAAAATTTTTACTCTCATGAACTCAATCTATCGGGTGTCTTGAAAGAACAACCAAATAAAGTTATCATATTTCATCAGATCACGTCAATGTCAGAGACCAATTTTGTCGAAAACTAGGTAGCTGCTAAAAACCCCATTCCCATGCGCCCATAGCTCCTCTCCTTACTTCAGTAGTGGATGAGGGTAAAAAGTAAAATGATCTTCTGACCTTATGACGAGACTATATAAACAAAAATTAACAGTAATTTAAATAATTCAATGATTTTATTTAATAAGTGGTCTGAGAAAAAGTAATTTTTATAGATTTATGGAAGTGACTTGTTTTGGTCAAGAAATATCAAAGCTTTTTTTAAGCCAAAAAATGGATATTTAAATAAATTAATCTTGCTAAAAAGTTTCTTGAGACGGGATGCTTTGCTTCTAAAATGAAAACAATTAACATTTCTGTGGTGTTATGATTTATGTAATTTGTGGTCAAATCGACCAAGAGTCTGACTATGAAGAATATCTTATTATTAAACAGGATCATCATACATGACGTCATAACCACAAAACTCATTTAAAGTTCCAGCAGAGAACAGATGACTAAGAGAGTGCCAGACAACACTACGATTTTAAAGAAAAGGCCATGAGGAAATTAATAAAAAGCTTTTATCATTATTTCCTATTTAGCTATTCTGTATATCATAGCAAAATATTTTAATTATTACCTATCATAACAAAATGTTCATATACTAAAATACTTAAGTAGTTGGAACTAGGAGTTGAAGTGTGATAACTAACTAAATGTTATTAATTTTCCTACCGAAATACCTCATACCAATACTAGACCTCATATACTATGCCTATGGAGCACAGTACCTCATTTAGCCCGTAGTTTTCAATTGCAAACCATCTCATATTGATTAATATGATTCATCTTACATGTGCTGTTACATGTGCTTACATCAACTTTGTCGACTTAGGTACTTGATATTCTGCCACTTACAGAGACAGCATTCATCTATGTGAGATCTATTTCTGTATGTGAGACCAGAAATAGATCACACACTAGTTATTGTGAGACAGTTTTATGTACATTATTTATTGTGTCTGAAACATCAGACAATCCCTCCAGTCTGAATGACGCCAGTGTTTACGACACACTGGCCCAAAGGGAAACTAAAATCATAAATTTAGGGGTGTCAAGACAAGAAGGGATCGAAGGACTGTTAAGAAAATGTAAAGAACGACATTAGATAAAAAGGCTGACCAATTGAGAAGAAGCTTGTAGCGTCATCCTGAAGGCTGCCAATGAGAGCAAAAGAGGAGAGTCAGTCCTGAGACAAAAAGAGCCACAACTTATGACATACGAAAGACGATAAAAACAAATATAACGAAAAAAAGACAGCACGACATTAAGAAACACGATACTTAGAAAAATATAACTACGAGAATGACATAAGAACGAGTACAATACATATAGAGAAAGAAAAATATAACTACGAGAATGACATAAGAACGAGTACAATACATATAGAGAAAGAAAAATATAACTACGAGAATGACATAAGAACGAGTACGTTACATATAGAGAACGATTTCGACAGAGAGAGTGCAGCATGATTTCTATCAGAGGTGATATCAAAATTCACGATGACTTCTGCACGACAATTGCAAAATGTAAACGACAAAGTCCTGAGTACAATTAGTCAGTCCAGAAGTGTTCAATATTAAGTCCAAGACAGCCTTGATGGTATGTGTTCCTCAAATAATATTACAGGTCTTAAATACATTTTAGGCATTTTAACAAATAGTCTCATATTGTTTCTCTCCGGCGAGAACAAGAAGAATAATTGTTGTAATTAAGTATTTTATATTGTTAATAAATTATTTATTGTTAAAGTGATGCAATCAATTTAGTATTATATTAATTAATATTCTTTTACAGAACTCGCGCGAAAGATAAATAATTGGAGGGTAATCAGCGGCAAAACAAAGCAATGTATAATTCAATAATGAGTTCCACCACTATGTACGATTTTACGACCATGTCAATCTTACTAAATTACTATATTTAAAACCCAATTTTAAGTTTCTTTTTAAAAGGTGCACCACAGTCTATTTTTCTTTTTTCGAGTGGTGTGAAATACCAATATCAACTTCTTAATGATTTTGCATCGTAATTTCTTAACATTCTCTTTCCAATAAACAAATAACGAAAAAAAAAGTTACATAGAATATATGAAAGCATATTCTGCCATTTCTTCAACTTCTCAAAAGAGCAGCTTTATCGATAGAACCATGTTACTACGATGATCGCTATTTTATTGCAGTTAAATTTTTTAGCAATTACTTATTAAGCAAATAAATATACATGCGCATATGGCATCACAGTGCCAAAATAGGGAAGAATGAAGAGCTGTGGGTAAAACGCTTTAAGCGAGAAATATCAGAACATTCACATCTTAATTCAATTGCGTAAAATCACTAAATAAAGTTAGACACATAATTTTTATTTTGTTAGAGGGATAATGAATGGAATTATTTGATGCTGACAATTTTTTGAGATCGTATCATGTTAATTTTCGTTGATGCGATAAGTTAAATGTGAACAAACAACTCGGATTTATTTTAAAAACTCGGGGTTTTTTTTAGTTTTTTTTGTTTTGCGATATTTAAAAATTTGTTAAAATAACTATCAACTTTTTATTAATTTAACTCGTCATCTCTCGCTGAAACACCTTTTGTTTCATTCTTAAAATCAAGATTACATATTGAAAATTTAGGAAGATAGCTTTCTTTAAATGAGCTATTTTTAATGATTAGGCCAACAGGTTTTTGGCAAATATTTAAAAATTTATCAATTTCTTCGAATTTTCGAATGTTTTAAGCAATTTTTCATATCGTTACTAAATTAAAAATAAACGCGTTCTAAGTAAAGTATTAGCTTTTGAATAAGGGGATATACATACATACATAGATGGCTTTTCATGTTTTAATAATGTACATACCCCCAAAGCCCCCGCTTCCTGTATAGGGCCTGTGTTGGTTAAACGGAAGACAGGGGGAAGACAGTTTTATCCCTTTAACCTTTCATGTCTGAAATCGATACATTGACAAGCAGAAATAGCAGATTATTTGAATAATTCAACGCATTTATTGAATATGCGGCAAGGAAAGGAGAATAAATTGGATAATTTTATAAAACTGAATGGGTAGGATAATGTAATATTAAAGCAGTTCTTCGATGAAGGTTTTAAAGAAATCGAACAATTTGCATTGCAATTTACTGGAAGAAAGAAGTTTAAGTGCTAAATGAGAAAGATTGAATGAATTTAAAAGCAACAGAGAGAGTAATTAAACACAAAATACACCATTTCTTTGCAGAGATAATCAATCTTGATAAAATAAAAACTTCGTCAATAGAGCATAAACACAAATAGATACTGGTCAACCGGTTTCAAAGCCACAAAACGACCTCAAGGTAGAACAGCATACGTGACTGTAGGTAGTAAAAAATGTTGGACGGTAATCAGGAGTGCCGATTTGTTTTGAATAAGAAGGCTGTATTTTATTTTGCCTTTTAAACTGAATGACCAGTATACAGGGTAATTCAAAATGAGATGGACCAAACTTAACGAGGTGGTAGTACACAGCAAACCAAGCATTTTCTGTCATAGTTTACTGGATGGAAATGGAACGTAAAAGCGCCAGAGGGTGCTTAATAATGAAACCGATGAGGTGAGGTGAAAACACAAGAATGACTTAGTTATAAAATGACATTTAATAAACAATAATTACAGTAATGGCTCAAAAGAGTGACCGCCAACCTGAATGCACGCCTCACAGCGGCGATGGAGGGATTGGCGAACTCTCTCGGACAGACCGCGTATGTCACACACTTCGGCAGCAGTGACCGAAATTCTGGCAACGAGTTCCTCTTCAGATTCAAGGGGAGTGTCATAGACAAGACTCTTGAGATATCCCCACAGAAAAGAAGTCAAGACACGACAGATCGGGCACTCGGCTTCTCAAAAGTTACGGCTGAGGATAACTGATGCAAACTGATAAAGCCGTACACTCGGTGTTACAAAAAATTTGCATAAGGGTTCTTCTTCTTCTCCAGATGAAATTTGCATACGCGGTTTTCTTCTTCAACCAGAATGACGTTTTCAAGTTTGCGGAGAGGTAGCTTCCCAACGAGTAAGCTCCCTGTAACGCCTTTGCGTTTCATTTCCGACCCCGTAAACTATGATGAAAAATGTTTAGTTTGGTGCTTATTACCACCTACTAAAGTGTGGGCCATTTTTTTAATCACCCTGTATATTTATATTATATTAATATTGTATTTATGTAGTTTGTATTAATTACTATTATGAATGCTCATTCTGTCTGTCTGTCTGGCTGTCTGTCCGTTAACACGATAACTTTATCAAATGACTTTATCAAAAAAATGACTTTATCAAAAAATTACTTTATCGAAATGAAATTTCAGTATGTTATTCAGGATCTGTGGGACTTATAGGGATATAAATGAATAATCACCCAATTAGTTTTGGATTGAACCCAGGGTTGAAAAATTGAAATACATTGATCCCTATGGGACCTAATGTTTCAAACATATTTTTAAGCAAATTTAAAATTCAGAAATTGCTTCGAAAGTTCTAGGAAATATTCAAATTATCCCATAAAATATATAAAAAAATTTCAGCAAAATATATTCAGTAGTTTTCTAAATAAAAATTAAAATAATAATTAGACACTTTATATGAAGAGATCACGTGATCATTATATGATGAGACCACGTGACCCACTTCAAAATAAAATATGGCATCCATCTTGTGTCAAAATCGTGATTTTTAAAGTTCTTTTTAATTCATAATTAGTGTTGTATCTGTCCTAAAACCGCTTTATTTTTGCTTAAACTCTGTACATCTACATCTGAAACAAAGCAATTACAATACATTAGACTTTCAATGATCATCAGACATTGATTATTTCTACAACGAAGCCTAATTTTCACTTATGGAGAATGTAAACACCAAATATGTGGAATGAGTTGTATAAGAATTGCTGTATTTCTTTAACGCAAAATTATTTAGCTCAGGAGTCTGCAATATAGCTGATATGAATAACACATTCATTGATTTTACATAGAGAAGCAGACGATTTTTTCGAAAACTTTTTAAGCATAGAGATAAATTACTTGTACCTCCATAGTTTTAAGTTTTTAAATAAAATAAATTATTATAGTATTGTGATGAATGAAAGGAATGGGAAAATGTTTATGAATGAAATGCTGCTTTTATAGAAAGAGCCAGGCGATTTATATTTCGATGATGTCTTTTGAGAATAAAGTTCTTTTGTTTTTGATGAAGTTTTCAAATATAATAAATTATTGTAATATTATGATAATTTAAAAAATATTACCGAGGAATGTATCGCATTTTAGAGATGTTTAAACCAGGCAATTTATATTTCAATTCCGTCATTTGAATGAAGTTCATTTTTTTTTCGTTAAAGTTTTAAGTTTTCAAATATAATAAATTAATGTAGTATTGTGATAATTTTAAAAATATTACCGAGGAAAATATCGCATTTTAGAGATGTTTAAATGAAATTGCATTGAAGTTGGAAATTGTTTCATAATCAATGCTTTATGCATGATTGATCTTTCTTGTTTTATCAAGCCATTACTGCATCAGATTTCGAGCGATTTGTGAAATCATCTACTGTATATTTAGAAAAGAATAGCTACATACAGATTCATTACTTTTATACACAAAAATTATTGTTAATGTAAGTTCTGAGAGATATGTGCTGCCGCACTAATTTATGTATAAAATGATTTTAAGCAGTATAATGGGTAATCAGAAATCATTTTGCAATTGAATTATATTTTAATGGCATACTCATCCATTTCTAAGCAAGCAATTTAAACAAATTCATACTTAGGATCAAGTTCCCATTGCAAATAAGGCATTCATAACTAAAGAACAAGTACTCGTTTCTCCCTGAAATTGTATACAGGGTGGTCCGAAAGGTCTTACACAAACTTTAAGAGTAGGTCAGATATACAACAGAAAAGATCAATCATGCATAAAACATTGATTACGAAACACTTTCCAACTGCAGTGCAATTTTATTTAAACATCTCTAAATTACGATACATTCAGCGGTAATATTTTTAAAATTACCACAATACTACAATTATTTATTATATTTGAAAACTTAAAACATCATCGAAAAAAATGAACTTTATTCAAATGACGTCATTGAAATATAAATCGCCTGGCTCTCTATGTAAAAGCAGTAAATATGTCATTCATGCACTTTTATTCCATTCTTTCCATTCGCTACAATACTACAATAACTTATTTTACTTAAAAACTAAAAACCATGGAGGTAAAAGTAATTTAACTCTATGCTTAAAACTTCATCAGAAAACTCTGCTATAAAATCGTCTGCTTCTCTATGTAAAATCAATGAATGTTTCATTCATATCAGCTATATTGCAGACCCCAGAGCTAAATAATTTTGCGTTAAAGAAATTCTTATACAACTCATCTTACAGCTTGATGCGTTTACATTCTCCATAAGTGAAAATTAAGATTGGTTGTAGAAATAATCAATGTTTGGTGATCTTTTAAACTCAAATATATTGTGTGTTGTTTCAGAATATAGATGCACAGAAATTAAACAAAAATAAAGCGATTTTAAGACGAATACAGCACTAAACATAAATTTAAAAAAAACTTTATAAATCTCGATCTTGACACAAGATGGATGGCATTGATTATTTAAACTCAAATATATTGTAATTGCGTTGTTTCAGAATAGAGATGCACAGAAATTAAGCAAAAATAAAGCGGTTTTAGGATGGATACAACATTAAATATAAGTTAAAAAGAACTTTAAATATCACGATTTTGACACAAGATGGATGCCATATTTTATTTTGAAGTGGGTCACGTGATCTCTTCATATAATACGGATGTAATTATTATTTTAATTTTTATTTTAAAAACGACCGAATATATTTTGAATTTTTTTTTCAACTTTTTATGAGATAATTTGGATATTTCCCAAAATTTTCGAAACAATTTTTGAATTTTAAATTCGCTTAAAAAATGTTTGAAAAATTAGGTCCCATATGTTTCAATGTATTTCTTTTTTTCAACCCGGATTCAATCCAAAACTAATTGGGTGATATTATCTATTTACATTCCCATATGTCCCACGGACCTTCAGACTAAAATTTCATTTTGATAAAGTCATTTTTACGGCAGTTATCGTGCGAACGGACAGACAAATAGGATGAACAAAGTCATAAACACTTTTCAACTATGTTGTAAAGTATTAATAAGCCCGTTCTGCATAGGAACGTGTGGCAGCAAACGCCACCGTGGGGTGCTACAGATGCAGGAAGAAGCATAAAAAAAGGAAATGCAGATGTTACAACATATGTTTATTAGACATAACAATTACAAGTATCAATTACAATTGTTTGCCATAGTATTAAAGTAGATGTTTAAATTTCTTGCCATCCACAGATCTGCATGTCTGGCAACGTCGACGCATGGAATGGCGAACGCGTTCAAAAATGCCAAGACACTCGCCTACAAGTGCTGCTGCCTTAACGACTTTAGCGACAAGGGCTGCGTCAGAAGCTCTATAACCTCTCGGGTGGGTCGTACGGATTGGGTTCTCAGTGGTCTCATAAGCAAGGCTTTTGAGATAACCTCACAGAAAGAAATCAATGGGGGACAAGAAGGGGACTGTGGTGGCCAACTGACTGGTTCTTCCCGACCAATCCATCTTGCAGGAAAGGTCCTATCGCGATAGTCCTGTACATCCTGGCTGAAACATGTACAACTGCAGATGGCAAAAAAAATTAAATATCTACTTTAATACTATGAAACACAATTGTAATTGATACTTGTAATTGTTATGTCTAATAAACCTGCATTGTATTATCTGCAAACCATCCGTTTTGTTTCTTCCTCCATCTGTTTCGGTTTGTTTCTTTCTACATCTGTTTCGTTTTGTTTCTTCCTGCATCTGTTTCGTTTTGTTTCTTCCTGCATTTTTCGTTTTGTTTCTTCCTGCGATGGTGTTTGCGGCACCATGTTCCTATGCAAAACGGGCTAGTTTTTGTATCCTTGGCCTACCCTTAAAGTTTGTCTAAGACCTTTTGGACCACCCTGTATATATTGCCATCACAAAATGTTATTAAGCACGAATCATAAATCCAATAGAATCATAAATCAGCTGAATGCACCAAATTCATTCGACTTAACTGATGGGCGGCAAAATTTATATTTTTAGATACTGATTATAAAAGAAAAAATCTGATGTGGGCAACACATGACTTTCCTTATATAATGTAATGAATTTACTACTTTTACATTAAAAAAATAGGTTTTTCTTATAGTAGATACTAATATTCTTTCCAAGATATTGAATTTTCGACAATTAGTCGTCATTTTCATTGATTTAGCATCATTTTTATCCATTTGGCGAGATTTTCATTAATTTGGCAACATTTCAAAAAAGTCGCCAAGTTGGCGACATTCCGCCAAAATCTCGCCAAGCGTTATGCACTAAGAAAAAAGTTATTCTTACAGCAAATAAATGACTATTGGCGTTCAAATACAAAAGTATTATTCAAAGTATATTTTTTCATGAAAGGAACGACCTAGATCCACGAGAATGATGTCACTCAATTTATCGCATGGTATTACATATGAAAAGTGAACATGTTTCTCAATAGGAATTTTTTTTTATGTGACTTTTTCATAATTTTTTTGAAAAATGTACAATATCTCGAGAACGGTACATGTTAGCGTTCTAAAATTTATGCCAATCGTTTTCTAATGGAAAATTACATAAGAAATGTCTATTTGCGTAACTTTATTAGCGATTTTGATTTTTTGACGATTTTTTCAAAATTTCATTCGAAAATTTAGAGGGGTTCTGAACATTCGATTACGTATAAAAACAATAGGCTTCCAGTGTTTACGTATTGTGATTTTTGTACCAAATTTGGTTCGAATCGGTCCATTTATTCGTCAGTTATCGTCTCCACAGACTCACTGACACACACACACACACACATACTTTCACACACACATACTTTCACACACACACACACATCACTTCAAAAATGTTTGATTCGTGATCAGGGATGCTTGAAACGTGCTCTCCCGTCGAAAACTCTAATTCGAATTTTCGACCCCTTCACAATACTTTCCTTATACATTATGTATATAAGGAAAGTAATAAAAACATATGTAGAATTTGAATGTATGAGATAGTCTAATAGGCTCAGACCCTCACATTTTCGGATTGCCTTGGAATCCCAATCACAAGAACTTTTCCTACTTTCTTAAACTTCAGCAGAAGAACAGCTTTGTCGGTATGACACGGGTTTTTCTAAAATAAACCAAGATTCACAATTTCGGGATATCACCTCCCTTCTTTAAGGGTCCAATATTGGTTAAGTGGAAGACGGGAAGAAAAGAAATCCCTTTGAGCGTTTATACCAGGAATCTGTTGAATGACTATAGCATAAATAGCTAGCGATTTGAATAATTCAGGGTATTTATTGAATATACATCCTTGGGAAACGAATGCATTAGATAATTTTATAGGACTAAATGGTTGAAATAATGCAATATACATGTTGTTCTTTGAGAAAGAAAAGAAAGATAGACTAATATTTATTGCATTTAAGTAAAAGAAAACGACGATTAAGAAATATAAGGACATCTTACTACAAATATTTCCTTGAAATCTATTAACTGATAAAATAAAGTACGGAAAAGCCATCATTTTTCCATTGGAAAACACAATGATTTCCGGGTCATGAAAACTTCTACAAAAGATTTACCAAAATTGCAAACACAACAATTTACTCATAGGGGACATTCAAGGAGATACGATGTCTACCTATAAGCTTTCTAGCTTTCGACTGCATAAAGACCGGGTGTAAATTCCGAGTACCGCTAGTGAACTCGCAGTGGTATCTAGTGCATAGGCACTGCGGTACTGCGGGAGCGACAGTGCTCTCTCTCTCTCTCTCTCTCTCGCAGCCTCGCGTGCAGCTTCCTATGTGCGCATGCGCACAACAGTTAAACACCACGCTTCACAGTTCCAGCGGCGTGGTGTTTGACTGTTGTGCCCATGCGCAAGTAGGAAGCTACACGCCAGACTGCGAGGAAGAGAGAGCACTGTCGCTCCCACAGTGCCGCAGTGCTTATGCACGAGCCGCCCCTGCCTCTGTGTATGCATACATGCTAGTAGTTGTTCGAAATTTGCTTTAAATTATAAGTTCCGATCAAAGTAGTCCTACTTTGCATTAAAAAAAGCTATAAAGAACCAAATTAATCAGCTACGAAAGTTGTAAGCATTGACGGAAAAAGTTTTTTGTTGCCTCCATTATACAACAATATTTTTTTTATTACCTTCTTTATGTAACAAAAAATTCTGATGTGGGCAACACATGATTTTCCTTATATAATGTAATTAATTTACTACTTTTACAGTACAAAAAGTAGGTTTTTCTTATAGTAGATACTAATATTCTTTCCAAGATATTAAATTTTCGACAATTAGTCGTCATTTTTATCCATTTGGCGAGATTTTCGTTAATTTGGCAACATTTCAAAAAGTCGCCAAGTTGGCGACATTCCGCCAAATTCGTCGCCAAAATCTCGCCAAGCGTTATGCACTGAGAAATAAGTTATTCTTACACTAGATAAATGACTATTGGCCTTCAAACACAAAAGTATTACTAAAAGTATATTTTTTCATGAATGGAATGAGCTAGTTCCACGAGAATGATGTAACCCAATTTATCGCATGGTATTACATATGAAAAGTGAACATGTTTCTCAATAGGAATTTTTTTTATATGACTTTTTGATAATTTTTTTTTTTTAAAAATGAACAATATCTCGAGAAAGGTTCATGTTAGCGTTCTAAAATTTATGTCAATCGTTTTCTAATGAAAAATTACATAAGAAATGTCTATTTGCGTAACTTTATTAGTGGTTTTGATTTTTTGACGATTTTTTCAAAATTTCATTCGAAAATTTAGGGGGGGGGGTTCTTAACATTCGATTGCATATAAAAGCAATAGGCTTCCAGTGTTTACGGATTGTGATTTTTGTACCAAATTTGGTTCGAATCGGTCCATTCGTTCGTCAGTTATCGTCTCCACAGACTCACTGACATACACACACACACACATACTTTCACACACACACCCACACCCACACACACACACATACACACACACAGACATCACTTCAAAAATGTTTGATTCGTGATCAGGGATGCTTGAAACGTGCTCTCCCGTCGAAAACTCGAATTCGAATTTTCGACCCCGTCACAATACTTTCCTTATACATTATGTATATAAGGAAAGTAAAAAACCTGATGTGGGCAACACATGACTTTCCTTATATAATGTAATGAATTTACTACTTTTACAGTAAAAAAAATAGGTTTTTCTTATAGTAGATACTAATATTCTTTCCAAGATATTGAATGTTCGACAATTAGTCGTCATTTTCATTGATTTAGCGTTATTTTTATCCATTTGGCGAAGTTTTCGTTAATTTTGCAACATTTCAAAAAGTCGCCAAATTAGCGACATTCCGCCAAATTTGTCGCCAAAATCTCGCCAAGCGTTATGGACGAAGAAATAAGTTATCTTACAGCAGATAAATGACTATTGGCGTTCAAATACAAGAGTATTACTCAAAGTATCTTTTTTCATGAATGGAACGAGCTAGATCCACGAGAATGATGTCACCCAATTTATCGCATGGTCACCCATATGAAAAGTGAACATGTTTCTCAATAGGAGTTTTTTTTTATATGACTTTTTGATAATTTTTTTTAAAAATATGCAATATCTCGAGAACGGTTCATGCCAGCGTTCTAAAATTTATGTCAATCGTTTTCTAATGAAAAATTACATAAGAAATGTCTATTTGCGTAACTTTATCAGTGGTTTTGATTTTTTGACGATTTTTTCAAAATTTCATTCGAAAATTTAGGGGGGTTCTGAACATTCGATTGCGTATAAAAACAATAGGCTTCCAGTGTTTACGGATTGTGATTTTTGTACCAAATTTGGTTCGAATCGGTCTATTCGTTCGTCAGTTATCGTCTCCACAGTCTCACTGACACACACACACACATACTTTCACACACACACACACACACACACAGACATCACTTCAAGAATGTTTGATTGGTGATCAGGAATGCTTGAAACGTACTCTCCCGTCGAAAACTCGAATTCGAATTTTCGACCCCGTCACAATACTTTCCTTATACATTATGTATATAAGGAAAGTAAAAATGTTACAATTTTATGTAACAAGTAAAACGTTTTCTTGTTACCTGCTTTCATAAAAGCGCTGCTTCCCACCGGATAGCTATGTTTCTGATTTCTACAAGACAGCTGGGTGGATATTTTTGAAGTGATTCCTCTGTGTGTGTGTGTGTGTGTGTGTGTGTGTGTGTGTGTGTGTGTGTGTGTGTGAAAGTGTGTGTGTGTGTGTGTGTGTGTGTGTGTGTGTGTGTCTGTGTGTGTGTGTGTGTGAAAGTGTGTGTGTGTGTGTGTGTGTGTGTGTGTGTGTGTGTGTGTGTCTGTGTGTGTGTGTGTGTGTGTGTGTGTGTGTCAGTGGGTCTGTGGAGACGATAACTGACGAACGAATGGACCGATTTGAACCAAATTTAGTACTAAAATCACAATCCGTAAACACTGGAAGCCTATTGTTTTTATACTCAACCGAATGTTTAGAACCCCCATAAATTTTCGAATGAAATTTTGAAAAAATCGTCAAAAAATCAAAACCACAAATGAAGTTACATAAATAGACATTTCTTATGTAATTTTTCATTAGAAAACGATTGACATAAATTTTAGAACGCTAACATGTACCGTTCTCGAGATATTGTACATTTTTCAAAAAAATTATGAAAAAGTCACATAAAAAAAAAAAATTCCTATTGAGAAACATGTTCACTTTTCATATGTAATACCATGCGATAAATTGGACGACATCATTCTCGTGGATCTAGCACGTTCCATTCATGACAAAGATACTCTGAGTAATACTTTTGTACTTGAACGCCAATAGTCATTTATCTGCTGTAAGAATAACTTATTTCTTAGTGCATAACGCTTGGCGAGATTTTGGCGACGAATTTGTCGGAATGTCGCCAACTTGGCGACTTTTTGAAATGTTGCCAAATTAACGAAAATCTCACCAAATGGATAAAAATGACGGTAAATCAATGAAAATGACGACTAATTGTCGAAAATTCAATGTCTTGGAAAGAATATTAGTATCTGCTATAAGAAAAACCTATTTTTTTACTATAAAAGTAGTAAATTCATTACATTATATAAGGAAAGTCATGTGTTGCCCACATCAGATTTTTTAATAGATAAAATTATATTACTTCATGAGTATCAATTGTATGATGCCTACAAAAAACCAGGTGCATTAAATTCCAGGTGCCTTAAAGGGTCGCCTTAGTCAAATTTCACTGCAATAGCTTATGGTTGAAACTAATTTTTAATTCCATTTTTATGGTTACGTAACCGTTTGCTCATTTTTTGATTTTACGAATTATTTTTTTAAACAATATCACGGCCAGGAATAACACAATCAACAGAAGAAATTAATTGAAAATAAGCTATTAAAATCAAAACAGGGAGGACACAGGTTCCACACATCACCACTGACCCCGGCCGTCCAAATAGTTGCTCCTAGTCCTTTGGACGAGTCGGACGGTCTGGGTCTTCAACATCACCACTGACAACGGTATGTATACACTAGAACAGGCATTACAATTACAGAAAAACTGGTGTGGGCAGCCCATAAATTTCCCTACATGGTGCAATGGATTTATTTCTCTCATAGTAAAGTAACAGTACATAAAATTCACGAAACAATACTTTTGGCATGATTTGTATATTAACGTTGGGCGTTTTTCTTAATCACAACATGCAAAACTATATCAAAGTACCCAATTAACTTATATTTCGCACGAATCTAACATGACAATTATAAATATTTCTACCATCCCCTACGCAATATAATACATAAATAAAATAATTTTAATAACCAAAAACTAATATTTTATGTCATAAAACCGATGGTTTGAGTTCCAATCAAGATATTCCTGAAATTTGAAGTCAAATCTCTAATCATGCTATTCATATGTCATTAATGTATTTAACTTTACGTTATTTAATTTCAAAAGAGTGTGACAACTATCTAACCATGTAATCATCGTTCGCAAAATCACCAAATGTCTGTATAAATAAATAAAGCCATACCATAATGTTGTTGGCATTGAATTAACATCATGTGAATTGAAATTCATACTCGAGTGCAAAATCCTCACCAAAATATAATTGAGATTTATTAACATCCCGTAAAATAAATGATTATTGGAGAATTTTTTTACATCAAAATGCAAAACTGTTACAAAATATAGATTCTATCGCGAATGGAACTAGCCAGATCCACGAAAAGGATATTAATAGATTTGTGGCATAGCATTGCATATGGAAAGTAAGCATATTTAAGGCTTCTCCTAAAGACTTACAGACTGTTGCACAACATCTCACTGTTCTTCCCTGTTCTCGATCAATTCCTTTTTGGTGATCATATTGGCTCCATCGATTCGTGCTACAGGCAAAAAAATCCTTCATTGCTAAATAAATCGTTGGCCAACCCATAAAGTGAAGTATGCAATCACATGTAGTTTACCAATTGATTGTGAATTGTCTGTGGGATCAGACTACTAAAATGGTAACATGTCTACGACTACTTGCGCCATCATAAATTGTTTAATTTAAAGTGTCAATTCTGGCGCCAGTCTGGCTATTTCATTGCTAACTACGTCGGTTTTATAGTTTATCCAGAAGTTCGCCCAACAACGTAACACTTTCTGTAAATTTCGTCGTTTTTGCTTTCCCTGCAATACTTGGTAATGTATAAGGAAAGTATTGAAATCGTGTCGAAAATCGCAATTCGAGTTTTTGACGGTTCTACACGCTTTGAAACCTCTAGAATACACGAAAAATCTATTTTTACCGTGACGTCTGTGTGTGTGTCTGTGCTTGTGTATGTCTGTCTGTGCAATGTTTTGAAGCCTCTAGAACGCGAAAACTTATTTTAGCGTGACGTCTATGTGTGTATGTCTGTCTGTCTGTGACATAAATGTATCTATTCTAACTCAAAAACTAATGGACCAAATTTTCAAAAATTTATAGATAAGTCACTTGTGTGTGACCCTGGTCCTGATTAGATTTTTGTACGATTCAAGATAAAAAAAAAGGGTAACCTCCTTTTCTGCGAAATGGCCCGCAAAAATCATATGTATCCACTCTAGTAAAAAAAAATAATTGACCAATTTTCACAAAATTGATTTGATAAGTCACTTGTGGAATACACTGGTGATGTATAGATTATGGCCCGCAAAAATCTCAAATCTAAAATAAAAGACTGCTTATGCTCAAATATATCAATACAATGCAAGTTATATATATAATTTTTAACGAGATAAAGAATAAGACCAACCCTATTACTCTTGAACTATCAGTTCTCGAGATATTTTAATTTTTTTCGTATTTTTGTTGCACTGCTTTTGAAAAAATGTCCAGTTACCAAATAAAAACAAAAATTGAATTAACAGTGCAAATTAAGTGTTATTTTGTGCAATTAAGAGGACGGTGGACGTTGAAATGAGCAAAAATCGACTAAAAAAATGGTTTTTTTTAAATATATAACATTATTTTACACATTTAACCTTTTGCTTGCGGGTGAGACAGCGTCCATCCCAAACGAAGAATCTCCCAAAAAGACAGGTATTTGACATACCCTATCCCAAACAGTTCGATCCCCCTCTGCAGGCATTGGCGTCCATGGCGTCATTGTCGTCCATGGACGCCAATGCCTGCAGAGGGGTATCGAACTGTTTGGGACAGGGTATGTCAAATACCTGTCTTTTGGGGAGGTTCTTCGTTTGGGATGGACGCTGTCCCACTCGCAAACAAAAGGTTAAATACATTTTTTTAAACGGAATTTTCAAAGGTTTTACATTTTAAAATGCTCCATGCGTCTTAATTTTTGTTTAAGATGCACCTGCAGCAGGTGCAATGTTTCTGTCGGCGATTTCCATGGACGCCAATGCCTGCAGAGGGGTATCGAACTGTTTGGGACAGGGTATGTCAAATACCTGTCTTTTTGGGAGGTTCTTCGTTTGGGATGGACGCTGTCCCACTAGCAAGCAAAAGGTTAAATGCATTTTTTTTCGAAACGGAATTTTCAAAGGTTTTACATTTTTAAAATGCTCCATGAGTCTTAATTTTTATTTGATATGCATGAAATTTGGCAAGAAAACACATTTCATACTTTTTAATGGAACTGGGTATGCATTTTATAATTGGACTTCATTAAGGTAATTAAAAGTGAATAAGAACCTAATTAAATGATAAAAATTAAGTTTCAATGCAGAAAAATATTTTTAAAAAAAATGACTTTCTAAGGGATTTAAAAATAAATACCCAAATGTGTTCATAATGTGTTTCTGAGTGATCATAATGCAAAATTAATCAAAAATGTGAACAAATGGCACGCAAGAAGCATTTTCAAGTTTTTGTTAAAAAAAATTAAATTTAAAAAAAATACAAAATTATAACAAAATTGAAAAAAATTTAATGGTATTTTATAATGTTAAGAGGAATATTTATACAAATTTTCATGTTTCAAAGTCAATAAATAAATAAAAAAATTTCAACCGTCCACTTAAACTCAATTTAATGAATTTTTAAAGAAATAAAAAGAAAATGAATTTGAGGCTATTGAGAAAGTCATGCGCAGCCCACATCAGATTTTTAACACTTTACAACAAAGTTGAAAATGGTTTATGACTTTGTTCATTCTGTCTATCTGTCTGTCTATCTGTCTGTCTGTCTGTCTGTCTGTCTGTCTGTCCGTTAGCACGATAACTGCCGTAAAAATGACTTAATCAAAATGAAATTTTAGTATGTTATTCAGATGGTCTGCAGGATCTATGGAAATATAAATGAATAATATCACCCAATTAGTTTTGGATTAAACCCAGGTTGAAAAAATGAAATACATTGAGCCCTATGGAACCTAATTATTCAAACATTTTTAAAGCGGATTTAAAATTCACAAATTGCTTCGAAAATTTTAGGTAATATTTAAATTATTCCATAAAATATATAAAAAAAATTTCAGCAAAATATATTGAGTAGTTTTTAAATAAAAGTTAAAATAATAATTACACCTCTTATATGAATCGATCACGTGACCATTATATGAAGAGATCACGTGACCCACTTCAAAATGAAATATGGCATCTATCTTGTCTCAAAATCATGATTTTTAAAGTTCTTTTTAATTCATATTGAGTGTTGTATCCGTCCTAAAACCGTTTTATTTTTGCTTAAATTCTGTGCATCTACATACTGAAACAACGCAATTACAATATATTTGAGTTTAAATGATCATCCAAATTTGATTATTTCTACAACGAAGCCTATTTTTCACTTATGTAAAGTGTAAACAGCAAAATATGTAGAATGAGTTGTACAGGAATTACTGCATTTCTTTAACGCAAAATTATTTAGCTCATGGAGTCTGCATAGCTGATATGAATAAAATATTCATTGATTTTACAGAGAGAAGGTCAATTTTTTTTCAATAAAGTTTTAAGCATAGAGTTTAATTACTTGTAACTCCATGGTCTTAAGTTTTTAAATAAAATAAATTATTATAGTATTGTGATGAATGAAATGAATAGGAAAATGTTTATGAATGAAATGTTGCTTTTTTAGCGAGAGTCAGGCGTGTTATATTTCAATGGCGTCATTTGAATAAATTTCAGTTGTTTTTGATGAAGTTTTCAAATATAATAAATAATTGTAGTATAATGATAATGTTAAAAACATTACCGAGGAGCCAGGCGATTTATATTTAATTGAAGTCATTTGAATGAAGTTCATTTTTTTCGATGAACTTTTAAGTTTTCAAATATAATAAATTAATGTAGTATTGTGATAATTTTTTAAATATTATCGAGGAATGTATCGCATTTTAGAGATGTTTAAATGAAATTGCATTGAAGTTGGAAAGTGTTTCATAATCAATGCTTTATGCATGATTGATCTTTCTTGTTTCTTTTATAATTTGAAATTCGTTATCATTAATATCTCACTTAACGAAATTCTCGCCCCCACACTATCTCCCCCCCACACACACACACACACAAACAATACACCTACAACCGCATGTGACTGAAATAAGACCATCACATAAATAGGAATGTTACAACGTCATAAGACCACAATAAATAAAAACTTTGCAAATACTGCATAAATACGAAATGTAAATCGTTCTGAAATCTACATTTTAACTGGAACTGTCATCAAGGCTACCTATAAAATGTTTATGAAATTTGGTTCAGCAGTAGATCTTCGGATGGCCAAACAGAAGGATTTTCAATTTTATTTATATAGATGCAGAAATGCATTAAAATAAATAAAAGCATAATAAAACACTGAATACGTCCCATACTTCGGCTTAACTGACTTAACGCTAACTTATATTTTCAAAAGAATTCATAAAATTCTTCATAGACCGAATTACAAACGAACGCTCATAAAAGACTGTTTTTGTATTGACTGGAGAAAACACAACAAATTACTCCACAAACCAGTTTTGCGAACCTACGTACTCGAGAGCAAATTACAATAATCTTCCGATATTCTTCGAAGACAAAACTCAATTTGCGTTATACTGAGCAACAAGCGTACCACATCTAATTCTGTTAAGAGTCCCTAATGCGTAAATAGAAAATGCGTTCTCTCATAAACCCAATCTATTGGCGGTGTCTTGGGAGCCCAATCAAAACAAGTCTTTATTTTCTTATGGACTTTTCGCAAAAGAGCAGGTTTGTCGATACAGCTCGGTTACGGCTAAAATAAACGAAGATTCCCCCAATTTTCGACGTGTCGCTTTTATCACATTTCCCTGCAATACGTAGTATATATGAAAAGGAAGAGTATTGTGATGGAGTCAAAATTCTTAACGCTTGGATTTTGATGAATCTATGGAAACGAACCAACCAAATTTTTTTCAATGATGTCAGCGTGTCTGTTGAGACGATATCCCTCGAATAAACTGAGTAAACCGAAGGAAATTTAATGCGATTATTCCAATCGATGCCCATTTATTTTCGAACTGAACGAGTCAGGAGAAGAGCGTTGATTTTGCGAACATTTGTTTTTTCAAAAATCGTAAAAAGTTTCGTGAGGATCTCACTTAACCAGCCGGGGATCAAACGGACCAGCCGTTGCTCTAACAGTTAAGCTACTTGGTCAAGATTCCAACTTCTTCTCGTCAAACAGGAACCCATAGTCAACTTATTTTAAAGTCAGATCCGCATGCTTATTTGAATGACCACCTGCATTTAACCTTCAGGGTTAATTCGTTCGGACGCCATTGCAAAAGTCTCACTTTCTCGTCGGGGATCGAATCAAGAACCGAACTTGCCAGATGATGTTCTAACCATTAATCTGCTGGGACAATATTGCAATTTGTTCAAGTCGAAGCGGACCCTATAAGATAATTATGTTTAAATATATTACGGAAATATACAGGGTGATCGTAAACACTATCAACAAAAAAAGAGGGGCAATAGTACACATTAAAGTGAACAATATTTGCAATGGAACCTAGGGTCATGTTTCGCTCTTAGTGAAGAAAAGAGTAACGATTTTAACATTTAACGATTTCAACAACAACTATTCTCATCTTTGGACGTGGTGGACCTGTGGCTTGGCCTCCACGCTCCCCTGACCTTAATCCACTGGACTTCTTCTTTTGGGGTTACATGAAAGAATTGGTGTACAAGACACCTCTGGACTCCCTAGAAGCTCTTGTCTCGAGAGTCGGTGTTGTTGCAGACAAGATCAAACACCACACCAGGAGTATGCGACTGTCATTCGCCGGTGTCAGCTGTGCAGCGATGCCCTCGGACGCCACTTTGAGCAGCTACTTTGAGTCTTTCTCTGGTGAAAATGGAAATGTGAAGCTCCTAAATTAGTCTATTTTTTTCAATGTTGAAGGATCAACGTGAATACGAGGCGCGTCCATAAAGTAAGTTTCCCACTCGTCCCACAGCTAGCAAACCTTATATTGCACAAAACGACTGCACGTACGTGATAGAGCAATGGCGTAGCATGGCGCATGCACTAACGGTACTTCCTGCGTTCTCACAGTAGCATCGTTGCAGCTGTTGAAGATGGAGGCTCTTATTCCAACTCCCGCCGACTGTGAAGTGCGGTCAGTGATAGCCTAGTGCGGTCAGTGATAAAGTTTTTGAATGCACTGAGCATAGCGTAGCGCCGATCGAAATTCATCGTCAGCTGTGCCGGGTGGGCTTAACGTCATGAGCAAGCAGATGGTGCGTCGCTGGTGCAGAGAAATTACAGCAGGTTGACAAAGTGTGCATGATGAGAAGCGCGGAAATGACTCCCGAGTTCCGTAATTGTGAAACGACGATTCTCCATAATGCTTTCCCGCACAAACTCCACAAGGTCGTCCGTCCGTAATAATGGATGCCCTCCCACTGCGCTTCTCGTCATGCACACTTTGTCGACCTGCCGAAAATTCTCTGCACTAGCGACGCACCATCTGCTTGCTCATGACGTTAGGCCAATAGACCCGGTACAGCTGACGATGAATTTCGATCGGCGCTATGCTCTGTACATTCAAAAACTTTATCACTGACCGCAATAGACTATCACTGACCACCCAGTCGGCGGGAGCTGGAATAAGAACCTCCATCTTCAACAGCTGCAACGATGCTACTGTGAGAACGCGGGAAGTACCGTTAGTGCATGCGCCATGCCACGGTATTGGTCTATCACGTACGCCCAGTCGTTTCACGCAATATAAGGTTTGCTAGCTGTGGGACGAGTGGGAAACTTACTTTGTGGACGCGCCTCGTATATAACTTTACTGTTTTCGGCACTATCAGTGGAATGCAACCCTAAGACCCATTGCAAATATTATTCGCCTTGATGTCATCCCTTTTTTGTTGAAAGAGTTTACGATCACGCCATATTGTATTAGTAATTTTTTATTTAAAAGAAAATTACATCCTTTTATGAAACTAATATCCGCCGTCATTGAAATATTGCACATTTCGTATTTAAAATAGAAAAAATAAAAAAAATAATATATTTTAAACTCACTATTATTAAATGAGTGGATTCTGTTCCATTATAAGACTATTTTCCAGAAATGAATTAAAACTTAGGAGTTATAAGTTTACCTATTTTAGGCACCGTTATCGAGATATTATAAACTCCACTTTCCCTCCCTCTCTCACCGGGAACATTATTTCTCTCGAAAGAATAAAGCGAATTCCATGAAATTCGGTATGTTATATTTTTTCAAAAACAGCGATAAACTAATTGATTTTCGGCCCTATCCAATCATAAAAATCATGCATTTTTTTATTTCCCTGAACATCAAAATATGTTCATTTGCAGTTAATGTTATGAGTCGGGCACATCAGATTGTGTAGGTTCCACATTGGCAAAGTGAGAAGCGAAAGGAAGGGAGAAGTTCTTTTGACCTCTAATGCCAAAAATCGATACTTTGACACCGGCATATAAATCAGCTTATTTGAATTATTCAAAGTAATTATTAAATGTGAGGTCTGGGGAAGAATACGGTTGATCCTTTTATGTGAATGGCTGGGATATTATTCAATATTTAAGTTTCTGGGGAATTTTCAAAGAAAAAGAACGATTTGAATTTTAATGTATGCAAAATAAAAAAATCTGATATTCGAATGTCTTTCCCTATAGACTTAAATTATTGCTTTTATCCTTGCTTTATTCAGCTAAATTGGATTATATAGAAAAATAATACATTAAATAAATACTCAAATCAAATCATCAATGATCAAATTACATTGGATGTGTAGTTTTATATAGTTTCCTCCTTCATTTGGCGATGGTGCGTTTTTAAATCTCGCTTCCCCAACTTCCACCAAAAATATCTCATGAATGTTTAATACTACTATAGTAGGAGTTAAATAACAAACATTCCTTTTGAGTTACTACTGGTAACCCCCAGCAATTAGCTCACCGCATATTGCATACTTATTCGTAGTACTTGTAAATTTCGTTATATATACTGCAATCAACTGACTTTTAAATTTACATTTGTTCTATTCATTGTTAATATCATTGTATGTATCAATGTAGTATTGGAAGTCAAGATAATCTGTGAGATTTGTTTGTATATATTGTACTGACACATACCAAAGACAGTCTTGTATATTTATTTGCTCCCAATTTGTTGCAGTCCTGTATATGTTGTCCTGTATATATCTTTGATTTTTTTTCGTGGCATTTCGTGTATGTAATAAGCTATTTTAGAAACAGTTTAATATATATCGTTGCTCCCATTTGAAACAGTTCTGCATATATATGTTTATGCGAGATACTCATAACTGTATTTTATCATAACTGTATTTATACTTCAACTGTATTTAGTATGGGGAAACATTTTTATATATCGTTGTTTATCATTTTTATCATGGCATTATGTTTTGTCCCCTGGTTTTTGACAGATATTCCTCCACCATAGACTGTAAATACTGTAAATATTCGGGTTGGTGCCTATCGGTTGTTAGTTAATCTGTCAATCTGCCATTCAGCATAAGTACTAGATAAGTAGAACAGAATTTAAAATACCACACAAATAAGTTGTGGAAAGCATACGATCGTTTCGGAAACACGTGACGGGTTTTCTTGCTGAGGTCAAGAAAAGTAAGTCAAAAGTCAAGAAGTACCTGCCAATTGGACTGACCATATACCTGCTTAAACAAAGATAAACATCATTAGGGCCATCGCGGGAGAAGAAAAATAAATAATTGAAAAATACCAGAAAAATACTACAAAAGCTAAAATGATAAAGCCAGAAAAATTGGACACAAACATATTGAAAATAGGAGATAAAGATTGAAGAAACCAGTTACATCTGATGAAGTCACAAGTATAAAAAATATGGTGCCGTAGATAAATCATTAACTAGATTATTGGAATTTTTATTAATGTGGAAAGCGTCGAAAAAATCCAGATCCAAAACTAGTGAGCATTTTTTAATAATCGAGGCAAAATAAATTTTAAAATGATGGTTGATAATCCAGCAGTGATTAGCGACATAATTTTTGTTAATTTCTTACTTTTCAACATAATTTTGATGTTTCTTCAAACGTTATTTTAATGTTCATTTATAGATACATGTACGATAGTATATATTGACAAGAAATCTTATAAAGGCCTCAATTGCCGAGCTTTTTAATAGCATCTTTAAGAGAAAAGAAATTTATTTTACTGATAGGAAAGAGAATTACTACAAATTTAGTATCAGCAGTTCGATTTGCTGCATTTAGGCCTGATCCTGATACCATGTACCGATACTTATTAATATCGACGCCTTGCTAATCTGGCATTTCTCACGTATGAATATGCAGAAAGTTCACGCCAGTCGACAGCAACAAGCACCTTTATTGCACATCAGTACACACCATACGTACAAGGATGGATACCACGGTGGTGTCAATATCAATTCACTTTTAAGCTTCGAAAGCTTCTGTCAATACTTGGTGTGATTGCTCTGTCTTTTTATCTGAAGAGGGAAGACTCATTCGCCACCAAAACCAGTCGCACCGTTACAAATTACCGTCGCGCTGTATTATTAACGAAAGTTTTATATTACTGTTATTCTTGCAACGGTTTAAGAGATTTAATTTATACATCTAACTCTGTTATTGGCGCCAAAAGCCTGAGAGGCGAAAATTCGCCCTCCGTTGACAATGTCTTGAGAACCTAATGAAAACAAGCCTTTATTTTCTTATAGACTCACAAAAGAGTAGGTTTGTCGATAGAGCCTCTATTGCTTCTAAAGTAAACGAAGATTCCCAGTCTCTGGATGTCGCCTTTTCTGTATGGATTCGGCTTTGGTTAAGTAGAAGACAAGAGAAAAAGAATTATATCCCTTTGACCTTTCATGTCTGGAATCGATAAAGTGACACTAGCGTAAATAGATGGTTATTTGAATAATTGAACGTATTTATTGAATGCGTGGTCCAGGAGAGAGTAAATTTCATAATTTTATCGAATGGGACGGTTTGAGAAGATGGAGTATTCAAATTGTACATGGAAAAAAGATTTAAAGAAAAGGAAGAATCTGGATTTTATAACGTGCAAGAAATAAAAAAATGACGCATATAAAGAAAGGGTGTGTGATGCTTGAGAAATTGTTTATTTGTTAAAACAGAATAGCTAGAATGTAAAACCCCACTGGATGTTCTCATGCATTCATGTTCCATGAATTTAAAGTCTATTAGCATCAAAATCAGCATCTGAATATAAAATTATTCTATCTTTACATGAGCAAACTATTATTATTTTTTTTTAACATTTTTTCGTAGAAACTTTCTGAAAAATTTCTTTTGAAGTTCAATAGGTATATCACGCGGAAGAATTAGCTATATTTGACTAATTTGTGTTAATATATTCTATTTTAACACCATTGACATTCATCAAGTTGTTCAAACTATTATTTTCCCCATGATTTATCATTATTTCCAGTAGGAAATTAACTGGAGAGTGGATCAGCTCGACTTTCTCATACCAAAATTCATTTTTTTTTTTTTTTTTTTTTTTTTTTTTTTTTTTTTTTTTACAAAAAAAATTTTGAAAAATTGATAGTGTGGGTCCAAATGATTGCAACTATAGCGTGTTACCAGTCACTATGTAGAGCTTGAAAAAATATTTCGATTAATACCATACTTCACAATGTACAACCAAGGGGTAACTTGCCCCCCAAAGGGGGACTAATGACGTCACGAACAAAAACCATTTGTATCGCTGCTATTTTCCACAACAATGATTGAAACTATTAAGTCTCGTGATCATTGGTGCACAAATAAACCCTTTTATGCACGATTATTCTGTCCTATGTTGCCATGTTAAAAGAATGTAAAACTTAGAATAAAATTCAAAGTTTTCGCACGAATTTAAAAAAATTCTATTTTGTCTGGATTTTTTTATGGCAAAGCCAAAGTTTTAAAGTTTCGTAAAAATCCATTAATATTTGTGGCTGCTATTGCGTACGCAAGAAATCGGTCACAGACATCAGACAGACAGACAGGACATCACTCCTAAAATAGTCGAAACATGTTCAGGAGATCTTAAAACATATTATATTGGCATCAAAATCTCGAAGTAAAAAATTTTCGGGAAAATAAAACTTTCTCAATATATGGGAAAGCAAAAATGCTACGAAATTTTTAGAATTCGAATTATTCATATCATTATTATATAAATTATAAAAGAAAATGTGCATTTTTAATTTTTTATATAATTAATCCATACTTGAAATTTCTTAGTTAAATCGGCATTCGTTCTTGAGCATTATGTTCATACCTAACATACATACACAAATACATACACAGGCACCAAAATTTAAATATGTAAATTCAATTTTAATAGCTTTTACATGCCATAGCTTAAAGCTAGTATATTTTTCTCCTATAGACTACACTACTAAAATTGCTCTGCAGATCGTCAAAGAACTGTTTTCGCCAAAACATAAACTCATTGAGGAAACTCTACGCAAAGTTATTGTTTTCAAAAAACAATAATATAAACAATTTCGGAGAAAATGTAATAAATAAACAATATACGCAAAATAGCTTTATGAAATATTTATATAGTCGATAAAATTATACGAGCGAAAAAAACATTAAATTTTAAATATGACATAATGGAAAGTGTATCAAAATATGATGCTATTTTGACTTTCACATGTAAGTCATTGCACGACCACCAGGTTCTGGAAATAAATGTATTGTTTAATGCTAATAATAATGCTACATCATTTTAAATATATTTGCCTTTAAATTTATATTGGTGTTGCAGTGAATTCCATATTTTAACAATTAATAATGTTTGTTCCATGGAGTTGAGAGAAGGATATAAAACTTCTATGGATGAAAAGGAAATACCATGATGCTTTGTGAATAATATCTAGGTGACGCTAGTATTATTACAGTCCATTCTGTTCTCATTTGACACAACAGGAAGACGCACTGTTTAGTATATGTGTATATGTATTTTTCATTATTTTTAAAGTTCCCTAAATATACAAGTAATAAGCAATTATTCATAGTTATGGAACAGAGAACAGAATATAGGGATACAAAAGTAAATTGAAAGATAAACTGAATTTGAATACGTAGGAATATTCTTTATTGTTTGAGTCCTAATTTGCATTGCACTGATAATTTATTTCTGCAAAATATTAAAACAATAAAATCAGCATAGCAGTTAAACCACGGCTACCATGCCGAAAAGAAATGAACAGCACTGGCTTAATTTGGACGTTAATTAGACAAGATTCTTCATCAGGTCTGAGCAACTAACCCAAAAAAAATGCTTGTTTCAGATATGACAATAGCAAATTAGTATAAATGCCATAACTCAGACTACAAGCATTAATAGAGGGAAAATTATTAAGAAATCAAGTATTACCATGAGCCATGAGGCAGGAACCCGTGCAGTAAAAGCAAGCAGTTGTACCTGAATGAAAAAGGTTGAGATACATCTCGGAGATGAGGAGAAAAAATAAACCATGGAATCAGAGAGGAACAAATAGTTGAAGGGACCTCCACTGAAACCCATCCAGAGGGTTGGAGTTGGAGACAGGGCAACCGTAATTAATAAAAGGTAAACAGGATGAACAGGAATCATAGATGGAAAATCTTACTATAAAAGGGATTCACAGGAGAAATGAATAAACGAGTATGCCACTGACACTATTAAAAGGGAGCTCAAATCGTTGTTACAAGCTGGCTAAAGTTACATATTTTTAGCGAAAATAATTTTCAAAATATTAAATACTTATGTATCTTATTTTCTAATTTTTTATTTTTCAATTGTTTCTTGTTTATTTTATTATTTTTCATTTTTATATAATCACATAATTAATAATAATATTTTTATTTATTTATTTATTTATTTATTTTTTGGTAGCCGCCACAATTGAGAATGTTGTCTTGGAAATAATGGAAATGGTGTTGGAAATTGGTTGATAATATTAATTACGAATTTGGGAGGATATGCATTATTAGTTACAGTATTTAATAATTCTATAATAATTCTATAAAAATCCTTCGCACAAAGTGTAACTTACTAATGAAATAAAGATTTTATCTTTTCTGTAGAATACGTGGGGAATTTAATAATTCCATAATAATTCTATAAAATATGCTAATTTATAATATATATATATAATATATATATATATTATAAGTTACTTCATTCCATATATATTACTTCATTCCAATTTTGTAACACAAAACTCAAATATATGTATATTAATCAGCAAGCACATCACATCTAACTCCAGTTAAGAGCTGCAAAATTCCTAGGAAGAACCTTCTTTCTTCATAAACTCAATCCATTGACAGTGTTGGGAGCCCAATCAAAACATGTCTTTATTTTCTTATAGACTTCGCAAAAGTGCAGCGTTGTCGATAGAACTCCGTTGCTTCTAAAGTAAACGAAGCCCCCACCCCCACCCCAAATCTTGAAGTCGCATCACTTCTGTACAGGTTAAGTTAGAAGACGGGAAGAAGGGAATTAATTTCCTTTGACCTTCTATGCCAGGAGAATCGATAAAGTGACACTGGCACAAATAGCTGGTTATTTAAATAATTCAGTATATTTATTGGATGTGCGACCTGGGGGGGGGGGGGGAGATTTTACAATTTTGTCGAACTGACTGTGTTGGGGTAATGTTGCTGGTGAGACAGGTTTGTAGAAATGAAACAATTTGCATTTTTAATGTGCAAGATATGAAATAAAGAATATAGTAAGTGCGACGCAATTTCGCCAGTCTAGTATTTGCGATCTTTCATCATTTTTTCTAAATATCCAATGAATGAATTCCCCAAATGTTTCCTGTAATTTACGTTATTACCTGCTCCCTGAGATAAATTAATGCCTAAAAATTGATTTTTGACTAGTCTGGAACAAAACAATAAACATTACAACTGATGAAATTGTCACACACGGTGAACACAAATTCGCCATAGTGTACTGAAATTGCTTACAAGGTTTCCTGCAAACGTACCGCCAACGTATTCTGCAGAAAAGATAAAATCGTTATTTCATTAATAAGTTACACTTTGTGCGAAGGATAAGAAAAACTTGAGCAACGTATATAAGCATAAATAACACAATAATGCAGCATAAAGCTATTTCGGTCATGCGCTGGATCCTCTTCATCAATGCAAAAGAACAAGCAAACCCAAAGTCCAAAAGCTGATCGATTCTTCCTTTGTACACGGTTATCGCTAATTCATGTTAGGAACTAGAAAGTATCGCCATTTATCGAATAATGAACGAAATGTTAACATTGTGGCATCTTCGACTGGCATCTTACCCCGACTTACCTTTAAATTTGAAGCATGCAGTATTTTAATATCGTTTGAAACACATAAATCATTTAAACAATATTTGGGAAACAAAGAATGCTGAACCATATTGTCAATAAGCATTTTAATTTCTACTTTCTCATACTATATAATAATGTATAGAGAAAGTTTTTTTTCACGAAAATTTTCGAATTCGAAATTGTAATGCCAATATATATTTTAAGAACTCCTGAATACGTTTTGACTATTTTTGACACGTTTTGACTATTTTTGAAGTAATGACTATCTGTGTGGATGTCTGTATGCCTGTATGTTTAGGAAGATACATCCAAACTGCTTATATTCTCGAATATTAGAAGATATATATACCTGTGTATCAATAAAAGATTACCCGTCTACAATATATAAGTTTCAAATATATTTGCCAAAAAATATCAGAAAACATAAATTGAAAATATCAATAATCCCCCCTAATCTTTCAACCCAAATGCCGTAATTGATGCCAATATATGTCAAAATGAAAGTTCTAAAATTGTATGGGAAGATACACCCCTAATACTTACATTCTCGGAGATTAGAAAATGTACCCGTGTATTTAGCAGAAGATTAAACGCACTACATAGCCGTTTTTCGTACGGAATATATAATGTAAAGAAGCATGAAATTCACAATCATGTGCAAATTTCTATACCATCCTAAATCACTTTGTTATTCAAAATATTCTATTAAAATATTAAATTTAATTCTTCTAAAAAAATGTATAAGAATCTCTGGGCTCGATATACAAAATTATCTTCTCAAGCAGATCTGAAGAATAAAGCATCCTGGTCCAATTTGTAAACAAATTTAGGAAAAATATTTTTTAATTCTCACGAAACGACAGAGATTATTTAGAAAATTGTACTTAATTATGCAACATATTGAATTTTCATCGATTCGGTGTTATTTTGATGAATTTAGCATCATTTTATCAATTTAGTGACATTTTATCAATTTAGTGACATTTTCTTCAATTTAGCAGCATCTTAAAAAATCGCCAAATTTGTTGCCAACTGACACTGTCAGTTCTACAGTCCCACTTTGCGACAAATTGACGAAACATCATCACAATACTATCCCCTAACAAAACACAATTAATTTCATTGGTTTAGCGCAATTTTATCAATTTCAAGATATTTATATCGATTTACAAACATTTTTATCAATTTGGCGATATTTTAAAAATTCCTTAAATGTGTTACTAAGTAGAACAGTTGGACTGACAAAAAAATTCTACCGAAATATCATTTCAGTACTCTCTTCTATTAAACAAAATTAATTTCATTGATTTAGCGTCATTTTATCAATTTGGCGACATTTCAATCAATTTAGCAACGTTTAATAAAAGTTACCAAGTTAGCGATATCCCGCCAAATTCGTAGATCTGAATTTGCAGATCTGAAGAATAAAACATCCTTATCCCGTTTGTATATACTGAATGAAAACACTAAAATTGTATTAGAAGATATACCCGTTCTACTCTTATTCTGCTTCAACAATCGGCTAAATGAGTTCATTGGCTAAACACAATATATAAATTTGAAAACTCTTTGCCAAAATAAAGGAAAGTGATGTACGCAGTCTGTAATTAACATAATAAAAAGAAAAATCAAACCACTCATTTATAGGATATATTTTTATATCCATTTATTTATTATTAAAATCGAAAAAATAATAATATAAATTAACAAACACATTTAATTTAATTGTGTAATTGAGCAACATGATATAAGAAAGAATCTTCCTCATAAAATGCTGATAATTAAATAACCATTTTGATTTCATAATACTTTTCATTGTAGCCAACGGCTGTACCGTGCTGAAAACACCGGTTCCTGTTAGATCACCGAAGTTAAGCAGCATCGGGTGCGGTTAGTACTTGGGTGGGTGACCACCTGGGAACACCGTGTACTATTGGCTCATTTCAGTCGACGTGGTGGCCGAACGGTCAAGGCGAACGTTTCCAGCGATTGATCGGCCGCCACGTTGTGGGTTCGAGTCTCACGTAAGACATGGATGTTTTTATTATTGGGCGCAATGTGTTCCCACCCCCAGTGGTGCGCTGGGGCAACGTCTTTGACGGCTAAGAGGTTCACTGTTCTGGCCGATGTATAGGCGAAGATGAAAGAGTCAATGCCTGGCCATTGGGAAAAAAAATACTTTTCATTGTTGAGTAAGAGCCTGTGAAAAATACACCATGGTGATAAGAGTTTTCATTTAAAATCATGTTTCAACCCTGCAATTTTCAAAAATGCCTACAGCGCAATAAATCCTCACGAAACTCAGAGATAAAATTTTAATTCACTTTTACGTTTTAAACCAGCGATTTCCAACCATTTTCGTTTGGAGGAACCCGGGAATTAGAAAGGAGATCTCTTATGAAAGATTTCGTTTTTCGTTAATATCTCGACAACCCCCTGGTCTTACAAACTCGAAACATGGACTAAATTTTAAGTGGGGCTATTTCAAGGCTACCCACAAAATTTAATTAAATTCGGTTTAGCCGTTCTCCCGTGATGATGAAACAAACATACAGACATACAAATTTTCAATTTTATTTATATAGAATTTACAATTCTGCTTCGAAATGAGAGTCATTATTTTATATACCTTGAAAGTTGACTATTTGATAGCACGGTGTTAAACCTATTATTCAAAGTCAGCAATAATGAAATGAAAAATAAGTTACCACTTAATCTAAATGCGTTTAAAATCTTTTCGCTGAAGATTAATATACTCCGAAGGAAATTAAGAGCTTCTTTAAATCCCCATTCGTGATTTTCAATAAGAACAGCCATTTATTAAAAATGTGTAATCCATTTATAAAGAAGGAAGTTTGAGCGGTAAAAAAAATGACTGTCAAAGTTCCTTTACTGGAAAAATTCTTAATTGTGCTTCAAATATTAAGATACTGGACTTTAAAGTCATACTAAAGACAAATACCATCCTTTAGATTTAGAGCAAGGAAATTGAAAATTTTAAAATGTTTCACTGAATGTTGATGCGATATGGAGATCACATATACAGAGAAACCTGTCTAATGCAGCCCAGGAGGTGAAGTGGATAGGGTCTTCGGCTGCTGTCTTGTGGGCTCGGGTTCGAATCCCGAATAAGGCATGGATGTTTCTCGAGGATAAAGTCAGTCTTCCGCCTTCTGGGTCCTCGTCTAAATGTGAAGCTGCACCCCCCTCCCCTCGACCTTCGTCAGTGATGCGTTCTTGTAATAAACTTTGTTCTCTCGTCTTGTGTCTTTCTTCGTACTTTCCTGCGTCACTGGTCCTCAGTAAACAACAACAACCTGTCTAATACGGCACCTATATTCAGCGTCCATATGTATTAAAGACCAGTTATTTGAGGCATAAAATTTTTACCATCATATACTGGTGTCCAAAATTATCTTTACATAAAAAGTAGCGCAAGGGCTGCACATGAAGTATGTTTCCCTTCGAACTTCTGCAATTTAGGATTTGATTTCAGTGTTTATCGATTCAAAACAGTCTTTTATGGCTCCGAAGTATCATTTGGAAGGAATGTTTGAGTTGGCCCCTTAAAGCTGGGCTGACATTGCTGGAAGTGTCAAACTGTTTGATAATTGTTTTATATCATATACACATTTATTCGATTTTTCAGTTTACAGTTATGTGTTGTAATGCTATGTAATCACCAAAAAATATTGATTCAATTATATTAAACAGCTATTGAGAATTTGGTCATTTATGCATATAAAGATCGTATTGGACATCAGTATAGTTGTGATGAATGGATTTTATTTTGATATATTGATATGCAAACTACAAGACACATACAAGCTATAGAGATGAACTTTTAGAAATAAGCAGACGCTACGTTACGACAAATACTGAGAGCCAGACAATAACATTTAATGTTATATAACAATAACATGAGACGTTGTGTCTCCTGATTGGTATTAAATGGGCCCTGAAATTTATTAAGGACGTGTCGTGCGATAGCCATCCTCTTCTTCTTTGACCCAAACTCTCCGAGCTACCCGAAGGTGTAAAGTATCTGTTTGAATGGCCAGAAAGTGGCTCCAAATTTAGACCGGAACCTAGGCGGCATCCACAGGAATCGTACTCTCCGGGGATAGTTTGCGCAGATCCGGGAATCGAACTCGGGCCCGCCTAGTGCAATCCCTGTTCTTTAACTACTGGGCTGTCCCGTCCCTGCGCAAAACCATTTCGGCAAAACCACCTTCGATTTTTTTTTTTTTTTTTTTGCCAGCCGCTCATTTTATTTTGAAAGCGACAGGTCAAAAATGCTATCATCTATTAACATCATCATCTTTATATCTTAGCATAATGAATATTTTTAGCCCTTTTATATATTTTTTATATATTTTCTCTCATTTTTAAAAATATTTGCAAAAACTGTCAAACTATGCTAAAAGTATGATCATGTCTTTCCAATACGCATAGTACTACTAAACGACCCTCAAAATTACAAAAAGAATATATATTTGATTAGTTTAATCTCTCACATATATTTATTTCAGTTATACTGAACAAATGGAACTTCAATTTTAATTCATCATTGTCACAGCTGTCTAAAGCGTTCTAAAATTTGACTTCGCCCCAACCAAGTTTGCTTTTTCTGACAGTTCAAGAATTAATCATTTAAAAGTTTTCGTAGGAATAATGTGTTGTAAAATAAAAAATTGGGATTGAAGACATAAATTATTGCATTGCAAAGTAATGGTTGGAAGATAGCAATAAACGTTCTTACTTTAAACTGTTTTGGAGAAATTGAGCAAAGTTCAATTGCTCCTTTTACAGCGGTTTAACGAGTTAGTGAAATTTACCTTGGAATTAATTGAATTAGTGAATAAATAATTAATGTTTAGGGAAAAATTATATAATTAACATTTAACGTATGTGGATAAGTAGTCAGTATTTGATAAATTGGGCAGTTTAAAAATGCAGACACAGAATATAAGCCCGATGGGTGCAGTCTATAATGTCTAATATGTGCAGCATATGACTTTCCATACAGACTCATTATTTTTCTCTTATTTTATATCCTTAAAATTTTATACTCGCAGACAGGGTCTGATTTATACACGAGCCACCGGGTCTGTGGCCCTGGCCCCCCAAATTAAAAGGCCCCAAATTTTGTCAAAATGGCCTAAAACTTCTAAATGTTTTAAAAATAAATGAAAATATCAGTAACATGTACGAAAATATTTCAGAAAAATTATATTCAGTATCACAGCAAAATTAATGTTATATGATCCAGATTTTCATTATGCCATTTTCTTGAAACATTTATTTACTATTAAAGGTATAAATAATTATTAAAATGTTTAATAGAGCTCCCCAAATATAATTAGACTCTAGACCCATATACTATATGTCAGACTCTGCTCAGAGAGCCTACTTATAAGGGGTATTGCCAAATTAAAAATTATACGTCGTCAAAAATTATGATCCGAACTTTATAAACACCCCCATAAGAAGATTCTGTGAATGTGAACTTGCAGCTTCGTGCAACGTGAGCTCAGGATTTGAAATTTGAAACCGTCTGCATCGGGCTACTGTGTGAGACTGGGTTCGTCAGTTTTACACATAGAAAATATTTTGCTGTTATTGCAGGTATCAGTGATTCCATAATGACGATCGCATAAAAAGCACGAAACCGGTTCATGAATGCTGTTATCGGCAATGGAAAGGCGGTCCTAATTTTGGGAACAGTCGCTCAAGACTGAATTTATAAGTATAAAAATAACTGCCATAAATTGTTTTGATCTTTGAAGTATTGAGACCTCGGTAATTCACTTCATCTAGCTAGCAGGGTTAAATCCATGTTCCGACGCCATTATAAAGAATCCATGTCCCGACGGGGATCTGAACCACAAATGCTTGGCCAGTCAATGTGCTATCCATTTGACTACTGGAGTAAAAGTACTTATTTCTGCAGATGTAGTGAACTCTGTAAAACTTTCGTAGAATATTCCCAACCGAAATTAGAGGCACGAAATTATATAAATAGATCACGTAACCCACTTCAAAATAATATATGGCATCTATCTTTTTTCCCAGTGTCAAAATCGTGATTTTTAAAGTTTTTTTTAATTTTTATTTAGTGTTGCATGCGTCCTAAAACCGCTTAGTTTTGTGTATTATCTGTGCATCTATAATCTGCTCCAACGCAATTACAATATTTTTGAGTTTAAATGATCATCAAATTTTGATTATTTCTACAACGAAGCCTAATTTTAATGTATGCAGAATGTAAACAAATCAAGCTGTAAGATGAGTTGTATAAGAATTGCCGATTCAAGCTGTAATATGAGTTGTATAAGAATTGCTGATTCAAGCTGTAAGATGAGTTGTATAAGAATTACTGATTTTTTTAACGCAAAATTATTTACCTCTAGAGTATGCAATGTAGGTGATATGAATGAAATATTCATTTATTTTACATAGAGAACCAGCCGATTTTATAGCATTGTCTATTTCGATGACGTTTTAGGCATGGAGTTAGAAAGTACTTTTACCTCCATGGTTTTAAGTTTTTAAGTAAAATAAATTATTGTAGTAATGTGATAATTTTAAAAATATCACCACTGAATTTATCTCATTTTAAAGATGTTTAAATAAAATTGCATTGCAGTTGGAAAGTGTTTCATAATTAACGCTTTATGCACGATCGATCTTTCTTGTAACAGTATTCCGTCATTTTTATAAATGCCATGTCATGCAGTTCAAGTAAATTAGCCTTCATAGAATATTCGGTCTATTAATTCCATCTGAACAAAAATTCGAATAAGAACCCCGAGCTTAGCATCCCAAACTTCAGCAATCAGTATCGTAATATTATTCATCCCTTGTGAAATATCGATATATCTTTAATCTTCACAGCTACAATGTAGAAGTACAATGTAGAAGTTACATCTGCGTTTTTATCCAGTTATATCTACACTTGCGAGAAAGCTAACTTGACAAGACTGTCAAAGCTGTGGCTGCCTATTTACACAGTTTTATCTTAAACGCACAATGCTAGTGCCTAACAACATAGATAGTTTCCATGGTGGCGAAATCGAATTTAAATGTCACATTTAGAATACATTTTTAACACTTTACAACAAAGTTGAAAAATGTTTATGACTTTGTTCATTCTGTCTGTCTGTCTGTCTGTCTGTCTGTCTGTCTGTCTGTCCGTTAGCACGATAACTGCCGTAAAAATGACTTAATCAAAATGAAATTTTAGTATGTTGTTCAGACGGTCTGTAGGACCTATGGGAATATAAATGAATAATATCACACAATTAGTTTTGGATTGAACCCGGGTTGAAAAAATGAAATACATTGAGCCCTATGGGACCTAATTTTTCTAACATTTTTTAAGCGGATTTAAAATTCACAAATTGCTTCGAAAATTTTAGGTAATAGTCAAATTGTTCCATAAAATATATAAAAAAAAAATTCAGCTAAATATATTCAGTAGTTTTTTAAATAAAAATTAAAATAATAATTACACATCTTATATGAAACGATCACGTGACCATGATATGAAACGATCACATGACCCACTTCAAAATGAGATATGGCATCCATCTTGTTTCAAATTCGTGATTTTTTAAAGTTCTTTTTAATTCATATTGAGTGTTGTATCCATCCTAAAACTACTTTATTTCTGCTTAAATTCTGTGCATCTACATACTAAAACAACACAATGACAATATATTTGAGTTTAAATTCTCATTCAAATTTGATTATTTCTACAATTAAGCCTATTTTTCACCTATGTAAAATGTAAACAGCAAAATATGTAGAATGAGTTGTATTAGAATTACTGTATTTCTTTAACACAAAATAATTCAGTCCATGGAGTCTGCATGGCTGATATGAATGAAATATTAATTGATTTTATAAACAGAAGGACGATATTTTTCGATGAAGTTTTAAGCATAAAGTTTATGAATTGTAGCTCCATGGTCTTAATTTTTAAATAAAATAAATTATTATAGTATTGTGATGAATGAAATGGAGAAAGTTATGAATGAAATCCTGCTTTTATAGAGAGATCCAGGCGTGTTATTTTTTCTATGACGTCATTTGAATTAATTTCAGTTGTTTTCGATGAAGTTTTTAAATATAATAAATTATCGTAGTATTATGGTGGATTTAAAAATATTACCGTGGAATGTATTGCATTTTAGAGATATTTAAACCACGCAATTTATATTTCAATGCCGTCTTTTGAATGAAGTTCATTTTTTTCAATGAAGGTTTAAGTTTTCAAATATAATAAATCAATGTAGTATCTTGATAAGTTTTAAAATATTACCGAGGAATGTATTGCATTTTCGACTTTTTTAAATAAAATTGCATTGAAGTTGGAAAGTGTTTCATAATCAATGCTTTAAGCATGATTGATCTTTCTTGTTTATTATAATATGGGAGCATATATGAGTAGAATTTCGAATATTTATTTTATAAATCAATTAACTTGAATTCAAATTTTCGGTTTTATGCATCACTTAAGCTTTATTAGTAGCGTTAAATCGATGGGCTATGTAGTGTAGCAGAGGCTTACATTTTTAACGCTTTACAACATAGTTGAAAAGTGTTTATGACTTTGCTCATTCTGTCTATCTGTCTGTCTGTCCGTTAGCACGATAACTGCCGTAAAAATGAGTTTATCAAAATGAAATTTTAGTATGTTGTTCAGACGATCTGTGGGACCTATGGGAATATAAATGAATAATATCACCCAATTAATTTAGATTGAACCCGGGTTAAAAAAATGAAATACATTGAACTCTATGGGACCTAATTTTTCAAACATTTTTCAAGCGAATTTAAAATTCACAAATTGCTTCGAAAGTTTTAGAAAATATTCAAATTATCCCATAAAATATATAACAAAAATTTCAGCAAAATATATTCAGTACTTTTTCAAATAAAAATTAAAATAACAATTACACCCTTTATATGAAGAGATCACGTGACCATTATATGAAAAAATAACGTGACCTACTTCAAAATAAAATATGGCATCCATCTTGTGTAAACATCGTGATTTTAAAATTCTTTTTAATTCATATTTAATGTTGTATCCATCCTATAACCGCTTTATTTTTGCTTAAATTCAATGCATCTACATATTGAAACAACGCAATGACAATATATTTGAGTTTAAATGATCATCCAACTTTGATTATTTCTACAACGAAGCCTAATTTTCACTTATGAATAATGTAAACAGAAAAATATGTAGAATGAGTTGTATAAGAATTTCTGCATTTCTTTAACGCAAAATTATTTAGCTCATGGAGTCTGCAATATAGCTGATATGAATGAAACATTCATTGATTTTACACACAGAACCAGACGATTTTTTCGATGAAGTTTTAAACATAGAGTTAAATTACTTGTACCTCCATGGTTTTAAATTTTAAATAAAATAAATTATTATAATATTGCGATGAATGAAAAGAATGGAAAAAGTTTATGAATGAAATGCTGCTTTTATAGAGAGAGCCAGTCGATTTATATTTCGATGACGTCATTTGAATAAAGTTCATTTGTTTTCGATGAAGTTTTCAAATATAATAAATGATTGTAGTATTATGATAATTTTAAAAATATTACCGAGGAATTTAACGCATTTTAGAGATATTTAAACCAGACAATTTATATTTCAATGCCGTCATTTGAATGAAGTTCATTTTCTTCGATGAAGTTTTAAGTTTTCAAATATAATAAATTAATATAGTATTGTGATAATTTTAGAACTATTGCCGAGGAATGTATCGGATTTTAGAGATGTTTATATAAAATTGCATTGAAGTTGGAAAGTGTTTCATAATCAATGTTTTATGCATGAATGATCTTTCTTGTTTGCCAATGGCATACTATCAAGTTAACAGTATACTTGTAAGCGCATTAAGATATTAGGAGTACGAGTACAATTATTCGGCGATTTCTAAACTATCATTTAAACACTTCATAAAATATTAGTTAGAGGCATTTTTTATTGAAATATGGAAAAATATGAATATAATTAAAAATTACGGATCAAAATTTTAGTCTTTTAATTAATAATAATGAATAATACGCGGACTTAGCGAGGATACAATTATTCTCTACAAGTATTTAAGTTCCCTATAAGTCAACTAACACTCTTGAAAAATTAAGCTGCACGTTTTTCAATAAGTTTTGTTCTGTTTAACCATACATAGTGTTTAGAGTCGAAAATAGTTATGTGAATTGAAAATCGTCTCAGTTAGGTTCCACCTCGTGGTTGAGTTTTAGACTTTTATGTCCACGGTGGGTGCTTCGGGAGAGTTCTGAGAGACTTTACTCTCCCTCCCCCCCCCCCCCTCCACACACACGCACACATTTTGTCCACTCCTATATAAAATTTAAAAATTCAGCTCCGTCAGGTTCCGCTCAGTGGTCGATACCATAAGTGTATAAAGATTCAGCCTTTTAAGCCATAAGACGGCTGCTTGAATCTCTAGAAAACAAATAAATACCCATAATCTCCGCTTTCGGGATTGAAAATTCGACTGAATGAAAAGCCTTTACAATACCTCCATTTTCTCTGCCTCCAGGGAAGTAAATCAAAAATCTGCCTCCGTTGTTTTTGCACTGTAGTCCAGAGTATAAGCGTGCAAAGATTCAACCTTCTTGGTCACCGGAAGGATTCTGGAGAGTTTAGAAAAACAAAAATATGTTATTATGTTATATATAGGGATGCGTCTCAAGTTAGCCTGTCAAGTTAGTCTTCTGTTAAACATATACTTCGAACAAAGAAAATTTGAAACTACTGTGAAATCTATGAATGCATATCAGTTTTGTTTTCATGAACAAGCTGGTTATCATAGCAACAAAATATATTTTCAATATTAATTTAGAATGCTGTTTTTAATTGAAATTTGAAAAATATGAGAAGAATTCTAAATATTTCTTTAGAAACCGATTGATTTAAATTAAAATACATCCGTCTTTATATATAATAAAAGAAAATAAATGTATGTGTGTATCGCACATTGCGAAAAATCGAAGCTATCAACAGCCTAGAAATTTAGTGCAAACATAGCTAAACTCACGGGACGTGGGCATTTTATTTTAATTCAAATTTGTTTAAAATTTATAAACGCCTAAAGTTGAAATTCGGCAGAAATTTCGAAATTATAAAATCAAATTTGTAGAAAAGACGATTTTTCAGAGCCGTGAATTTCCATCGCAGACAGATTTCTGCAGCTGGGAGAGTTCGCAGACAGATAATGAGTTTTAAAATCTAAAAAGTCTACTTTCTTAAATTTTACATATTGTCGTTTTCACTTTTTAAACGTGTCATTATTCTTTGATTCAAAAGTCATCGCGTTCAAAAATGTCAGAGATTGGATGATAACTCACTGAGATAGCATTCCATTCTTTAAAATTTCTTGCGCAATCTATTTTAAGGAGTATCACGCCAATGTTATACAATTGCATGATTGAGCATTGAAAAAACGAAAAGCGAAAATAATTTTTTTTTTCAAAATAAACAGTTTGAAAATTGAGTGGTATTATCTGTATATGTTATATTTATATGGTACTTATTGAAGACCCGAGCTACACCGGGTAATTCCTTTTTGGATATATATATATATATATATATATATATATATATATATATATGATTGGTAATACACATGCTTTTCCAGAAGTACCACAGTACTAGGGGTAGATATATTTTCATTTTATTTTCATTATATTCTTTTGATATTACTTTATAATACTTTGCATCCTCATTGCAATAATTAGCCACAAGCTGGTGTAACAGAATATTTTATATTCATGTTTGATTTTTTTGTGTATTTGATCCACTTTGTCTTTTCTTCTAGGTCGGGCCATTTACATTATTTCTGTAATACATTTTACAGTTGTGTAAACAGAAACGTAGAATCAGCATTAATGAAACATGTATGGCCCTTGATAACGTACATGGTTTCAGAAATGCTTTTCATATTCATTTTATTCCTTTTATATTCACTAGATTCTATTTATTCAATTTCCAAACTTCTTGCATAGCTCATCGTGCTACACTAGGCTCCTGATTTACAATTTTTTTACCTTTACCTACAGTTTACCAGCAATTTTCTTTGGTATTTCTCCGGTATCTATATATTACAAGTAATCATAAAAATCTTCAATTATATATATATATATATATATATATATATATATATATATATAGAGAGAGAGAGAGAGAGAGAGAGAGAGAGAGAGTAGAGTGGGATAAAAGTGCGCATCGGGTAACAGTGCGCAGTACAGGTTTTAGTTGTTTCCAAAGACGTTAGATTGGCAACACCGAGTCAGTCTACAAGGTGTCATGGCGGATTGGTGGTAGACATAGTTATAGCCAGCTTGTGCGAATATCGTGGAAACCATGGGGTAAGATTCATTTTTCGTCTTCCTGATGTAATATTTGCAAACTATATTTCATAACTAGATATAAACTTAAATAATTCTCAAGACGTTTCAATAAACTCGTTTCTATGCAGAGTGATATATTGGACAATTTAAATTATTCGCCGTGGATGGCAGCATTTGCTGATAGCTAAACAAGAAAGCTCAATCATGCTTAAAGCATTGATTATGAAACACTTTCCAACTTCAATGCAATTTTATTTAGACATGTCTAAAATGCAATACATTCCTCGGTAATATTTTAAAACTTATCACAATACTACATTAATTTATTATATTTGAAAACTTAAACCTTCATCGAAAAAAATGAACTTCATTCAAATGACGGCATTGGAATATAAATTGCCTGGTTTAAACATCTCTAAAATGTGATACATTCCTCGGTAATAATTTTAGAATTATCATAATACTACGATAATTTATTATATTTGAAAACTTCATCGAAAACAACTGAAATTCATTCAAATGACGTCATAGAAAAAATAACACCCCTGGCTCTCTCTATAAAAGCAGCATTTCATTCATAAATAATTTCCCATTCATGTCATTCATCACAATACTATAATAATTTATTTTATTTAAAAATTAAAACCATGGAGCTACAAGTAATTAAACTCTATGCGTAAAACTTCATCGAAAAAAATCGTCCTTCTCTTTGTAAAATCAATGAATATTTCATTCATATCAGCTACGCAGACTTCATGAACTAAATGATTTTGTGTTAAAGAAATATACAGCAATTCTAATACAACTCATTCTACATATTTTGCTGTTTACATTTTACATAGGTGAAAAATAGGCTTCGTTGTAGAAATAATCAAATTCGGATGAGCATTTAAACTCAAATATATTGTAATTGCGCTGTTTCAGTATGTAGATGCACAGAATTTAAGGAAAAATAGAGTGGTTTTAGGACGGATACAACACTCAATATGAATTAAAAAGAACTTTAAAAATCACGATTTTGAGACAAGATGGATGCCATATATCATTTTGAGGTGGGTCACGTAATCTTTTCATATCATGGTCACGTGATCGCTTCATATAAGAAGAATTATTATTATTTTAATTTTTATTTTAAAAACTACTGAATATATTTCACTGACTTTTTTTTATATATTTTATGGAACAATTTGAATATTACCTAAAATTTTCGAAGCAATTTGTGAATTTCAAATCCGCTTAAAAAATTTTTGAAAAATTAGGTCCCATAGGGCTCAATGTATTTCATTTTTTCAACCCGGGTTCAATCCAAAACTAATTGGGTGATATTATTCATTTATATTCCCATAGGTCCTACAGACCGTCTAAACAACATACTAAAATTTCATTTTGATTAAGTCATTGCTACGGCAGTTATCGTGCTAACGGACAGACAGACAGAATGAACAAAGTCATAAACACTTTTCAACTTTGTTGTAAAGTGTTAAAAAGCGTCTCATTGGGCAAAAGTTCGCATATCACGGCGGGCTAAAGTTCGCATGCGAACTTTTGCCCCAATTAAGATTTAGGTATTAGCTGTTTCAGGAATTATCAAAGGAAGAATCAGAGAAAAATAGGCACCCCGGAGAAGTTGGAGACAGCTCGGCCGAGGCTTGCAAACGGCGATTCAAAGCGGCATATTACCAAAGACTTAGGCATATCAGAGGCTGCTCTACGTCAGAGATTAAAGAAGTAAGGAAACATTTCTATCTACACGTTAAAATTATTACTGTTTATGTACTACTCTCTTTAAAATAATAATTATTTCATTATTATAAAACAATGATTAATATCTATGTATATCTCTAGATCTATATATTTTTCTTTCTTACGTATCACCAAAATAAGGCTGTATTTCAATTTTGCTGTTTGGCAACGCGTCATTCACGTAATTATTCTATGGCACGTCATAATAATTTAGTGACGTCAGGTATTTAATAGTATTAAAATTAACATTTAATAATATTAAAATTAATACTTAATAATACTAAAATTAATGGTTAATAATAATATTATATAATACTGTTTAATAATACTATTAAATAATAATATTAAATAGTTTAATAGATACTTTCCTGTGTTAGAGCGACCCCGGCTTCGCATAAAACGGAAACACTGGTAACACTGGACGTTTTGCGACGGATGCAATTGCCAAAATGTACGTGTAGAGCTGCGCATGCTCGGACGCTGTTTACCATTTTCAGTGTTTGACGCGTGTGAAGTGGAGCTAGTCCGAGATAGCAATTGATCCCGTCTCAGATAGCAATTGATCCTATCTCAGACAGCAATTGGCCCCGTCTCAGATGAGCCCTGAAAAAAAGACATTTTTTTTAAAGTAGACTAAGCTTAGGTAGGCTACAGAATAGATAGAAATAGACAAACTAGATTGAACTGAGATAGAAACTTGCAAATATGGAAATTAGAAGCCGGGGCCACTCTAACAAGAAAGTAGTTTACCAAATAATATTAGTAATAATAATTATTCGTCAAAATCTTTGTATTTTTTTTACAGGGATTTGGTGCAGTGAAATTAGGACGATTCACATCAACCTTCACAGCACACCAAGTGGAAGAGTTAGCTAGCCATTGTAGGGATCTGGACAAATCTTTTTATAGTCTCACGTTTAAGGACGTAAGAAGATTAACCTTTCAGTACGCAGAGGCAAACGCTGTTAGACACAAGTTCGATACGGAGTTCAAAATAGCAGAAAAAGATTCGTTGACTTTCATGCAAAAACATCGTTTGTCTTTGCGAATTCCCCAGCAAACAAATCTTGCAAGAATAATAGGTTTCAACAGAGTGCAGGTGAATGCATTTTTCAGTAATTTATCTGAACTAATGGTGACACACAAATTTACACCAAAAAGAATTTATAGCATAGACGAGACCTGATTATCAACTGCTCCAAATCATGTCCCTAAAGTTATTTCTAGAACTGGTAAAAAAGGCGTAGGAAAAGATAGTTTTGCGGAGAGAGGAGAGTTAGTTACAGCTGTTTGTTGAATGAGTGCTGCAGGAAATTACACACCTCCTGCACTTATCTTCAAAAGAAAAAGACGACAGTCGGTATAGGAGCTCTGAACTCTTCTTTTAGTGGATAAAACATTTCCAAAAACATTTCAAAGCAACAAAGAGCATTCCAGCTTTGCTGATAATTGATAATCACAGTTCTCACTTGTCCTTAGAAACTGTTTTGTTTGGTCGAGAAAATGGCATTCACATGCTATTGATTCCTCCTCGCGGTAGTCATAAAATTCAGCCACTGGATCGTTGCTTTTTTAAAGCACTTAAGATGCACTTCGCAGAAGTATGCAATAACTGGCTAGTAAGTAATCCGGGAAGAGTCATCACACAATTCCAAGTAGCAGAACTATTTGGCACTGCTTACTGTAGATGTGCTTCGGTGGAAAAAGCTGTCAGTGCTTTTAAGATGTATGGAATTTTTCTTGTTGATCCTGGAGTGTTTACGGACGAAGACCTTGCACCGTTGCATCAGTTACTGCACCTTGTGCAGTAACTGATATAAAGCTTGTTACAGAAACATAGTCACCTACAGTAACAGACACTCAAATCAATGAAGAGGCCTCATCATCTGGAGCAATAGATGCCGTTCCATCTACTTCTGGTACCCAGCATGTCAGAGCTGATTCGAGTGCATTGCTTTATCAAAAATATTCACATCCTGACTCGGATTATGAACATTATGTATCACCTAGAGCAGTAGCAAAAACAGTCTGCCCAGTAGAAATCAGGCCACTCCCAAAACGGAAGAACCCCCAGCAATGAAGGAAGGAAGGAAAAAAGTGCGAAATAATTACAAGTTCACCTTTTAAGTATAATCTACAAACGAAAGCTGATAATATGAAGAAGAAGAACACGTCCAAGGAAGCCCCTCCCACAGAAACTACAAGGCCAGTTAAGCGTAAACAACCTTTTGCTAAATGCGACTCTCAAGCTGATCTAAAAAGGAAGAAAACTGAAGTTGAGAGTACAATACTCTGTCAAGGATGTAAAGAGATGTTCACCGCTCCTCCATTCGAGGACTGGATCATGTGTAAAAAATGTGAAGAATGGTGGCATGAAGCATGCTCTTGTTACGAAGGCAGTGGCTATTTCATTTGCGACAATTGTTAAAATTTTTACTAGAAAAATGAAGCAATTGTTCATGTTACTAAAAGTAAATTTAGTTTCCAGTGTAATTTTTCACATATTTTTGATTACATTGTGTTCTATAGAGCCTATGTAGAACTTTCTAAATCTCTCTGTGCATACGATCTATAACCCCACCATAAACGCACTTTTGCCCCACAGGTGAGGTAAAAGTGCGTTTTTTATATTGTTTGAAAAAAAGCTTATTGAATGAAATGTATTCAACATACAATTAAAAACATTATTGAATTAAAAAAAAAAAAAGTTTGAAGATTTTGAGGTATAAATATTTCAATTTTGAGTCTTTTTGCAATGGATATACATGAGGTTAAACACTAAGTGCGCGCTCTTGCCCCACTCCACTCTCTCTCTCTCTCTCTCTCTCTATATATATATATATATATATATATATATATATATATATATATATATATATATATATATATATATATATATATATATATATATATATATATATATATATATATATATATATATATATATATATATATATATATATATAATATTGTAAATACAAAAGACCCGATTATCAAACTAATAGAAATTGCAAAGTCATATAGACGCAATGCAGCTCTATTAATGTCTTGTATATAAGAAGATCAAAAAAGAACGAGATGTGAAATAAGTGCCAACAAGGAAATAAAATGTGGCCAAGGGGGGTGGTGACCCCTTGATCCCGGTTATAGCCAGCTATTACTCCTAAGGAAACACTCCCGGAGCCGTTACGTGCCTGTGGCCATATTTCCTTGGAACATCAAGGCAAAAGACGTATACCAGAAGTGAATGCATAGACCGAGTGAAGAGAAAATTGGATTGAGACAGGTTGAAATAAGAAGTTAAAACCGAATGACAGAACATTCAACAATTCACATATAAAATGCCGAGCGTTTCGATGTGTTGCCATTATATTATATAAAATGAGTGTTACCAATATCACTGCCAAATGCATTAATTTCCTTGCAGTGCAATGCATTATAGTAGTGTTTGAGGTATTCTATTGGAAGTGCTGTTTCAACGCTTCCGTTTTGAATTTTTTATCAGTTTTGATACGATCGTCCTTATAAGTATGCAATCTTGAGTTTCGTAGAAAATGATTTCTAACGATATTGCGGAAAATATTGGCCCTCAAGTTCGATTTCCGATCGATGATGTAATTAATGTTTATATCGAAATAATACTAAAAATAATACTAAATGATACTAAAAATTATATATATATATATATATATATATATATATATATTATATATATATATATATATATATATATATATATATATATATATATATATATATATATATATATATATATATATATATATATATATATATATAATTTTTAGTTTTCATATTAACAGTATTAAATAGATGGACTATTAGTCGCAGTGTTTTCAAACTTTTCTAATCGCGGAACTCTTTTATAATTTAATTTGATGGCGGAACTCCAAAATAAAAAAAGTACATTGTGGTCCAAATTATGAATTCAAATTTCAAGCGTTGAGTTCCACGGAACACATTTTGCTAAACGTTTATCGAGTACTTATCTAACGTAATACGTTTTTCCATATCTCTTGACTGTCAAGTTAGTTTTGTCGGAATTAAGGTTAAATTTTAAATTCCATTCAATTTTTGACAGTCTTACTTTCTCACTACTTTTCAATTCAAACTGAAACAATTTCTTGAATGGCATTTTGATCAAATACGATTAAGTAATTCATAAAAAAAACAATTTCACTGAAATACTAAATTAATTTTAAAACCCATCTGTCTCGAAAGGAGGTTTTTCGAATTTGTTTGTCGCTTGTTGTTAACGAATTAGTAGCCGCAACAAGCGATGTTACTTGAATCTCCTCTTACGCATCACTGAGATAAAAAAAAAAAAGGTAATTGAAAAATGGGTGGCAACCCCGGTAAACATTCCAGAAACACTTAACAGCGTCACAAGGCCTAAGTAAGTTTATCCTTAATGGTTTACTCTTCTCTATTTTCTCTTACCTTAATCTTTTTCTTGCAAATACTTGCACGCAAAGAAACCGCAAATTAAATTTAGACTGCAAAAGCTGAACATACAATACCACTTATGGAACACCTAACAAGTTCCCTAAATGGCTCTTGATTGGCAACAAATTGTAAAAACTTTTCAAGTTCCGATTAAGAAGCGGGTGTTTATCAGGAGTTTCTTTTCATTAACGAAATGCAGCCTCCGTTTATTTCATTATGAGAAAGTTTTGCAAAATATTTTGGCTCGCGTATATCTAAATTAAGTAGCAAAACGCCGTTCGATTTGGGAACTGATATTTTTATTTCGTAGCGTTACTGAAATTATGAACCTTCTAAAAGTATATAAATCATGTCAGCTGAATGTTTGTTATTTTAATGTTTGTCAAGTTACAGTCAACTTATCGCCCAATCCATCGTTGCGATTGTAACTTTCGTACATGTAAAATAACAATCTACTAAAACAGGGTTTAAAAATTAGCCTTAATATTTAGATGTGTTTGAATACAGACAATTTATAATTGTTTTAATAGAAAATTGATGTTCTGATATTTTTAGTTATTTTAGTATTATATTTCTATCTAATATTTTAGTATTATATTTTCTTGCAATATATATCTTTCCCTGCCATACACATATAATGTATAGGGAAAGCATTAGAATATAGAAACAGAAAAAGGAAATTTTTGATGAATCCACATATTTTGGGTACTCTGTAACACGAATCTACTATTTTTAGCATCACGTGTGTGTGTGTATATACGTTTCCCTTATCTGTGCAATGTATGTATTCACTTTAACTCAAAGACTATAAGGCGAAATTTCCTGAAATTTGGTAGTTGATCACTTATACGTTACCTTGGGATTGCTTCAATTTGGTTACAATTGGGAAAAATAGAACCGTTTTATTCTTCAAATGCATCGCAAAAAGAACAAAATCTATAATTAAATAATAAATATGTATTAATATATTAATAGCTTGTGTCGCACCTATGTGATTTTCGATGATGAAACGTATAGCATAACATCCATTACATTAGGATAAAATCGTGTCCAAGAAATTTAATTTTTTTAGAATTTAACTTGTACGGTTAAATTTTTCTGAAGCCAATTAAAAAATCTGATGTGGGCAGCACATGACTTTCCCTGCAGACTTATATCCACGTTCTCTTTATTTTAATTAAATTTAATTCACTTTTAATTCAATTTTCGTTCTCATTTGGTAACTGGACTTATTTTCAAAGGTGGCGTTGAGAAAATACGAATAAATAATCTATCTCGAGAACGGCTCGTCCTAGTGTAATGGGGTTGATCTTATTCTTTTCTTCGTTAAAAATTACGTATAAAACAAGCATTTAATGGATATATTTCAGCATACGTAGTTTTAATTTTAGATTTCGACGATTTTTGAGGGCCATTTTAAAAAAAAAAAACAGGTTATTTTTTTCCGAGTCATACCAAAATCTAATCAGCACCAGGGTGACCCACAAGTGACTTATCTACCAAATTTTGTGAAATTTGAGCTATTAGTTTTTCAGCTAGATCGGATACAGGCAATTTTGGGGGGCCATTTTGCAAGAAAAGGACAGTTCTTTTATCCCGAATCGTACCCAAAACTAATCAGCACCAAATTCGCCCACAAATGACTTACCTACCAAATGTTATGAAATTTGGTCAATTTATGAAATTTGGTCAATTATGAAATTTGGTCAATTAGTTCTTAGTTAAAGTGGATACAAAATCTGCCCAGACAGACAGACAGACACACACACACACACAGACGTCACTCTAAAAATAGTTTTTTCGTATTCTAGAGGTCTCAAAACGTGTAGATCCGTCGAAAACTCGAGTTGCGATTTTCGGCCTGATTCCAATATTTTCCCTATGCATTACTATGTATTGCAGGGAAAATAAAAACTCAAATTCCAACAGGGACAGATCTTTAAACACTCTAATCAGCTACCGGGACAAAATTCTTATCGTGGAAGTGAATTCCAGAATATTCATAAGCCAATATTAAAGATTATCAATATGATTTAACTGCGTGTATCCCTGGAAATGCAGTGTTTTTTCAGTCTTAAATATAGTTTAATATTTTACTTTCCCTACAATACATGGTAATGCATAAAGTATTGAAACAAAGTTGAAAATCGAGTTTTCGACAGATCTACACCTTTCGGGTACTCTGGAACACGAATCTACCCTTTTTAGTATGACACCTATATGTGACTGTGTTTCTATGCAGTGTATATATCCACTCTAACTCAAAAACTATTCGACGAAACTTTATATAAAATTTAGTAAGTCACTGGTGGATTATCCTAGTGCTAAATAGATTTTGAAACAATTCGAAAAAACGAAGTATTTTCATGATGGATGTTTTTTTCCCTACGAAATGACCCACAAAAAATCGTCAAAATCTGAAATAAATACAACTAGTTATGCTGAAATGAAAAAAAAAATGTAATTGCTTGTTTCATCCGTAAGTTTTGACAACAAAATTAATAATACTAACCTTATTACTCTAGGATGAACCCGTTCTCAATGGGTTTAAGTTTGTAATTTTTAAGAGCTGGTGATGCTTTACACTGTAGTTAAAGAACTATTCGATTACCTTTCTTAAAATGTGGTAGTTCAGCCACTTATAGGTTTTTCTAGTGCTGTTTAAAACCTTCGGATGACCAGGTGGAAATTTGAAACATGAAAGGTCACGTGGGGTCACTCAGTGACCCCATTGTTAAAAACACGTATATATTTACCATGTTAAAAAAAACCGAAAACTCAGCTTTTAAATTTATTTAATAATATATTTAATAATATAAGAGTTGCAGTCAAAAAAAAAATAGAAAATGCAATATAGTTGCAACAAAATACTTCAAAAATAAAATAATGATTAATTGTTGTTGTTGTTGTTGTCGTGTCCATAACATTACATTTAAGGAAGAATGAGTGCACTGCTTCTGTTAATGATTTATTCACATTAGGATTAGGAATTCGAATACAAAATGTTCAATAGAACTTAATTAATCATTTTGATTATTGCACTCATGACGTATTGTTGTTGTTATGATATTGACATGATTTTTGCAAACAAATCGATTGCACTTACCACATTTCTTGGTAGTTTTTTTGTCGAGTGTTCTAGGACACACAACGCACCGACTACGCTTGGCAGAAAGTTCTGTTTCATCACGTTTTTCGACATGGTCTTTTGAATTTTCCAAGATCAACCTAATGCTTTGTGTGATATGCGTTGATAGTCGCTCAGTTTGTCGGGTAGCTATTAGTGATTTTACTAAGGCCATTCCTAAATCTTGAAGAAATAGTCTCCTTCGAAAAGATTTACCTTTCTCATAGTTTTCAAATAATCGTGTAAACACAATAAATGCGTTGATTGTTGCTGTATCAACCATATGAAAAAATAAAACTAGTGGCCATCATTTAGAATTACGCGAACATGAATACTCACCCACCATTCGATCCAAGCTATCCACACTCCCTTTGCAATGATTATAGTCTAGTATCACTTGGGGTTTGAAGTGATGATCTTCGTCTGATAAATTCGAGACAAAATGCTGGGTTGATACCATGACTACTGCTCTGTTAGGCTTAGGCACATATGAAATGATCATAGCCTCTTTAGAAAATAAAGCATCACTTGAGTGCACTACACGTTTTCTATTTCGACGAAATTCTACAGGAACCTCTTTTCGGTTCAGTTTCATAGTGCCAGTGATTGGTTTTCCCTCTTTTAGTAATTCTTTTGCAACAGTCTTGACAATTCTTTACAACTTTTGGCAAACTTTCTTTGACAATTCCTTACACTTTTCTGAAGAGACAGAAAGCTAATCACTCCATTGAAGTTTTGTGGCTGAGGAATGCCTTCAATGCAGTTTTATAACATTAACGACAATCAAAATGTAATTTTTTATGTATTTATTATTTTCATGTAGGAAGCGATAACTTTAGAATTCGTAACTAAATAGTGTAAAACTCAGCTATAAAAAAACTGAAAACACAACAATTTTTTTTTAACTAAATATTCGGCAGAAACTGGTGTTGGGGTCATAAAATGACCCCCACTTGGTCATCCGAATGTTAAATTTTGGTATAATTCAGAAAAATGAAATATTTTTTTTTCTTCAAAATAACCTGCAAAAATCGTCATAATCTGAAATAAAAATTAAATATGCCTCCATATATTAACTGAATGCTTGTGTTATACGTAATTTTTAATGACAAAACGAATAAGGTCAATTTTACATGTCCCCATTATACCCCATATTTTGTACAATACATTTCCCCATACTTTGTACAATACTTGTCTCCATTACTTTGAGATGGACCTTTTGCGAGATACGAGTATTTACGTTTTGGGAGATTCTGAGGAGCTGGCAATATTTTAAATTGCTTTAAGTTGCCCAATAAAAAATAAGACTTAATTAAACTGAGTATAATTTTTTTAAATCTGATGTGGGCAGCACATGACTTTCCTTATATAATGTAATGAATTTACTCCTTTTACAGTAAAAAAATAAGTTATTCTTACAGTAGATACTTATATTCTCTCCAAGATATTGAATTTTCGTCAATGAGTCGTCATTTTCATTGATATAGCGTCATCTTTATCCATTTGGCGAGATTTTCGTTAATTTGGCAACATTTTAAAAAGTCGCAAAGTTGGCGATATTCCGCCAATTTGTCGCCAAAATCTCGCCAAGCGTTATGGACGGAGAAATAAGTTATTCTTATAGCAGATAAATGACTATTGGCATTCAAATACAAAAGTATTACATAAAGTATCTTTTCTCATGAATGGATCGAGCTAGATCCACGAGAGTGATATCACCCAATTTATCACATGATATTACGTATGAAAAGTAAGTTCTCAACAGTTAATATTTTTTTTAATTTATGGGATTTTTTGATAAATTTATTTGAAAAATGTACAATATCTCGAAAACTGTTCATGCTAGCGTTCTAAAGTTTATGTCAATCGTTTTCTAAGGAAAAATGACATAAGAAATGTATATTTGCGAAATTTTATTAAAGGTTTTGATTTTTTGATGATTTTTTCAAAATTTCACTCGAAAATTTAGGGAGTTCTGAACATTCGATTGCGTTTTAAAACAATAAGCTTCCAGTATTTACGGATTGTAATTTTTGTACCAAATTTCATTCGAATCGCTCCATTTGTTCGTGAGATATCGTCTCCACAGACTCACTGGCACACACATACACACACACACACATACATACACACACACACTTTCACACATACAAACAGACATCACCTCAAAAATATTCGATTCGTAATCAGGGATGCTTGAAACGTGCTCGCCCGTCGAAAACTCGAAATCGAATTTTCAACCCCGTCTCAATACTTTCCTTATACATTATGTTGGGGGGGATAGCTAGTTTATGAAATACTAAAAAACAGTCTGAATATTTCTGACTACTGAAAAACTATCTCTGAAAGCTGCAAAAGTTCTTAAACTCCTAAATGTCATCTGAAATTCATCTGAAAATATAAACCATTCTAAGTTCCTTAAACCTGAAAACATTCTAAATTAATTCTGAAAAGTCTTCTAAAATATCTGAAATTTGTAAAGTTCATCTAACCAAAAAACATTTTAGAAATATAACTGAATTCTTAAATAAACAGAAAGTGGACCTATTGACCAGTTTCCCTACGTGTACAAATATGTACTCTACATGTAATTAAATGGAACTTTCCTAAAAATATAAAAAAACATGCATTAAAGTAAAAGAGAGAGAGAACACAGAATTTAGGTTTTCAAAATCTAACGTTTATTAAAATTTTAAACTTTATTTTAAAAGAATTTTTAAAACATTTTACATCTCATTAACTAAAATCAAACATCTTAAATAATAAAAATAAATGGAATGGCCGGTCGTATAGTGGTAGAAAAACGTTAGAATATTAAATTTTAAAGTTAACAATATTAAACTTATTCAATTATTTGTCGAAACTAGAATTTTAGATAAAAAAAAAACATAAGTTAGCCAAAAGGGAATTTAGAACATCCTAACAATAATCCACAGGATTCGCAACTTAAAATGTGTAAGTGAAAGGGGTCTTAGTCATGCTAATTTAATTAAATTTTAAAATAGTCTAAACTGCAGAAACAATTAAAAATTAGAATGCAAAAGATATCACTCATAAACAGGAAAACGCTGAACGGCAGTAATAAAGTCCCGAGCACGAAATCGATGTCAGTCATCATCAGCTTGGGTGCAGTCCCTTCCTGCTCCAGAAAAGGCCAAACGGAGAAGTACCTCCCGTAGGGCATAGGTACATCAAGTGAGTCCAACCATTCAAGTGGAATATGGTGCTCCAAAACTCCGCGAAAAGAACACTCCCAAGGCCTGATCTGCACAAAAACGGGCAGCTCCTTCACATCATAAAATTCTCAGCCGAGAGTAGCAGAGCGCCAGTGGACATCGCTCGGAACAAAAGAACAAATAGCTCCATCATCAAGACAGTGAAGTAAACAATTGGAGGTCCGGTCCTAGGACTCGGAAAATTTAAACTACACAGTTCACTATGAAAGAACAAATCCGACCTCTGGAACTAAACAATTATTCCAAAGGCGCCGACGATACTTCAGTAGACATCAATCACTTCGCTCGCAACGTTATTTCAAGTAAATAACTCTCTGCTACCAGGATACCACACACATTACAGGCAGACCGGGAAATAACACGTCCGTTCCTCAGAACGCATGCCGCATTCGAATTTCGCTCGGCTCGCGCCGAGGCGCTGAAAACAAATCTATAAGACTACATTTTAGTTCCAACCAAGAGACGAGAAGAGAAAAGAGCAAAAAAAGAGCGAAAAAGTGCGTGATTTTGCTTATATACTGCGAAACATCGCTGCCACAGATTGTAAACAAAATTATCGATGAACGATAAAATAATTAATGACAGACGATTTTAATATTACGGTCAACCAATTAAAAACTCGAAATTTTAAAGAAGAGCAATGGAATTTCGGAGCAGACGAAAATTAAAAAGAAATGAAGTGAAACGATTTGGAAATATACGAATTCGGCAATAATTTAAATATGGACGATTCTGAAATATTTAAAAAGCTGAAAATAGAATAAAACCGAAAAACTGCAATGAATTAACCATTTTTTAACCGAGGGCAATAAATTTGGAATCAAATTAAAGGGAATAAAAAGGGCAATAAATGGAATTCCAAATTAGTCAATTTTAAATAAATTTAAATTGCTAAAACCTAAAAGAACGAACTTTCGCCGTTTTTAACACAAAACCTATGGAATAGAACATATTTGAACAAAGAATATCAAAAACCTAAACAATTGGAAGATGAATAACTAAAAGAGAATGGCTATGTAAATAAGACCCCTGAACACGCTTAAACAAAAACAAAACCCCTAAAATAATTAAATATCCAAAGGTATAACCCAACAATTATACTATGTACGTATATAAGAAAAGTAATAAGTATCCGTGTCATTTTGAACAATTAAACTCAATTTAATTGATTATGAAAGAGAACATGAATTATTAAACTCAATTTAATTGATTATGAAAGAGAACATGAATTAGAATCGGTAGGGAAAGTCATGTACTACTCACATTAATCGACTGCTGGCTCGAACATCAACCTAAATTTTCAATCACTTTCATAAGTTAAAAGGGTCCAATAAGCCTTTACAAAGAAATAATCATACACCGAGAAACCCGAAAATAGACACATCATTCTTCATATTGACATGAACAATTCAGCTTGAATGGAATGTAAAAAAGCAGGCAGGGAGCAGGTACATATATTATAACTTATCTCAAACAGTGTAACGTCTGAAGTTCGGGTTCTGGAGGTTTAAAGAAAGGGGCTGTCAATAACTTCAGCTTCTCATTTACAAGGATTGTAGTCTCCCAAAATTATGACGCAATCGTGGAGTAATTTTTTGACTTTCGCATCCATCAACGCGCCTTAAAAATTCCAGACTCTATTCATGTTATCTCCTGCTTAAATGCTTGGTTTGAGGTGCTTCCTGGTTTTGACGAATGAAGGTTATAATGTAGATATTGGAGAAAAATGGCAGATTAAGCATGAAGTATTTATTATACTTAATTTGATCTCAAAATAACACTTGACTGGAATCGCAAATCGAGCCCGGGTCTGATGGACTGAGCTCACACCCGCTACTAGCTACATTTCCTCAATCATGTGAGAATGTAAGGTAGTACATGAAACATCATTAACTTGAACACATCTGGTTCCACTAAACTGTGTCCAACATAAGGCGATGTCCAATTTTGGTGTTCCAACATAAGGTGTCCAACATGGCTTTAAGAAAAAAGCTGTCAGTAACTTCAATTTCTCATTTACAAGAATTGTATTCTCCTAAAATTAAGACACGGTCATGAGGTAACTTTTTGACTTTCGCATCCATCAATGCGCCTTAAAAATTCCAGACTTTATTTGTGTTATCGCTTGCTTAGTTTCTTGGTTTGTGTTGCTTCCTGGTTTTGACGAATAAAGGTTATAATGTATGAGAGAAAAATGTCAGATTATGCATAGATTATTTATTATACTTAATTTGATCTCAAAATAACACTTGACTGGAATCGCAAATCAAGCCCGGGTCTGATGGACTGGGCTCAGACCCGCTACCAGCTACATTTCCTCAATCATGTGAGAATGTAAGGTAGTACATGTAACATCATTAACTTGAACACATCTGGTTCCACTAAACTGTGTCCAACATAAGGCGATGTCCAATTTTGGTGTTCCAACATAAGGAGGTGTCCAACATGGCTTTAGGAAAAAAGCTGTCAGTAACTTCAATTTCTCATTTACAAGGATTGTATTCTCCTAAAATTAAGACACGGTCATGAGGTAACTTTTTGACTTTCGCATCCATCAATGCGCCTTAAAAATTCCAGACTTTATTTGTGTTATCGCTTGCTTAGTTTCTTGGTTTGTGTTGCTTCCTGGTTTTGACGAATGAAGGTTATAATGTATGAGAGAAAAATATCAGATTGTGCATAGATTATTTATTATACTTAATTTGATCTCGAAATAACACTTGACCGGAATCGCAGATCGAGCTCGGGTCTCATGGACTGAGCTCACACCCGCTACCAGCTACATTTCCTCAATCATGTAAATGAGAATATAATGAAGTATAATACATAAAACCTCATTGACTTGGACACAACTGATTCCACTAAAATATGTCCAACGCGCAAGGAGGTGTCCAACTTACAGAGAAAGTTGCTTCTGAACAACACAAAGTAACACGCATCACACGGTTTCATTTTGAATGGGTATTCGTATAAAGCAAAAAGAGATAAACATGAACGTAGCTGCTTGAAATAACTAATTGGCATATGCCTGAAACTAAGTCAATGCCTTGTAAAAAATGTTTTGCTGTACTACTAAATTGTATATTGAAGCAAAGTAAAATCAATGAATGGAATACGATATATACTTACACTAGTTACGCAAATAAAACCTTTTACAGATGTTTGTTTTACTTTGTAAATTTTCTGCTTCGTTTCATGGGATACATATTTCGCTTCCAATCTGAAAATATCTTCAACGAGGCCTAGAGCATTCTTATAGGCATACAGCTTGAGGAATAAAATGATATCAGCACTTCAGAAAAATAAGAAGCGTTCACTTACTCACACTCTGTAGATTATCTTTCCTCTTCGAACATCTCATCAGGGGGCATCACCCTAGGAAGGCAAAATACCAGACAAAATCTCCACAACCAAACTTTCGCAGTCTCGTCATGAATTGAAGAAAACGCTTCCTTTGGCCACAAATTTAATTATTAATTAAGGGATATCAACATTTCCTAGGAATACAATGCATCATTCTCATTACTCACTGCAGCTCTACAGCTAACCAATAAACCACTTTTCTCAAAGCATATTTTACCTTGTTCCATGAAGTGGTTTTCTACTGTATGACATCCAAATATGTGAATTTTTCAAAAATTTTACAGATGATGAGCTGCAATCAATGTTTGCAACAAGACTTTGCAACAAATTTTTTCTGTAAAGTTTTTCACATGTTCGATAACTGCCTCATCGAGAGGTTGAACTTCACTTGTTAGGTTTGGCGGCAAGAGTACAATTTGCACATTTTACATATTTATAGGACTGTGGCAATATCAACGAAAGTATAATCTTCCTGCTCTCCCTTTTCATTACACTATTCAACTTCTTCAGTCATTCGCTAAAAATACTAGTGGTCATCCACGCTTTCCGATTTGCATGCCAATGAACTGACAAATTGGATGACTTAATTTCCATTTTCTTGAATATTTTTGCATTTGTGGTATTGCCAATCACCTGAGGCTTCAGTTTTTCAACTACTGCACTGCAGCAGAAAAAACAGACAGCCGTTCTTTTGATTTTTTTACCTCTTTTGCAGGATTCGCTTTTAAAATAAAATGTTTTTGGTGGCAGCTGGCAATTGAACAACTACTTTCGTCAGCGTTAAAAGTGTCTCGGTCTTTATAGGAAGACGTAATTTCAGAAACTTTATGCTTCCAGTCCTCTACTACTTGGTGATCTACGTCTTCTGACTACCAACACAAGGTGCTGCATTGAATGTCGTTTCTTGTACAAAATTTCTATAGCCATCAACTGATTACAGTGAAATTTTCAATCCACGGTCTTAAGTGTAACTTTTTGAATAATTGGGTCGAAAGCAGGTATGGATTGTGCTCTGCGCTTACTGAAGAATTTCCGTGTCTTCACATTAACTTCCTCATTTTCAGTCTTTCGCATTCTCCCTTTTTCTTTATTCATGACAATTGGCACTCTGAAATTTCAACTTGTCTCTTTCTTAGTTGGAAATCATTGTCAACGCAAACGAAAACAGCTCTCTTTCTCCCCAGAGTCCACTCATTAAGCTTCTTATTTAGCATATTTCCCACATTTGTGGTAAACAAAATCAACAGGAGAAAATTACAAACAGTTGAAAGAAAGCAAGCAGTAATTCCGTACATTGCGGCCGTGGAAACACAGGCGCAATGTACGGAAAACCGTGGACCTTATACATTATTTTTGACTGTAAAAGGACTAAATTCATTGCATTATATAAGAAAAGTCATAACCTCCATGAAACTTTATGCAATATATATATATATATATATATATATATATATATATATATATATATATATATATATATATATATATATATATATATATATATATATAAAATATAAATATATAGAAATTGAAAAATCGGAAATAAAGATGTTTTAGTAACTTTTGCGCAAGGCAGCAGAGGGTACCAAACACTATATATATAGAAAAATAGAAATATACAAAGTGAAAAAAACATGTAAAAAGGAAGGAAGGCTCGGCAAAAAGCTTACATTATGGCGGTAAGGGGTTGTGACCTTACTCCCCAGTTCAACGAGCTCGTCAAAATCGCCGCGGCATTTTCACTCCTGGTCGCCAGCCCTGGCCCAAGCCAACCTCCGGAGTGACTTTGAAATCATCACGAGACCTGGATAGAGATGTGTACGAGAGTCATATCACCACAAATAAAGCCAGCTGAATTGCCGACTCAAATGAAATGTAGTTCCAGCCGCGGTCCTGTGATCACAGTGCGGTCCTGTCATATGGAGGGTTCGATGATTTTGTCTCTAATTGAACTCAAAAAATACTTAAGTCTTACACCATATGCAAAATTGTTTCTGTATAAATTATCAATATTTTTAATCATAAAGGAAATTGGATATTTATTAAAAAATGCTTGTTTTAAAAATTCTTGATCAAAATTGATACGTAAATGTTCCTCTTTGATAGTTCTTTTTATTCTGATTAAACCTCCCAAGAAAACATTGCGAAACACATTCAAATGTATGTTGGAGTTCCAATGTATAATTCCAATAATAGGTAGTTTAAATTGTTTTCTTTTATCATATATGGTGAATATGAGAGGGATTTGACTATAGTTGATATTCAAATCCAAATTCATATCATATTCACCATATATGATAAAAGAAAACAATTTAAACTACCTATTATTGGAATTATACATTGGAACTCCAACATACATTTGAATGTGTTTCGCAATGTTTTCTTGGGAGGTTTAATCAGAATAAAAAGAACTATCAAAGAGGAACATTTACGTATCAATTTTGATCAAGAATTTTTAAAACAAGCATTTTTTAATAAATATCCAATTTCCTTTATGATTAAAAATATTGATAATTTATACAGAAACAATTTTGCATATGGTGTAAGACTTAAGTATTTTTTGAGTTCAATTAGAGACAAAATCATCGAACCCTCCATATGACAGGACCGCACTGTGATCACAGGACCGCGGCTGGAACTACATTTCATTTGAGTCGGCAATTCAGCTGGCTTTATTTGTGGTGATATGACTCTCGTACACATCTCTATCCAGGTCTCGTGATGATTTCAAAGTCACTCCGGAGGTTGGCTTGGGCCAGGGCTGGCGACCAGGAGTGAAAATGCCGCGGCGATTTTGACGAGCTCGTTGAACTGGGGAGTAAGGTCACAACCCCTTACCGCCATAATGTAAGCTTTTTGCCGAGCCTTCCTTCCTTTTTACATGTTTTTTTCACTTTGTATATTTCTATTTTTCTATATATATAGTGTTTGGTACCCTCTGCTGCCTTGCGCAAAAGTTACTAAAACATCTTTATTTCCGATTTTTCAATTTCTATATATTTATATTTTATATTTTGAGTAATGTAATCCAGCTGCAATGCGCTAATTACATCTACACATATCTAATATAACCCCTCTTCCTCGTTTCAATGGGCTTTGATATATTCCGTGGGTTACATCTCGGGCCGCTGGCGTGTTGGAGTTGGCCTTCCGTGTGATGAAATATCGCGTGCGGGAGTGGTTAGTGTACTTGAGTTTTGTTGCGGCAGAGGAAGTCATGAATCCCCGTGTCTATTTCCCAGCTTGGTATATCTATATATGTTTTTAGTTTATCGTGTTTATATGTCTTGTATAACTGTTGTATAATGAGTATTTCTTGTGAAATTCTTGAATGTTACAGAAATCTTCATCAAAAACAAAAGAAAAAACTAAATAATCTACATAAAATCTCCATAAAAATTATAAGATATTGTTAAAAAAGTATATCACTTCTATTTCTTCGGATGTTATTTACGTATTTTCTGATTTGGATTGAGTATTGAAGGGACTTTGTGAGGGCATGGTCTGTACGCTTTATTTCTACTGATGGTACAGTGGCTATTTTTAAGTAGGCTAACTTTATACTATTCACTCTATATAAGAGTATAAACTATAACAAATTTATGATGATACACAATATAATGAGATAGCGACTGGCAAACATTTAAGGTATATTTTTATATCCTTGAATTGCCCGGTATCACGGTATCAGGTATCCGTGAGATCGACATCATGCTACCTGCAAAAGATTTAAGCAAAACTTCAATCAGAAACTATTTTCAACCGTTAGCAAAGAGTGATATACAACAAAAAATTGTAAAATCTATTGATCTAAGTACTTGTCACGATATACCAGCTGAACCTCATAATTATAATGAAATTTTGACTCATATTAATGATTCAGAGTATAGAAGTAATTTTCGTAATATGAAATCATTCAAATTTCAAAAGTGTAAATCAAAACGATGTATGCTCTGCCCTAGTGCAGATCCAGACATCATAAGTCAATCTACTAAACATCGACTTTTCTGCAAGGCTTTCCAATGCATCTATTTGATAAAATGTAATTCTTGTGCGAAGTGCTATATTGGACAGACTAAAAATCCTTTAAACATCCGTATAAACCTGCATCGTAATCACATAAAGAAAAATCAAAGCAACAATCAAGAATGCCATTTGCTCTATACACATTTCCAGGATCACTCTTTCAATAATATTACAGTTTCAATTATTGACTTTGTTATTAAAACTCAACCTCGTTTATGGTGGGAAAACATACACATTCTGCAGAGAAATACCATCTACCCTTATGGGCTTAACTCTGTTTTATTTAATAAGCTTTATAATAATGACTATTACCACTCTCAGCAAAACTTCAGTATCAATTATAGTTCCTTAAAAATACGAAAAAGATGGTACAGAAGTAAAAACAAGAAAAAACAAAATTTGGAATTTAGCATGGAATCTTTTCGGAGTTTTATACGGGATGTGTATGGATATGCTGATCATAAACCTGATAATATACGTACTTATATTCTGTCTATACGCAAAAAATTCATGCTTAACATTTGGAAAACTTGGATAAAGCAATTAACAGTCTGGAAAACGAAAGAAACAAATTTGTTTCAGAAACTGAATTTGGCTACTACTAGCGATTGGCTTAAAAAACGTTTTAACTTCCTTAAAATCAAATTACAGAATGAAGAAGAAGATATTGTTACACACTCAACTTATTTAAATCTCCTTTTCCAGAACAAAACTTTTAATCGTATTCCATTTCGACATATTTTAAAAGACCATCAAGATACCCTTCCAATCAGCAACTTGAAAATCAGGACTTCTTATCGTTATGTCATTCCTTTAGGAAGAAAAGCATTCAACTATAATATTTTAAGTCAAAATCTACATCTACCATATTTAACAGAATGCAAATGCAGTAACAATCCCTATTCCGATCCAATATTGGGACATGTAGTAACAGGTGATTGCAGAGTTCTTGTAGATACCACTTTAATACAGGCTTTCAAACTGGGTACTAAATATAGAAATCCGTATCATGGAGATCCGTTTACGGCATTTCGAGAGGACATTGATCGATTCATTTATAAACTTTCCATTCAATACAGTATGCCAGATATGGCATTCCATCAATGGCGATCTAAGATGTGCAAGGACTTCAAGTACTATTATAAAAAACTCTACCAACCTCCTGACCAATGTAAAATAAACTTCCATCTTCTGAAGAACATTCAAAATCAATTTATAATTACATATATTGACAAGGCATCAAGTAACTACGCATTTACATGTAAACTATTTTACATTAACATATTGAAAGAAAAATATGAAAATGAAGTTCTTTACAGTAAAATCAACCTCTCCCTTAAGGAAATCTCAAATAAAATCAAAGCTTTGTATTTATTAACTGGTATCAAATATACAGGAATTATAAAGTATCCGTATCTGATTAATATTCCGAAACTTCATAAAAGTCCTATTACTTTCAGACCAGTTACTGTCGGATGCAATACCTATCTCACGAAAGCCAATAATATGTTAATGAAGATTTTACAACCTATTTTGCTGAAACTTAATAACCAAGGAAGCTATATTATAAAAAACAGTCTACAAGTGATCAATATTTTGAAAGATCATAAACATCCTTTGCACTTAAGAACTTATGATTTCCAAGAGCTATTTAATACCATAGATCTAGATGACATGACAAATATACTTTACAGCTTGTTTGAAGAATATGATTTAAAAAGGAGTCTGGAATTCAATAAATTCAAGTCTATAATCAAAATAGTTATTAAAGAAAATTACCTTTACAACGGATTGTCTATTTATCAACAAATTAAGGGCATCCCCATGGGGGGGGGGATGTTCTTCCATATTGGCTGATATATATCTTAGTTTTTATGAAAGAAGATCTCATATAAACAACGAAATCATATACCTACGTTATGTGGATGACGTAATTATTGGCTATGAGAATGAAAACTACACAATGAACTTTGATTTTTATCCACCAAACCTCATCTTGAAGGAAAAACCCTCTTAAAAATAACAAAGAAGTCGAATTTTTGGATTTGAATATCAACTATAGTCAAATCCCTCTCATATTCACCATATATGATAAAAGAAAACAATTTAAACTACCTATTATTGGAATTATACATTGGAACTCCAACATACATTTGAATGTGTTTCGCAATGTTTTCTTGGGAGGTTTAATCAGAATAAAAAGAACTATCAAAGAGGAACATTTACGTATCAATTTTGATCAAGAATTTTTAAAACAAGCATTTTTTAATAAATATCCAATTTCCTTTATGATTAAAAATATTGATAATTTATACAGAAACAATTTTGCATATGGTGTAAGACTTAAGTATTTTTTTAGTTCAATTAGAGACAAAATCATCGAACCCTCCATATGACAGGACCGCACTGTGATCACAGGACCGCGGCTGGAACTACATTTCATTTGAGTCGGCAATTCAGCTGGCTTTATTTGTGGTGATATGACTCTCGTACACATCTCTATCCAGGTCTCGTGATGATTTCAAAGTCACTCCGGAGGTTGGCTTGGGCCAGGGCTGGCGACCAGGAGTGAAAATGCCGCGGCGATTTTGACGAGCTCGTTGAACTGGGGAGTAAGGTCACAACCCCTTACCGCCATAATGTAAGCTTTTTGCCGAGCCTTCCTTCCTTTTTACATGTTTTTTTCACTTTGTATATTTCTATTTTTCTATATATATATATATATATATATATATATATATATATATATATATATATATATATATATATATATAGTGTGTGGGACACCTATTTTAAAATAGTAACTTAAAGTTGAACTTTTTGCTTAATTATCATTAATCTATCATATCTTTTTTAACTCGGCTTTAAATTCGTACATAGTGGACTTTTTTTTTTGTACATTGCATTGTTGTGCCGCTATATAAAACCCTCCAATTATTTATCTTTGCGTAAGTTCTGTAAAAGAATATTATTAGAATAATATTAAATCGATTACTCCATTTAAACTTTAACAATAAAACATTTATTAACAACATAAACACTTATTAATTCATTACACAATTAATTATTAGTTTTGGCGGGAGAAAATGTGAGACCTCCTAACTGGTCTAATATATTTGTTTAGACCTAGATATCTTTTTGAGGGACACATACCTTCAAGTCTGTCTTGTACTTTGTCACCACCAGGTACTTCGCCGATCATATTACCGGAATAGACTCGAAGTACTTATTCACTGACCCGTAATATCGACGATCACTTTGTACTCAGTATTTTTTTTGTATTACAGTATTTTTTTTATTAGACATATATAATAAATTACCAAGTTGCGTAATAAAAGATATAAAATTTTATGAAATCGATAAGAACTTTCAGGGGATTAAATTTGAAGAAATACAAAATTTAAATTTTTGTACGTTTCCCCCGTACAAAAACATTTCCAATGAGTAAAATGTACCCTATACACTAATAAAGTGATGTACAAAATTTCAGCATTTTATCATAAAAAGTCCCAGACATATGTTTAAACAAAGTTGGTGAGGGATTAATCACAAATTAAAATGTAAATGTTTACAGCAAGAGTACAAATGACGCAGCGCAAAAATGCATCATAGGCAAGTAATATCTGCCTCTTATCTTTAATGGATCTTTGGCATGGATGGAAAACATTTTGAACAAGCTCTGTAATCTTTGTGTAAAGTTATTATTTCTGCACAATGTAGCTACTTTTGTACCAATAAATAGCAAAATTATTATTTATTTATGTAATTATTGTTTTCTTTCGTAATTTGTGTACGACACCTGAAACGCGATCAGCCGACAAGATTTTCCCCCTCTAATAATCCATGTCGATGCATCGAAAAGTGGTCTAAGTCAGCATTTATGTCTTTTCATATCTCTAGGACTTTTTATGATAAAATGCTGAAATTTTGTACATCACCTTATTAGCGTATGGGGCGCATTTTACTCATTGGAAATGTTTTTGTACGGGGGCCGTTGAAACCCAAACCGTTCGACCTACCAGAAAGGTTTAAGGTAACTATTTAGAGGCCGGGAAGTACCACCCAATTTAGACCGGAATCCAGTGGGGGAGGTATCCACAGGGACCGTACCCTCCTTCCCCTACCACCAACCTCTCGGAAGGACTTACGGACCCACATGTTTAACGGGATCGTACTCCGCATGAACACAGCGGCAGTTGTGGCAGCATGCAAATCCAGCGCGCAAACCACCGGGCTACTGCACCCGAAATGTGCCAACAGCACGCAGTGTTCCCAGGTGGTCACCCACCCAAGTACTAACCGCGCCCGATGCTTCCTGACTTCGGTGATCTAACGAGAACCGGTGTTTTCAGCACGGTACGGCCGTTGGCCCCTGTACGGGGGCCGTTGTTGTTGTTGAAACCCAGACCGTCCGACCTACCAGAAAGGTGTAAGGTAACTGTTTGGACGGTCGGGAAGTGCCACCCAATTTAGACCGGAACCCAGTGGGGGAGGAATCCACAGGGACCGTACCCTCCTTCCCCTACCACCAACCTCTCGGAAGGACTTTCGGACCCACATGTTTAACGTGATCGTACTCCGCATGAACACGGCGGCAGTTTTTGGCAGTGGCTGGAATCGAACCCGGGCCTACCGAGTGCAACTCCAGCGCGCTAACCAATGGGCTACCGCGCCCCCTGTACGGGGGCCGTGTAAAAATTTATTTCTATTTCTTAAAATTTAATTCCCTTGAAAATTTTAATCGATTTCATAAAATTCTGTACCTTTTTTTTACGCAACTTTGCAATTTATTATATATGTCTAAGATCAATATTTAAGGAGAATAAAAGCCGAGGTCAATGTTTTTGGGACACTCTGTATATATATATATATATATATAGTATATAAAATGTGTGTGTGTGTGCGCATTATATGTTTTTTTTCTTACAAACGCACAGATAATTATTGAAAGATTCGAACCTACAGTTTTCGTTCCAGTTGTATGATTTTCAACTTATACATTTTTTAAATGATTGTAAATGGGTGAAAAATGAGTGCATTTATCTGTCAGGAGTGATCTCGCCCCCTTAAAACATTTGTAAAGAAAAATCTGATGTAGACATCTCATGACTTTTTCCCTACATAATGCATTGAATGTGCTTACTTTAACAGTCTGATAAGCACATGCAAGATTCACAAAATATTAGTATTTGCGTTAAATCAATATATCGTCTACTAGAATTTGACGAGTTTGTTGGTGACATTATGCAACACTATAAAAATACGCAGAATAATCAGATAACTTTAACGAAATGTCGTATGTTTAGATTTTTTACTTCATTTTCTATATAGTTATAATGTATAAAAAAAATATTGTGAGGGGTTAAAAATTGAAATCAAGCAATGATCATTATAACAAAATTAAATTAAATGGTAGACAAGCTTCTCAAGCAACCATTAAAGATTAATAAAATTTAAAACTTCTAAACAAAATATTACTTTTCAGCGACCAAGCGGTTAAACAAACGACGGATTGGTACAAACTTAAAACCAAGGTCTATTGAAAGGTACTTCCATTTACCTTGCTTAAAACTACCATTTGTAAAAATTTAAAATATCTCAAAACGTTCAGCTTTCAAATTAAATTTGACTTTGCTTATTGAAGCACTACATCTCATCCAGATAGTCAGTAATTTAATCTTAATCGTATGTAATATTCTTGCATCAGATTTCTTAACAACGTTAGAGTAAATCATTGCTACTGGATCAAGTAGAATAAAAGAAATATGCTTTTACGATATTTTTATTGCTCGGAACGTTCAGATAAATTTAATAAAGTCAAAATTTGCTTCGTTATTACAGTAATCAAGGATTTTGGAATCAAAATAAATGGATATCTGAGCTAAAAGCGTTTTATTTGATTACGTATTATTTGAACTTTTGTAAAAGTCGGAGTTGTTGTTTTTTTTCAGCTACATTAAATTAGGCATGACGTACGTTTATGACTAAAATATCTTTTCAAAGATAATGTTTTTAAATTAGATTCTTGGTTTTACGACCTGGATATAACTGTAGTATTACGATAAATAGGCAGAAATTTAAGAAATTAAGCAATTAAAAATGCAAAATTGCTAAGCGTCTATAATAATAAAAGAAAATGTCTGAAGTGAAAAATCAAAGCGTCATACAGCTCTTCAACTTAAGGTATAAGTATACAGGGCATTGCTATTGAGAGTAGCATGGAGAAATGAACACTGTATATACCACGTGACTATTTGTCGAGCACTCCCAAACTTGGCTTCTTATCGCCGCGGTTGGCGATATAACATATTTCTTAATATGCGCTGGCGTAAAAGCGCTCAGTAGTGAATATTTCTTAGATTTGGTGATATTAATTTGTGTTTCAGTACTTTTAAATTGTTTGCAATTTAATTAATTAAATAATTGATTACATTTAAGTAATATTGTCTTTAACTTCGAATAAAGCATTAGTTATATTATTTAAAATAGTGAAATTACAAACTAGTATGAAATCCTAGGTTTAAAAGTACACATTCAAGATCACGAATGGGGGGGCAGACAGTTGTATGCTTGCATTAGGGCCACCATACTATTTACTATTATAAAAACGCAACTGAAAATTTTTTCGTTGAATAAAAGTTACCCAAAGTAACTGTGTACCAATTAGAGTTCCCGTTACAGACCGGATAGAAACACAGAAATACTTTTATTATGTAAGACTTACTTTGTAACCGACATTGCCCCGTAATTTACAGCAGGAATTCATTTATATAATATCAGTCATGTCGTCTTTTGAAAAATTTAATGAATGAATTCATTGAATCCCTGCTTAAAAATCGCCGGGAACTACATTTTCTAGTTTTCAATAATAATGCTTGAAAAATTTTTGTCAACAATGAATAATTTCAGGCCTAATTAAAAACATAAGTAGTTTTTTACTTTGTTAGCATTTAATATGAGGTACTTAAATAACTAAAATCTTTCAACGAGACAGCATTGTTGAACTTCTCTTTACAAATAAAATTCATCGCAAAAGCAAAGTCCACTTTTCTCTAAATTCTTTTGAAATTTCGTAAGTACATTTCGCTTTATTTATTATTCGAGTGTTTTTAAATTTAATACTACTTATTCCATACTCTTTAATCGTTAATCGACCTGCAGTGCCATGTCGTTAATAGCACTGCAGGAGTATGGATTCACTTTACAAGCGATCATCAGTTGCTTAAATACACTGACTACATGTTTTAAATTAAAATTTTCTTATTACTGGCATTATATACCGTTCTATCAGCTGTACTATTCTAAAGTAAAACAAGAAAGATAAATCATGCTTAAACCATTGATTATGAAACACTTTCCAACTTCAATGCAATTTGATTTAAACAAGTCTAAAATGCAATACATTCCTCGGTAATATTTTAAAACTTATCACAATACTACATAAATTTTTTATATTTGAAAACTTAAACCTTCATCGAAAAAAATGAACTTCATTCAAATGACGGCATTGAAATATAAATTGCCTGGTTTAAACATCTCTAAAATGCGATATATTTCTCAGTAATATTTTTAAAACTATCATAATACTACGATAATTTATTTTATTTGAAAACTTCATCGAAAACAACTGAAATTCATTCAAATGGCGTCATAGAAAAAATAACACGCCTGGATCTCTCTATAAAAACATTTCATTCATAACATTTTCCCATTCATTTCATTCATCACAATACTATAATAATTTATTTTATTTAAAAAGTTAGACCATGGAGCTACAAGTAATTAAACTCTATGCTTAAAACTTCAACGAAAAAAATCATCCTTCAATTCGTAAAATCAATGAATATTTCATTCATATCAGCTATTCAGGCTCCATGGGCTAAATAATTTTGTGTTAAAGAAATACAACAATTCTAATACAACTCATTCTACATATTTTGCTGTTTACATTTTACATAAGTGAAAAATAGGCTTCGTTGCAGAAATAATCAAATTTGGATGATCATTTAAACTCAAATATATTCTAATTGAGTTGTTTCAGTATGTAGATGCACAGAATTTAAGCAAAAATAAAGTGGTTTTGGGACGGATACAACACTCAATGAATTAAAAAGAACTTAATCACGATTTTGAGACGAGATGGATGTCATATATCATTTTGATGTGGGTCATGTGATCGTTTCATATCATGGTCACGTGATCGCTTCATAAAAGAGGTGTAATTATTATTTTAATTTTTATTTAAAAACTACTGAATATATTTCGCTGAATTTTTTTTATATATTTTATGGAACAATTTGAATATTACCTAAAATTTTCGAAGCAATTTGTGAATTTTAAATCCGCTTAAAAAATGTTTGAAAAATTAGGTCCCATAGGGCTCAATGTATTTCATTTTTTCAACTCGGGTTCAATCCAAAACTAATTGGGTGATATTATTCATTTATATTCCCGTAGATCCTACAGACCGTCTGAACAACATACTAAAATTTCATTTTGGTTAAGTCATTTTTACGGCAGTTATCGTGCTAACGGACAGACAGACAAACAGAATGAACAAAGTCATAAACACTTTTCAACTTTGTTGTAAATTGTTAAAAAATTAAAAAGCACCCTGTTATAACAGAAATTATTTATTTAAAAGCTGCACCATTTTGAGTTTAATCCGTAAGTACAGGCGTGGATAGATATAGTACATTCACAAACATGGAGTCACGCATTCCCAGTACTGGTATTTTTTTTTCCCTTACATACACACACAAATCGTAAGGAACGGTGCAAGAGTGAATACGTTAGTTCTATCTACAATAATAAAGGAAGATGTCTGTGTCATCTGTATCGGAAACACCACGTTTCGGACAGCCACGAACTTCAGTACTCCTTTAGCTGAGCTCCCGGTTTAACATACACTGGCGAATTTTTTTTTTTTTATCCGACTTTGTTTTTTAGTTATTTTATGTTTTAGCATGATTGTGCGCGATCTTCACACAAATCGCTTCCTTAGCAACCGAAAATATTACAGTAGAATTTCTATCTTAACACCATCTTAACAACAATTTTGTAAATTTAAATTTAAATCCAAAAAGTTTGCAACATTAGAGTCATTATTACTTGCATTTAATTGTAAATTATTAGGATAAAAGTTAAATACTGTAAGGATATTATTAAGGGATACACATAATATGTCATCTAAATATCTAAACATGTGCATATTATGCAAGCTTGGATTAATGTTCTTTTCACAGAAGAATAAATACAGATTAGCTAACAATAATGAGGCATGCCCCCCCCCCCCCACTTGTGGGATACCAAACTGTTGTTTAAAAAAAAGTACCACCATGTTGAATATAATTCTCATAGAGTGAAATTAAATAATTTTTTAAAAAGAAAATTTGAATATTTTAGATTGATATTATATTTTTCAAAAATTCCTAAAATAATTCTATACAGATCATCTATATCAATATTATTAAACAAATCTTTGAAACGATAAGTATAAATACTATAAATATTAATATAAGAGTTTTTAATTTCTTAACTAATTCAAAACTGTTTTTCACAATATGACAATTATTAGATATTGCATCTGACAAGGATACTTCATTTAATATTTTGAATAATAATTTACCAGCATTAGTAATGTAAGAATTATGCCCACTAGTAATAGTTCAAAAAACAAGGGATTTATGAAACTTGGGTACTAAAACAATATATGGAATGTTATTACAACTATTTTTTTAGATGGATTTGCTTATATTTGGCAGATATTCTATTGGATAAGATTTTAAAGTTAGTATTATGTAAATTATAGATTTGATTATTAAGTAAATGTAACTGGAAGGTACTTATATAGTAATATTTACATATGATTGAGTAGTTACTACTTGCCTTATCGACATATGTAATGACAAAATCATTTTGAATTTCTTTAATATCCTTTCTAATTAAGTTTAGTTTATATGATTTATTAATTTTCTGATTATATATATATATATAGTGATTTAAGTATTGCTCTATTAAGACACTCCAGGGTTTGAAGGCTTCTATAGGGATTTGATATTTATAACTGATTTTATAGATAAATTTATTAAAGACAAGAAATAAATCTTTACAAATTAATTTATGTTTTAATTTAGTAGGTATACGGTACTTAATAACAAGTAACATCAGTGATCTCAGTGCATCATAATAAATAATGTTTAAATTTCCCGTTATAACATGCCCTTAGTGTTTATCTACGAAGTCTTTGTATTTATCTAAATGACAGTGGGGGTATGACTCTTTATCCAATTCATAATTTTGATTAATATCTATTGATTTGGCTATTTGATTATAAAATAAAATATAACGTCCTAGCGGTTTATCATATTTATATGCAATTGTAGGATTTACGTGTTTGACTGAAAAGTAATTGGAAACCGATTTTAAAAAATTACTTATCTTCAGATTATTTAAAACAGAATTAGTGAAATTCATGGTACAATATTCATTTATTAACACATTACAACAAAGTTGAAAAGTGTTTATGACTTTGTTCATTCTGTCTGTCTGTCTGTCCGTTAGTACGATAACTGCCGTAAAAATGACTTAATCAAAATGAAATTTTAGTATGTTGTTCAAACGGTCTGTGGGACCTATGGGAATATAAATGAATAATATCACCCAATTGGTTTTGGATTGAACCCAGGTTGAAAAAATAAAATACATTGAACCCTATGGGACCTAATTTTTCAAACATTTTTTAAGCGGATTTAAAATTCACAAATTGCTTCAAAAATTTTAGGTAATATACAAATTATCTCATAAAATATATAAAAAAAATTCAGCAAAATATATTCAGTAGTTTTTTAAATAAAAATTAAAATAATAATTACACCGCTTATATGAAGCGATCACCTGACCAAAGATCACGTGGCCTACTTCAAAATGAAATATGGCATCCATCTTGTCTCAAAATCGTGATTTTTAAAGTTCTTTTTAATTCATATTGAGTGTTGTATCTGTCTTAAAACCGCTTTATTTTTGCTTAAATTCTGTGCATCGATTTCGTTGTTTCGTAGTTGATGAAGCACCTGGCATTACTGCCTTTATCTTCGGTCATGAGAGATTGCAGGTATTGTGACTTTGACATTACTTGTATGAGTCCAAATATGTCGTTGAGGATTGCACTCCAAGTAAGCATGGCGTCGTCGAATGAGCTGGCTCCAGTACGAAGAAGCACGTGGAAGAGTCCATCTGCTTGCAGGTGATGTGGGAAGTAACCATAGAAGAAACTTCTCTGCTAGCCGGCCAAAAACTAATTTAAGAAACTAATTTTGGGGGGGTCGCGATTTGCTGATTTTTGCTAACAGTTCAAAGATGTGGAAGGTTTTAGTCATCGGATCATCATTTACTCTCAAGATTTGCATGAGGTGTCTCATTATATTGCCTAGGTTACTGATATCGAAATATTTTTCCAACTCTTTTAAAAAGCTGAGAATTTCTGAGAATGCATTAAGGGTTTGTGGGGGTTTGTCTGTAACAGGTTGTGCGTGGGTAAAGTGCTCTCAGGTAATTCCAGTTATCGTCTCGGCACTTGCCAGCACTTCCTGTACAGGGGAGATGTTGTTTGAAGGGAGTTTTCCTCACCAAGGTTAGGGATGGGGTGGTTTTAACAGTTTGCTGTTGGACTTTTTTGGCCTCCTGGAACTTTTTACGGTTCCAGGGGTTTTGTGGACAGTGCCTGAAGTTGGCAGGGTGTGCTCCTAAACAGTTGGCGCATTTTGCCGGGGTATCACGCGTTTTTAAACAATCTCTCGTCGGATGTCCCTCGCCACATTTTAGGCAGCGAGGGGGGGGTACATTTGTCGGAATGATGATTCCAGAGCTGACAATTATAGCACATTTTATGACCACACGCTTTGAATAGCTGAACCTTAATTTGCATGGATAGCAGGGATTTTACATCATAAATCCTTGCCCATCCCTCCGCCAGCTCAAGACCGACCAAGAAGATGGGAAGGGGAGTCCTGTCACGCCTGTTTTTAAGCTGGGTTACTCTGATTAATTTGAAGCCTTCAGCAGCAAGAGCGGTTTTAATATCCTCAACGTTAGTATTAATGGGCAAGCCCTTTAGTACAATTTTCCTCGGCCTATCAGTTTTGAGGTTGATGGAACTGAAAAGAATCTTCTCACGGGTTAAGTGAGCTTGCACACTCCTGAAGTCCTCAGCGGACCCAGGAGTGATTCTGATCACTCTCCCCATGAGAAGACCCTGAATTTTGCATTTAAGAGTTTTGTTTAAGTCCTCTATGAGGGCTCCCCAATTGCTTGCGGAGTCCACATGGAAGGACGAGACTTTTTCCTTAGGGGGGAGGGGGGCGCATCAGTCGCTTCGACTTCCTCGACGTTTAGGTTATTGAATTTATTTTTGGTTGGGATTTCCTCAACGGGTTTAGGGGTGTTTGAAGTTTTGAGCTTCTTACTTTTGGGTTGGCTTGTAAAGCCCTCTAGTTTGCCAAACATCGCGTGTTTGTAGTTTAAATAGAGAACATCTACTGGTTTCGTCATCCTATCCTTGTACATATCGTACACCAAATTATAAGTAGTCCTATTGACTAGGGTGTTATGGTTAGGGTGCTCGGCTAGCAAATGGGAATCTTAAATGGTACCTGTTAGGATTTTCTTCAAAATCTTGGCTCGCTCGAAGTCGATGCCTTCCTCTTCCAGTTCCTCCTGGAGTCTGGCGATGATCCAGTCATAGATCTTGAAATAGCTGTATATTTTCCACTCCATAGAATCTTTTTTCAATTGGTCCACGTGCACCCCAAAGTTCTGATGTATGCTGCTTCGTAGACGGCTGCTGTTTGCGATCCATCCTCCTCAGAGTCCGTAAGGTCTTTATCCCTGTCCTGGTCCTCCATTAGCTGGGCCCAATCCGTCTTTTTTTCCTTCTCAGCTTCCTTGATCTTTATGTTATCCAGGTCAACTGTAATCTGGTTGCGATCTATTGCATGCTCCTTCATTAGGAAATCCCATCCACTGGTTCCTCTATAATGTTTCAGTATTTGTACGTTCAAAGCTACTGGCTTCTCTGCTACCTGTTCCGGCGTAAGTTCACTCTGCTCGATATAATACTTCTTCCATTTCTGAAATCCTTCGGCTTGCACTGGCGAACTGAAAAGTTCATCCACACTTGAAATAGTTCTTTGCTCATCCATCGTAATTGCTTTGCCAGACTTGGTCTACTAAAACTTAGTATACTCACACCCAAGCTATAGCACGAAAAGTCTTCCACGTGGTAGTTAATCAGGAGCTAGCACGAACACGTCCGTACACCGGCTCGACCAGTCTCCGAATAAAAGATAAACGAGACGCCAAGCATAACTACGGATCTGAACGGGATCAAAATTGCAAATCTCTGTGCATCTTCATACTGAAACAACGCTGTAGGATGAATTAAACATACCTAAATAGAGCCTTTCTAAATGAGTAGTGGACTGTATTTCTATAAAAGAAGAACTTCAGTAATACTTATCCATACCTTTATTACAAACTATTTATATTAACAACCGAGAACAACGAGCCAATTTCTCCTGTCACCTAACGCCACAAGTTTTATTCCAAAAAAACCACAATTTCGCTTTTTCAAAACCAGCAACCAGCTGCTTGGCGCTCGCCAAACAAGAACACTTGGCGTCTTTCATACATACTTACGGGCTCCAACATTCCGCCCGGCGTTGAAATGTCAATTTCAAGGAATGAATAAGTACAAGTATGAAAATCAAAAAATCTTTTCAAGGTGGCAATAAATGCTTCAGAAGATAAGTCACATACAATATCCAAATAAACTGCCTTGGTAACCATACATACAAATATACAAACATAAATCTTATGATAAATCCCTTTACGTTGACCCCTATATTTAATAAAAAATGGTCCACAAAAATCCACCCCTGTGCAATTAAATGGAAAATTTACATTTACCCTTTCCTTTGGTAAATCACCCATAATTTGTTCTGCTATTAGAGGTTTGACCTTAAAGCAAGTAATACAATTATGCACAATCCTTCTACATGTGGTTCTGCCATTTAAAGGCCAAAATTCCCTACGAATACAATATAATAAATTTTGAGGTCCAACCTGTAGATATTTTTTGTGATAACTCTCAATAATCATTTCTGTGAGTTTATGCTTGGCAGGCAATAAAATGGGATGTTTTTGAGCATCAGCTATATGAGAATTTTGGAGACGACCTCCTACTCTCAAAACATTATTTTGATCCAAATAAGGGTTTAAGTTTCTTACCTTTCCAGTTGGAGATTTACCTTTCTGAATGTTAGCTATGTCATCCGTAAATACCTGTTCTTGCACACAACGAACTAAAAATAACGTTGCATGTTTAAGTTCGTTACTGGAGAGGGGTCCACAAAGCTTACCCAATGGAGATTTTAAGTTATGGGTAAATCTGAAAATGAAACTTAAAATGCGAATTAATTTAACATAATTATTTGAAATATTGAGAATAGAATCTGAAAACAGAGAGTTCAAGTTCAAAGTCAGTGTCACATCAGTCACTTTCTTAAATTCCTGGCTATACAGTTCATCAGATGGGGAATAATGTCTATCAACAATTACCAGCCTTTCCTGATGAAGAAATTCCGGGCCATACCACCACAAGGTATTCTCACCAATCTGATCAGGGTCGAGTCCTCGAGACACCAAGTCCGCTGGGTTCTCTGCAGACCTCACATGTTGCCATTGAAAATTCTGAGTAAGCTCCTGAATGCGTGAGATTCTATTGGACACGAACACTTTCAACAGATGGGGCGATGAATCAATCCAAGCTAACACTATTGAAGAATCGGTATAAAGGTAAACTCTGTCAATTTTTAGTTTTAATGAAGTCAGTATTTTTGACACAAGCCTTGAAAGTAATTCTGCTGCACACAGCTCAAGACGCGGTATGGTTAACACCTTGAGAGGTGCAACTCGTGACTTACTGCACAGAAGGTTGACCTTCACTTCATTTAAGTTGGTCACACAACGAATATACACTGACGCGCCGTAAGCATCTTTACATGCGTCAGAGAATCCATGAATTTCTATTTCCTTAACCGAATCTGCAAAAAGATATCTGTTGATTTTCACATGTCTCAATTTCGGTAAGGCCTGTAAAAACTTTTCCCATTTTCTTTTTTCTTTTTGTGGAAGTTCCTGGTCCCACCCAATCTTTAAATGCCACAAAGTTTGTAAAAATATCTTTGCTTTTACTATGACTGGACCTAAAAATCCCAAAGGATCAAACAATCTAGCAATGTCTGATAAGACAGAGCGCTTAGTAGTTGCGTTTGAATAAGATGAAACTGTAAAACTAAAATCGTCCTTCTTTGGGTTCCATCTTAAACCAAGTGTTTTCACAGTGTCCATATCAGATTCTTCTTCAAAGTGATATTCTTGGTCACTGAAAGAAACTTGTTCAAGCAATAGTTTCTCATTGGAGCACCATTTGTGCAAGTCCATTCCTCCAGACTTTAACATTGCAATTAACTGTTGTTGTAGTTCAGTAGCTGTACCAAGATTATCAGCTCCAGACAAAATATCATCGACGTAAAAGTCAGTTAAAGCAGCCGCAGACGCTAATGGATAATTGTCCCTTTCATCTGTAGCTAATTGTTTCAAGACTCGAGTGGCCAAAAATGGTGCACACGCAGTACCATAAGTCACAGTTAGCAGTTCAAACAATTTCGTTTCCTCAGTAAAGCCTCTTTTCCAAAGAATGCATTGCAAGTGACGCTGTTTGGGATGAACCCAAATCTGCCTATACATTTTCTTTACGTCTGCCGTAAAGGCAAATTTATGCTTCCGAAATCGCAATAGTATAGAGAACAGGTCCTCTTGAACTACCCCTCCCTTGTACAAGCAGTTGTTCAGGGAACTTCCAGTAGTGGAAGGTGCTGAAGCATCGAAAACGACGCGCAATTTTGTGGTACTACTATCAGCCTTGTAAATCCCGTGATGGGGCATAACATAGATAGAGTCTTCTGTAATCGTCTCCCTTACTTCACGCATGTGTCCTAGCCTCTCATATTCATTCATAAAGTTACTGTAACGGATAGCTAATTCAGGGTTTTTATCCAATCGATACCATAAACTATTCAATCTTTTCCTAGCGGATTGTATAGAACTGCCAAGTTCAGCATTTTCCTTAATAGGAAGACTCACTGTATATCTCCCTGTTACATCTCTACTATGAGTTTTTAAAAAATGTTCTTCGCAATGTAACTCTTCTTTATTTTTTGAACAAGGAGGATCTGAAATTGTTTCTATTTCCCAAAATCTTTGTACGATATCTTCTAACTTATTTATCTGAGAGACCAACCCACAGTGTTGTCTTTTCTCAACTCTACCTTCCACGGCTCCACTTATTACGTAACCAAAAACAGTATCTTGGAATGTAACGGACTGAGTGGAACGAATTTTGTTACTCTTTAAAATTTCAAAAAAAAGCTCTGCACCAATCAATAAATCCACCTTCCCCGGTTCGAAGAACCTTGGGTCAGCTAGTGTTATATTCGGTGGAATTTTTAACTCTTTCGTATCCAAATATGTAGCAGGCATCATATCCGTAATTTTAGGGATAATTGAAAGGTCAATCGTTGCAGAAAAAGATCCATTTGAATTCGAAATACTCGTACTTGTTTTTCTTTTTACATTTATCAAGCAATCTGTTAACCCTGTAACTGGGATATTTATTCTTTCCTTTCGTAAACCAAGTGCATTTGCGAAATCAGAGCTTATGCAATTAATTTGGCTCCCAGAGTCAAGAATACCTCTTCCTTTTACGTAATTACCCCTTCCATCTCTAATATAAATAACTGCCGTTGCTAGAATTATTTTCTTTTTCTCCGTTACAAAACAAGACGTTAATATTCGTGCCGACTCATCGCCGCCAATGTTTACTTGATTCGAGTTCTCAGCATCGGAATTCTGATCCATTTCAAACGAAGTGGGGAGAGTAGTAGGCTTCATTAACTTTACATCTGTTTTATGCAATAACGAATGGTGTTTAGATTTACAAGTGTTGCACACAAATTGAGATCGGCAAACCGCCACTTTATGGTATCCAAAGCAATTCAAACATAATTTATTTTTTCTAACTATTTCGTATCTTTCTTGAGGGGAAAGTTTCAGAAACATTTCACATTTATGTAATGAATGAGAGTATTTACACAAAATGCATTCTGGGGTATTATTACTACTAGATTTCACCATCAAATTTCTGGATTTATTTCCTTGATCATAATTGATCATTTTAGGTTTATTCGAAATGTTACGATTGATGCTGTCTAAAACTTGACATCTTTTCTCAAGAAAATCTATAAGTTCTTCAAAAACAGGAATCTCATTAGTTTTCAAAGTTAGTTCGAATTGTTTCCGACTTTCGCGATCTAATTTTTGAAGAAGTATATTGATAAGTAAGGCATCCGAAAGAATATCTCGATCAAATTTTAAGCTCTTCAATGCTCTCAAATTCTTATTAACACAGTCTAGTAATTTGCGCAAATCTCTAGCTGATTCTTGTGTTAATTTTTCGTAATTAATGATGCCTTTGATATGCGTATCCACGATTGCTCTTTTATTTTCGTACCTATTTTCAAGTGCTTGAAACAGAGAACTGTACGTATCATCGACAGTTTCGATATGCTTTGCTTCCCCCTTCAAAGCTGCATGCAAATAATAAATTTTTTTATTGTCCGTTAATTTTGGATTATCTTCAATTAAGCTCTTAAATTGGGATTTGAAGCAACTCCACTCTTCATATTTGCCAGAAAATATTGGCAGTGGAATTTCGGGCAATTTTACGGATATAGTTCCAGTAAAATCATTACTAATGGGAACATTAGTGTTCGGAACAACAGAGAGTGTACTAGCTATCTTAAACTGATGTAAGGAAGTTTTCAAACTCACCTCCAAATTCTGCAGTTCCTCATCGACTTCTGACAGTTGGCCTGCAATTTCTTCAAGATGTTCTTCTTGAACATTTGAGTAATAATCCAGTTTTAAGGCTTCAAATTTTATTTGCAAGCGTTCTAAAGCTTCCAACCGGGCACTAATCACCGCTTCATTCTTTTCATCAGAGACTAGGGCAGCTGCAAATTTTGTGATTTGCCCTTTGATATTTCCGCGTTTTCGATTCAAAATTGTTATTTCTGACATCTCAGCTACAAATGAATATCAATCTAAACTGTAAAAACAACACCAATGTGCTTGACGATTTTGTACGGAAAGTATTACGATTCCAAAGGTATCTCCGCGAGCGGACCACAAATGTAGGATGAATTAAACATACCTAAATAGAGCCTTTCTAAATGAGTAGTGGACTGTATTTCTATAAAAGAAGAACTTCAGTAATACTTATCCATACCTTTATTACAAACTATTTATATTAACAACCGAGAACAACGAGCCAATTTCTCCTGTCACCTAACGCCACAAGTTTTATTCCAAGAAAACCACAATTTCGCTTTTTCAAAACCAGCAACCCGCTGCTTGGCGCTCGCCAAACAAGAACACTTGGCGTCTTTCATACATACTTACGGGCTCCAACAAACGCAATTACAATATATTTGAGTTTAAATGATCATCCAAATTTGATTATTTCTACAACGAAGCCTATTTTTCACTTATATAAAATTTAAACAGCAAAATACGTAGAATGAGTTGTATAAGAATTACTGCATTTCTTTAATGCAAAATTATTTAGTTCATGGAGTTTGCATAGCTGATATGAATGAAATATTCATTGATTTTACAGTGAGAAGGACGATATTTTTCGATGAAGTTTTAAGCATAGAATTTAATTACTTGTTCTTCCATGGTAAGTTTTTAAATAAAATAAATTATTATAGTATTGTGATGAATGAAATGAATGGGGAAATGTTATGAACGAAATGCTGCTTTTATAGAGATAGACAGGCGTGTTATATTTCGATGGCATCATTTGAATAAATTGCAGTTGTTTTTGATAAAGTTTTCAAATATAATAAATTATTGTAGTATTATGATAATGTTAAAAACATTACCGAGAAGCCAGGCAATTTATATTTAATTGACATCATTTGAATGAGGTTCATTTATTCCGATGAACTTTTAAGTTTTCAAATATAATAAATTAATGTAGTATTGAGATAATTTTTTAAATATTACCGAGGAATGTATCGCATTTTAGAGATGTTTAAATGAAATTGCATTGAAGTTAAAAAGTGTATCATTATCAATGCTTTATGCATGATTGATCTTTCTTTCTTGTTTTAGTATATTGTTTTGATTCGTCATTTAAATTTAAGTCTGTGACGTATAAATAAATATTAAGATTTTTACTTCTGGTAATGAGCAAATCATAGAATAAATGTTTAAAATGAATGTTATCATATGCAGTAGTTATAAAAAGGTTATAAACCATATTTAATTGCTGTTTTTTAATTGTGAAAATCCAGTTCCTACATTGTTTCCAATCAAAAGTAATTTTGAAATTTGCATGTTGCTGTAGGATGTCATTTTTTAGTTCAGATAATGAGGGCAATTTTTTATTATATTTACTTCTTTTTGGTTTATTTTTAGGAATGTTAAAGAAATTATAGATATTATGGTCTTCATTGGGATAATTAAAGATTTTTTAACAATGTCATGATGATTAAATAATTGATTGAGTCCATATGGAAAAAAAGTTTTGTGTGCACAAATGAATTCCTTTTCAAGAAACAATCTGCCATAGTAATTTTTTTTAATACGTAGAATACTAATTTCAATGTTGTCGAACCCATGTATAAAAAAATGTTCGTATTCGAATTTTGATTCATTAAGGGTAGTTGCATTATTTGAAAAAAAAACTATATGATTCCTGTGTACGTTAATTCGGAGGTGCAGAGGATTGCTGGTTTGGCCTATATATGACAAATTACATTTTTTACATACAATTTGGTAGATGCAATTATATGTTTTGCAGAAGGCAAGATTATTGCTACAATTGATCTGGTTACGATTAGCAAACGGACGCGTTTTGCATCTATTAGAATTTCAAGTTTTAAATTTAAGAGTGTTATTTAGTAATACAAGGTTGTAAGATTGATAGTTACATGAAGATAACAAGGAATGCTGGCTGAATGTACTAAATGAAAATGGAATAATCGTTGATAAAAAATGGATATTGTTGGTAGCTGGATATCGATCTAGGAAAACCCCAACAAGTTTTCGAAAGTTTAATAAAAGTTTTATGCAAATATAAAAATCAAAAGGTAGAGGTTGAATTCAGCAGTGGCGCACCCACGGGGGGGGCCGAGGGGGCCCTGGCCCCCCCCTTGGGCTGACAAAGCAAAACGCGAAGGGCGCTGTCAGCACAAGGGAGAACTAGGTCTGCCTTCGAGAAAGTATAAAAAAAAAAACATTTACAACCATTATTGTAATAAATAATTTTAATCATTGTGAAGAAAACAATTCCAGCATATCCCAACACTTACACTGAATATACATATAAAGCTCTTTATCGTACTGTACAAATTATAAATTAATTCGCACTAAAGGCGCCAATTCTGGAAACCCGTTTTTCTTAGGACGTTTCTACCTGTGATTGAATTTAACTAATGGACTCGTCCAAAATCACGTGACCCAAATGCCTTCTCGCTGGAGTCGTACTATACTAAGGCTCCTACATATATAGGAGCCTTATACTATACCAGTGCTGTGTAGACTGACGTCACAGGCGCCTCCGTGGCCCTATATAAAGAGTGAACGGCGGGGAAGCGGCTGTTCGCTCGAAAACTCGAGGATTTCGTTTACCCAGTGAGAAAATTGTGGAAGTGAATAAATAGATCGTGCCAACGCTTCGCGAATTAAGTGTTGCTGTGAGTTGAAATAAAGTGCGACGTTACGACACAAGGTGATAACAGTGAATTGGTAGTTTCGGAACGAGGGCCTGCGTGGTGAATAGCTGAATTTAATAATGGTCCTGAACTTTGAACTGATCTTACAGTGAAATGCATCTTTAACGATCATTGTGTGTGTATATGTGCGTATTTCGGCTATATAGCAAATTTTGTTCTTGAATAACTGAGGAGCAAGGTAAAAAAAAAAAGACAATGAGTGAAAAACGAAAAGGGCTAGGCCAACAGACACTGGGAAATTATTTTAAAAAAAAAAGTAAGATTGAAAATAGTGACGTTCCCAACGACGTTTCCCTGAGCTCTTGTTACATTGATGAGGCTGCAGTCGAAGCAAGCAACAGCCGTGACCCCGGGCTGTCTTCAAACGCTTGTGAGGAGGTAAAGGTAGGACAAAACACAATACCAAACACAGTTGAAATAGAAATTCTGGCTGCAGATATTTCTAATTATGTCAAGAAATCTAACCTCACAGATGAAGATAGGATAACAGCGCTAAAAAATCTTTGGGAACCATATGCAAATTACAGTTTTCCTGCTACTGTCACTAGTGCTGTATCAAGTCAAGGAAAACCTCACCACACTCGGAAGTTCTGCTCATCTTGGCTGAGTAAGCATAACTGGCTAGCTTACTCAAAGGCAGAGGACAGTGCCTATTGCAAATTTTGTGTTCTCTTTGCACCCCATGAAGTCGGTTTAAGATCCACACAAGCTACAGGTCAACTTGTTTCAAAAGGATTTAATAATTGGAAGAAGGCCTTGGAGAAGTTCAGTCAACATGAAAATTTTTTCTATCATAAGGATTCAGTTCTCAAAGCCGATGAGTTCTTAAGGGTCACGGAAGGAAAAACGGTTCCTGTGGATCAAGTAATGGACAGAGGAAAGCAAAAACAAGTTTTGCAGAATAGGGCTATTCTTAAACCTATTATCAAAACAGTGATTTTTTGTGGAAGGCAAGGGCTGGCCATGAGAGGGCATAGAGACTGTGGGGATTTGGACGTATTGTCAGAACCATGCCAAGGCGAAGGAAATTTTAGAGCCCTTTTGCGACTCCGAGTTGATGCAGGAGAAGAAATACTGAAAACTCATCTACAAGGTTGTGCAAAAAATGCAACTTACATAAGTTGGAATATACAAAATGAGATTATTTCAGCATGCAATGATTCCATTGTGAAGCACATAGCAACTGAGGTGAATGAGGCCAAATGTTTTGCGGTTTTATGTGACGAAACCACAGATATTGCAACGGTAGAGCAAATGACACTTTGCGTTCGTTATTTGAAACGGTTTGAAGCAAATGATAAGTATAAAATTGAATTTAAGATAGTGGAGAACTTCCTTAAGTTTGTGCCCCTGACTGAAACTACAGGTCGAGCAATTGCAGATGCTATTCTTAAAGGCCTTGCAGACTGCAACATTGATACGTCTTTCCTCCGTGGACAAGGGTTCGATGGAGCTTCTGCAATGAGTGGAGAGTACGATGGCGCCCAAGCAATTATATATGAGCAGCACCCCAAAGCCCCCTACGTTCATTGTGCATCACACTGTTTGAACTTAGCCATAACTTATTCATCTAGAGTTCCGGATATCCGAAACAGCTTTGGAATAATAGGGAACATCTCTAGTTTTTTCAACACACCAAAACGAAACCTTGTTCTCACCAGCAAAATTAATGCAGCTAATCAGGGAGAGACAGAAATCAGTGCCAAAAAACTGAAGAAATTATGCCCTACTCGTTGGGTGGAGAGACAAGATGCCGTCACAGTTATGGTTTCATTGTTTGATCAAGTAATCGAGGCTCTGGAGGAGATTACTACCTGGAATGACAAGGAAACATCAACAGAGGCTCATACCTTGTTATGTTCAATGTTAACATCACAGTTTGTCATAGCACTTGTTTCAGCTGACAGATTACTCAGCTACAGTGTTCGTCTGAGTGAAAAGCTGCAGGAAGTTAACCTTGATCTGGCAACTGCTGTGAGCGACGTAGAAGACGTTTTGAAAGCTATATCTATAATTCGAGAGAACGCAGAGAACGAGTTTCACCATCTGTTTGAACAAGCTGTTAAGAAGCTGGAACAGCATGGAGAAAACATTACTCTACCACGCCGTGCCACCAGACAAATTTATAGATCAAATTTCAACGTACAGACTCCTGAAGAATACTACAGACTTTCTATTTTCATTCCATGGATTGATAATTTCATCACTTACCTCCATGAAAAATTTCTCAAACATAAGGAATTTCTACAAAGTTTTGCATCTGTCGTTCCGAATGGAAGGCAGCCGACACTGGAAGAAAACGAGAGATTTGTTGCCTTATCAAGGAAATTTGCAGATGATTTAGGACCTAGATCAGATAATACTCTAAAAGCTGAACTACATCTGTGGTACATGAAGGTCTCTGCATTGAACAAGAAAACTAAAAGCCCAATCGAACTGCTTAACTTTTGTGACCAAAGGACTTTTCCAACTGTGTTTGAACTTTTAAAAGTGTATGCCACCCTCCCAGTATCAACAAGCAGTGCCGAGAGGTCATTTTCCACAATGAAGAGGTTGAAAACTTACTTGAGAAACAGTATGAGTGAAACCAGACTGAATGGACTGGCGTCAATGAACATTCACCGTGAAGTGGAAATTGATCCAGACCAGATAATTAATGCTCTGGCTACAAAGAAGAACAGAAGGCTGGACTTCGTTTTATGAATATGTATAGATCATAATTGAATAATATAACAATATGTAATCATGAGAGAGTGGTTGAAAACAAGTATACAGTATAAGCAGACCAGAACAAATAATTTTATCTTCATCTATTTCTTAATTTGTGTTGTTTTGTATAAATATCTACTACTACTTCTTCTAATCATTCAATTCTCTTGCACTGCACTGAAGAATTGTTAGTAATTTGATAAAAATAAATGTACAAAAAAAGACAACCGCCTTGTTAATTGATATGGCCTCTGATCATTTTTTCTCGGAAAATTTATCGAGGAGTCATCCTCCTTCATAAAAATTTTGTGCACCAATGGCCCCCCCCTTAGGAATATTCTGGGTGCGCCACTGGAATTCAGAGGTAAATAATAAATGTAAATGTACAATTAAAAGATGTAATAGAAGTCAGTGTAGAAAACAGAATATAAAAACACAAAATAATAATTCGAATTGTATGTAATAATTTTTTATGGCTGTCCTGATGAGAATGCAATTTCGAACTAACCGCCATTTTTGTGTAGTTTCAATTGATTGTTCTCTATGTCTTAATCTTTTATCTTGAGCTAATTATTATTGCCTTTTCTCATTTTTGCCGTGTTTTATTTTTATTTTTATTTATATTTATATTTATATACTTTTACTTGTGAATTTTGTATCCTAATATTCTTCTCATCCCCCTTTACCATTGTAGTGATATGTTACCTTCTATCTTTATCCTTAGTCTTGGTCTATAGTTACTCATTTGTAACAGATATGCTAGTGATGGGTTTTTTTGTACATACAGTAGTTTATGCGTAATTTTCGATTAAAATCTTTCAATTTTTATTTATATATATATATATATGTGTGTGTGTGTGTGTGTGTGTGTGCGTGTGTGTAATATATATATATATATATATGTAATACCATGCGATAAATTTGGTGACATCATTTTCGTGGATCTAGCTCGTTCCATTCATGAGAAAAGATACTTTGAGTAATACTTTTGTATTTGAACGCCAATAGTCATTTATCTGCTGTAAGAATAACTTATTTCTTCGTCCATAACGCTTGGCGAGATTTTGGCGACGAATTTGCTGGAATGCGCCAACTTGGCGACTTTTTTAAATGCTGCTAAATTAATGAAGAACTTGCCAAATGGATAAAAATGACGCTAAATCAATGACGACTAATTGACGAAAATTCAATATCTTGAAAAGAATATAAATAACTACTATAAAAATAATCTATTTCTTTTTATTGTAAAAGTAGTAAATTCATTGTATTATATAAGGAAAGTTATTTACTGCCCACATCAGATTTTTTTTATCGGTAATGATCACTTTACTATAGATCAAGCTTGTTAAGCAAAAAGCTACCTCTAATTTTTACAATAACATCACCACATATTCATTACAGTATAATAAGAATAATAGCATTTATACCATATGGTAAAAAATCTGATATGGGCAGCACATGACTTTGCTTATATAATGCAATGAATTTACTACTTTTACAGCAAAAGAAATAGGTTATTCTTATAGTAGATACTAATATTCTTTCCAAGATGCTGAATGTTCGTCAATTAATCGTCATTTTCATTGATTTAACCTCATTTTTATCCATTTGCTGAGATTTTCATTAATTTGTCAACATTTAAAAAAGTCGCCAAGTTGGCGACATTCCGTCAAATTTTTCGCCAAAATCTCGCCAGGCGTTATGGATGGAGAAATAAGTTATTCTTATGGCAGATAAATGTCTATTGAAGTTCAAATACAAAAGTATTAGTCAAAGTATATTTTTTCATGAATGGAACGAGCTAGATCCACGAGAATAATGTCACCCAATTTATCGCATGATATTACATATGGAAAGTGAACATGTTTCTCAACAGTTAATATATATTTTTCTTTAATTTATGGGATTTTTTGATAAATTTATTTGAAAAATGTGCAATGTCTCGAGAACGGTTCATGCTAGCATTCTAAAGTTTATGTCAATCGTTTTCTAAGGAAAAATTACATAAGAAATGTCTATTTGCGTAACTTTATTAAAGGTTTTGATTTTTTGGTGATTTTTTCAAAACTTACCTCAAAAATTTAGGGGGGTTCTGAACATTCGATTGCGTTTAAAAACAATAGACTTCTAGTATTCATGGATTGTGATTTTTGTATCAAATTTCATTCGAATCGCTCCATTCGTTCGTGAGATATCGTGTGCACAGACTCACTGAGACACACACACATCACTTCAAAAATGTTCGATTAGTGATCGGGGATGCTTAAAACGTGCTCTCCCGTCGAAAACTCGAATTCGAACTTCCGACTTCGTCACAATACTTTCCTTATACATTATATATATAAGGAAAGTAAAAATGTAAATAAATTAAAAAACAACAAAAATTCAGTATCAAATATAAATTTAAAATGAAACCAATGAAGGTCTTCGATAAAGACTGGCATTACACACTGTGAACAGATTTTGAATTGTTAATTATTGAATTACTTACGTCTAATATTTCACAACTTTCTAAGTGGTCGTTTGTGAATTACGAAAAATAATTAATTGTTTTTCCTCCAAGACAGCCTTAACTGCCAATTTGGATAGTTAAAATTTGATAAAAATATACTTTAATAATCTTTTGAAACAAGCGATACTTTTCTATTAGTTCAGGTGATCACCCCCAAAACTCCTCGGCGGTTCATGAAAATTCTTGGCGTCCACCAAAATTTCTTGGAGGTCCATCAAAATTTCTTCGCGATGGACAGCGATCGGCATCCTGCTATCGTGGTACTGTTATGAAATGCATAACATCTGTTTATTAATTAATTCCTTCTAAATTTAATATTCGGCAAATTCTAATTTTGTTTCGATTCTAAAATCAATATAATATATAAAATATTATTCCAAATTGATGAAGCGCCAATTGTGTTATTTCAACTTGGAGTCTCCCCGTCTGTATCGAAAACCCTTGGCGTTATGATACATGTTGCGTGGATTTTCACCACACGTTCGGTCAGAACGCATAAATCAGTATTATTACCCATTAAAGCAATCTCCGACATTGGCCGTGTCGAATAAAAATACATATAATCAATCCACAAGATATTAATTAGAAATGAGGACAGCGAACAAAACTTAAAACAATAACATATTTACTAACAAAAAAGAAATTAAAAGTAATAAGAACATATTTAATTGATTTAATTGACACTCTCACTAAACCATAATTACTCCCCATTAACATTCGTGTTGACATTCACGTGTATTACCATTGTGACAATAATTGTTACGTACCATATGCACACTTTACTTAATCATGAACATTTCGGGTATACAATTGAACTCCTTCGTTTAAGGTAATAATTAAATTCACATTCGTAATAATTTAAGTATCTATCAAAATATAATTAAAGACAATTTCCACACTGATTATTTTACTTAAATGTAAAAGCGAATAAGATGTCGAGAAAGAGGAGTGACATAGCGTCAACAGACTGAGTGTAAAGGACATGCATTGCGTACCTTCAATATTTCGTTGAACCGTCATCGGGTGCGAGGTCCTCGGGCGAGGAATCATCGGTTGAGCGGCATCTCTGCAGTCGTCTTTTGGAGAACCTTCTCTCCCAAAACACAAAATCAATTCTCTCTTTCTTTTCTCAAAATCTCACTCTCTCTCGAACATCCGAAAAATGTCGCCTCCTACACAATTAAGCCCCAGGTCTATTATTGGCTCCCCCAACTGAAGCCCCCTGGTATTTTTATTGGATATCACAGAATTATATCCAGCTATTGGGTGCTGTGATGACAGGGGGATGGTTAGCATCCCAGAATTAATATCTGACAGCTGGGCCAAAGTTCCCATGAACCTGGGCGCACGTGCGTCCGGAAACGGTCAAGGGGTCAGTTCTCCCCAAAAGCGCCCTGCTGTGAGCCCCTCTGTAACTGAGCCATTTCTTCCATATTTCTCAGAAACATTGCTTGCTCACCCTTTTGCAGGTATTGGCCAAGGGAAATGTATAAGTATTGTAGGAGTAGCACAGGGACCATCTTTATAGGTTGTACTCCCTCCACAATTCGCAATGTTCCATATTTGCCATGGAACAATACAATTCACGCGCTTTGTACGTTTACCCGGATTCACATTTCACATTGAAATGTATTAGAACTCTTTTCTGTGTCGTCACGAACGCGCGCATTTACACTAAGATGCTTAATTAAGAATAAGGTAATTTGTTTTCAGTTGGCGATGTAATCTCAAGGTAGTAGGACGTTTCATTCAGAAGTTGTTGATATGCTTAAGGAATTTTAAGAAACCTGTATGAAAGCATTTTTCATTGCATTTCTCGTACTTGAATTCAAACAAGAATTAAGAAGTGAAAAAAATCTTTTCACGATAAAAAAAAAATGTATACCTATAATAACCAGGTTATCGTCAAACTATGCGTTTTCACCTAATACGATATCGGAAGCCTATTCAAATACAACGGAATTTCTGATATAACTCAAACTAAATGTGCTCGGAGTTTTAACATACCGATAGTAACCCTTCCCCGCAAAATAACAATAAAGTGACTTGAATTCGGAGCGTGTGGACACAAGTCTTCACTCCAGTCTTTGCGAGTGAGACATAGCATTAATTAGGCGCGTCGCAAACACTGCTTCCTTTAATTAAGCCCTCTGAACGTCGATATGCAATAACTCCAGCATAATGAAATTATCCTCCAGCTCCAGCCGTCCACTTCCCCGCATTTTTAGAAATTCTATAGCACTGGGAGAAGCCAACTGGAAATTACGTTAAATCATGTAGCATGCCGTGTACATACAAAGTGTGGAAATATGATTTAGGTGATCCCGAGGCGAATACTTTAGAATATAGAAAAGTTCAGCTTACTGTCTAATTTTTCGAATGAATGCTTATGAGGATTGATTTTATTTCGAATTTATAATTTGGTATTTATACAATGATTTGGTATTTATATGCGAGTATTCGAGGAAAGTATGCAATTGTTCCACAAATTCACAAAAAATTCAATCACATTATGTCTTTAAGTTTATCACTTTAATTCAGACGCATCAGATAAGCTAAATATTATGCTACATGATGCTAAACTGTGCGCACAAAAATAAAGAAGCGCCCTCAATATCACACGTTCTAATTCTAATAGGAGAGGGGAGGCACATTCTGACAGTTTTGTGACCTTACGATATACGTGAGGTACTATATACCCTGAACAAATTGTACTATATACCCTCAGAGCTTGATTTTTTATAAATAATTCTAAATAGTTTGCATTTTTAACACTTTACAACATAGTTGAAAAGTGTTTATGACTTTGTTCATTCTGTGTGTCTGTCCGTTAGCACGATAACTGCCGTAAAAATTACTTTATCAAAATGAAATTTTAGTATGTTGTTCAGACGGTCTGTGGGACCTATGAGAATATAAATGATTAATATCACCCAATTAGTTTTGGATTGAACCCGGGTTGAAAAAAATGAAATACATTGAACCCTGTGGGACCTAATTTTTCAAACATTTTTTAAGCGAATTTAAAATTCACAAATTGCTTCGAAAGTTTTAGAAAATATTCGAATTATCCCATAAAATATATAAAAAAACTTCAGCAAAATATATTGAGTAGTTTTTTAAATAAAAATTAAAATAATATTTACACCCTTTATATGAAGAGATCACGTGACCTACTTCAGAATAAAATACGGCATCCATCTTGTGTCGAAATCGTGATTTTTAAAGTTCTTTTTAATTCATATTGAGTGTTGTATCCGTCCTAAAACCGCTTTATTTTTGCTTAAATTCTGTGCATCTACATCCTGACGCAACGCAATTGCAATGTATTTGAGTTTAGATGGTGATCAGACTTTGATTATTTCTACAACGAAGCCTAATTTTCCCTAATGGAAGATGTAAACACCAAAAGATGTAGAATTAATTGTATAAGAATTGCTGCATTTCTTTAATGCAAAATTATTTAGCTCATGGAGTCTGCAATATAACTGATATGAATGAACATTCATTGATTTTACAAAGAGAAGCAGACGATTTTTTCGATGAAGTTTTAAGCATGGAGTTAAATTACTTACACCTCCATGGTTTTAAGTTTTTAAATAAAAAAATTATTATAATATTGTGATGAATGAAATAAATGGAAAAAAGTGACTGAATGAATGCTGCTTTTATACAGAGAGTCAGGCGATTTATATTTCGATGACGTCATTTGAATAAAGTTCATTTGTTTTCGATGAAGTTTTCAAATCTAATAAATTATTGTAGTATTATAATAATTTTAAAAATATTACCGAGGAATGTATCGCATTTTAGAGATATTTAAATAAAACTGCATTGAAGTTGGAAAGTGTTTCATAATCAATGAGTTATGCATGATTGATCTTTCTTGTTTTTAATTTGGTTTTTTGTCTGTTCAACACTTTTGGTTAACGTTAGATAGCTTTCAGTCTGAGAGATAAAAACTATAATTATTTTGTATATGTTGCTCTTCAATAGTTGAATCAGACAGAACCAGTGAAATAAGTTCGAAAATACTCCGACTTTGTCTGTCCGGAAGTGCCCCATACGCCAATTTGACACAAAACGGCTAGTGAACTAGTAAATAGAAAACGTAAATTTGTAGACCCAAAAATTAGAAGTTCCCCAAAAATTAGAGTCTACATTGTAACTTATTTATAGAATATTCATCGGCTCAACAAAGTTCAATAATAATTAGTTACCTTTAAGTAATATGTGCTTGCTTTGATAAAGGAAAACACTTACTTTAGGTGCAGAAAAACATTTTGTTTTTACTTTAATTAAACTTAAACATTTGAATTAAACACTTTGAAACACTTTAAATTAAACTTAAACACCTTAGAATCATGAACACACTACTATCATCCATTAAAATGTGCCTCAAATATTTATTAACAATAGGAAAAATAAGAATTTTTCTGTACCTCTTTCTCCTTTAAAAAAATTCTACGTTTTTTAGCATTTATTCCCAAAACTACCGTAAAGTGTATAATTATTTTTTTGTTTACAAAATTCAATATAATATTAGTTGGAGGTAAAAAGATAACCTCTTAAAAGATTATGTTTAAAAAATTTGAGGATTCATATGTCACACACAGTTTATCCAGAAATCTGAACGGAGCTTTTGTATCGCAAGACACACTTTCAAAACTATCAATTAATTTATTATAAAAATAAACTTTTTACCAAACTTAAATGGGTTTTTGTTTTTGTAGTAATAAAGAGTAAGACAAAGTCCACAAAAAATGTTATATCATTTAAAGAAATAATGACATGCCTGCAAAAAATTGTATATCAGTTAAAGAAATAATGACATGTCCATAAAATTTTAAATATTTTACTCAAGATACTCGGTGTTACAGAAGGGCCCAGGAGAAGATAAAATTCCGCCTTTAAACTTCTAGAGAAGGGAAAAAGATAAAAGAAAAAGGAGTTTCTAATTGGGGTAGAATTTAGTGTTTGGAGGGGAGGGATGACCGAAGTCGTGCCCTTCTCCAAGTCTTCAGAAAGGAGGAAATTGGAGCCAAAGCAGGCACCTAGTAAAGTTAGAGAAAGATTGGGAATAGGAGCGCAGAACTTTGAGCATGAATAACAAGATGAGATGGATGAAGTGTGTGGGAGGAGGGGGTTAGCCATTGACTTGCGAGTTCCCAAATGCTAAGGAAGGGTACGCATATAACTAGAAGTCAAAAGAGCAGTTATAAAACTATGCTAGACGCATCTGCTTGGGGCGGAAGTAAATATTCCTTACCTTATGCCCTGGTAACGCCCTTGAATGCTCTTGCACCTTGGAATTCCAAAGGTGATACCATGAGATACTATCGAGAGTGGGATTATTTACTCTATTGCGAACTCTGAAAACATTTAGTGAAAATTTTAAACATATTCCTAAAACGGTCTACTGTTGAGGTCTTTGTGCAGGACTTCTAACTTGACGTAAGTCGGAAAATTAATAACTGGACGAATTGCGTTGATTTGAAGAACTTGGAGCTTCCTGGAGTGCTTCTCAGCTGCGGCACCCCATATAGAGGAACTGTACGTCATGATTGGACGAATAAAGGACTTGTATAACATTAACTTATATTTAGTTGACAGGCGGCTGTTTCTAACCAAGAAGAGTCGGAGTTGGGCGAGTGAAGACTTCGCTTTCTTACTGATTTCAGAAATGTGAAGTTCCCACGTTAAATATGAATCAAAGTACACTCCTAAGTACTTATAACTAAATTGCCAGGGAATAGGCTCGCTATTTAAAGTTCAGTTAGTGCTTGGGTCATGGGCACCCATAGAACTTTTCTCAGGAGCGGTCAAACCACTGACGTCAGAGGGGCAAACTCTTAGATAAGATGTACAATATCGAATAGCTTTATGCCAAACTTTGTGACCTTGGACGTGCAGGGGAGGGAAAATGCCCCCTCTGCCCATGGTTTGGAGTATGCTGAAGAGGAGGTGACGGCAGCATATTTGCTCACGTTGACTTTGATTCTCCACTTGGTTAACCATTGCACCAGGGTAACTAGGCAGCAGACCCGGATTAAGTATATCTGTGGCCCCGGGCCAGAACTTAGAGTGAGGGCCCCTGCTCACTGTAAATTTTGCAAATTTATTTCTTCGCAATAATATACGTACAGTAATAGTACTAACTTGTAGAACGAATACTTAAATATGTGCAAATGGCTAAAATTGTTTCAATAATCACCAGTTGGATGATTCCAACGAATATTACATTTGTTTTTGACATCAAATGTATACATTCTTTACAACATATAAGGGGGATATCAAAATATTAAAATGGGACTGTGACATAACGATTTGTTGAAAAACAAGTTACAAGAAGACTCAAGACACATTCTGGCTTACACAATCTTTTTTCTTGACTTTTTAGTAGCAAAATCATCAATTATATCGTTAAAGTCCATTACTTTAAGTAACTCGTTTTCAATGCTTAAAATGCTTAGGTCGTTTAATTTCTCCTGCTTCATCATACTGCGTTTTTCGGATTTTATAATTTTTAACTTCGAAAATGAACGTTCACCACTTGCATTGGAAACCATCATGCAACTATATATTCGCAACCCTATTTCTATGTTAGGGAAAGCAGATGAAATTCCACTTTCATTCATATAGCTGTAAAAGTTTTGTAGGTTCAGTCTCCTTCTTTTCTCCTGTATGTATCTCATCTGGAACTCGCTGGATCTGGAACCTGTTTCTCCATCATCGTCTTCATCACTCTCCTCTTCTTCGTCATCAGCAGATATGTCCATAAAGAGCACTGCTGTCTCAGGATAATTTACATTAATGTATACTTTGATATGGATGCATTCTTCTGCAAGTTCTCTTCCATCAACATCACCTACATCACCTTTGTATATTTTTGCAAAACATTCACTATGCTTTCTTACAGATTCTTCCTCTAAGAAAAGCAGATCCTCAAAGAATCCAAAAATCTCAAAGATGTTTCGGTAAGCTTTAGATCGAGCATCCAAGTTTTTGATTAAACTGTCTACCAAGGAAGGAAAGTTTCAATCTTCATCTTTTCTTTACCAGATAAAACAACATCTGGGGAACCTTCGTTATCATAAAATGTCAATCTAGAACTTCGTTTTTTTGTTCGGATTATGGAATCCTGGTAATTAGGCTCTTTTTTTATCTGGCCAAGGCTTCATACCAATCATAGCTTTCCCTCTTCTCCTGAATACACAATGTGAGAGATTCCAGGAGTTGCACGGCGACATGCAATGTTACAATTGATTTTTGCAGAGAAGTATTGACTTTATTAATTCTTCTCAATAAATCACACCAAAAGTATGTGAGGAAGAGTGTCTCAAATCTCTCCATATACTGTTTTAGGCCTTCAGCTTTCAATCTCGTTTCAGATGATTCAAACAAGTCTGATGACATGGAATTTAATGTTGCCTCAATAGATGGGTAGCTCTCTTTCAAGGCTATGAGTGCATCTGCTCTAGCAGACCACCGGGTATCAGATAAATTTTTCAGAATTTTCTTTTTTGAACCTAACATGGATGAGAGAATTCCCCATCGATGCGTTGAGGAATTAAAAAAGGTTTACAGATTCTGTATGAAGTCAAAAAATGCAACAACTTCTCTGCAGCTTTCAGCTGCTCTAACACCCGCAAGATTCAAGGTGTGAGCTGCATATGGTATGAATAATGCCAAAGCGTTTTCCACCTTGATTCTGGCCTGAAGTCCATTGTACCTGCCGCTCATGTTAGACGCGTTATCATAAGATTGACCTCTGCAGTTAGACAGGGAAATTTGATTTTCCTTCAGAAGTCCAGTAACTTCATTGAAAAGATTTTCAGCACTATGTCCATAAAATGGTATGAACTTTAAAAACCTTTCTACAGAGACGTCACTTCTTGCATATCTAATTGTGAAAGTCAGTTGATCTATTCGAGATACATCAGGCGTAGAGTCCACAGATATCGAATAGTACTTTGCTTGTTTCACTTCATCCACAATTGCTGCAAACAACTTCTGACCCATGACGTTAATGAACTCATCACAAATTGTTGACGAAAGATAGGACACGTTACCCTTTCCTTTCATGCGGAGTACGATCACGTTAAACATGTGGGTCCGTAAGTCCTTCCGAGAGGTTGGTGGTAAGGGAAGAAGGGTACGGTCCCTATGGATGCCCCTCCCCCACTGGATTCCGGTCTAAATTGGGTGGCACTTCCCGGCCGTCCAAACGGTTACCTTACACCATTCTGGTAGGTCGGACGGTCTGGGTCTCAACAACAACAACGTTACCTTTTCCTGCCACTCCGTATTTTTTAATATGCTCATGTAAGAACGGGTCAAATTTGTTAACTAATTCCAAGGTTCCCATGTAATTCCCATTTTTTGCCGAACCAAATCTTTCCTCATCACTTCTAAATGGTAGACCTCTCTGTGCTAAAAATTTTATGACTTCGACCACTCTTCGCAATATTTCTCTCCAATAATATCTTTCTTTGTTCATATGGATTTCAAGTTCTGTGTCTATTCGTCCTTGTTCTCTGCATCGCCTCATGTACGTAAACAATTTTTTTCTATGTTCGATGCTCGTTTCATGGCCTAATAGGGATCGTGAAGCATGTTTCACTTTATTAACTGTATGTTACACTTTATTAACTGTAAATTGTGTTTCGAAAGTTAATTCAGAAAAATGTATAAGATAAATTTTTATTTTGGAAGAAAAGTTACACGTTTATACAGTCGCGCCCGGTCGTCCATTCTGTTGCTCCAAGTCCTCTGGACGAGCCGGACGGCCTGGGGCTTTCACGTTTATACAGTCGAAATTTAATTCATTAAATATTATATTTATATTATATTTTTAATTTATATATAATATAAATTTCATGCCACTTGGGCCCCCCCCCAGAGTCAGGGGCCCCGGGCCATGGCCCGGTTGGCCCCGTGGTTAATCCGGCCCTGCTAGGCAGTTTTCTAGAAAACCGTGCACGACTTGCATTTGCTAGTGTTGTGCGATAAATCAACATATAAACCAATGTCGTCAACATATGTTGTCAACATATATGGTCAACATATAACCCAAAGTTGACACCAGAGGTTCAAGGAAGGTCGTTAATGTAAAGATTGAACAATTTAGATTTTACAAGTGAGCCTTGTGGAGGCGCGACAACCTTGTGGTTAGCGCCCGGGGATTACACTCCAACGACCCGAGTTCGATTCCCCCCTCTGCCCAAACTGTTCACGCGGAGTAAGATCACGTTAAACATATGGATCCGTAAGTCCTTCCGAGAGGTTAGTGGTAGGGGCAGGAGGGTAAGGTCCCTGTAGATGTCTCCCCCACTGGGTTCCGGTACAAATTGGGTGACACTTTCCGGTCGTCGAAACAGATATCTTACACCTTTGGGTAGGTCGGACGGTCTGGGTCAAAGAAAATGAAGAAGCGAGCCTTGTAGGATGCCACTAAGAATATCCCTGGGAGAAGAGATCGAGACTCGTACCGAGAAGCTTCACTCCGTTAGATATAATTGAAGAATTTTGATTAGTTGAAAGAAAAGGATAGCTTGATAAATATGAACAGAAGTCCGTTTTACCATACTTTATCAAACGCGATCTGGATATCAAGAAAAAAAATAAAGGTTGTGTGATGTTTGCTACGAGCGTCATGGATGAGTTCCGAAACCCGAAGCAATAGATGCTGGGTTACATGTTTCTTCCTGAACATATATTGTTCAGGAATCAAAATATTGTTCAAATTGTAGTACTCGTCCAAAAACTGCACCATAATGAAGGTCCAGTAAGGTCAAGACCAGACTTTGGGCCGGGGCCACAATGGCTACCTTTAAGTTGAAGAAAAAAATTAAAGAGATCAACAAGATAGGCAATGAGAAGATTAGGCATACTTTTAATCATGTTAGTAGAAATATAGTCTTTCAAAAGGATTTATTCTTCTTCACTTTTTGAATACAGTGTACAAAATTAAGTCACGTTCCTGAGCGTGTTTTGAGAAGGTGTATAAATTGTTCAACCATGGGGGTATTTTACTGCAAACAGCGATTTTTGAGTTTGTAAGGTTGATTTTCCCACCCTTTGAAAGCAAATATAAAGCCAATTACAGCTTTCAGGTGTAAAATGCAGAAAAATATTTTTGAATGATGACCTGACTTAAAGTTTAGTCTTAAAGGTGTCGTAACTGCAAAGCAATCGTTATGTCGGTGTATGGTGACAATTGAAAAGTGCCGTAAATGCGAAGTATCATGAGTCAAAGCGTCGCAATTCGCGGTATGTCTGTCTGTAATATCTATAATATCGAATGTCTAAATTTTTTATGCTGCACAAACCAAATATGATCCTAGTTTTAACATGTTAATGGTAGCCCTTTTTCACAAAATAACAATAAAGTGACTTGGAGCGTGTTGACACAACTCTCAGTGCAGTCGTTGCGAGTGAGACACAGCATTAATTAGGGACGGCGTAAACACTGTTTGCCTTTAATTAAGCCCTCTCCACGTCGATATGCAATAAAGCGAGCATAATGAAATTATCCTCTTACCCCAGCCGACCACTTTCCCCATTTTTAGAAATTCTACAGCACTAGAGAACACCGAATGGAAATTTGTTAAGTTATAAAGCCTGTTTGCTGTGTGCTATTATAACTTTGAATATATGATTTTAGATTAGCCTGATAAAGACGGGTTAGAATATAAAGAGGTCAGTTTGCTATTCAATTTCCAGTATTATATAATGATGCTGAAAACAAGGTTAAAATAAGGTTTTCTAATTTAAACATTGCTGTTCAGAAACATAACATTTATTGTTAATATAAATTCAAATCATTATTCCATTGACATAAAATAACATCGTATTATACTTTTTAATTTGCTGTTTGAATTCAGATACATCATATCCGATAAACTAGTAAGCATAAATATATCCTGATAACTGTACGTATGACTATCTATATAATATGCACTGACTGAGTGAAGATGGGGGGGGGGGGGATCAAAATTATCGAGCACTTACTTCCACTATAACTGCAATTTTGTTTTTGGTGTCATTCGTCCGTCTCAGCTTCGAAACCTGGGGGGAAAGTCTAAAATTTTAACATTTTGAATTGGGGTGGCGGTGCAAAAGAACAATAAAAAAAAAGTTTGCTCAATTATCGAGTACTTCCACTCTAGTTAGAATCTCAGTTTGGGGTATCATTCGATCCCTCTCAACTTCTAGGTAAACGAAAAAATCTAATCTTTCAAAAATTCAAAATAGAGGGAACAATGCAAAGGAGAAATTTCAAAACTTCAAAACAGCTTTTCAAAATGATCTAGCACTGCCATATGAGCCAGTATCTCGGCCTTATTAAATTCATTTCAGCTTCCAAATCAAAGAAAAATTCAAATTAAGGGTGACGATTCGAAGGTATTTTCAAAAAACATGCACCACTTTGCCTCTCAAAAACAATAAAGATACATTTTGATATCCTTTCGCTGCTAACAATAAAAACTGGTTACTAACAGCTTGGATTAAGTGTGTGTTATATTTAATAACTACTAGCCATTGAGAACGCGTGAAGCGCGAGCGAAATGACTAGTGTATAAAGATAAATGTGCACATTAAAATTGCTGACGATGTACGTAAAAACTGTTCATATATAAATTCGAATCGTTATTCTAATTGACATAAAATGAAACCTTATTGTATTTTAAAATTTACTGCTTTAATCAAAAAACATCAAATACGCTAGGAATCCCGCATAATTATATACTGATACACCAATATTCTCAAAAGCATTTAGAGACCTTACTGAATTCACATATTGCGGATTCAAAAATGTCTTGTTCAAACGCATGGGATTGGGTCCATTGAGTTTTGAATTTGCATTCTGGAATTTGGCAAATTTTCGAATATTCTGAATATGTCTGAGCTTTTCACATTGTGTCATTTTTATAGAACGGACAGTTGTCCTTCTCAACTTAGCAGAACGTCTTCTTTACCTTCACGATGTGCATAGCAGTGGTTTATGAAAATTGATATAGAAATGTCAGATTAGTCTGCTTAGTGCCCATACCTGAACACCACAAAACAAACACCTCTGGGAACAAAATCCAGCTCCTAATTTGATTTCACCTAAGCAATCTTCCAAAGTTCTTTGTAAGGAGATTGGCTTTGCTACAGCTTGTCCCAGAGTGTTTTATTAGGATAATTTATGGACAATGCTGTGTCACATAAATAGAAACTAGGTTAACGTAAAATGTCTCCGGGGGAGGGCAAATGCACGTCTCTTGGGGGCTTCGCCCCCACCCCCTGCCAGAGGTATGCCTGAAAGGAACACCACCTCAACAAACTACTCTTATTTCATACCGTGAACTTTGATTAGGAGCTCTGTCGAGCTGAAAGAAAAAAAAAGTCCGTTTCACGGAAGTGGCAAAAGGCAAAACTAATCAGAATAATGATAATACTCTGCAATCAATTATATGGGTTCAATCGAATCTTATGCTGCTGAAACAAAGGATTTATAATATGCGATCACGATAAAGGTGTCAATATTTTTAAGAATATAGTGTCAGCCACAGGATCTGGAGATAGGAAGATCGATGACTAAATAGAGGTGTTTAGTGCGTTGGATTTCGTTCCCAAAAATGGACCCTATGAAGAAATACTCTTATTGATTAACCAATGAGAAATCTTTAGCTACACCACTGCACATAGCGGGAATAAAGAACATCTTCAATATATCTCGGTCTAATTACGAGATCCACAAAACGTTTAATCTTTTCGTTTTAAAGGGTTCTATTTGACTGGATATAATACGTTTCTAAAAGGTGCTATCATCACTTGACAACAGAGTGTATTTCTTCCAAAACGGCTTGCATTTTATTTCGCAAAAATGGTTGGTTCTACGCATAAAACTCCACAAAGTCAAACCATTTTCTAACAGTTAGAGAACAAAGTTTGGATCCTTAACTTTAAGAAGATATATTTTTTTTTAACTTTTTTTAACTTTCCGTAGAATTTCGATAATACTCCACCATTTTTTTAACAGAAAAATAGGGTAAAAATTGGTTATAATCAAATTTTTCATTTAATGAGAAAATCAGTGAGATGAAAATTGCGTATCCACAGGTCGAAACAAAATGTTTCTGGAACAAGTGTTCGATGCTGTGGGCATGATCAACAAAGCAAAAGTTTTATGAAAGAAAATAATAAATGGAAACAAAATTTTAGGCGTCAAGATGAGCAGATGGATTTCTTCTTCAAAACATTTGCTTCAAACATTTGCAAGGAAGTCCTCGTGACTTCTGACAAACATTTTATGTTCGATGGACAAATTTCATGTTTTGGTACAATGTTTTTCTACGTGGATACCATTTAATTTAAAATATATGTAAAATTATTCGTCGAGCAGCTCTTTTTTTCTTTTTATCGAACAAAATGTTTTGTTCGATCGTGGTTTTGTTTCTACCTGTGGGCACGCGGCCTTACAAGGAGTTACAGCTGAATATTTTAAAACATAATAATAGGATGATTGCAGCCTCAAATTTCCAGATAAACGACTGATTTTCATAGTATTATTCAAAGAAGAAATATAACATAATTTGGCATTTCATGTTCTTTAAAATTACCACTTCAAAAAAACTTTACTTTCACAGTAGAAATTCTGATTCGCTAAATGTGGAAAGAGAAGTAATTGAGAGGAAAATTTTTGTATATTCTTTCATGCTTTAGAAATGGAATGTTGCATGAACTAGATGTGGCGACCTCAATTCTGATAACAAAGAAACGGATTAATAAATTATGAACCCTGAGACATGAAAATTCAGAAAAACGTAAATAAGGGGAGGGGGGGGTTACAAACCAAAATTTTAGGAAATTTGAAATATGGTCAATTTTTCAGGGGGGGGTATAATCGAGGAGAGATAATTTGGGAACTATCCGCAGAGCCAACTTTAGACATTTAGCGACTCTAGATCGTGATTGCAGCCACAGAATTATGTGAATGCAAGGTCAAACTTTTTCTGGTAGCCCTGTCATCCTCTAGCTGACAAAATTATCAATTTTAATTTGTTAATATATATTTAATTGCATTTTTTCTACACATTAAAAAATTTGATTATCCGAATTAGAAAATTTATTAACTCAGATTATCACAGGTCTACTACATGTTAACTTTTTTAGACACTTCCAATTGCGCCAATCCTTGTAAATATAGCTAAAATAGTACACTTATAGAGGTAATAATAAGAATATATTTCTGAAAACATACATTTTATAAAGGAAGGATGCCGCCAAATCAAGGGCTCAATTAAACGAATAGGGGGATCGTCAGTTCAAGAACTCGCCTTATGGGGGGTATAGATGTTAGAAATGCTGGTCTGTTCTAGAATGTTATTTTATCATTTAAAGATTTTAAGTAATATTTCTAAGAGTAACATGCATGCACGATCAAAGAAAAGAAGTAACCTACAGCAGGCTAGGTTCGGCTATACCTGAAACCGACACTGATTGTCCGGTAATACATAACGGCATATAATGCCTTACCGAATATGGCTGAATTTCTGATATTCCTCACACTAAACCCCCGCTTCACGTTTTACCATGCTACCGGCAACCCATCTCCTCCTCAATGCAACAATGAAATGACTTGGATTCAAATCGTGTTGACACAACTTTCCAGAGCAATAGCTGCGAGAGAGACATTGCATTAATTATGGACAGCGCAAACACTGTTTGCCTTTAATTAAGCCCTCTCAACTTCGTTGTACAATAACGCAAGCATAATGAATTTATCCACCTCTGCCTCCTCTGACCACTTTTCTCATTTTTAGAAATGACACAGAACTGGAGGCCACCGAATTGAAATGCCGATAAGTCTGGAAACGTATCGTGCTACTCATAGTGACTTTGGAAACATGACTTTAATTGATCTCGAGGAGGAAGTTTTAGTTCAAACTATGAAGGAGATCAGTTTCCTGTACTGAAAACACGCTTGTGGTAATGTTGCAAACAAAGCCTTCAGAGGGCAGTGTTTTCAAAATTATCAACAATGGCGTACCACTTTTAAAACATTTGCCTGTCATATATCAATCTTGCAAGCACAGCTTAATTTATATTGAATAACTCTTATATTTATTTATAAATTGTTACATCCTACTTTAGAATTCATATATATATTTTTAGCGAATTAAAAAAACAAGAAAGATCAATCATGCTTAAAGCAGTAATTATGAAACCCTTTCCAACTTCAATGCAATTTTATTTAAACATGTCTAAAATGCAATACATTCCTCGGTAATATTTTAAAACTTATCACAATACTACATTAATTTATGTTTGAAAACTTAAACCTTCATCGAAAAAAAAATGAACTACATTCAAATGACGGCATTGAAATATAAATTACCTGGTTTAAACATCTCTAAAATGTGATACACTCCTCGGTAATAATTTTAGAATTATCATAATACTGCGATAATTTATTATATTTGAAAACTTCATTGAAAACAACTGAAATTCATTCAAATGACGTCATAGAAAAAATAACACGCCTGGCTCTCTCTATAAAAGCAGCATTTCATTCATAAATAATTTCCCATTCATGTCATTCATCACAATACTATAATAATTTATTTTATTTAAAAATCAAGACCATGGAGCTACAAGTAATTAAACTCTATGCGTAAAACTTCATCGAAAAAAATCGTCCTTCTCTTTGTAAAATCAATGAATATTTCATTCATGTCAGCTATGCAGACTCCATGAACTAAATGATTTTGTGCTTAAAAAATACAGCAATTCTAATGCAACTCATTCTACATATTTTGCTGTTTACATTTTACATAGGTGAAAAATAGGCTTCGTTGTAGAAATAATCATATTTGGATAAGCATTTAAACTCAAATATACTGTAATTGATTTGTTTCAGTATGTAGATGCACAGAATTTAAGCAGAAATAAAGTGGTTTTAGGACGGATGCAACACTCAATATGAATTAAAAAGAACTTTAAAAATCACGATTTTGAGACAAGATGGATGCCATATATCATTTTGAAGTGGGTCACGTGATCTTTTCATATCATGGTCACGTGATCGCTTCATATAAGAGGTGTTATTATTATTTTAAGTTTTATTTAAAAAACTACTGAATATATTTCACTGAATTTTTTTTTATATATTTTATGGAACAATTTGAATATTGCCTAAAATTTTCGAAGCTATTTGTGAATTTTAAATCCGCTTAAAAAATGTTTGAAAAATTAAGTCCCATAGGGCTCAATGTATTTCATTTTTTCAACCCGGGTTCAATCCAAAACTAATTGGGTGATATTATTCATTTATATTCCCATAGGTTCTACAGACCGTCTGAACAACATACTAAAATTTCATTTTGATTAATTCAGTTTTACGGCAGTTATCATGCTAACGGACAGACAGACAGACAGACAGACAGAATGAACAAAGTCATAAACACTTTTCAACTTTGTTGTAAAGTGTTAATAATTGGGTGATATTATTCACTTATATTCCCATAGGTCCTACAGACCGTCTGAACAACATACTAAAATTTCATTTTGATTAAGTCATTTTTACGGCAGTTATCGTGCTAACGGACAGACAGACAGACAGAATGAACAAAGTCATAAACACTTTTCAACTTTGTTGTAAAGTGTTAACAAAGTCATAAACACTTTTCAACTTTTTTGTAAAGTGTTAAAAATGAGAAAGCTGATTTTCAGAATGATCAACCCCCTAAAGAAATTAACATCCTTTCATAGAGGAGTTCACTATTATGAATTATCTCAAAAAAGAGGATTCTTGATCGAAAAAATATATGAAATGAATATGTATTCGCAATTAAGACGAATTTACAATTTATAGATTATTTCTTTTATTCATATGGCAACTGTATGCGAGTTTTATATGATGCTCGCTAAAATTATAAAACAGAAAAAGAAAACCATTTATCTTATCGAAGTAAGAGTATTCGCTTTGAAAATAAAAAATTTGGTTTTGCATTATTTAAGCATTTGTTTTACTTAGCTAAGGAAATGTATTCTTTTATATATATATATATATTTTCAATTTTAGAGAGTCACTTTTAATTTTTTGATTTGTACCCTATTACCCCATAGTACAGCCACCTACTTTCATAAAAATCCATTGAATAGTTTTAGAGCTAGTAGAAATATAAACTTTTACACACATGCATACAGAGATATCACACTATAAATGGTTTATTCTTGTTCTAAGGTGCTCAAACGTGCAAAACCGTCAAAAACTCGAATCCGATTTGTCGATCCCATCTCAATACTCTCCCTATACATATACTATGTATAGTATGAAAAGTAAAAACGCCAACAAGTTGCACACCAAACTGTTTGCAGTGGAACAGAAAATAAGCTTTATATTTATTAAAAACATTATGGGTATTAATCTTTTTTCCTACTTAATGGAATGGAGTTTCAATGTTTCAGAGCCGAAGTTGCTGGTAAAAAAAAAAATCTGTCTCGTGGCAACACATGAAATGAAGCATCGAACCACTGATAACAGGTTGCAATTTATCTACCGCTTCCACTCCTCTTGCTTTAAAAAGTCAAGAAAAAACTTCCCCTAATGTGTCGTTAAATTTCCTATAAAAAGCTGCCAAGTTTTATCGTGGAAACTAATGAAGGTTGAAAAAGATAGTGGCGAGAAAAATTTTTCACCCGGCTTGTCACAATACTAGGTTATTTCAGGCGCATCATTTACGGGAATTTATGAACCACCAGAAGACGGTACCTCCCATCAGAGCTTTCAAATGGCGATTAATCACGTTTATGGCCGTAAATAATTAATCTTGAATATTGGGTGCGGACGATGTTTAAAATAAATACTTCGATCTTATTTTTCTTTTCGGTAAAATGTTTTAGAAAAATTTTTTTTCGGAGGAGGGGGGAGGGTGTATTGCCCGTAATAAAATCGAAGACCACTTCTAACAGATAGAGAAACTGCACTATACGTAAGGGCTAACTTGAGAGCAGAGAGGTATATAGGAAAAACTGTGATCTTCTCTAAGCTGTAGTCCAACTGTTAAACGTTAAAGAAACTAAAGTTTGTCGTATACAATCAATAGTTTGAGTTGATATCAATCGATTCCTGAAAAAGATCTGACTTTCTTTACATAATGCAATGGCTTTACTTACTTGGAAGCTAAATAATGGTGTACAAGATACACAGCAAAATTATTTTGGCATTGAATTAACACCACGTCAATTGAAATTGCGCCAACTTATGAATCCAAACAGAATGACTTAGTCATACTCACGCTCAAAATTCTCATCAAAATGCAATTAAAATAAATGTCTCTTGAAATAAATGACTATTGGCGAATTCTTGGGCACCAAAATACAAAACTGATGCATAAAGTATCTTCTGTCGTAAATGGAATGAACTAGATCCACGAGAATGAAGTTAACAGATTTGTTGCATAACATAGCAGGTGAAAAGTGAATCTATTGGATGATACTGTATTTTTTTAACACTTTACAACAAAGTTGAAAAGTGGTTATGACTTTGTTCATTCTGTCTGTCTGTCTGTCTGTCTGTCTGTCTGTCTGTCTGTCTGTCTGTCTGTCTGTCTGTCTGTCTGTCTGTCTGTCTGTCTGTCCGTTAGCACGATAACTGCCGTAAAAATGACTTAATCAAAATGAAATTTTAGTATGTCGTTCAGACGGTCTATAGGACCTATGGGAATATAAATGAATAATATCACCCAATTAGTTTTGGATTGAACCCGGGTTGAAAAAATGGAATACATTGAGCCCTATGGGACCTAATTTTTCAAGCATTTTTTAAGCGGATTTAAAATTCACAAATTGCTTCGAAAATTTTAGGCAATATTCAAATTGTTCCATAAAATATATAAAAAAAAATTCAGCGAAATATATTCAGTAGTTTTTTAAATAAAAATTAAAATAATAATAACACCTCTTATATGAAGCGATCACGTGTCCATGATATGAAACGATCACATGACCCACTTCAAAATGATATATGGCATCCATCTTGTCTCAAAATCGTGATTTTTAAAGTTCTTTTTAATTCATATTGAGTGTTGTATCCATCCTAAAACTACTTTATTTTTGCCTAAATTCTGTGCATCTACATACTTTAACAACGCAATGACAATATATTTCAGTTTAAATGCTCATACAAATTTGATTATTTCTACTATTAAGCCTATTTTTCACCTATGTAAAATGTAAACAGCAAAATATGTAGAATGAGTTGTATTAGAATCGCTGTAATTCTTTAACACAAAATCATTTAGTCCATGGAGTCTGCATGGCTGAAATGAATGAAATATTCATTGATTTTAGAAAGAGAAGGACGATAATTTTCGATGAAGTTTTACGCATAGAGTTTTACTTACTTGTAGCTCCATGGTCTTAATTTTTAAATAATATAAATTATTATAGTATTGTGCTGAATGACATGAATGGGGGAATTATTTATGAATGAAATGTTGCTTTTATAGAGAGAGCCAGGCGTGTTATTTTTTTATGACGTCATTTGAATGAATTTCAGTTGTTTTCGATAAAGTTTTCAAATATAATAAATTATCGTAGTATTATGATAATTCTAAAATTATTACCGAGGAATGTATCACATTTTAGAGATGTTTAAACCAGGCAATTTATATTTTAATGCCGTCATTTGAATGAAGTTATTTTTTTTCGATGAAGGTTTAAGGTTTCAAGTATAATAAATTAATGTAGTATTGTGATAAGTTTTCAAATATTACCGAGGAATGTATTGCATTTTAGACATGTTTAAATAAAATTGCATTGAAGTTGGAAAGTGTTTCATAATCAATGCTTTAAGCATAATTGATCTTTCTTGTTTTTTTTAATTTTATGCAATTTTTTTATACATTTATTTGAAAACCGTGCAATGTCTTAGGGAATGGTTAGCGCCAGCACTCTAAAATTGGTTTTATTTGCTTTCTAATTAAGCAATACGTTGGAATTGATTATTTGTTTATGAATATTGTAGGTCCTGATTTTTTTAAGCATTATTTCGAAAATTGGGGGGATCTTTCAAACGTTCGATCGTATTTAAAATTAATAGGGTTCAAGTGTGCACTAATTGTAATAATCGTACCAAATTATTTTAGAAACTCATTTGTTCGTGACATATCGCATCCACAGACTAACAGACGCATACACACACACACTAAAATACTATATACACACATACACACACTAACATGTATACACACATACGCACACTAACATGTATACACACATACACACACTAACATGTATACACACTCAGATATCACCAAATTTTATTCGAAACGTCTGATTCGTTTGTAAGATATCGCTTCGCCCCACCCGTACGCACAAACACACACACACCAAAAACGTTCGATTCGAGTTCAAGGGTGCTTGATATGCTCTCTTCCGTCGAAAACTCGTATTCAAATTTTCAACCTCGTTATAATACTTTCTCAATACATTATACTGTGTATGTAGCGAAAATAATTAGCATTTCGAATTATATTCATATTTTATCTTATTTGATTAAAAAAATATATTCATAAATACTATTGAAAAGCGGTTATGTTATTATGGTAACCAGCTAGTAATTTTTCCTACATACATAGTACAATGTATCGTGTATGGGTCGAAAATTCGAAGTAGAGTGTTTGACGGAAAAGCACGTTTCAAGCATTCCTGAACTCGAATCGAACGTTTTTGGTGTGTGTGTTCGTGCGCATGTGGGGGAATGCAATATCTCGCAAACAAATGGGGTGTTTCGAATAACATTTCATTTGGTAGGATTAATACAATCGGTGAATACCCTATCGATTTTAAACGCAATCAAATATTCAAAAGACACCTCCCCCCCCAATTCGAGAATGAATTGTTAAAAACATCATTAAAAATAAAGATCTTCAATAATGTTAAATAAACAATTATTTCATACGTAATTTTTTATTAGAAGGGAAATGACACACATTTTAAAACTCTGGCATGAATCATTCTTGAGATATTGCACGTTTTTCAAATAAATTTATCAAACAATTACATAATTAAAAAAGTATTAATTATCGTTCAACATATTCATTGTGCAACAAATCTGTTTACATCATTCTCCTCGATCTCCTCGATCTTCCGTTCGCGTGAAAAGATAATTTTTGTAATAGTAATTTTTGTACATTTTAATGTCAAAAATATTATGCCGTGTATCTTGTGCTTCATTATTTTGCTGTGGAAAGTAAAGTCATTACATATTTTAGAGAAAATCATCTCATCACATCATATTTTTACTTTCCTTATATACAATACTGTATAAGGAAAGTATTGTGACGGGGTCGAAAATTCGAATTCGAGTTTTCGACGGGAGAGCACGTTTCAAACATCCCTGATCACGAATCGAACATTTTTGAGTTGATGTCTGTGTGTGTGTGTCAGTGAGTCTGTGGAAACGATAACTGACGAACGATTTGAACGAAATTTGATACAAAAATTACAATCCGTGAATACTGGAAGCCTATTGTTTTTATACGCAGTTGAATGTTCAGAATTCCCCTAAATTTCCAAGTGACATTTTGAAAAAATCTTCAAAAAATCAAAACCACTAATAAAGTTACGCAAATAGACATTATGTAATTTTTCATTAGAAAACGATTAACATAAATTTTAGAACGCTAACATCAACCTTTCTCGAGATATTGCACATTTTTCAAAAAAATTATCAAAAAATTATATAAAATAAAAAAAAAATATTTCCTATTGAGAAACATGTTCACTTTTCATATGTAATATCATGCGATAAATTTGGTGACATCATTCTCGTGGATCTAGCTCGTTCCACTCATGAAGAAAGATACTTTGAGTAATACTTTTGTATTTGAACGCCAATAGTCATTTATCTGCTATAAGAATAAATTATTTCTCCATCCATAACGCTTTGCCAGATTTTGGCGACGAATTTAGTGGAATGTCACCAACTTTGCGAATTTTGTAAATGTTACCAAATCAAAGAAAATCTCGCCAAATGGATAAAAATGACGCTAAATCAATGAAAATAACGACTATTTAACGAAAATTCAATATCTTAGAAAAAATATAAGTGTCTACTGTAAGAATAACCTATTTTGTTTTTACTGTAAAAGTAGTAAATACATTGCATTATATCAGGAAAGTCATGTGCTGCCCACGTCAGATTTTTTAAATAGTCAAAGGGTGTATGAAGAAAAAATGTTAAAAAGACTTTCGCAGCTTCCCCAGTCCATTCAAGTTAGCCATGCGCAATGTATAATGATTTAATTTACTTGTTTAGTAGTCATGAACGGATTTGTTAGTAGGCTCAGTAGACAGTGGCCTGGGGCGACAAATTTCCAATTATACAATATTCGTTAAACTTCAGTACTAATTAAGAACTTTTCTCTATGTTCTGCTTTATTTCAGGTTTTTGTATTTTTACTCTCCCTATATGCATTTTATAATGTATAGAGAAAGCATTGTGACAGGGTTGAAAATTCGAATTCGAAATTTCAAGGGAATAACACGTTTCAAACATTCCTGCACTAGAATCGATCGCAGTTGAAGTGAGGTAGGTATTCGTGTGTGCGTGTGTGTGAGAGAGAGAGAGTTTGTAAAGACGATGTCTCACGAACGAATGAAGCGTTTAGAACGAAATTTGGTACAAATATTACAATCAGTAAATACTGGAAGCCAATTGATTTTAAACACAATCGAATGTTCGGAAGGTCCTTAAATTTTCGAATGAAATTTTGAAAAAATCATCAAAATATCAGAACGTTCAATAATGTAGTCATTCCCTATGTAATTTTTCATTAGAAAACGATTGACACAAACTTTAGAACGCCATTATGAGCCGTTCCCGAGATATTGTACATTTTTCAAAAAAATTTATCAAAAAATAACATGAAATTAGAAAAAGTATTAACGATTGTGAAATATGTTCAATTTTCATGTGCTATGTTATACGCTAAATTTGTTAACATCATTCGCGGATCTAGTTTGTTCCATTCACGAATGCACTTACTTTGGGTAATAGTTTTGTATTTTGACGCCTAATAATTAGCCAACAATCATTTACACAGGTTGTCCCAAAAACATTGACCTCGGCATTTATTCCTTAAATATTGATCTTAGACATATAAATTACAAAGTTTCGTAAAAAAGGGTACAGAATTTTATGAAATCGATAAAAATTTTCAGGGGATTAAATTTGAAGAAATACAAAATTTAAATTTTAAACGGCCCCCGTACAAATACATTTCCAATGAGTAAAATATGCCTCATACACTTGTAAGATGATGTACAAACTTTCAGCATTTTATCATAAAAAGTCCCAGAGATATGTTTAAACAAAGTTGGTGAGGGAAAAATGTAAATGTTTGCAGCAAGAGTGCAAATGACGCAACGCAGAAATGCATCATAGGCAAATAATATCTGCCTTTTATCTTTAATGGATCTTTGGCATGGATGGAAAACATTTTGAACAAGCTTTGTAATCTTTGTATAAAGTTATTATTTCTACACAGTGTAGATGCTTTTGTACCAATAAATTGCAACATTATTATTTATGTAATCATTGTTTTCTTTCGCAATTTATGTATGGCCCCTGAAACGCGATCTGCCGACATGATTTTCCCCCTCTGGGAACCCATGTCGATGCATTGAAAAGTGATCTAAGTCAGCATTTTAGTCTTTTCATATCTCTGGGGCTTTTCATGATAAAATGCTGAAAATTTGTACATCACCTTAATAGTGTATGGGGCACATTTTACTCATTGGAAATGTTTTTTTACGGGGACCGCATAAAAATTTAAATTTTGTATTTCTTAAAATTTAATTTCCTTGAAAATTTTAATCGATTTCATAAAATTCTGTACCTTTTTTTTATGCAAATTTGGAATTTATTATATATGTCAAAGATTTAAGGAATAAAAGTCGAGGTCCATGTTTTTGGGACATAAGAAATGCTCTTATCTCCATTTGTCTGTAACGCTTGGCGATAGATAAATTTGACAAACAGGGCGACTCCTTTAGGGAAATATCATCAAGCTTGACGAAATATCGTAAAATTGCTAAAATGACGCCAAGTTATCAGAAATGACGCCAAATTGATTAGTCAATTATTTAAATATTTTAATATATAGACTATATTGCTTATTGCCGATGCTATTCATTTCATTGATAATTGCAAATGTAGAATTGCGTGTTAGTTAATTAGGTACTTTGAAATAGTTTTACGTGTCGTCGTCGGGAAAAGCGCCAATGTACAAGTCAACGTTAAAAATATTGCGTATTGAATCTCATTTTTACTTTCCTTATATACATAATGTATAAGAAAAGTATTGGGACGGGGTCGAAAATTCGAAATCGAGTTTTCGACGGGAGAGCACGTTTCAAGCATCCCTGATCACGATTTAAACATTTTTGAGGTGATGTCTGTGTGTGTGTGTGTGTGTGTGTGTGTGTGTGTGTGTGTGTGTGTGTGTGAAAGTGTGTGTGTGTGTGTGTGTATGTATGTGTCAGTGAGTCTGTGGAGAAGATATATCACGAACGAATGAAGCAATTCGAATGAAATTTGGTACAAAAATCACATTCCGTGGATTGTGATTTTTGCGTTTAAAAACAATACTGGAAGCCTATTGTTTTTAAACGCAATCGAATGTTCAGAACCCCCCTACATTTTCGAGTGAAATTTTGAAAAAATCATCAAAAAATCAAAACATTTAATAAAGTTACGCAAATAGACATTTCTTATGTAATTTTTCCTTAAAAAACTATTGACATAAACTTTAGAACGCTAGAATAAACCGTTCTCGAGATATTGCACATTTGTTTAATAAATTAATCAAAAAATCCCATAAATTAAATAAAATATATTAACTGTTGAAAAACATGTTCACTTTTCATATGTAATATCGTGCGGTAAATTTGTGACATCATTCTCGTGGATCTAGCTCGTTCCATTCATGAGAAAAGGTACTTTGAGTAATACTTTTGTATTTAAACGCCAATAATCATTTATGTGCTATAAGAATAACTTATTTCTCCATCCATACACGCTTGGCGAGATTTTGGCGACGAATTTGGCGGAATGTCGCCAACTTGGCGACTTTTTAAAATATTGCCAAATTAACGAAAATCTCGCCAAATGAATAAAAATGACGCTAAATCAATGAAAATGACGACTAATTAACTAAAATTCAATATCTTGGATAGAATTTAAGTATGTACTATAAGAGAAACCTATTTTTTTTACTGTAAAAGTAGTAAATTCATTGCATTATATAAGGAAAGTCATGTGTTGCCCACATCAGATTTTCTCACTATTAAAGAAGTAAATTCTGTCCACATCAATTTTTTTTTTCAATTTACTATTTGAGAAACAGTTTGTTTCAAACTATCCTACTTTAAACGTGGTTATCTGCTTAAGCATAACTTTTCTTGAATTAATTTCTCTTAATTAAATAAACTCTCTTCCTCAAATTAGATTCGAGTAATACTAAAACGAGTCAAAGAGCATGAAAGTCTACAAATATAAGACACAGACTCAAAAAGCTCAAGAGGACATTGATGCTCAAACAGATGGAGTGATAGCGCTGAAGCTGAGCATCCTATTACTTCCATCAACTGCTGACAAAATTGAAGCCTGTGATCTGGCTGGATACGTCCACCTTAAACCCAAGCAGCTTGAAAGAATCCGACAATTGATGGCCGACAAAGAGAACAGACTTATACAGAATAGGAAGTAAAAATTTGCAGTGAACCTCGTAGCGCTTATGACCACATCAGTCAAACTGTAGAGCATTGATGATGTTTCGGGAATATCAGTTCTAAATAAATTGATGAAATTGAATAGAAAATCTAATTATTATATATTATTAAGAATTAATTAAAAGAAATAATTTCTTATTACTTATATATATGAAGCCATATGCGTATAGCCAGGATCTCGAAATGGAGGGAAAGTGTAACCATATAGGGGATTACAGTAGTGAATTTTTTTTTTTTACTTTACCTGCAATACATGGTAATGTATAGGGAAAATATTGGAATCATGTCGAAAATCGCAACTCGAGTTTTCGACGGATCTACACGTTTCAAGACCTCTGGAATACGAAAAAACCATTTTTAGCGTGACGTCTGTGTGTGTGTCTGTGTGTCTGTCTGTGCAGATTTTGTATCCACTCTAACTAAAAAACTAATGGACCGAATTTCACAAAAACTGGTAGGTAAGTCACTTGTGGGCGAGTCTGGTGCTGATTAGTTTTGGGTACGATTCGGGATAAAAGAACTTGCCTTTTTTTTTGCGAAATGGCCAGCAAAAGTTTGTACCCACTCTAACTGAAAAACTAATGGACCGAATTTCACAAAATTGAGTCACTTGTGGGTCACCCTGGTGCTGATTAGATTTTGGTATGATTCGGAAAAAAATAACCTGCCTTTTTTTGCAAAATGGTCCGGAAAAATCGTCAAAATCTAAACTAAAGAACTACGTATGCTCAAAAATATCCATTAAATGCTTGTTTAATACGTAATTTTTAACGACGAAAAGAATAAGATCAACCCCCATTACACTAGGACTAGCCGTTCTCGAGATATTTTAGTTTTTCGTATTTTCTCTACGCCACCTTTGAAAATAAGTCCGGTTACCGAATGAGAAAGAAAATTGTATTAAAAGTTAAATAAATTTAATTAAAATAAAGAGAACGTGGATATAAGTCTGCAGGGAAAGTCATGTGCTGCCCACATCAGATTTTTTTACTTTCCCTGCAATACATGGTAATGTATAGGGAAAGTATTGGAATCATGCCAAAAATCGCAACTAGAGTTTTCTACGGATCTACACGTTTCAAGACCTCTAGAATACGAAAAAACTATTTTTAGCGTGACGTCTATGTGTGTGTCTGTGCAGATTTTGTATCCACTCTAACTCATAAACTAATAGACCGAATTTCACAAAATTTGGTAGGTAAGTCACTTGTGGGCGAATCTGGTGCTGATTAGTTTTGGGTACGATTTGAGATAAAAGAACCCGCCTTTTTTTTTTTGCGAAATGGCCCGCAAATGCTTGTATCTAGCTGAAAAACTAATGGACCGAATTTCACAAAATTCGGTAGACAAGTCACTTATGGGACACCCTGGTACTGATTAGGTTTTGGTACGATTCGGAAAAAATAACCTGCCTTTTTTTGCGAAATGGCCCACAAAAATCGCCAAAATCTAAAATAAAAAACTACGTATGCTCAAATATATCCATTAAATGCTTGTTTAATACGTAACTTTTAACGAACGAAAGAATAAGACCAACCCCGTTACACTAGGACTAGCCGTTCTCGAGATATTGTAGTTTTTCTTATTTTCTCTGCTCCCCTTTGAAAATAAGTCCAGTTACCAAATGAGAACGAAAATTGAATTAAAAGTGAATTAAATTTAATTAAAATAAAGAGAACGTGAATATAAGTCCGCAGGGAAAGTCAAGTGCTGCCCACATCAGATTTTTTTTTTCAAAATAGACCATGAGAAAAATTATGAAGATTTTCTGCAAAGGGAGATGACTCCCACTAGCAGATCCATAGACGTAAAGGACATAATGCATGTCTATGATCGGATCCAACGAGGGACAGGAGGCTTCAGCCCCTCTCCCCAAAGAATAAAATCCTCTTGCACAAGCTAAAATGACGTTTTAACGTATATTGTAGAATGTTTTTCCACTGTAGTACATCGTTGATCGCAATTTTGTATACAGAGTGCCCAGTGCTATCGGTGCCCAATGGCTATTTCCTCAACCGTTAGTCCCAGAGATATACTTCCAATTGCAAAAATGTTTTAAATTTAAAAATCTATTATCTTAGAAACAGGGTAAATCAATAAATATATTTCTGAAAGAAATACGAAATATAACTTTTTATACGGTACCCCGGTCCTACCAATTATATTTTAAAAAAATCATCCTCATACAATTTCATGCAAAATTAAAAAAAAATCTTCCTTTTACGACCAAAATTCACCGAGTTATGAAGCATTAAACTTTATGACTTAAGTCGCTTTTTCACGCATAAAAATGTCCCGTTTCAGGCAACCAACCAATCAGGGATCGTATTGACCATTTCTCCAGGCAACCAACCAATCAGGGACCGTATTGACCATTTCTCAGCACAAAAAGTGCTCTAACTTTAAACAGCTATAAGTCGGTCAATTTTAGTCGTAAAAGGATGATTTTTTTTTGCATAAAGATGTATGAGGATGATTTTCCAAAATATAATTGGTAGGACCGGGGGACTGCATAAAAATTTATATTTCGTATTTCTTTCAGAAATGCATTTATTGATTTAAACTGTTTCTAAGATAATAGATTTTAAAATTTAAAACATTTTTGCAATCGGAAGTGTATCTGTGTAACTAACGGTTGAGGAAATAGCCATTGGGCACCGATAGCACTGGACATCCTGTATAGTGTTTAGTTGTATTTTTGTACATCTATAGATCGCTATTAATAAATTCAGAGGGAGTGATATATGGAACCCATGGCGAATGGAGTTACTGTACAAAAACTAATAATAATAATTTACAAGTTTTACTTTATATTCTTTTATTTCTTTGAGATAGAGAGTTGCACTTGCAAAACTACTTCTTACTATATTAAATTTTCAGTCTAGAACTGATTTTTCCTACCCCCTATACCTTAAACCATTCCTACAAAAAGAACATCCTTGAGGTTTAATAATTTTGTTTGTTGTGAGTATTCAAAAATTGCTATATGGCTGAACACGTGAATGCAATGAAATTGCATATGATCTGGTGTCAATATTCATGATGTTATCTACAATAGGGGTATTTTCCTAATTTTTGGAAACGCCCCCTGCATGTGGGTTCTATAACTATGAACTTGGTCCTTGCAGCCTGTGCTAAAAAGAGCTGGCGACGTGGTAGAACCGAATTTGTTACTTCCTATAGATGTTTACAAAATTACGGCATATAACAAGTTTTCTAGCTACCAAGCTAGTCCATGCTGACGAATGCACAAGAAGTGCAAAACTGGTCGATGGATGCTGTTATTTACAATGAGTGTTTTCCAAAATTATGCTTACATTTGCTATTTATTACACATCAATGCAGAGTAAGAAAACTTAATGCAAATAATTTTAACTTGACTCAAACTATTTTAAGCAGATGTACATTCAATACCATGTAAATAACTACATATTCATAAATTGGGTAACAGTATTGCTATTTTTTATATAATTTAGTGCATTTTTGTAGATAAGTAAAATTATTTTATACATTTTTCCATCGCAAGCAAAAATACTATACATATGTATTAATTTATGTATAGTATTTTTGTACTATATATAGCCTATAATACACCTATGGAAATACTTAAACAACGTAATTAAGTACAAATTATTAAACAATTATTGTTTGTTAATCTGCCTGCTTTATTCAAGGAAGTGTTAGAAAGTTATATTTTCACAAACAGCAATTTTATTTATTGTAGTTATTATTTATTAATTTGTGTTTAATTACGTTGTTTACATTTTTTCTTATCCTTTGCACAAAGTTTTTTTACTTATTAATGACTACACCTAGTAGTTCTTGAAAATGGTGATAATTGACAACATAAAATTTTATGAAATGTAAATTGTCTGATTTTCAAATTTGGTAGCTAATTAAGCTACAAAACTACAACAATCAAGAACTAGTATTTAACGTAAAATGGAAATCGAACTTCTACATGTGCTGTAATGAAAATATACTACATAGTAATAAATATATGTACATATTTATCGATTTGAATATATTAAATTATTGTTTCTTCGTTAATAGTAAATATACCAGTTGTGGTATACAAAACGCGTAAGGTTTAATTTAAAATAATTTCTCGAAAATTGCACTTTTCAGTAATCAAAACGCGACTGTAATGCCAGGTCAAATTCCAAGAATTTCTTAAAAAAAAAAAAAAAAATGTGCTGCACAGCTTTGAATTTGTTACATTAACGCTGGTTCCTCCATTTTAATAAATTAATCGTGATATATGAAACGAATAAGATTCCGTTTTATAAAATATATCAAAGGCTCTACTTTGTAGCAATGAACACGCTGCAAAAATTTCTTGTTGAAATGTAGAGATATGGTTTTACTTATTCAAATACTAGCCGCCTTCAGCGACCAGCCTGTTCGCTACCCTTGAAAATTCTGACCGTGGCAACTCGCTGGCGCGACTTGCCAGAAAGGTGTAAGGTAACTATTTGAACGGCCAGGAAGTGCCACCCAATTTAGACCGGAACCCAGTGGGGAAGGCATCCACAGGGACCGTACCTTCTTCCCCTACCACCAACCTCTCGGAAGTACTTAAGGACCCACATGTTTAACGTGATCGTACTCCGCGTGAACACGGCGGCAGTTTTGGCAGTGGCGGAAATCGAACGCGGGCGTACCGAGTGCGATTCTCGGCCGCTAACCACTGGGCTACTTCGCCCTCCGAGACAATCTCCATAACTTTCTTTTTATTCACCCAATTTAGACGGAAACCCAGTGAGAGATGCATCCACAGGGACCGTACCGTCCTTCCCCTACAACCAACCGCTCGAACGGACATGTTTAACGTAATCGTACTCCACGTACGGCAGTTTTGGCAGTGGCGAGAATCGAACCCGGGCCTACCGAGTGCAATTCCCGCGAGCTAACCACTGGGCTACCGCGCCCTCCGCGACAATCTCCATAACTTTCTTTTTATTCACCCAATTTAGACCGGAACCCAGTGGGGGAGGCATCCACAGGGATCGTACTCTCCTTCCCCTACCACCATCCTCTCGGAAGGACTTACGGACCCACATGTTTCACGTGATCGTACTCCGCGTGAACGCGACGGCAGTTTTGGCAGTGGCGAGAATCGAACCCGGGCCTACCGAGAGCAATTCCCGCGAGCTAACCACTGGGCTACCGCGCCCTTCGCGACAATCTCCATAACTTTCTTTTTATTCACCCAATTTAGACCGGAACCCAGTGGGGGAGGCATCCACAGGGATCGTACTCTCCTTCCCCTACCACCATCCTCTCGGAAGGACTTACGGACCCACATGTTTCACGTGATCGTACTCCGCGTGAACGCGGCGGCAGTTTTGGCAGTGGCGAGAATCGAACCCGGGCCTACCGAGTACAATTCCCGCGCGCTAATTTAAATTTTATAATGGCCATATGCTAAGCTCTTAATTCCTTCATCCTCATTCCATCATTTAAAATTAAATTAAAATATCCATTTAAAAAATCCATCAATCCACCATAATTCAATCATTTAAATTTTATAATGACCATATGCTAAGCTCTTAATTCCATCATTTAAAATATCATTTAATTTTCTAACCCGATGCACGATCGTTAGCAAAAATTTTCAAACAAAAAAATAAACGCCTTTGCTCGACCAATTTACCATCTCCCGAAATTTCCATGGAATAAGTTCCATTCTATACATCAAACATCCAAAATAGCAACGCGCTTCAGTCAGTTTGATCCCAAATCTGCGCTTGGAGTAACTAACTTTAACAACGTTGCCATGGAAACGCCGCTCGCAGTGCGCCTGCGCGGGAATGGGAAGAAAAATTATTTTGCCAGCTTGTGGCCAAGAAATTGAAATTCGGAAATTCTTAAAATCCGAATTCTGAAGCTACTTTTTCATATTTCTTGACCAGATTGGGCTTGTAAGAATCCCTGATCTTTGAGCTTTCTAAAAATGTAAATTATTAGTCGAAATACTTGGAACTTTTCCCGATGCGAGGATTTAAAAACGAAAGTTCGTTTTCTTGAGCCGAAAGTGACTTTTGTTTTAAAATGTTTAAAAAATATTAAAATTTATCACTGAGATTTGAAATTGATATATTTTTACTCGCAATTGACTGCTCTTTCCGGTCGTGTGATTTGTTTTTTTTCTACGACTGTCCTAAGGTAACTACCTCTTTTAGGACACGCCCTGTTAGAGCACGAAGAAGAAAAAGGCCGTGTGTATATATAAAACAATAATTTATTTACACTATATAAATATTTACATGACATTGATTCAAAGTATTTAAAAGACCACTTCCCATATTCAAAATGGAAAGTATACCAAATTAAGATAAACAAAACGAAAGTGTATATAGTCTCACAGACTAAAATTGAAAAAAATGGTAATTAAAAATTAAGCTTAAAACATCCCTATGAAATATTTAAATATCCTTAACCCGGAGAGAGAGGTCGAACAAATACAAAATAGGCAGAAAGTCCCAATTGAGTAACTCACCAACATCACTGGCCGAGTTGCGGGCTTCCATCCTCAGAATAGGAACGCACTTAAAAAAAGGGGGCAACTTCTTGCCCTCCAGTCCGAGATCATTCTCCTCGCTCCTTTTTCAAATTTCTGAAAACTCTCTCTCTCTCTCCAAGATTTTAAAACACGCCCCTGAGGCATATACAACTATCTCATTGGATTCTGGGTCTTAACCACTTGACCTCAAAGCATCGCCATTGGCTTTAGACCTCCAGAAACAAAAAAGACCCTTCTCGAGTCCCTGCGAAACTGATATGCTTTCGGGCACTAATTCAAATAGCCCGCCAGACCTATGATCCGTCCGAAAACGGACAAACGTTAAATCTTTCGGTAAAAATATGATACCTAAAGAACACTAACCGACATTCTGTTTTCTATTTCGAGTGCAGCTGGCCAAACGAAAAGGCTGACCCCCAAAATAAATACGTAAACTCTAGATCGCATCCCCGAAAATATTGGATCATGGGTTTACCATGCGACAACGACGTCTGGATGGTGGAGAAAAAAGGGGGGGATGGTCGAAATTGCATAAAACATTAAATAACTAAAAAAATAATTCAAATTTTAAAAATCGGTTTTGACGTGTCCCCTTCCCACACTCCTGGGTCTCCGATTGCCAAATTTCGTAACTCTGCGACTCGCTGAGCCTATAGTGTATAAGACAGACATTGCCTTTTATTATTTAAGATGCACTAACTAGCAGACGACGTGACTCGGAAATATAATAGTTGCCGACCGATTAATCTTGCGCACATTCTCTTTAGAACTAGAAACGCTGTCTGGTGTGACGTCATGCTCGCTCTATCTAATCCCTTCTCGATGATTACATATAATGATTATTTTCTGCGAAGATTAATTAATAGAATCACGTTTAACTCAAAATGGAGAATCCACTAACCTTGCCCGAGACATTTTATTTCTGACTCCCCTCCCTCACCAACCCGTCACTGATGAGACGTCAAGGCCCACATCCAATCATTGTCTTCAGTTAGGCCGTTTACAAAGAGTTGAAAATGAGGGAAGCAATAGCCACACACACCTTTCTAGAAGATAGCTTCTTTCTCTTTTTCTCAGCGAAGGAGGGGCTAAGTTGGGAGGTTTTAATACCATGTTTTCTCCCAATGCACCGTGAAGGCTAATGAGGGAAAAGATGTTTGTGTGATGGATTGGATGATGTGAAAGGATGATGATTTCGGCTTCTAAATATGCGATTAAATGGGAGAAATGCTTTGAAACGTGTCACTTTAAGCAAGTAAAGGGGGGAAAAAACCATATATATATATATATATTAGCAAAGTTATTTTTAAGACTATAATAAATAAAAGTTTAAATAATTCTTTAAATTAGATTGTAAATAGGGAAGGATCAACTTTTTAGACTCAATGGAGGCTACGCCACTGCCCAATAATGTACAACCGATCGCTCGAATGAAACAAAATGGCTCCAATCCCCCACAATCAACTTTTTCCACAACCATGGCAAACAAAAAAAGAAGCAATCCTTTCTCTAGGAGAGAAGAAATGGAATATACGACACAATGAGTTTCAAAGCACGTGCATCCCGCACAACCATTTGACCTGTATTAGCACAAACGTCTACCGGGAAGGGGAGAAAAATGATACGCACTTCAAACGGAACCTACAATTTCAATCTACATGCGTTTACAGTTTACTTGAAAATTCACACATAATAAAAAAACTAATTTAATTTTTTTTTTAGAATGTGAAGATATACACGCATATTTTTGCCAAATTATAAAATTATGCCAATCCTCCTTTTTCGGATGCGGCAAAATAAGTATCTGATAACCTAAAACTGTAAATTTCGATATATTTAAAATTAAAGAAATAAATATGAGGGAATCATCCTACGAATTCGGTTCAAAAATCGTTAGAAAGAACATTTCGATCTTTCCGATGATATCAAGATTGAAATAATATTTTGTGATATCAAAATTGTTATAATATTTTCGATCGCTGAGGAACTGATTATGTGAATATCGCTCAAAATCGTGCCCGCTTATAAACCACACATATTTTTTTTTTCTTTTTCAGGTTGGGTACAGGATCTCGGAAAAAAAATTCTTTGATTTCCAAATAATATTTTCAAAAATTCCCGGATGTGTATCCCTATCTACCTTTACTGATATATAAGTTTAACAAGCATAATAAAGTCAATAAAATTAAAAGTGATAATTAAGAATAAATAATAAAAATTAATTACTTCCAACATTGAAAAGTATAATAATCAAAGTATAGTATTTATGCAAGAATTATATAAGATCAGTATTATTGCAAGAATATTAATCTTTCAAGCATTTAAATTCTAGATAAGCTTTAACTAAGCCGCGTTCTGTAAAATCCAGTCAAGCATTCATATAGTTAAACATCACTTATTGCAATAAAATTATGTATAAACTGAAACAGTATTTCTTTAATCTGCTTTCCCTGTCATATGACATATCTTGACAAATTTCAAAAACAATTAAGATAAGATAAATCGCCGAGAAACGTTGAAATTTCAAAACTCTCTTCTTTTCATTGGGGGTGTCCAATATGCTGTCTCCCATCACATGAAAAGCAAATAAGGAATTCTACACATGTATATTGTCACGAGTCGAAAGAAAGCTGTAATTACCTGAAAAATTCCAATTTCCCTGATTTTATAATTTATTTTTTTCATTTTTAGGAATTCCCTGATTTTTCCAGGATGTTTATATTCCCCGATTTCCAGGTTCTGTAACCACCCTCTTTTTCCTATAAGACAGTGGTTAATTTTCAATATGGAAGTGTGATAAGCGTAACCCTGAGGATACGCAGTAAATTATTTTTAGAGTACGCCGTGAGATAACCCCCAATCATTGATGAACAATGCAAGCCGCAACCGTCTGCGTCACTGATTATGCAGCAAAATGTTTATTATTTTATAATATTTGTTAAATTGTTTTTGTGTTTATCTATATATGTAATTTCTGAATAATTTAATGTGTGTTTATATATATATATATATTATTCCGATTGTTATACTATAACTATAGTTTTGTCTATCCATATAGGTATAAAAGGTTGAGAAACACTAATGTAAGATACTTGTGCTGTTTCAAATTAACATTTCTACAGCCTGTTTAATAATCTACCACTAAAATTTTCTCCTTTCTTACCTTCTCGTTCGCAGTAAAGATAAATTCATATCTCTCATCTATATTTTTAAAAATTTGGTGTTTTATGTGTAGTTCGTTTTTTAACGTTTTTAAGTGGGTTTGTTCTAGTGAATCTATTACGTCTAAAAAGGGAAAAAAATTTAAATTGATTGGTCAGCAGATGGCGTTACACCCAAGAAGTACGGGACATTGAGTTTCTTATTGAAACAGAACTTCTAGTTGATCAATAATTTATCAACATATACCGTTCAACTAAACAACTGACCAGCATTTGACATTACATAAATTAAGACAATTCTAAAACGAATTTAAAGATAAAAACTCAACATTAAATATATATTTATTTTTAGAAAGAAAAATTCGGGTGTCTCAATATTTTATGAAACCTTCATCGAGTTTTATGCTCATATCGCACAACTCTCATTCCTACTCAGTCACAGATGATTCTGAGTTATTTCAGGCATTATGTTCGACGTCCTCAATAAATTACCAGAAAGGAAGCTCCTCCCATCCGGGGCGCCATCTGCCGAAAAATTAATTGTATCCTTCAGAAATATTATTCATATGGTGGTTTGGGCGTAGGCAAACTTAAACATTGTAGCTTTCCTGTACGTTGAAATTAAGTTATTAAACAAAAATCGCTTTACAGGAAAAACTTAACAATATGGTTATAGAGATAATTCGAACGTCTCTATTTAAATTATATTTTTGAAAATTAAATAGCAGCTTAATAAATGGGGAATTAGAAGTCATTACCCCCTTCTTTCATTGGGTCAATAACCCATTAACTTCCTTCCCTAAACTCCCCGGCGTCTAAATACATTTGCAGACTTCTGGGTCGCAAGGGATTTTTTATGTGTAGCCAATTGAGACTCTTCGAAATTTTGGCTCACAAGCACTGGGAAGAATTAAAATAAAAGGCACAAAATTAGGTGATCGTCAACACGAAGTTTGAAATTCCGGCATCAAAGCCTTATTTAGTTGCCTCGTTGAAAACTCGAATCAAAAATAGAATAGAATAGAAGATAAGAAAATAAATAAATTTAAGAATAACAAAAAAAAAAAAAAAAATCTGGAGCGTGAGGTTTCACTCGCCAATCACATGCATTTAAATAATGTTCAATATTGTTCGAGATCACTTATATCACAATTATTGAAATTACGTAATACTCGTAGTTTCAAGGTATTTACTGAAGTACATTTCAAAGATATTAACTGCATTTTCTTTCGGGATTGTTTTAACTTCGGGAATTTCACTTGAACTATAAACCTGTTTTATCAAATCGACTCCAGTACCATTGCAAGGAACAGCAATAGTAGTAGTAAGCATACGACTTAAATAGGCGGAAGTGACTTTTTCAAGGACGATCGTTTGATTACGTGTTTAGTTATGACGTGTTATCGTGTGACTAGAATGGGGGCGTGGCCAGAATTCTCGTAAAAGATAACAAAGTTGAATTTTTTTCCAATATGTTTTTTGAGCAGTGTATTGAATTATTTAATGAAGAATGACAAGGGAAATCGATGCAAATTAGTTTTAAAAGCTGAAGTTCCAAATGTTCTTTTAAAGTGAATTTGAAAATTGTATATGAAATGAACTCTCGCATATCAAATTGACTTGAAATTTAACATATAGTGAATTTTCTACTAATTGAAATGAATTAAAAATAACTTTACTTACTTAAAATGACCTTAAATCAGTAAAATGAACAATGAAGCGGTTTCCTATATTGAACGTGGCCTCTTTTCAACTTCCATTATTTTGAAATCTGTATGTATTCAGCAGTCTATATGACGTGTTAAAGGCACAATCAAACACAAGTGAATGTAACACAAGTCAACTATATAAGTGAACCAAACATTTCCTTATTTCGAAACATCCATATATATATATATATATATATATATATATCTTGCAGTCGGTCCCTCATAATTTCATGCCAGACTCCTTCCTTGTCTATTTATCAGTCTAAACAGGGCCCGACATGCATACTTATCATAGTAGAAAATGCTCAAGTTGCCATCGAGATCTTCTGCTAATTCTACCTAAAGGCAGATTTCTTTAATCTTCAATAATATTTCCAATTAAACATTTTCCCAAACCATTTTAGCTTCTTCAGTGAGTGTTTGAAGAACTTACGATGTTTGTTACACATCTTTTATTTGGTAAAGATGAATTTATAATAAGCATGACACGATAAATTGCTTTTGAGCTATGTGTTGGTGAAAGTATTGATAACAAGGATTATAGATTTACAAAGACTTGTCCCAAATGAAAATTTTTCAAAATAATACATTTTACTTCACTGAAACATGGAAATAATATTGAAATATTTTATAGTATTTAATTTACATATTGTTATAGTTTGAGCATACTACATTACTCTTGCCTGTTTGTGCAGTCCCTTGGTTGCAAAGTATTATAATTATATTTTGTATTGTGTCTACATTGCTTTTCTAATCTAGTTTTGTGTGTCTGAATAAAAAAACTAATAGGATGTTGCTAACATATTGCAAGTCACACTGTTATACAGGGTGTCTGAAAAAGTCCTTTAACGCCCACAACATTTTACCACCTGCAATTCCTCACAGACTTCAAAATTTTCTAGCAAGCACTAGATTTATATGTTATACCAATTTGGACCCTATATATATATATATATATAGGGTGTATGAAAAGTCCGAATTGGTAAAATGTTGGGGGCGTTAAAGGACTTTTTCGGACATGTGGTATAACTGCAACAAAATGTTGAAAGGGAAGTAGGAGGCTATGTTCACAAAGGTTTGTGAACCACTGCTGTAAAAAAAGGCTTATTCTGTTGTGAAGGTGTATAAGGTGAATAAATTAAACACATGCATATACTAGGATTTAGAAATGACTAAATATTTTTAGTGATATTTTAAGTAACAAATTCCCCTTTCATAGTGGCCTGTTTCAAATTAATATCACACATTTTTAGAAGTAATCAACATTCCTTAAACAGGTTATATTTTTTTAAACAAAATACCTACACGATCCAATTACATTACCAACTGCTTGCTCTTCAGGTTTGTTTGTTTTTTACTAACTGTCCAATATGTCTATGTCAATGTTTAAACTGTTCCTTTCATGTAGCATTTGTGATAGTAGCAGAAAAGAAAATACAAATTCTTAGGAAATAAATATAATTTTAAAATATGTACAACATACATCTCCTATATCACAGAATAAGTCTTTTAGGTATAATACCAATGAACAACAGTTCTATATAAATAGCGTTCAAATCACAGTTTAGACAACTCTTGAAAAACTAGATAGTAAAAAATTTGTTGGCATTTAAAATTTGACAGAATTTGTATGTCAAAATATCCACTGTTCCACTACAAAAGATTTAATATAAATAATTATGTACAACAGACAATTGTGTGCAGACTAGATGAAAACACGACTGTCAAATATTAACATTCTCTTTGAGGTGTTTTACAGCAAATCCAAATTGTTTGCAACACTATATAAAAAAGGTGAATGTGCTGAGCACACATTAACAATGATATGTGAAAACATTATTTCAATGAGAGTCTTTTACATACAAGTTATTTCTTCATAATTTGTTTTAAAATAACAAGAGATTGATAAATACAGAATGTGACTTTAAGCACAAATAATAAATAACTATGTTACAACATAGAATGCAGTGCATAAAAAAAATGTAGAAAGCTGACAATTATTTTAGAAATACTAGGATTTACTTCTTCAATTCGAAGAAGTCTAGAGAAGAATGCTAAATGAGGGATTAACCATGCTATGCCAGTAAAGCTGTTAGACCACAGAACCTATTGTGATTGCACCACCTAATGGGAAAAAAATTCCCTTCCATTCTATCCAAAAATTGGTCTTAAATTGCTAGAATTCTCAAAGTTTGGCATGAAAATGGTTTTCTCTCCTATCAAAAGAAAAAAAAAATTTAAACCCCTATTGAGAAGCTCAATTATTGAGGCATTTATCAAATTCCTTGTCAATACAGACTACTGTATATTAGTCAAACTAAAGTGCCTTAAAATACAGTCTGAAAAACTTCAACATTATGTAAAAAATTAAAAAAATTATAAATCTCCAATTGCTAATCACTTCTAGATGACTAGTCATTAGTTTGCCTCTAATTATTTAAAAGTGTTCCTCAATTTTCGATTTGAATTTCTTTGAAGCATTTCATATCAATAAAAATTCCAACAATTTGGTTAACAATTAGACACCATATTTTCAAACATGCGGCATGATCACTTTTAATTATTTTTTCTCTATCTCATTCTATTTATTTTTCATCATACTAGATAGTGCTAACCACATTAAATTCATTCTACATTATTTAGTCTAACAATTTTGATTTCTTTGAAGCTTTTCATATCAATAAAAACTCCAACTATTTGATTTACTTTAATTCTTAGAAAAGCTTCACTAGCACAGTATAGTTAAGCTCTGATTTGGCATTGCATAAGAAAATCCAAATATTTCGGAAATGATCATCTGCTTTCTACATTTTATTTGAGTAGCATTTTACATTGTGATTTAGTTATTTATTAAGATATTGATATTCCAAAATTTAATAGACAGATAGCTAAAATATGAAACCAACTTGAAACTGTATCGTATCCAATTGCCAACAGCAGTGGGAGTTCCAGACAATGATATTTTATACTTAAAATGTAATTTTTTTTTCACTTCATTCATAATGCTGAAAAATATCAATATACAGATTTTTTCAAATCAGTTCAGTAGAACTTAGGTTATAGTTTTGGGTGGTGCTGACTGCTTTTACTAAGCTAGAACAGTACCAAGAGCAGCACATGCTGTTCCAACCAGTAGATACTAACATAAGCGTTTCTATCCTTCAATTGTGTGATATCAATCCTTGAATCGCTGCACTTCCAAAGTTGTAGGGTGTTGTTGTTTTCACATCAACATATTTTTCTCCCCAAAGTAAATGTAAAAACAAATATTCAACCATAGCAAATTTGCTTGATGTTCTTAAATGTAATTTAAACCATGCACAGCATTGTGTATAAAAAATGAGTTTTTTTTTTTTTACGAGAAAAAAAATTGAGAAAACAATCACTAAATTTTAACATTTGTCTGAACACAGTAAGCATATTTAATATGTATACATTAAAAAACTTATTATTTTAAATGTGTTTCCCCCCTAAAAATGACTATTAAAGGAATTCATCTGTCTTAAAATATATACAGTGTACTTAAAATGATAAAATTTGAAGCATGCTTATGTTCAGAATTGTTATTTTTCTCAGTTTATATTGTAGGAAATCAAAAGAAAATTTAGCATTTTCTCAAGTTTGATCTTCCCGTAAGTGAATTTATACATAAAGAGGAAAAAAATGAAATGGTATAAAATAAAAGTGGGAAAAAGATCTAAAACTGCTAAGAGCACACAAAAGAGAAAATACTAAAAACAGAAATTATACACAGTAGTATTTCTTACACAAAAAATAACATCTAATAAATTTAGTAAAAACTACATTTTGTACATAGGTTTTCAGAAATATATAAACTTCAACTAATAATGCGATAAACTGATAATTCTATCGGAGATTAGTCAAAATTATAACAAGGAATGTAATACAGAGTTTACTGTAATGGCTATATGTACTGCTTATTCGCAACTTGAAATAGGTTTAGTTACATAATTTAAAATTTGCATTCATATGGAACATTTTGACATAAGACAGAATCTCACATTATTGACTAACAGACACACTTGACTAAAGCTGCAAGTACAGAAAATAAAAGAATAAATAGCTACTCCTCAGTTTGTTTCAGCTAATCTTTTCTATAGAATATGGAATGCAGTTTAAGTTCTACGTATAACCATGTCTATCTATAACATTAAAATGCATCATCTTATGTTTAATGTATGCATGTATATTAAATAGCTAATCACATACAGGCTGATGAAAACACAATTTCGACTCTAACTGGTACATTCGGTTATTGTCTGTCTGTGCTATTTGAATGATGAGTGCATGTTATATAGTTAATACTTGATACACAATTTAGCTGTAAAATAGGTACATTTGCTTTTAAAAAATTGTACCAATCATCCAAGAAAGTAATCTCGAATGTTTTAATTTTCTTGAGATCCCGAGAAAAGGATGAGAACTTTTCACTATTTACAGCCATCACTTCAACTGGGAGTCAATATGGCCACTGTTACGCCAGCCAGTTTATTTAGGAGCCCTAAAGTATATAGTTCCCTTTTATTCTAAAACCCCTATTTGGCCTAGAGCCTTGAATTAATGATCAGAGAATTGCAAGAATTATTATTTTACCTTATTAGAAAAAAAAATCTATTCCCAATTTGCTTTGTTAGCAGGTAATACTATGTACCACTTATACACAAATAATAGATTTTTCTAGAAATCATGTTCTTGTATTATTAAAAATAAATAGCTGCGTGCAAAATGTCCAGTGCATTCCTTTGAGAATCGCCTTTCGCCTAAATGCAAAATTTTATGCTTTGCAGATAAACTGTATAAACCACTGACAATTTTATGTTTCAGAGATAAATTGTATAAACCGCTAACAATTTCAAAAAATTTGTTAATGTTCTTTTACCAAAGCAAATGTCTAACAATCTTTTTTAAACATAAGCTATTTCAACAAATTTCCAGAGTTGGTCTGAGGGCAATAGAACTTTACTAAGCCTTGCACTAATCAAGGCCCCATATTTCTTTTTATACAAAATAATATGGTTTAAGATGTAGCAAGAAACAGTCTTGCTTTGCAAGACTTTGTACTGCACAACACCTTTTGACCCAGCAAATTTTGCAATTAGCAAAAAAGAAAGTAAAATTTTTGTAACTTAGTACTCAGATTAAACATATAATATTTAAAGCTAATCATCTTTTCCAATTTTCCACTTACATATCACATTAAAAATAGTTGATGTTAACATGCAAGTGTTAACACTTAAATATTAACATGTAAATAAATAAAACTTGAATTTGAATTTTTGATCCATTCCTAAACTTTCCCAATGCATATTATGTAGGGAAAGTAAAATTCTTTAAAATTAATACTAGGCAGATATTTTCTTAAAAGTTAATTTAAGAAATATAACAATGTTGCTATGCAACAAAAACAAATAATTTTTATTCAGTAAACAATGCTTAAATAAAAGAATCAATGATGTTGCAATGATAAGACATACTTTTCCCCTCCGATCAAAATAGCAAAATGTTAAATGAATTGTTGTAAAAATGTGAAAAATGTGAAATGAAATTGAAAAAATGTGAAATGAAATGTTAAATGAATCTAACACATTGAGCACTGCACCAAACTCAATTATCTTGCCTCTGAAACAATTTTCACACCCTTTAAACATCATATATTAATTCCATATAAAAGCACTCTTACCGGTTGAGCATGGTGGTAAAGCATAAAAAGACCACCAATGGTCATATTGTCCGAATAAAGATCCATATGCTGGTTACAATGTGTTAATAGAAACATAGTATTATCTTTTGAGCAGTGTTTTATCATTGGCTGTTACAAGAAAAAATAAGTTTGCAGAAATAATAAAAATCTTTACTTTGTCTATCTATTTCACTTTAATATATGATATACAAACTACTTACTTTCTAGATTGTTTTAATAGTAGTTGCAATGGGACAAAATATTAGATAAAATATTGTATTCATATCTCATACTTTCTATTTTAGCCTCCAAGTGATGAGGCAGCTAAGGTCTGGATGACTCGAGCATAGACTTGAGTTTTCTAACACTGTTTCAGGCTGGGCAAGATTTAATTTTTAAAAAGTCAGTTCAAATTTTACTGAACATATTTAATTGTGTAAAATTTTTACATAAACTTTAGTAAGAAACATAAAATTTTTGTATTGATTTCAACTATGTAAAGATAAATGTTTAAAAAACACCAAACTTTTAACACATTTCAATGCAAATCAATTTGGACTGGACATGGCTGAAAGTCAATAGTCTTTGGGCCAGACTCAGATTCAACATTTAGATATTTCTTCGGGCTCAGGCCAGATTAAAGCACTATTGTTCAAAAGGTTCACTGATAAGGTTCAAAATATTAAGAACCTGGATTTCAAGCATTTTACTAGAATTTTTTCAGTTTTTTATATTTTATAAAACCCATTTGATTGTAAAATTCCCATTTTGCATACTTGAATATCGCTCTTTTTCTTAAAAAAGATGTGCTAAACAAGATTGAAGGGAGCCAAACATTTTGAAAATTTTTCAGCAATTCAGTTTATATATAGTTTTTAATTTTGTACATTGAATTATCATTACTAATCAACAGCAATAACTGTTATATTTGGTGAAAAGGAAGTAATGTAACAGCTGTGGCTTCAGTTTTTTGCATATACAATGCCTATTTTAAGTCAGAATTTCTCTATCATTACTTCTTTCTTCAGATTCTTTTGTTTTCAAATATCTACTTTTAGTAGCTGGTATCAAAAACAGCTTTAAAAAATCTGATGTAGGCAGCATATTATTTTCCTTATATAATGCAATGAATTTACTACTGTTACAGTAAAAAAAAAAAATAGGTTATTCCTATAGTAGATACTTATATTCTTTCCAAAACATTGAATTTTCATCAATGAGTCATCATTTTTATTGATTTAGCATCATTTTTATCCATTTGGTGAGATTTTCATTAATTTGGCAACATTTAAAAAGTTGTGACATTCTGCCAAATTAATGCCAAGCATTATGGACGGAGAAATAAGTTATTCTTATAGCAGAAAAATGACTATTGGCATTCAAATACAAAAGTATTACTCAAAGTATCTTTTCTCATGAATGGAATCCACGAGAGTGCTGTCACCAAATTTATTGCATGATATTACATATGAAAAGTGAACATGTTTCTCAACAGTTAATATGTTTTTCAATTTGTGGGATTTTTTGATAAATTTATTTGAAAAATGTGCAATATCTCGAGAATGGTTCATGCTAGAGTTCTAAAGTTTATGTCAATCGTTTTCTAATGAAAAATTACATACGAAATGACTATTTACATAACTTTATTAATGGTTTTAATTTTTTTATGATTTTTTCAAAATTTCACTCGAAAATTTAGGGGGGGTTTTGAACATCCGATTGCGTACAAAAACAATAGGCTTCCAGTATTCATAGATTGTAATTTTTGTACTAAATTTTGTTCGAATCGCTCCTTTCGTTCGTCAGTTATTGTCTCCACAGACTCACTGACATACACACACACACACACACAGAGACATCTCAAAAATGCCCGATTCGTGTTCAGGGATACTTGAAACGTGCTCCCCTGTCGAAAACTCGAATTTGAATTTTCAACCCCATCATAATACTTTCCTTATACATTATATGTATATAAGGAAAATAATGTTGTACAATAAAAGTCCAGAGCTCTTAATTATATGAATTTTTGCACCCAATTTGTCCTACCAAAATATCCTTTCAGGATGAGCAATAATTGAGACAGCAGATCCATGAAGTGAAAAATATTGCCATACAGTAAACTTCGGTTAATCCAGCATACAATGGTTCGGAATGTCTTTGAATGGCATTCTTATTTGTTTGACTGTACTGAGGTACATTTACTCTAATAGACTAAATAATTTTAAATGCAGATTTCTATTCAATGAAGTTTTTCTTATAATTTTTAATTAATTTAAATGTTTTTCCCATATTGTATGTGTAATCCAATCTATGTAACATTTTAGACAAATAAATATCACATTTAATGTCCATTATATTGTTTTAAATTATTTTTTTTCATTTTAGTTTGGCATCCAATACCCCAGCATATTTCATCACTAGAATCCTGAATATGCTGGATAATCAGACGTTTACTGCACTTAAAAATTTTCAGAATTGCAGGCTATATCAAATTGTCACACCTTGCATGTTTCATTTACTATCATTTCTTAGTAATAAATTAAAATGGCAAAACCAAATGAAGCAATGTGGTGATTATTTTTAAAGTTAGATCCATCCAGGTAGAAGTCTTGAGATATAATTTGCTTCCAAAAGATAAGTTACTTAAATGAAATAAAATATATGTGTATCTGTGCATATGTGTGCTTGTACATGTTTGTGTATAGAAGCATGTTTGTGCATGCAGCCCACGAACCACAAGCTGATTTATATGTAGGCCTTTGACTGATTTAATTGTGGTCATAAGAGTTTGATGACTGTTGGTGTAAAACATTTTTACTACTATTAAGAAAATAGCTTTTAATTTTAGAAATATCTGAAAATAATTTTCTCCCATAAAATTTAACAAGATTTTCAAAATCGTAGTCTGAAAACTGTGAAATAATTTCACAATAAAATAAAATGCATAAAATATCACATGTAAATGCAGATCTTAACGATATTGCCCATGAATTTTTCCTACATCACTAACTAATAAATGAAACACAATGTTTAAAAGCATAAATATATTAAAAGTGAATTTTAGGCCAAATATATGAATTTATCAGTTGGAAATATAGATTTTTGTAAAATTTTAATAGTAACAGATTTGTATATTTGACTGAAATATAAAATGCAAACATGGTTTCCCAAAATAAATTCTGACACTTTGCAGTTAGAACTTAAAAGTCAATCTTAAAGCCAATATATTTTTCACCAGCATTTTGGTGAAAAATACCAGTTTGTTTTATAAATGAAAAGAAATGGCATTTTTAATATTTGTTCACAAATTTCAGCAGACCAAATTTGCATGCCATGAAATGGAGATGTATAAAAAATTTGCATACATTATGTGACATAGTGCATATAAAAATGAACCTAAAGAAAACAATACATGATTAAATTTATATTGAAAAAATTGCTAAAAATTATGAGGAGCTTCAATGGCCCCAAAGTTTGATATGAAAATTATGTATAAATATGGACAATCCGTAGCAGTTTACAGGTATAAGCATGAGAAGTTACAGTCTAATGCAGCTTCAATCTATTAAATATAAAACTTATTTAAAAATGACACAAATTAAATATAATAATATACGTATTAAACTTACAGTATTTTATATACTTGTCTAATTTGTCTCTGTTCAATCATTAACAACCAACCAATAACAGTTCATTAACATTATAAATACTTGATAAATGCAAAATGCAATATTCTTTGTAATTCATCTTAAGATAATAAAAATTTCCTGAATTTCTTTTTTCCCTGAGGCATTTCAGAAATTTAGTAATTTTCATACTAAAAGTAATAAACTCAAATGTTACAGAAACAAATTAAAATAAACAACATATTACTTAGGCCTATCAAAACAAAGTGTATTTGAGCAAAGCTGATAGTTAATTAACTGGCAACTAAATTCCAAATACACATTTTTGCAAAAAAAAAACATATGTATCCATAAGAAATAGAGCTACAGTTGCAAAACAAAGCATGCAAATGATCAAACTGTCTATGCCAATGTATACATGCAACACGCATGAGAACGATGTCTCGTACAGCATTTAAATCGACAGGTGTTCTCACTCACGGGCAATTGAATCATGATTTTCTGCTTTAATACAGCAAGTTATATGCAAAAATGCCTGAGACGTACATACTCGACGATGCTATGAACAATTGTAAGATTTAAAGAGGGTTGCATTATAGCCCTGAGGGAAGCTGGTTGGTCCAAACATATCAGTCGCCATCTTGGTTGAAGCGATGTGGTAGTTGATCAGTATTGACAACAGTGGATCAGAGATAGCACATGCAAATTTTGCAGAGGCTCAGAATACCCCAGACAGGCAACTGCTCCATATGATCATGAAATCGTGAGAGGAGAAACATCCACACCAATGGCATTGCAATCAGCCATTCGAAGGCATTTGCCACCCTCCATGCACCTGGAATCAAGAGATACTATTCGGAAACGACTAGCAGCAAGTGGAATTAGATGTCAATGTCCATTAAGACATCTACCTCTGACCCCTAAATATAGGCAGAGCCTTCTAGATTGGTGCCAAGCTTGGTCAGCCTGAACAGTATTTGATTGTAGGCATGTTGTCTTTAAGGACGAATCCCTTTTCTTTCAGTACTAATGGCCACCACATACATGTCTGGAGAAAGACTGGCCCGTGTTCCGATCCTGCATTTGCTGTCGTGGGACAGCTAATTGTCTCTAATTGTGCTGCAAGCCCATCTACCGGTTCGCTTGTATGTCAATGATATTCTGCAGCCAACAGTTCTGCCTATGCTGTTAAGTCGCCCAGGTTCCATTTACCAACAAGCCAATACTCAACCACATATTAAAAGACTTTCTCAATGATGTCTTCCAGGATTTAATACTCTCCCATGGCCATCCAGGTCCCCAGATCTATAACCAATAAAACACGTCTGGGACATGCTGAGATGGCAATTGCAGCTTTCTCAGAATACCACTGCATTAGCTGACCAGTTGCAACTTTTGTAGCAGAATCTTACAGAGGGGAATAAGCAACTTAATTGACTCTATGCTGCACTGAACATTGATTTGTATAGCTGCCAGGGGAGGATTTACCACTTACTAAAATGTCGTTTTCCTGTTACCACCATTTCTTAAAAAAAACAAGTCTTTTGGCTTCCAAATTCTGATCATTTGTGTATCTTCTCAAATGATACATACATGAGTTTCGCGACTGTAGCTGAATTTCTTATGGGTGCATACATTTTTTTGCAACAGAGAGCATATTTTATATGCATAACAAATTAAATTTTCTTTTTATATAAACTTTGAATTGTAATAAAACTGATTACATTATATATATATATATATATATATATATATATATATATAAAATTTAAGGCATTTATTAAGTAATAAAATATTATGCTCAGAGTTCCCATTAACTCTAAAAATTGAGTGAGACTTTCTCACCCTAGCAAAAAAATTGAGATTTTTAGAACTTGAGTGAAGATTCATTTTTTTTTTTCTGCAATGAAACAGTTTTTATAATATTACATTTAACAAAAACTGCATTTATTTACACAATATACAAAAATATGTAACTGACAAAACTTTAGGAAAATAAATTTGCATACTGTTTTAGCCATGCTGTAGTATTTGCAGAAATTAATCAGAAGTTTATCTTAAATAACATTTTACAGCCACTAATCTTATTCTTTCTTGGTATTTTAACAAAGACTAGTTCAATTACATTTTGAGAATCAATTAAAATGCTACTTTTGATGATTGATAACAAAATTTTAGCAGAGCGTATTTGCCTCCCAAAAGTACAGAAATTGTGATGATTTATTCCTTTTTCTCGGCATTTTGGTGAAGCATAAAATAGCGGGATTCAATACTTTTTATCTTTACTAACAGATAACAATACCTTCATAGAACAAATTTGTTCCCCATGGACACTGGAATGTGAACATTTTTCTCTGCATTTTGGTGAAGGATAGGGCAAGCACATTTCAGGGATCAATTTAAAAATACTATTTTTGATGTTTGGTTACAAGATTTTAGCAAAACAAGTAGTAAGCTTAAAAATTTTGCACAATTTATGCACCATGAGTTTTTTCAATTGCAGAGATAGATATCTTTTTAAAATTCAATACATAATATTTGCACATTTTTACTAAGAGAACAGGACAAATTGCTATTTTCTGTAAAAAATCACAGAGATTAGAACCTATGGAATTGTAATAAAAGTGTTAATGAAATAGCATGTTAAAATGATAGATAGGTGTCACAATAACTGGAACATTTCATTACTGATTAGCTGTATTAAATATAAGTAATTCAAACAGCTTCGTTTCCAGGCACTTATTCAGAAATTTGGAGCTCCAATCTTGCTCCCGCCTGAGAAATTGGAAATTTAGACTGACAAGTCTTATTACAATGTAATTGTATTTTCCTTTACCACAGTACAGTAAAAACTTCTAAGACTTGTTCTACATTCTTCTTGGCAGATAAACTACCAGACAATAGGGTCATGGTCAGTTAACTCCTAGTCAAAGTCAATTATAACTCAACAGAATGCAATTATCTGCCAACGGGTGAATCAGGAAAATGGAGTGAAAAAATACAGCCAGTGTATAAAATCCCACATAGAAAGGAAAGGAATCAAAGACAAATTGTAAATTTTTTCACAGCCAGTGATCACTACACTTAATACAGCGATAAAACTTTGCACAGCAATTTCTATTATGCGAGATTCTTGCTATCTTGAGCTCTAACAGGAACCCTGATTATGGTATTCTAACAATTGCCTGCATTTCAGAGATTTGGAAAATTTTACTGTGATAATTCCAATATAAAAGAAATTCTTATGTTACTATCCATTTTAAAATCTGAATCTGATATTATTCATTTACCAGAACTTTTCCAAAATATTAAATCAAGAACAAAATTTTGTATTTTATTATGCTAATATAAATTTTTGATTACGAAATTTAGTAGATAGCTAACAAAACATTATAGTCCTCTGACAATTAACTGTATTAAATAAATTTAGCCATGTTCATTCTATACAATTCAAAAAATAAATAATAAAAATACATTCTTGTAATGTTACAATAACATTGGAGAAATGTAGATGATTTATTTTAAACTGGATTCAATTAAATCCATTAAAAGTAATATTAAAATATATATTATAAACAAATTGAATAAAAATATTTACTAATATAAAACTTGGATTGTAATAAAATTGATATACGATGCTTTATAAAAGTAACATATATTAAACAGCAAACAATTCTTAATTTTAACAACTATTTAAGACTTTAGTAATTTCCTTCCTTCCTGACAACTCTTAATACATTCAAATATCACAAAAATCATACAAAATAAAAATACATTCTTGTGCTTGTTACAGTGGTAAAGTAATCCAGGTGGTTTAGTTAAAACTAAATTTAATTAAAAATCATAAAATATAGTTCAAATATATACTAGAAGTAATTCAAAAATAGATCCTGTTGTGTTCTACCTCAGCCACTTTTGTTTGACAAAAACAATGATGCTAAAGAACCAAATATTATACAAATACTTCTGTATTGTGTGAAACATCAATGGGAAATGGGTATTGTCATAGCTCTTTAGATAAATAAAAGGTCCACTAGCAACATTACTAGCATCAAGCATAAGTGGTGAGGATGAAACTACATGTATATTAAAAGTGAAATTAAAAAAAAAAAATTATCTCGGTATAAAATGTGAGTTGTGATAAAATTAATAAACATTGTTTTATAAAATTTACAGCATTTGATGTAAAATCAATGTTAATGGTATATACAAAGCAAACATTCAACAGACATGGAAGATAATTTTTTATTGGATGAGATGATAAATGAAATTTCAAATCAGGCCAGTTCAATAACATATTGAACACCACAATGACATTTTGGAAAGCACAATAAAAGCCGATTAATTTCATTTTGAAATGAAATGAAAATCGTCCAGGTCACAAAACACTTTATGTTACAAAGTGAAAGTTGAACCTGTAAAGTGCAAAGAATATATTATAAACATCACATACATCTTTACATGATAAGATAATTAAATTATCAGAATTTTAGAAAGAGGTACAGGAACTATTTAATGTACAGCAAAAAAATACAAGATAAAAATTAAAATTGTACACACAAACATGGCGTTTAAATTAAACAATGTTATATACTATTAAATACTGTAGACTAAGCTCAATTTCTGATCAGCAAGACTACTTAAAATAATCAGTATCTAGTTCCTCTCAGAAAACTTTAACACTAACTGAAACCATGTCACTTCAATTTGACTATAGTATCACAAAAAAGGGGAAATCCTGATAAGATACACTGCACAATGGAAAAATTTAACATTCACACTCTAAAGACATTTTAACATTTCTCTTTGTATCTGTGCAATTCGACAAATATAAGAATACTTGATTTATCAAATGTCATTTACAAGCATGTGAATGACGGAACACAATTTGCAAATAATGTAGTCTGAATTATTATACTAATTTATAATCAAAACAACAAGTTATTATAATTGTTTTTAATATAAGATGGAAAAAAAATATAAATCTTAAAGTTACTTAAATAGAATATTTACATATTTTTCAGATTAGAATTATGGCATGTGGATGACAAAATAGAGATTTAGTGATTCTCAATAAACCATTCCTGAAACTTTTTATGTTTAACTTCAGTCAAGTGCCTTCAAGTGGGAAGTTCATAAAAGTGCATAATAAAATTTCAATTATATTCAAATTTTACCTGCTTTTTGCAAGCATGTTGATCATAAGTAGGGCAGTAATTATTTCGCGGCACAAATTTCCTCCATATTTTAGGAAATTTTCTGAAATTTCACAAATATTAAATTTTTTCCCTATTATTACCGGATATCTAATATAATTTTTAAATTATTGTTTCACAATGCAAATTTCTGCAATTTCTTTATGTATATTAAAAGTGATTAGATTTTAGAATTTTTTTCTGAAATTTCGTAATTATCATTCAAGCATGTCCTTGGACATTTTAGATAATGACAAAGATTTGTTTATTTTCAGCCACACTCCTACATTCAAAGATAAGGACCCACTAAAATGTAAATATCGTTCATATAAAGCAAGTATAAAAGAATTTCATGAAATTGAAAGTTTGGCAGATTCTTGGAATACTAAAAAGGATCATTTTCCTAGATACATAAAGTCACTATCCATTGTCTGCAAGTACTCACAAATAGTGATGATGCCAAATGATCCTTTTCTAAATGTAAAAGCATGCTACAGGACAACAAACACTGCATTAAAGAAAAAAATGTGTATGTAAAATATAATGTATCAAAATGTCGTTCACTTAAAGGAAAATCTTGATCTGATCTCATGTAATGGCATTGAGTAACATAATTATTATTTGTATTACTGTTTCGCAACTGATAAACTTCCTTTGCAAATATTAGTGTAAATAATCAGCCACGAAACTTCGTAATTTACCCTGCGACCATGATGTCAAATTTACCTTTTTTCCCATGATATAATTACTGCCCTAATCATAAGGATTAAAAATACTTGTGTTGAAAATGAAGTAAGTCCATAGCTAATTTGAATAGTTCAGGTCCAAACTAGTTGCACTAAAGAAAGAAATTCAAATATTTTCCGAAATGTATGAATGCTTATTTATCCTTATATCTTCTGCATTTTATATTGTGAACCAGCTAATTATACGATTGTTGTTTCTGAATATTTATTATTTTAGGTGTACTGTAAGCAGTTTAGGTGTAATTTGGTGAGTGAGGTGTAATTAATAAGCAGTGTGATCCTTTAAAAAAAATCTGATGTGAGCAGCACATGACTTTCCTTATATAATGCAATGTATTTACTACTTGCATTATATAAGGAAACAGTTAAAACAAAATAGGTTATTCTTATAGTAGATACTTATATTTTTTCCAAGATATTGAATTTTCCTCAAATAGTCGTTATTTTCATTGATTTAGCATCATTTTTATCCATTTGGCGAGATTTTCTTTAATTTGGTAACATTTAAAAAAGTAGCCAAGTTGGCGACATTCTGCCAAATTCGTCGCCAAAATCTCGCCAAGTGTTATGGACTGAGAAATAATTTATTCTTATAGCAGATAAATGACTATTGGCTTTCAAATACAAAAGTATTACTCAAAGTATCTTTTTTCATGTATGGAACAAGCTAGGATCCACGAGAAACAGATTCGAACACATTAATCGTCATGTGGTTGAACCCTGGGAGCTGAATGACATCCCTGTCAAGTGCCTGCTAATCTTTGCGTCGGCTACTGGTCTCTTTTCATAGAGATTTGTTCTGCCTGGGGTAGTACAATAGACCTCTGGTCGATGTGCTGGGCTCTTTTTGAGCCACCCGTCTCCCATTTCATTTCATCCATGAAAATGATGTCACCAAATTTATCGCATGATATTACATATGAAAAGTGAACATGTTTCTCAATAGGAAATATTTTTTTTTTATTTTATATAATTTTGATAATTTTTTTGGAAAATGTGCAATATCTCGAGAACGGTTCATATTAGCGCTCTAAAATTTATGTTAATTGTTTTCTAATGAAAAATTACATAAGAAATGTCTATTTGCGTAACTTTATTAGAGGTTTTGATTTTTTGATGATTTTTTCAAAATTTCACTCGAAAATTTAGGGGAATTCTAAACATTTGATTGCGTATAAAAACAATAGGCTTCCAGTATTCATGGATTGTAATTTTTGTACCAAATTTCGTTCGAATCAGTCCATTTGTTCGTCAGTTATCGTCTCCACAGACTCACTGACACACACACACACACACAAACATCACCTCAAAAATATTCAATTCGTGATCAGGGATGCTTAAAACATGCTCTCCCGTCGAAAACGCGAATTCGAATTTTCGACCCCCATCACAATACTTTCCTTATACATTATTGTCTATAAGGAAAGTAAAAATGGAACAAAATAAAATTTTCATATTTATTTATTTAGGGAGCTGCTAGGTAGAGACTAACATGTTTAAATTCTAAAATAAATTCCAAAATCATTTTTTTAAAAGAAAGGCTGAAATTTTGTGCTAGGTCAGACTTGTATAAAGATAACAGTAAATATCATTTGTTAAAATTCTCACTGGAAGTTTTGTTGAGAGTCAGAAAGAAGAAAACATAGCACGAATCTAGGATTTCAATTACAGGACTGTCGGTTCAGGGTTACCAGATTTAGCGATTTATCGCCAATTTGACAACATTTTGAATGTTTCAGAACCTTCTTGATATAAAGAATATTCTACGAAATACGAGCCCCTTCTAGAAGTTTCTATAAAGAGTATATAAAAGGAAATCATCACTCAGTTCATACCACAAAGCTACATTGAATTGTGAGATATGTCAATATTTTGAAAATAGTATGTACCAGGCTTCGGGAAATCGGCAAAATCTAGCCCGTCCGCGAGGACGGCTATTGAAATTTTTTACCCGTCCTCCTAAGAATTTTTTTTCACTCTATATTCCTTAATATATGTTCTTAAATACATCGTACAACAATAATAAATTAGAACCAACTGCCTCACGATGAAGTGCGATAACTGCATATTCATACACCACCCCCACAGCACTTAACCGCCGCGATGAAAGTCGCCGACGCGGAGTCTCCGATAATGGATCTGACCGGCGGAATTCCGATCTATGGGTGGGGTCAAAGGGGTAAGATCTGTAAGGAATCGCTCCTTTTTTCAATGTTTGGTAACTTGAAGGCTTGGTAAATAAATAATCATATAAATCCTCTTGTCTCTAAGCAGTTTAAACCTCATCGGTACTCTTAATTTCTAGGGAATGTAGTCAATCAAGATTAAAATCTTCTTGGACTGAATAGATGTTTCATACTTTAACTTCAGTTGTCAAACAACTGGAACAAATGCCATGAATGAATTTTAAACGTTTTAGTTTTTAAGTTGAAGCCAAAGTGGGGAAGAAAATAAAACACTTCTAGCTGAAACTAGAAGAATCCACTCCAAAAATTCAAACTTGTTACTTACTCCCGTCTATTACAGCAAATGAAAATTTTATAGTTTGGGTTTTAAAGAGTTAAATGGTGATTTGGGCTTAGGCCCGGGCTGGACTTGAGTTTTCTATTGATTCGGTCAGGGTTGAGTCTTTTTTTTTTTTTTTAAACATCCGTTACGACCGGGCCGAACATATTTCTTTTGAAAATTTTTAAAATGGATTTAAATTGAATGCATGAACTTATTGCTTTTATTTCAGCTGTGTAAAGATAAATGTTTAAGAAAACAAACTAAATTATCCGTACAAAATTTTGAAAAATTTATTTTTAACATATTTGAATACAAATTATTTCGGGCCTGCTGAGACGCAGTTATCTACAGGCCGAGTTCATTCTACATTTATAAATTTCTTCGGGCTTGGTCTGGATTTAAGCATTGGTATTGTCGGTCTTGTGAAAATCCGAAAATTTCCGCTCATGTAGACCTTGAAAAGGAGAAGAGAACATGTCACTTCGATCGTGAGTGCGCTATCGCATTTTCGTGCAATCATCGGATTCACTGGGTGGATGAGGGGAGAAAAAATAACTAACGCCTATGGTTACAATTCATATCTGACGGCTCGCCTAGAAAGAAGGCATTGATAATGCACACTAGGGGGATTTGCAGGTGACGACATTTCAATTTTCGCCACAATTTTACGATGACAACAATTTGTTATCTTTTTTCTTTTTTTTTACGGAATCTCTAATCTCAAGGCCATCCGAGAGGACGGCAACTTTCGAAAATTGGTCGTCCTCGCCGAATTTTAACCCGGCGAGGACGGGAGGACGGGCGATTTCCGGAAGCCTGGTATGTACTGCTTTGCAAAATTAGTGGAGTATTTAATTGGTGCTTTACTGTAACTTTAGTGATCTTGTAAAATAATTATTAAGCTATTTGCTATATATTGTTCCTGTTTATGCTGTGCTTGTAAATAATTGTGTTGGTTATCCAGAAATTTGGACTCATTCTTGTATCCTGAGCATACACCCACGATTCCATAGGATATATCATAACACATTGTTTTCACATATTTATTACCTTAAAGATGTTATACATTAAAATATATGAATTAGATAAGATAGGACATGCAAAGTTGCATTTACATATATCAACATATGGACTAGACACATATAGATGTATAAAAAAATGGAAAAATTGGAACTAGAAAATGGAAATTTCCGAATGTTAGCATTTTCAGGTGAGTGTACAACAAAACATTCAAATACACAAAAATACAAAACATGTACTTCTAAACACGATAAGCTTACAAGCTGATTAAATATTTAATACATTTTATATAGTCCAAGAGCCAGTAACAATATTTCCTACCCCAATGAGTACAAAAGATTTGAGCATTACACTGATGTCCAGAATAATATTTTCTTACATAAAAAGAATGATATTTCATGAAATACCCAACCAATCTTATTTAATTTCCAGGTAAATGAGCAAAAGGAAAACCTAATTATAATTATCCAATGATGCTCAATAAGGACCATCAAATTGGATAATCATAATCACAAATATTACCAATATTGATGTCAAATGATAAAGAGTTTTATGTGCCAGTAACGCAAGCTTGGTAGCCATTCAGGGTGGCAGGTTGCACGCCAGATGCCTCAAAAGTCAAAATTTTGAAACTTTAAACATCTATACTTCAAAATTTTATATTTGGTGGTTAAAAAATATGTACATTAAGATTATTATGTAAAAACATTTGTGTGTTACAATTTGCTTTTTTTTTACCCAAAATTTTAATTTTCTTGAGGATTGAAAACATCAAGATACAAAACTTTTCATTACAACATTCCTTTTGGGTTATCTAACTACTTATTTTAAAACAAGAACAATATCAATAAGTGAATATTTTAGTGAAATATAGATGAAAATATCTTCAGACAAATTAACATTGAAAAGTCCAAACTTCTGTTGACAACTCTTAGAAAAGTCTGCATCATAAAATCATTTTTATATGTGTTATTCTCACTACTCTGGTTTTTACAAATCATTATCTACAAGAAATTATTTTAGACTGACTTACCTGCTAAGAGCCTGAGGTAAGCTGGATATAATTGGACCATATCCTTGAGCATTATCGTACAGCTCAAACAAAGGGGCAGCGACTAATTTATAGTTTTTAGGAACAGCAAACAGTGCTAGAAAAATTCATTTGAATAAAAATACTGAAATAAAATATTCATATAACTACATATACTACATTATAAGATAATGTATTATCAAAGAAAGGCCAGCAATACTAACACAGCATGTTACTATCAAGCCTAAATATAATAAAATTACAGACAAAGAACTGGTAAAATGATCTTATGTTAAAAGTAAGACTTCATGCACAGATTTCAGCCTCTTAATTAGAATCCACATGATGAGGCATATTTTTATGTAAGCTCAGCAGTTGTCAAGGGACAGAAGATTATTCTGACATTACACATTCAATATCAACTAGGGATAACTACTTATCTGTGTCTAAACGCAACAAGACACTACAGGACCTACATAACATGGCAGCTTGCATTATATCTAACTATATCCTGGCTTTATATCTAACAGTGTGCAGGCAGAATCTGAAAAACATTTTTATACCTGAAAACCAGTAATCTGTGCCCAGTTAGTTCATTCCCTCACACAGAAAAGCCAAACTTAATTGAATTCATGAATATTACAACTGGCTTAAATGAGTCCAGATTTACTTTTTAAGATTCTTAGAAGAGGGTATTAACAGCCATGGAGAATCACTAGTGATCAGCACCTGGGCCCATTAACTTGGAACCCAATTGCAATATTAATGGATTACGTTTTAAAATTTTAAATCTGAAATATCCATACCATAATTCAGAAATCTGTCCGCACGTCTTTAGCTGGACAAAGCTACACCAATAAACAAATTACATAACAACAAAAAAAGGTGTGATGATATTATTATACCAACAGAAAATATACATAGATAGCATGAATGATTACAAACTGGATAAAATTTTCCCCAAAAAATGACACCACAAATGTGCATTACTCACCAGATGACACTCTATCATTAATAGCTTTCATTTTAACATTACACTCCATTACTTTACATTGGGAAAAATATGACACATAGTTATACATTTTTGTACAATGAAATATGTATTTTGGTTTCAGTCAAAACCTAAAAATAAAGGGATCAGAAATGCTTTGCACTGGGCTATAATAGCAGTGTTAAGAAGTATAAAGCAGCTGAACAAAAAAAAAAAAAAAAAAAAAGTGCGTGGTTTGGGCACCAAAGGTAAGTTTTCTTCTTTTTTTTATTACAGACATTTGAAATTATTTGCTGCTTTTTCTAGTGATTAAATTTATAAATAATGACTCTTAATTGAACTTAACAACGAATTCTCATATTTTATTCGAAAACAATTTACATGAAGCAAGCTTCAACAAAATGACTGCTATTACTTATATATACCCTGCATATATGCAAGGTGTCCCAAAAAGATTGAAACACGCTTTAATTCTTTAGCTGGAAATAGTCCTCCAAATAATTTTCAAAAAGTTACACTTTTTATATTTTTATACGATCCCCTTAGACAAATTTGGTCCATCAGAAATTTTTTATTTTTAATGCAACAAGATCATTAAAAAAAAACGCATATCTGTATCTTTAAAATTGAGTGAGTTATATTTAATTGAAAATTGTGAATGAGGACCATATATGAAATTAGAAATGTAAATTTGTGACATATCACAAAAAAAATAAAACTAGATGATAATACATAAGATACCCAACCGCGTAGTGAGTATCACTGCTGTATATGATCTCTGTCTGTGTAATGCTTTATTTAGATGCATTTGCGACATAAAATTTTGACACATATTAATGTATTTTTGATCTAAACAATTTCCATCTTCAATTTGTTTATGATCCCTATTTTCACTGATGAAGCCTTTCACATGGTACGGAAAAGTGGCATAAGTCAGATTTTTTCCTTTATCATAATTCAGTTGATTTTAAAGATACAGATATGCGGGTTTTTTAATGATCTAGTTGCATTAAAAATAAAAAATTTCTGGTTGACCAAATTTGTCTAAGGGGGTCATATAAAAATTTAAAAAGTAACTTTTTGAAAATTAATGGGAGGACTATTTCATTAGCATAGTCTTATTTCCTACCTTACTTTCAACATTTTTACAATTTACATTACCCACTTATCTCTAACGGGTAAAGAATTAAATCGCGTTTCAATCTTTTTGGGACATCCTCTCTCTCTCTGTGTATATATATATATATATATATATAACTATGCATAAACTACAGTAAGTACAAAAAACCTTATCTCTAACATATCTGTTACAAATAAGTAACTATAGGTCAAGACTAAAGATAAAAATAGTAGGTAACTTATCACTATAATGGTACGGGGATGAGGAGAATATTAGTATACATAAATCACAATTAAGTAGGTATATATATAAATATATATAAAATGAAAAAGCAAACACAGCAAAAATGAGAAAAGGCAATAATAATTAGCTCAAGATTAAAGATCAAGAGATGGAGAACATTCAGTTGAAACTACATAAAAAATGGAGGTTAGTTCGAAATCGTATTCTCATCAGAACAGCTATATAATTCGAATTAAAACCGATAAAATAGCCAGTTTCTGACAATGGTGGTAGTACTTAACTATGGCCACCATTAGAACTGTCTACTGGCTAGTGGAAGTCGAAATAATAAAAACTAAATGAATTAAAAATCAGAAATATATATACCTATTTATTTTATACCTGTTATCCAATGGTGTCCATAGTATTTAACTAAGGACACCATTGGAACTGTCTACTGGCTAGTGGAAGGAGAAATAATAAAAACTAAATGAATTAAAAGCCAGATATATAAAAATCAGAAATATAAACTTACAGGTACAGTCACAACATGTGAGTCGAAACGTTTGCAGAGGAACATATGACAGAGCATTTTACATCGCTTCGTTAAAGCTAGTGAATACCGGAATGAATATACTATTGAACGTGAACGAAAAAGTTTTTGAATGAAGACTTTCAAAAATAGTAATCAGTATAGGACTCAGGACAAGTGGAAAGTAGTCTTTCAAAAATAGTAAGTATCAGACTGAAATTAAATCTGAAAATACTTCTAAAATATCTGAAATTTGTAAAGTTCATCTAACCTGAAAACATTCTAGAAATAAACTGAATTCTTAAATAAACAGAAAGTGGACCTATTGACCAGTTACCCTACGTGTACAAATATGTACTCTTGTAAAATATTAAAAATGGCACTTTACCTAAAAATATAAAAATGCATTAAAGTAAAAGAAAGAGAGAACACAGATTTTAGGTTTTCAAAATCTAACGTTTATTAAAATTTTAAACTTCATTTTAAAAGAATTTCCAAAATATTTTACAAATTTTAAACATCTCATTAACTAAACAAAACAAATAAACAACTTAAATAATAAATGGAATGGCCGGTCGTATAGTGGTAGAAAAAAACGTTAGAATATTAAATTTTAAAGTTAACAATAATAAAATTATACAATTATTTGTCTAAACTTGAATTTGGGATAAAAGAGCATAAGTTAGCCAAAAGGGAATTTAGAACATCCTAACAATAATCCACAGGATTCGTAACTTAAAATATATAAGTGTGATGGGGTCTTATTCATTAACTAAACTGAGAACAATTGAAATAAAAACATATTTTAACTATTAAGAGATATAATTCGAAAAGGTTTCACCAAATGCTCCAAGGAACTGCAAGGATCAGCAGGAGGGAACTTCACAGGAAAAAGTCACCAAAGATCCCAAGGAACACCTCTTGAAACGCAGAACACAGCAAAGGAGGATTATGTCCATCTCTAGAGAGGAAAATCTTTTCCTTTTTCCAAGGGGATATTCCCAAACAGGATGTTTAGTAACGATGGAATTAAACAATTTCTTCCAAACAGTTGTAGCTGACTTTTGGCATCAGAACAGAATACAGATCATATGTCCGTCTTAATTTATTACGGAAATGTGCATTCCATCCATCATAAGCAGAGCTACGCTGCTTGACAAGATAAATAAATTCTTAATTGGCCGACATCCCAAACAGCTGAGAACACCGTGGATTACTAATTAATTGACTGAAGAGGCAAGAAATCAAAACATCCTGTCTTTATAGACATAACATTTCTCTGCCATCAGACGTAACATTTTCAGCAGCTCTTGAATGTTTAGATTAAAACTCGGGGGCAGGAATAACAAATAAACAGAGCACAATTAATGGGCCGGGAATAAAAAAAGAACTTTCGTTCCTCAGAACGCTCGCCGGATTCGAACTACGGCTCACGCCGAAGCGCTGAAAACAACTTTAACAGATCACATCTCAGGTTCTAATCAATAAACAGAAGAGAAAAGAGCATAAGAGAGCGAAAAAACACGCGATTTTACTTATATACTGCGAAACATCGCTGCCACAGATTGTAAACAAAATTATCGATGAACGATAAAATAATTAATGACAGACGATTTTAATATTACGATCAACCAATTAAAAACTCGAAATTTTAAAGAAGAGCAATGGAATTTCAAAGCAGACGAAAATTAAAAGGAAATGAAGTGAAACGATTTGGAAATATACGAATTCGGCAGTAATTTAAATATGGACGATTCTGAAATATTTAAAAAGCTGAAAATAGAATAAAACTGAAAAATTGCAATGAATTAACGAATTTTTAACCGAGAGCAATAAATTTGGAATCAAATTAAAGGGAATAAAAAGGGCAATAAATGGAATTGCAAATTAGCCAATTTAAATAAATTTAAATTGCTAAAACCTAAAAAGAACGAACTTTCGCCGTTTTTAACACAAAATCTATGGAATAGAACCTATTTAGAACAGAAGAATATCAAAAACCTAAATAATTGGAAAATGGAGAGTAGCTATGTAAATAAGACCCCTGAACAAGTTTAGACAAAAAGCAAAACTCCTAAAATTATTAAATATCCAAAAGTATAACCCAGCACACATGCCTAGTTGTTGTTAAGACCCAGACCATCCAACCTACCAGAAAGGTGTAAGGTATATGTTTGGATGGCCGGGAAGTGTCACCCAATTTAGATTGGAACTCAGTGGGGGAGGCACCCACAGGGACAGACCGTACCGTCCTTCCCCTACTACCAACCTCTCGGAAAGACTTACGGACCCACATACTTAACGTGATCATATTCTGCAATAATACAGTGGCAGTTTTGGCAGTGGCGGGAATCGAATCTGTGTTGGAAGAACATAAACAAACGATCATGATTCTCCTGAGCGATGTTCATAAACACTAATTTATTTTTGACTTGCTTAAAATCTTTCAAAAAGTTAATTGTTTATACATAAATTTTTCTACCATACAAACATTCTTAGAGAAAACATAACTGACATTTCATATTTATACAACAAATTTAAATGTATTTTTAACCTATTAAAATGTATCATTATAATGTTGTATCGAAAGACGTTAATGACCTTAGAATGTTTATAACCTTATCAAACATTATGCTTTGATGTGTATACTGGGAACGACATTTTTTACATGTGTCGAGATTCTTAGAAAAATTTTTTGAGTACTATTGTGTATGTGTCGAATTTAACGGATTGCCTGAGAGGGCCGATTGTTGGAAGAATGTAAACAAACGATCGTGATTCATGATTTTCCTAAGAGGTGTTCATAAACACTAATTTATTTTTGACTTACTTACTTTGTTCTTGGGAATGACTCAAGGCATTCTTTCAGCAATAATCTTCATGCAAATCCGAATATCCAATGCATACACAAACTCATGTGCATATTTTTAGGAACGTACCTCGGAAGTCATTCAGGGAGATACCGATCCTGATCTATATAAGAAGTTCGGGTTGTAGGAATCAGCATGGTTGTATTGGACTTTGATGTTTAGACATGAATATGTTAGTAGATATATAGTGTGATGGAGATAGAGATCAATATAGAGATTGAGTTTCGAGTTAGAATATATCGAGTTATAATTACCATAACTGTCTAACTACGATGTGAATTGATCTGGTTTTGATCAAGTAAATAGTAATGGGAATTCATACAGTTTTTCCCGGTGTTTAAATATTTTAAATCGTTATACGTTCCTTTATCTAGTCATCTACCATTTTTATCAAATTTAATGATGTTCCAGTATGTGACCAACCAGTAAATGGTTGAAAATGAACGACATACAGTATCGTGGAAATTTATACTGATGTTTGCCTCCAAGCCGAACTTTCTTAGCCATTTCACCTCAACTTCAAAGAACTGTAAATATGTTTTTCAGCTGCATATCTATTGATGCAGCCAGCCTGTATTGCAAGGCAAAGATTCTTATGTTTTAATAAAAGCAAAGATTCTGTTCAACCAAGATGGACTCTGAATTTTTACTTTCCCTGCAATACATGGTAATGTATAGGGAAAGTATTGGAATCATGCCGAAAATCACAACTCGAGTTTTCGACGGATCTACACGTTTCGAGACCTCTAGAATACGAAAAAACTATTTTTAGCGTGACGTCTGTGTGTGTGTCTGTCTGTGCAGATTTTGTATCCACTCTAACTAAAAAACTAATGGACCGAATTCCACAAAATTTGGTAGGTAAGTTACTTGTGAGCGAGTCTGGTGCTGATTAGTTTTGGGTACGATTCGGAATAAAAGAACCCGCCTTTTTTTGCGAAATGGCCCGCAAAAGCTTGTATCCAGTCTAACTAAAAAACTGATGGACTGAATTTCACAAAATTCGGTAGATAAATCACTTGTGGGTTACCTTGGTGCTGATTAGATTTTGGAATGATTCGGAAAAAAATGACCTGCCTTTTTTTGGAAAATGGCCTGCAAAAATCGTCCAAATCTAAACTAAAGAACTGGGTAAACTCAAATATATCCATTAAATGCTGATTTAATACGTAATTTTTAACGACGAAAAGAATAAGACCAACCCCATTACAATAGGACTCGCCGTTCTCGAGATATTTTAGTTTTTCGTACTTTCCCTACGCCACCTTTGAAAATAAGCCCGGTTACCGAATGAGAACGAAAATTGAATTAAAAGTGAAATAAATTTAGTTAAAATAAAGAGAACGTTAATATAAGTCTGCAGGGAAAGTCATGTGCTGCCCACATCAGATTTTTTCCACTTGTATTCTGCTAAATGAAATACAACGTTAATATCTTGGAATAGTATTGAGTTAAGCGAGATTTCAAGGAATCCGGGCCTACCAAGTGCAATTCCCGCATGCTAACCACTGAGCTGCCACGCTTCCAGACTCATACTTAGTGGAACGTTAGGTGGTAAGAATGGGTGAAATTCACAAAAAATGAGTTATCCAATCAAGGATAAATAATGTAATTATAAAATTACTACGTAGTGTATTTGAAATTATTAATAATATTATCTACAAATACTTCCGGATATTGGAAATTTTGACAAATGCGTTTAAGATTATTGATGTGGAGATAGAGAAACTGTGGATCAGAAAGTCAATGTATTCGAATTAGCTGGTTTAAAATGTTTCTAAACAATTGAATAGAATTACAAGATCAATATGATAGCAGCTTAATTATAGTGAAGTTATAAGAATCTCTTTTATCATATAGATTGGCAATAACATGATTACGGAGGGTATCTAAATTTAGATCTAAATAATTTACAGTTTGACTAACACTAGGCTCATTAGGAAAAAATCCTAGGTTAGAAGGGTAAAACTCAATATAAATTGGTTAGGAATCATCAATGATAATAGAAATTAAGTTGTCAACATATCAATGTATAATATATGAATTAGAGAAAAAATGACATTCATAATAATAAAGACATAAGTTAACTAGAATACTACTACACCCCCGTGAGGTACACCAAATGTTTGTAAATATATGTTATCACCTTGGATAATATCATTATTGTATAACACAAAGTGCAATAGCATAGGAAAGTTTTTGACATTAAATGGAACATTGTTGGAAGAGAGATAATCATGATCAAGAGAGATAATAACTTTATATAAATCTTTAATATCAATATTATTAAATAGGTCTTTAAAATCAAAAGTATGGAAATCAAGAATATGTGGAAGGTTGCTAAGGTGTTTAACTAAATCAAAACTATTGTTCAAAATGAAATATCCTGAATTCTTAAATTTAAGAGATTCATTAATTCTATTTAAACAATTTAGCAAGTACTTACCAGTACTAGTAGTAAAGGTATTATGTCCACAAGTGACCGTTCTAAAACTGAGAAGTGATTTGTGGAATTTTGGAACCAAAGTAACATATGGAAATTTGTAAAATTTACAATTAATATTTAATTGTGTATATAATTTTAGCATTTTAGTTTTGATTTTGAAAGATAATAAGTTCAAAATTATGATTATTTTTTAAGTAATTCTGTATCAGAGAAACATAATATTTTTTACAAATAATGGCATAATTATTAGAAGCTTTATCTACATAAGTTATGACAAAATGTTATTGTAGTAATAGCAGATAGGAGTTGTTTATAAGGATACCTAGGCTTCGTGAATTTAACCCTTTCGCGACAGTTGGCATGCCCGCGTGCGGGCTGCAAACTTGCATTCAAGGACGTACGGCACGCACTCGTGCCAGAAAGAACTTTACCCTAAACGGCGAGTGGCACGTATCGGTGTTTCTACGGAAACGTTTTTTCATTTGAATTTATTTGTCTACTAGATGGCGTTAAATGCCCGTGGAAGCAACTTAAATGTATTTTGCAAATGCTTGACCTTGGCACAAGGAGAATCCAATGAATTATTTCTCCATTTGGAGCGGTGAAACTGTAAAGCGGTGGTTCTGTAAAGTAAACAGACAGAGCACTTCTCGCAGCATCAACAATTTTATAATTGAGTTCCGGGTCTCCTTTTGATTTTAGCTTTTAATGATTTTGTTGGTGAATTACAGGAATATAAGAGAGTATTTTTTGGGGAGTGGGGGGGAGGGGGTTTAAAGGAATGTGCGACAGTGAAATGATTAGGCTATTTCGGATAAAAGTAAGGCTGGTTTGAGACGTTTCCTTTCTGTGGAAGAATATACGCGTATGGTAAACGAACAAGACAATCATGAAAGCAATGCAGATAGTGAAGATTCGTGGAACAGTGTTATTTCTGATGATGAATCAGAAAATGCAATTGATTCTTCAGATTCTGAGCGTACTATTATTACAACGCCGCCATCTTCAGTTGCTGTTTTTTCAAATGATGTTTGGACAAGTGATTTGAAAGATCTGAATTCTTTGGGGTTTTTGAACATACCTGGAATAAATCACAATATCATGCCGCCTAATTTAGATAAGGAACTTGATTTTTTTAGCATATCTTTTGATGATGAACTAGTAGAATTTATCGTAAAAGCAACTAATGAGTTTGCAAAGAAAAAATGGGAGAAAAATTTCCTCTCTCCTTCCACATCTAAGACTCCACCTGTTTCAAATGTATTTACACCTGTGACAGGAAACGAATTTTGTGTGTTTCTCGCACTAGTAATTTTGACGAGCATTGTCAGAAAACCAAATCTTAAAATGTATTTTTCTAAGAATCCAATTATCAGTACTCCCTTTTTCAATTCAGTTATGAGTCACGATCGATTTATAGGAATATTACGTTACCTTCATTTTACTCTTGATAATAATGCCCAAAAACTAGATAAATTGAAACCAGTGTTAGATGCATTAGTTTCAAAATTTAAATCTATATACACTCCTAGAAGAAATATGTTCATTGATGAATCTTTGTTCTCATGGAAAGGAAGGCTGGGATTTCGTCAATATATCCCCCTCGAAAAGGTCCAGATATGTAATAAAAATATATAAATTGTCAGAATCGGAATCAGACTATATATGGAATTTCCTTGTGTATACTGGAAAAGACACGGAATTATCAAGCTCTGATAGTGGGTATGGAGAACGCGTTGTGAAAACACTTCTAAGTGAACTTTTAGGAAAAGGATATACTTTCTATTTGGATAAATTTTTTACCTCTCCTGTACTTGTTGTCTAAGAATACGCATATATGTGGTACAGTTTTAAAAAATCGGAAGAACATGCCAAAGAATTATCCATCTGTACCTAAAACATATATACACTAAAATTTTAATATTTTGATAAAAGAAAATTTGTATGAAAAATATACATCAAATAGAAAATAAGTATTTCCTTTCTTCCTGATTAAAGTAGAATGCTGTGTTGCACGGGTGAATTTTAGTGAATTTTTTTCGAGAGTTAGGCTTAGCGCAAAAAATTAGCCGTCTTTTGTGAACAGTTCGGAAGCAAAGCACTCCATCCTTTGGGCCACGGCAGTTTCGGAATGCCGCTGTCCCGAAAGGGTTAATGTTTACAATAACATTTTTAAGAAGATGTAGGGTAGTATACTTCCATAGATGGAATGCTTCAATAGGAATAGAATTTTGTTGTTGAGACCCAGACCGTCCGACCTACCAGAAAGGTGTAAGGTAACTGTTTGGACGGTCGGGAAGTGCCACCCAATTTAGACCGGAACCCAGTGGGGGAGGCATCCACAGGGACCGTACCCTCCTTCCCCTACCACCAACCACTCGGAAGGACTTTCGGACCCACATGTTTAACGTGATTGTACTCCACGTGAACACGGCGGCAGTTTTGGCAGTGGCTGGAATCAAACCCGGGCCTACCGAGTGCAACTCCAGTGCGCTAACCAATGGGCTACCGCGCCCCATAGGAATAGAATGTGAACAAGCTTGTTGATATATGAATTTATCAAAATCAAAAAAAAAAATAAAGACTGAAGAAGTTTGGGGTGATGACAGAATAGAATGCGAAATTTAGACCTTTTATTCATAATATCCCTAAGTATATCATCCTGAACTATACTGAGATCCCCAGTAATAATGTGACCATGAGATGAGTTAACATAAGGAGTAAGATTCTTATCGCTGCATACAGATGATGTAAGATGATCAGAGTTTAATACCTGGAGACTTCATTGTAATTGTAAATAGTTCTACCAATTGGTAAATTATATTTAAAAGATTTTTGTATTTTGATATCACTTACTGGTAAGAAGTGCTGATGTTTTGCAAATAAATTATAAAAGTTAAGATAATTAAGCATTCGATGTTTGAAAGAAATTAACCTAAAACTATATCTGATTCTTAAGATCTGCAGATTTTAAATCTTTTTAGATTATTGGTTAATAAAATACACAGCAATTTCATAAATCCAGTTTTTAGCAAAATAGCAGTTTAAAAAACTAAAAATTAAATTTTTAAAAATAGTTTATAACTTTTCATGTGCAGAGATTTCAATATGTAAAATATGAAAAGAATCAAAAATAGTCGAGCAACTAAAAATATAAAAATTCTGCTGAAATTTTGTGCATTGACAATTTTTGTCAATGCTTGAAAAACTCCTAAGTGATCATTTGAAAGCAATGAACGTTATGACTATGGTTATCAAAATTATCCTTACAATTCCTTAAAGCAATGCAGAAGTGGAAAGCATTTGGAGTAATCTTTGAAACATTTTCGATGACAAGAATGCAAAACAATAAAAAAAAAGAATATTAAAAACAGACTGTGAACTAAATGCTCTTAAGGAAAAATAAAAAAATATTAATGCAGCTTCACTCAATAATTTATGGTGGGATGATTACATTAAAAGTAGAAAACTATATATATTAATAATTAGAGAATATATAATATTATATGATTAAAACTTATTTACAAATAGTTCATATTTAATGAACTATGTTCAAATATTTCTTTTCTATATTATGCAAAATAATTAAACACAATTTTACATAAGAAATTAACTATGACTTGAAAAATAAACTCTCACTTTACAGCTGTAGTAAACTAACTGACCAGTAAAATTCATGACCCTACCGGTCAGTGGCTACCAACTGAAAATTTGAATTTTCAGCTTTGCTACAGCACTGCAAACAGCTTTCTTCCAGGGTTCCCACCAAGTCAGGAAAAGAGGGAGAGAATTTCTCTCCTTCTAAAAAATTTTGGGAGAGATTTTCTGTCATAAGGAGAGACACTTAAAATTTCATTTTTTACCATGCTAATTTAGAAAGTAATAAAAAAGAAAGCATTAACTATAACTCATATTCTTCGACATTTAAATTTTTTAATTCTTAAAACTAACATTCTTTTAACATTCTTACTAACATTCTTTTTAAAAATTAATTAGGGGTCGTTTAAGTATTAAGTAAGCACATTTTTGGTAATTTTATACCTCCCCCCCCCCCCACTTGTTAGCAAAAATACTCAAATTCCTGACTTCCCCCATGCTTACGTTATGATTTTATTTGCTGACATAAAAACGTCTACATGGGTTATTTTATGTAAAATGACTCACATGCGAATTTACAATTTTTTTGTCTGTAAACTGCAAAAGTCGAGGGTCGACTGTATTTACTTTATATTTTGATTTTTAAAATCATTTTATGATCAATTTTCATGCAGCAATAGCAATTAAAATTTTTAACTATTTTTGATCACCGAAGGCGAATATCGACGAAATCTATTTCACTAGACAAATAGAATTAGGTAATAATTTTGACTTGATGTTTGAAAATGGATTCTTCTTTTTTATATTTTTTACAAAACTTGCAGAACATAAGGGTTGCATCGTCCTTTTGTTGAATCTCAAGCCAGTCATGTGATTTTAGCCATTTTGTTTGAAAAGTTTAGACTTTTTTCTTTTTGTTTTCAAAATAGCCCTTTATTTCATAAATAATACGTTTGTAAAATAATTTTTCTGTATAAAACGCGAAACAATTACAAACACTGTAGTCGATGCAAACAGATTGGAAAAGTGGGAAATATTTTTCAAATTAAACGAGGTATGCCGAGGATAGCGTACAAATGCAGATTTTCGTGATGCTGCTGTAAAATAACCTTTCATTTTATTAATAATACGGTAGAAAAATGGTTTGTTTTTATTATTTGTATATTAAACGACATAATTATAAAAAAATTCAGTCAATGCAAATATATTGTGAAAATGGCAAAAATATATTCATTGGTCATCTCTCCTCAGAAAATGTGGGAATCGCCGTATGCGAACGCCATTTTCGCAATCGCGGAGAGACAGATTTTCAGATCATGTAAGAAAGGAATGTCTCTGATAAAAAATTCGTTGCTTTGTTCAAATTTTGTGACATTTTTGGGGAATATATGGTCAATTTCACAACATTTTCGGGATTTTTGTAACCTGTAGACATACTGTGTACGGGGGACAGGATATATATATTTTCATCCGCGGAAAGAAGAAAATTTCTTGAGCAAAAGACGAAAAATGCGGGAAATACTCGGAAAGAGCATAATTCAAATCTGTGAAAGAATCCTATAAAAAAAAATATATATATTTGATCGAATTTGCGACGCGCGCAAGCTGGGGGGACACATATAGTTTTCTGTAAAATATCTTGCTAATGAGAAACACATAGTACTTTTAGTGTGCCCAAATCGCGATTGACTGCGATTCACACGTAGCTACGAAATCACGTTCCGCGACCGCTCGGCAATCAGCAATATAACGATTCGCAACAACGAGGCAACTGATAGCGATTTGCGGTTGCAAAGCAATCGGCCCGATCTCGATCGGGCATCGGATTTCTCGGTATCCAATTTAAAGGAAAAATAATTTTAGGCCGGAACTGGAGAGAGAGAAATTCTCACGCAGTCTAAACTTTTACGCGAGATTTTTTTATGGATTTCACGAGAATCTCGCGGGTTCGCGCTGAAATGGGAACCCTGGGTCAGTGGCTACCAACTGAAAATTTGAATTTTCAGCTTTGCTACAGCACTGCAAGCAGCTTTCTTCCCAATCCCAAAATATCTTAAAATCAAAACGAATTTAAATCCAAAGGATAGGTAAGAGAAACAAATATATGTACAGGAATGTGTTATGGGGGATTTTAGTGATGCTACTTTTCCAAATTAATTAACAGTTAAAAATTCTTGATTTTCCCCTATCCCTTCAAAATTCTAAATTAATTTGCTGTTATCGTATATTTCAGTGATTTATCACTTTTTAACGTTAATATTTTATCCCTTTCATACTTTCCATTATTCAAAATTATGTGCGATGTGTCTACAAACACTAAATATCTTTTGCTAATCCTCCAGTGTTCCCTCTCTGGCATTGCCTTTCCTTTTAACTTCCTTCACGAGTTTACGAAGAGAAAGGCGCATTTTAAGTGCAATTTAGCCCTTTTGTCGACCAGCTGCGAATGGGGTGCTAGACATTCCATTGAGTTTGCCATACATGGTAGATAGAGCTTGGCGGCAAATTCACACCTCGCGGTTCTTGGCGAAGCATCATATTTTATTCCATAGTATATGCGTAGGCACTCTGTGTGATGTGCAAGTTATCACTCGTCAAGTTTGGAGACTCTTGGGAAGTGAACGTGTTGTTGGAGGCATTCGATTCCTAGCAGCCATTTGAGAAGGTGGTCTGATTTTTGCTGTTGAGAACCATGGTCCGGGCCCTAAGCACGGGCGCCTGTGTCCCACAGTCACCGGAAACATGTGTTAAGTTATTTCTCTGTTCAATATTTTTGGTGTTCAAGCCGTATGATTGCACATATCTACAGTTTTGAAAGTGCCAAGCCTCTACCATACTACAAGTTGTGGTGACCTCTTCGTCATTGTGCATACATACCGTTATTGCACATATCTATGGTTTTGCTAGTGCCAAGCTTCTGCCGTACTACAAGTGGTGTTGCCGTCTTCGTCACTGCATGTATCTCCCATTTTCATCAAGCTTTGTACCCGACACGTATAACAATGTGCTTCTGTGACACTCTCTGCAATATTTTTGTGTTCCTAAAGTGTGGTGCTCTTTCTGCATGTGCTGCCTTCGCTCGGATCCGTCATCAGCATCAAAAGTGCCAAAAACTGAGCCAGTTTTACAACTGGATATTTGATTGGATTCTAAGTGTTCCTAAAGGGGATCCTAAGTGTTCCTAAAGGGGATCCTAAGTGTTCCTAAAGGGGATCCTAAGTGTTCCTAAAGGGGATCCTAAGTGTTCCTAAAGGGGATCCTAAGTGTTCCTAAAGGGGATCCTAAGTGTTCCTAAAGGGGATCCTAAGTGTTCCTAAAGGGGATCCTAAGTGTTCCTAAAGGGTGGTGCTCTCTCAGATAGGTTTAGTGTTACACATTTTCACCTTCATACACTTGTTTACGATCTTCGTCTTCACGTTTCTCTGCAAGTTTTGCCAGTTACTCATATCTGGAGCACCCATCTATTGTTGGAAGCGAGAACATTCGTTGCCCCCAAATGATTTTTCGCATTCATCATCTTTTAAGTTCTAATTTTTATACATGCGTTATTCTCATACGCAATATATAATTTACTAAAAAGTTCTGAAAACGTGTTTCTTGTAGCGCCATTTAATTTGAGTTTTGTTTCAATTCTGGGGAAGTTTCACAATTTGTAGAGAAAAAAATAAGATATGATGTATTAGCTTGCAGATATTTTTCTTTGTTTAGAATTCATTACATGTAAATTTTTACATTGGTGTTTGTTTTTATTAAATCACGTTTAACCTTTAATCTTTTGGTGGACAGCTCTTCCAGACAGACCAAACTCTGGTCTTCAGACCAGAGTGGATTCTGAACCTGGGTTTTAAATTTGAATTCTGGGTGTGTTTTGAAGCTCTTAAAATGTTGTTAATAAAGAAAAATTTTTAATTTAACAGAAATTTAGTATGATTCTTTTTGTAGCTGTGCAATTAATTAATTTGGTTTAAAGGTTGTGCAATTTTTAATATAGGTATCATAGGTAAGTGGAAATTTTAGAGTGATAAGTTGTTAATGTGTGTATTAAAGATAAACAATGAAGTAAGGAGCACAGGCCAAACAAATAATCAAATAAAGAAACAATTTTAATATTTAAAAGTAACTTTACTCGGTAAAAGCTATACGATCAGGCCAAATTTAAATATAATGATAACTTTAATCAATCTAAATAAATTAAATAGAATAAATAAATAAAAATAATTATTCATCAAGAAAAAAAGCATAAGTCATTTTCCAACACCACAAATGCATACAAAATAAAGGGAGCTTAGAGCTGTTACTACAGACATTCTATAACAAAGTTGAAATAAACATACCTTTTTCTGGAAGTTGTACTAAATATAACTTTTTGTGCTCCTTGGGTTTTGTAATGTGGGGAGGTATGTATGGATACTGTAATAGATTATTTGCTTTTAATACTTATAATGGAAATAAAAATTATAATTTTTATAGCACACAAAGGCATATCAAGCATAATTAATAAAACTACAAATCTCTTTTCTGTCTTAAAATCAAACTAAAACTTTTAAAGATATTTTTCTTTATCTATATAAATAAAATTGAAAATATGTCTGTTTGTCTGTCCCATCATCATGGGAGAACAACAGCTGAACCGAATTTGATGAAATTTTGTGGGTAACTTGGAAATAGCCTCACTAAAATTTAGTCCATGTTTTGAGTTTCTATGCCCAGTGGTTCTCGAGATATTAGTAAAAAACAAAACTTTCGTTTGTCTCATCATCACGAGAGAATGGCTTAACCGAATTTGGTGAAATTTTGTGAGTAGCCTTGAAATAGCCCCCATAAATTTTGTCCAAGTTCCAAGTTTCTAAGACCAGCAGTTGTCGAGATATTAATGAAAAACAAAACTTTTTCCTAGGAATTCTACTCTCTAACTTCGTGGTTTATCCAAACGAAAAGAATGAAAAAGGAAAGAATGAAAGGATGAAAATCGCTTGTTTAAAACATCAAAGTGAATTAAAACTTTATTTCTGAGTTTGGTGGAGGATTTTTACACTAATTAGTCACTATCTGAAAGCATGAATTGCTTGAAACATGAATTTAAATGGAAAATCTATCTCCATGGTTTATTTTTCCCAAGCATTTACTCAACAATGAAAAGTATAAAGAAATCAAAATGGTTATTTAATTTCGCATTTTATTTTTATGAGGAAAATTCTATCTTATATCATGTTACTGAGCAACGCAATTAAATTAAATGTGTTTGTTAATATTTATTATTTTTTCTATTTGAATAATAAACAAGAAAGATCAATCATGCTTAAGGCATTGATTATGAAACACTTTCCAACTTCAATGCAATTTTATTTCAAAATGTCTAAAATGCAATACATTCCTCGGTAATATTTTAAAACTTATCACAATACTACATTAATTTATTATATTTGAAAACTTAAACCTTCATCGAAAAAAATGAACTTCATTCAAATGGCGGCATTGAAATATAAATTGCCTGGTTTAAACATCTCTAAAATGTGATACATTCCTCGGTAATAATTTTAGAATTATCATAATACTACAATAATTTATTATATTTGAAAACTTCATCGAAAACAACTGAAATTCATTCAAATGATGTCATAGAAAAAATAACATGCCTGGCTCTCTCTATAAAAGCAGCATTTCATTCATAAATAATTTCCCATTCATCACAATACTATAATAATTTATTGTATTTAAAAATTAAGACCATGGAGCTACAAGTAATTAAACTCTATGCGTAAAACTTCATCGAAAAAAATCGTCCTTCTCTTTGTAAAATCAATGAATATTTCATTCATATCAGCTACGCAGACTCCATGGACTAAACGATTTTGTGTTAAAGAAATACAGCAATTCTAATACAACTCATTCTACATATTTTGCTGTTTACATTTTACATAGGTGAAAAATAGGCTTCGTTGTAGAAATAATCAAATTTGGATGAGCATTTAAACTCAAATATATTGTAATTGCGTTGTTTCAGTATGTAGATGCACAGAATTTAAGCAAAAATAAAGTGGTTTTAGGACGGATACAACACTCAATATGAATTAAAAAGAACTTTAAAAATCACGATTTTCAGACAAGAAGGATGAAAATATATCATTTTGAAGTAGGTCACGTGATCTTTTCATATCATGGTCATGTGATCGCTTCATATAAGAGGTGTTATTATTATTTTAATTTTTATTTAAAAAACTACTGAATATATTTCGCTGAATTTTTTTTTATATATTTTATGGAACAATTTGAATATTACCTAAAATTTTCGAAGCAACTTGTGAATTTTAAATCTGCTTAAAAAATGCTTGAAAAATTAGGTCCCATAGGGCTCAATGTATTTCATTTATTCAACCCGGGTTAAATCCAAAACTAATTGGGTGATATTATTCATTTATATTCCTATAGGTCCTACAGACCATCTGAACAACATACTAAAATTTCATTTTGATTAAGTCATTTTTACGGCAGTTATCGTGCTAACGGACAGACAGACAGAATGAACAAAGTCATAAACACTTTTCAACTTTGTTGTAAAGTGTTAATAAATGGATGTAAAAATATATTTTATAAATGAACGGTTTGATTTTTCTTTTAATTACATTAATTGTGGACTGCGTATATCAGTCTAATTTATTTTGGCAATGAGTTTTCAAGTTTATATATTGTGTTTAGTTAATAAACTCATATATTGTGTTTACCCAATAAATTCATTTAACCGATTGTTGAAACAGAAAAAGAGTAAGTAGAATGGGTATATCTTCTAATACAATTTTAGTGTTTTCATTTAGCATATATAAACGGGATCAGGATGTTTTATTCTTCAGATCTGCAAATTCACAGCTACGAATTTTGCGGAATATCGCTAACTTGGCAACTTTTCTTAAACGTTACCAAATTGACGGAAATGGCGCCAAATTGTTAAAAACAACACAAATCAATGAAATTAAATTTGTTTTTTTAGAAGAGAGTACTGAAACGATGTTTAGGTAGCATTTGTCGGCCAGTTCATCCATCGTAGTTAGCAACACATTTAGCGAATTTTTAAAATGTCACTAAATTGATAAAAATATCCATAAAAACATCATGAAATTGATAAAATTGCACTTAATAAATAAAATGAATTGTGTTTTATTAGAAGATAGTATTGTGATGATGTTTCGGCAATTTGTCGCAAAATGGGACAGTCAATTCTACAGTCCCACTTGGCGATATATTTGGCGATTTTTTAAATTGTCGCTAAATTGACAAAAATGTCACCAAACCTTCTATGGAGATAGAATTATTCAGACGATATGATTTCCATCAATTTAGTTGAAGCAAATGATATCATGTCGTTTAGCAACGGATGTAAATCCAATGTATTTATGCGGCATGCGATTTTTATTAAATTTTTTCCGATTTCAATAATAAAGATATGTATATAAAATAAATTTCATTGACATTGCATTTTTGACTGGATAATATCAATTACGGTCTTAACATTAACGGTTTAAACATTATTATTATTGATATTTTCGGGGACTGTTGATTCAGAGATTATAGATATTTTCAAATTAATATGCCATTGATTTATTATGGCAAAAATTGTTGAACCTCATATATAGTACATTGTAGGAGTAATCTTCTACAAATGCTTCTAATCTACGAGAATACAAGTAGTACAGGTATATTGGCATATATTTTGATATATATTGGCTTATACTGGAATCAATTACGACCTTCTGGAATAAAGATTATGGGGATTATTGATATTTTCAATTTATTACGTCATCTGTTTTATTTTGACAAAGATTTTTGAGACCCATATTGTAATACTAGCCGCCTTCAGTGACCAGCCTGTTCGCTACTCTTGTAAATTCTGACCGTGGCAAATAAACTGCCGCCATAACCCTGTCGAGTTGTTGAGACCCAGACCATCCGACCTACCAGAAAGGTGTAAGGTAACTATTTGGACAGCCAGGAAGTGCCACCCAATTTAGACCGTAACCCAGTGGGGAGGCATCCACAGGGACCGCAGTCTCCTTCCCCTACCACCAACCTCTCAGAAGGACTTACGGATCCACATGTTTAACATGATCGTACTCCGCGTGAACATGGCGGCAGTTTTGTTAGTGGCGGGAATCGAACCCGGACCTACCGAGTGCAATTCCCGCAAGCTAACCACTGGGCTACCATGCCCTCAACCCCATGGAGTTAACAAAGTTTGGTTTAGTTTAATAATGTTAAAACTAATAATAAAAATTTAAAGGTATCGCGACAGTCTCCATAACTTTCTTTTTATTTATATTTTTATTTCTTCAGTGTTTAAGATTTTTCATCGTGGTCCCAACCACCACCCGATGTAAGCAATAAATCGCCACAATTCAATCCAGCATAATGAGCCAAAAACCTTATGAAAAGCAAACACTAATTTGGTTTTTAATTGTCCCTAAGACAAAAACCATATAAAAAGCAATCACTGTTGACATTTGCAAATAAAATTTAATATCCTCATCAGGATAAATATATCAGCCAGATACCACCAAACATCTGCTAGGCCAAAAACTGTTTCCATAGCAACACCGTATGTCTGCACGCACATGTGAATGAAAAATCAAACTTCTTGGACAGTTCAGTACGTCTGCACGAGCATGTGGGAGAAAAACTTCTTTTGCCGGTTTGTCGAAAAATTGAAATTCGGAAATTCTTAAGATACGGATTCTGCAGCTACATTTTATTATTTCTTGATCAAATTAGGCTTGTAAGAAAGCCTGATGTTTGAGCTTTCTAAAAATGTAAATTATTAATCGAAATTGTCGGTACTTTTTCCGATGCAAGGATTTAAAAATGAAAGTTTGTTTTTTTGAGCCGAAAGTGACTTTTGTTTTAAAATCTTTAAAAAATATTAGAATTTGTTCCTGAGATTTGAAATTGATCTATTTTTACTTGCAATTGTCTGCTCTTTCCGGTCGTGTGATTTGTTTTTTCTACGACGTCTGGATGGTGGAGAAAAATGAGAAAAAAAAGGTAAAAATTGCATAAAACATTAAATAAAAAAAAAAAATTCACATTTTAAAAATCAGTTTTCACGTGTACCCTTCCGGTACTGGACACCTCCGGGTCTCCGATAGCCAAATTTCGTAGCTCTCCGAGACGCGGTCACTGAACCTATCGTGTATAACACACACATACACACACACACACACACACAGACATTGCCTTTTATTACATAGAAGATGGGTAATCTACTAACACACCGGCATATTTTCTAATCTGAGACAATATAAGTAGACAATATAGTAGAGACAATATAAGTAGTATATATATATATATTCCTATATAATTTTAGTACTTTCATTCTGGCATATATTGGAATCAATTACGGACTTATGGATATTTTCAATTTATACATGTAATCTACTAATACAGGTTACACAGGGTGTCCAACAAAGGGCTCCCTGAATTTAATATTACATAACATGAAAAAAAAGATCGATAGGAAGAATGCAACAAACGGTATGTTTATTATGAAAGCTGTAAGAAATTTTACAGAAGTTTCGAAATAGTAGTTACAAAAGCTGCTAACAGATGGCACTGTAATCGTAATAAGTAGTGCCTATATAAACAGTGCTCCTAAGTCCAGAGCGATCAGTTCTACCATTCAAATGTGAAAGAAGGTTAGCATATCGAAGAAGAGGTTGAAATCATGTATTACATTGAAGAACGTGTGTTTCTGGTACTGGAATATCACAGGTTAGAACACAGTATTAAGGCAACAAGGCGCAATTTTCAAACACAATTTAATGTTCCAAAAGGACCCGATGCGAAACACATTCGCAAGCTGTTCGCCAAATTTGAACGGACAGGCAGTGTAGCTGATGTTCTAGTGGGGCATGTTGGCCCCAGGCCAACTGCAGTTACTCCTGAAAATGTCGCCACAGTTTTTGGAATTAGTCAGCAACATCCGAGGAAATCTGTCCGAAGAATTGCAGCAGAGACTGGTTTGAAGCATTCCAACACACATACAATACTGAGAAACAGTCTATACATGTTTCCATTCTAAATCCAAAGTCACCAGGTCATACCTGTACCAGCTGTGCGACAAAGGGCTGATTTTGCGAACCAGATTCTCACAATGATTGATTATGAAGGATTTGATGTTGGCTGCATCTGGTTCACAGATGAAGCACACTTCCACCTGAATGGATATGTGAATAAGCAAAACTGGTGATTTTGGGGTTCCGAAAATCCCCATTTGTGTGAAGCGAAACCACTGCATTCTCCCTAAGTTACTGTTTGGGCTGCGGTATGCAGCAGAGGCATTATCAGCCTTTTTTTCATGGGAGAAATGATAACTAGTGAGCGTTACGTTGCAATTTTGGAACAATTTATCATCACACAGCGAGAGTTGGAGGATCGACCAGGCACCCAAGTGTTTCATGCAAGATGGGGCCCGACCACATCGCACTGGACAGGTATTTCACTTTCTTGATGAATACTTCGGGAATAAAGTCATTGCGTTGGATCATTCCAAATTTACTGGTGCAGGCATGGATTGGCCTCCATATTCACCCGATCTGACTACTTGTGATTATTTTTTGTGGGGCACATTGAAAGACACTGTCTACCAGAACCATCCCACCATGCTGGACGAGCTTGAACTGTCGATCTGTATGGTATCTGAATCCATTTCTGTTGAGACACTACAAGATGTGATGGCAAATTTCATTGTTCGTTTCCACCACCTCTGTGCTTTGAGCAGGGGACATTTTGAAAAGATTGTGATGTGATTGCAAAGACTGCTTGCAAAGGATGAGTTCATTTATGCAGGCTGATACGAGGTGTACAGCGCACAGCGTCATCTGTTAGCAGCTTTTATAACTACTATTTCGAAACTTCTGTAAAAATTCTTACAGCTTTCACAATAAACATACCGGGCGCGGTAGCCCATTGGTTATCGCGCTGGAGTTGCACTCGGTAGGCCCGGGTTCGATTCCAGCCACTGCCAAAACTGCCGCCGTGTTCATGCGGAGTACGATCACGTTAAACATGTGGGTCCGAAAGTCCTTCCGAGATGCTGGTGGTAGGGGAAGGAGGGTACGGTCCCTGTGGATGCCTCCCCCACTGGGTTCCGGTCTAAATTGGGTGGCACTTCCCGACCGTCCAAACAGTTACCTCACACCTTTCTGGTAAGGGCGCGGTAGCCCATTGGGTAGCGCGCTGGAGTCGCACTCGGTAGGCCCGGGTTCGAATCCACCCGCTGCCAAAACTGCCGCCGTGTTCATGCGGAGTACGATCACGTTAAACATGTGGGTCCGAAAGTCCTTCCGAGAGGTTGGTGGTAGGGGAAGGAGGGTACGGTCCCTGTGGATGCCTCCCCCACTGGGTTCCGGTCTAAATTGGGTGGCACTTCCCGACCGTCCAAACAGTTACCTTACACCTTTCTGGTAGGTCGGACGGTCTGGGTTTCAACAACAATAAACATACCGTTTGTTGCATTCTTCTATCGATCTTTGTTTTCATGTTATTTAATTTTAAATTCAGGGAGTCCTTAGTTGGACACCCTGTATCTTCTAACATTCGAGTATATAAGTAGTATGGGTCCCATACAATTTTAGAGCTGCTATTTTGTATATATTGATTCAATTTCACATTTTTTGTACGTTTGCTTTCAAAAGGGGCCAGGATGTTTTATTTTTCAGATCTGCCCGTGAAGATAATTTTGAATAGTGAGAACAGATATTCTTAAACTTCTCTTTAGGAGCAATAAATTTAATATTTTAGCATAATTTGCACATGATTGTGAATTATAAGTTTCTTTATATTATATACTCCGTACGAAGAACGGGTATGCTGCTAGCATTTACTATATTTAATACTTTATAATGGGTAATAGTAGGAAGCCTGTTGACACTGAACTTGCTTAAAATCCCATTCCTTCTTTTTATAAGCACTCTAGTTTAATTCAAGTTAGAAAGAAACCTTCCAGGGTAAACACAGATTGGTATTCATATTCAAATTTCTAGGCTTTCATTATTTTGAATATTTTTCAGATCATTACATTTTAATGTGTAACTGAGTGATTAGTTTTAATTTATAATAATTTTACAATTTATACAACTATCATTTTCAGCTATTATAACACCTTAATGTGTATTGTGATTAGTTTTAATGATTAGTTTTAACACTTATGCGATAAGTTTTAATTTATAACTAGCAGGCTTTAACTGCTAGCTGTCCCTAAATAAAACAAGTTTTGTGGCCGCTACGCAAGTGCAAAAATCGCGAAGCTACAAAAGTGGGTCGAAGTTTAACATGAGCAGGTTGAATAGGTCTGCAAAATAGAAAATACAACGAAAATTGCATTAAAATCATAACAAGAATTGCTACATAAATAAAACAAAGATTTTAAAAAGTCCCCCCCCCCTTTCTTGCGTGAATGCAAAAGTCGCAAGGCAATAAAAGTGGGTCTAAATTTAACGTGAGCAAGTTCAATGGGTTCATTGGATACAAATTAAATCGAAATTTCAACAATTAAACCAACTGCACTGTCTTCCACAGACAATATAGCTTTCATATTTATAATACTCTTCTGAACCGATCACCAAATATAAGCCACAATTTTTTTGCTAGTCTCAATCTAGCACCACTCATAACATCACACGTCAACGATAACAAAAATCTCAATGATAGCTTCAATATTAGAACTCTAATGGCAACAACATTTACGACAATGAAATGTTAGATTTTGCAGATAGATGGTGAAAAACATAAAATTTGAACTTTAAAATTGTATAAAATAAACTTTGAAAATTTGTATAAAAAACTGAGGCCTTTTTCAAAATTTTGGCACATGGAACCTTTCGAAATATATTTAGCTGTAGTGTGACAAAAAATGAAGATTTTATCATGAAAATTGTATTAGAAGATAAGATTTTCTAGATGGGTATCTATTTAACTTTATTAAAGATTGACTTTTTTCATCATTCCAGAATTAAATTGTAACATAGAAACTACAGATTTTTTTTTTTTAATTTTCAATGATTGAACAACAAAAGTAAAACTTTTAGGTTTAGTTTTAAAAAAAAATAAAGATTGCAGCCTTAAAATTGAAGTGTGCATTAGATTTTTTTAAAATGGATGTTTCTGTCATATTTTCCCCCAAATTTTTAGAATTTGTCTGTCTTTTAGAAATCTGTGGGGGAAAAAACTATCAACTTTTTTGAAATTCTGACTCCTCCGCTCTCTTTAAAACACCTTTAGCTCTTGTTTGAAAAAATTTGATTACAGATCAAAAATTGAGGAAGATGATACCTTTCAAGGGGGTTCAAATTTATCCCCCATTTTTTTAGAGGTTTTTTTAACATAACCTATTGAATTTTTCGAATTTTTAAAATTTTCTGCAACTCCACAAATACGGGTTTTCACACTTTAATACTAAGATAATTTTAGAATTTTAAAAACAATCATTTACAGGTTGTCAGCAAGTTTTAGCCATTTTTAACTTTACTTCCAATTCACAACCATATTTTGACATGTTTTACACATATTTTCATTTCTGATTTTGTTTTATAGGATATTACCAATTATTTACATTTCTTCATATTATATTAAAATTTCCTATGAAAAACTTTTTTTATGACGTTAGATTGCTTAAAAAAATATATTTCAGCATATTTCATAATTTTTTAAGAAGAAAAACAAGAGCTGAAAATGTTTTGTCCATCGATTGATTACAAAAAATTTGTCATACCTTAAACTTGCAAACCAATTACAATAAATCAAACTAGTACTGCTTTTTAAAGCAATACTACACATTTTGGCAGACTATATTTTTTTAACTTTAGGAATGTTACCTATAAAAAAGCAATTGTCATTAAGAATAACAGACATGCAAACCAACATTAGAAAATAAAAATCCAGTAGATAGCACTGTGAGCATATTTTACGATGCTCAACAAATCAGTGTATCACTTGTTCAATTTCACTTAGGGAAAATAGATTTTTTTTATATCACACAAAAAATGTATGTTTTTTCGAAAAATAATAACTCCCTAACTAAATGATAACATTAAAAATGGTTACTGTATGAGAAGAATATTGTTATATAGTATCAGTAGCATAAACAGAAAAATTTTTTGGAAGGGGCTCATTGACTTTGAACGATCTTAAAATACATTCTGTGCCTAAAAGCATGTTCTTATCTTCCTGATACCTCCTTGTACATGCCACTGCATAATACAATTTTAATCTAATAGTATAAATAAAACTTAAAGTAACTATAGCTGAATATTCTAGTATTTTACACTCTTTTGAGACAGTAAAATATTTAAGAAAAGATATTATGATAGTGCAAAATAATTGACAATAATTATTAATGGTGAAAAATTCCAGTAGTACATTTTTCAAACTGTGGCAATTACGTTAACAAATTTACTCATCAGTTTTAGTTACCACTTAGCAATGACAACCTCTATTTTAAAGCTACAGTAGACAATAACATGACTACAATGCAAAAAATCATTTATGTACTTCTTGACAAGAACTTTCCTTTCAGACTTACATGTTTAAGATGAACTTCTAAACAAAAGTAAACAATATTTACATATCAAATAATAAAGATAAAATTTCAGTAAAATTAAAAATCTTACTTGAGGTGGCTCAAAATTTGGTCTCCACCAATTACCGACAGTGTCTTCTATAATCCACTCTTGATTTACACCATCCTGACGACCCAATGTCTGAATAATATAAATTAAATTTAAACAAGTTTGTATAAAACTGTATAGCAAGCAGTTTGTATAAAAATACTGTACTTGATTATAAAAACACTGTATGAAATAATTAAAACTTGCAATTTTGAATTTTACATTTACATTATATTGCCTTGACTGATGATTTGAAAAATATGTTAGCCTTTTTTAAAAATAAAGTTAAAAAATTGTAAATATTTAGAGTTTTAAAATCCAGTTTGCAAATATAGTAATTTTAATATTCAATTTGATAAAAATTTAAAATAAGGCCATATTTTTCAAAGAATCAATGATCAAAAATAAAAACACCTCAAATACTTAAAATTCCAACAAAAACAACAAAATTTTTTGGTTCTACTCAAGCAAATCGAAAACCAGTTTACTAACTGCAATTTCACAATCAGTAAAGACAATAAAATCAAAAACAGCTTTACCAAACACAGTTTCTCACATTGACAACTAAGTTGAATAACAGTTTAGCCAAATTAGCTATTGATTCATATTACTGAGATTGGGGCAATGAAAATTTTTATGTATCATTGTCTTACAACACCTATTAAGCTATACAACTCCGAGTCAAAATATTAGAATAAGGCACTTCATTTGTAATTTGAATTGCATTTAGCTTCATTTCAGCATAGTAAATTTGAAAAAGAATAACGGTTGATGTTTTAATAAATGTACATGTTATTAAAATAAATTAAAACTTTATAAAAGTTTTAACTTCGAACAAATATTGTAGATTTTAATAATGATTTTCATTATTCAAAATATTAGAATACTAAAATAGGTGGTTCAAAAAATTAGAATACTTATGAATTTTCCTGAATGGTTCAGAAAGTTGCATACATTAAGCATAAAATTAGCTACTGCCGGACTTTCGTAGTTTTTTTTGTTCATTTAGTGTGAAACATGGGTCGTTCGTCTGACATAATGGCATTTACAAAGAATCGTATTATTGATTTGAATAAATAAGGCCGTAATCAGTAATATATCGCCAGTTACATAAAATATTCTCAATAGTAGAGCAATAAAACAGTATTTAAGATGAATATTTTAAAAACAATCATCTGAATAGTGAGCGAAAAGTCAAAAACTACTCCGAGAGATGATAGAAAGCTAAAGAATATTGCTAAGAAAAATCGTTTTAGAAGTGTATTTGTATCGGAAGTGGAAAGAACACGGTGTTGATGTGTGTAAATCTACAACACTAAGACGTCACCATAAACTTGGATTTCATTCTTGTGTAACAAAGATAAAGTCGCTCATAACTAGTAAACAGAAAAAGGGGCAGAGTGAAGTGGTGCAAAAAGACTTTTATGGGGGTGTGGATAATTGGAAAAAGGTATTGTTCAGTGATGAGTGTATGTTCTGTGTATCATATGGGGATCAAGGTGTTTGTGTATGGCGAATGAAGCAAGAAGCATATTACAAGGAATGCATGAAGCAATCAGTGAAATTAGCAGACAGCTGGAAGGCTATGTGTCACTTACGAAAGGATTAACTCTCAGATATATCAAGAAATCCTTGAGAATTTCATGATACCATCATCGAAAGATTTGTGTGGTGACACTTTTTTTTCCAACATGATTTAGCATCTTGCCACAGGTCATTTTCCACTATGAACTGGCTTACACAACACCAAATTAACGTACTTCCCTGGGTGGCTAATTCACCGGATTTAAATCCAATCGAGAATTTGTGGAGAATAATAAAGAAAAGACTTCAAGAAATTGGGCCAAAAAACAAAGTTGATCTTTTTTCCAGCATAAAATCGATATGGTCATGTCTGGGCAGAAAACATTATGAGCCACTTGTAATTCACTTGCCAAATAGATTTTGTGCTGTTATAAAATGTATAGGTGATGCTACAAAATATTAAACAATCACTGTTTTTGATTTTTTTAAAATAAGGTGATTTACAAAGCATTATTCTAATATTTTGAACCACGTAAATGTTATTCTACTATTTTGATTTCTTCCAAGTGTGAATGATCATTTTCATTTTTGCATATCTTCGTTAATTTTTATACTAAAATATTCAACAAATTATGTAGATTCTTACATTATGAAGTTTTCACCTGTATTACTTTTTGTATAAGTGATACATAAAAAGTCTTTTTCCAAAATTCATTTTTTTCGATTATTCTAATTTTTTGACTCGGAGTTGTACTATAGATTTGACTTACTTTTTTTGCTCAAGTTTTGGGTTAAATATTACTCACTAATATTTTAATTGCTAGTATTTCTAAATTTGGAGATATGAATTTTTATCGGATTTTAAAATATTATGAATTCAAGTAACTGTGTCACAGTTTAAACTTCTTGTTTCTATAAAATAGATTATTTTCAGTAAATTATTCAAGGTTCTGATTAAAATAGCTTTATGAATATATGAATATAAGTTGCATTTCTGCACCAAAATATAAAATATAGTCAATTTTTCAGGCACGATACAGGGCTCTAACAAAAAAATTTTAACTTTGACTCAGAATGAAACAACTCAAATCATGTTTTCATTATTATCTTACATAATAAAGAAAAACATATATGTGTGTATGTGTGCAGTCTGTAGCAACAAATCTAAGCATCGTATGGCCATGAAATTTGGTACAAAGGTACTTGAGAACTCAGGAAGGTGTTATCTTATATTTAAGCCTAATACACAAATAAATTCCTTGGTGACCTAAAATATTATCACAGAATTTCCATCTTGACAACATTGGAAAGACTGAAGAAAATTCTTTTCAACAATATTTAAACTGAATCCGTGAGAGAATTCCTTCATATTTATGTTTTTAAAAACATAAAAATTTGCCTTTTTACGTGACCTGATATATGTATCATCACATCCGAAAAACTAAGATTACCACAATTCTATAATTCGGCTAAAACGTCCCCCTATATCTCAGCATTCTAACAAAAAAAAAAAAAAAAAAAAAATTCATAAGTAAATTTTATTTTTGTAATCTTTTAAGTAATCACATTCAGTCAGCAGTGGGAAATCTTTCACTTCAACAGAGATTCCATGTTTCACCTCTCTCAGGATCAGATCTATTTCAAAGAGGAGTTAAGTGGGTTGTGCATAATGGGTGGGTTCTTGGCATTTGAGAAGAAACTCCAGGGGGGAGTTTTAAATCTTTTACTTTCTTTTTCTACTTTGCAAAGTGAGTGTTTTTGCATATATGTTTGGTGCATTGAGTAGTAACGAGCATTTATTTACAGCCCAGGCAACACCAGATAATTCATTGTAGTACATTTATAAAGACAAGTCACAGATGTCATATCATAACTACATATGTAGTTATGATATGACACGAATTATAGAGTAATTTCACAGAATTTCAACAAATGGTAGTTGCTTAACTATTTTTGTTTTTTACCGCACTTTATAAGAAATAACTTGTTAACTATATAGTATATTCTACTCACTTATTACCTTAAAATAAATATCTATGTTTTAATCTAAAGACATTCTATTATTTTGTAATTGGAAAGTGTAAACTAAATAAGAGATAAATTTAAACATTTTGTAATGAATTAATTAGTAAATGATAAAATTTAAAGAACAAATTAAATATTCATATAATGAAAAATTATATTAATTTAAAAAACAAAAAAATCAGAATTCCTTCAATATTTTTTAAACAAATTAATTAAGGATTTAATTGTTTCATTAAAAACACAAGTTTCGATGCTTTATCCACACCTAATTTGTTCTGAAGGCTAGAATGAACTAAACCAAAAGAAGAAAACTGTCTTTCTATTCCAGCAGATGAAGCCACAGCTGTTGTTAGTTGGTAGATAAACTGGATTTCAAGTTCTGTGATACTCTCTTTACCTCCCATTACATAAAACAAATTCCACCAATCGCAATCAGTCATTGTAGCCGTAACTTTTTGATCAAGTAATAGTGATTTTTGAAATGGGCCAAATTTTGCTTGGAATTTAGCTACAATGCTGACAAGATTTGGACACTTTTCCATAATGAATTCTAAACCTTGATTCTTTTCATCCACACTAACTGAAATTTCAGCTTGATTTAATACAGAGGGACTTAATAAAACCCCTGCAAAATGGCATGAATTAATTGCTTGTTGGTATCTTGCTTTATATTTCTTAATTCCATCTTTATCTGACACTCTTTCTAACTTTTTACCCCAAATTTTCCATTGACGCATGCATTCAGCAAGGGAACAGTCCTCTCAGATTGTATCCAGGGCACAAGCAATGGGTTTCAAAACTTCAATCATTTGCTCTGCATTTCTTTTAATATTTAAGTCCATTACTTTTCTTTTGATATCAGAACTTATGTCTTCTCGGTGCTCTTCATCTTCACATACTTTTACTATTTTCGACCCATTTTTTACATATGATTGAAAACAGTCAGCATAAGAATTCCACCTTACATCTACTGGGAGAACTAATGCACTGCCACTTTCACTATCGTACCAAGCCTTAGGGAGATGAGTATTTCAGAAATATTTCACTATTTGTATAATATGATCACTGATAGTTTTATTTAGTAGATCTTTTGCCAATAAGTTTAACACATGGGCAGAACACCCATATGTAATTACATTTACATCTTTTCCTTATAACTCATTTCGCATTATGCCAACCCTGATGTTGACCACTATTAAATTCCTTACAATTTTACCTTCAAATAATTGATTTTATAAAAGTAGAAAAGAAAAAAGCTTAATCAAATCAAAAAATTTGATTTAAATCAATGATTTTTTTTTAAAAAATCAGTTGATTTAAATCAATTGATTTAAATCATGCCAACACTGCCACAACCAGTCGCTTCCTTCATTTTTTGCCCAAAAATTCTCAACCTTGCTTTATGCATCTTTAAATACAGTTAAACTCTTTTAATATGAGCATGGCTAAAATGAGAGCAATTATAAAAAAAAAAAAGAAATCTGTACTTTAAATATAGTTCATTATTCAACTACATGAAGACTTTCATGCATTTTATGACCTTCAAAGGATCTTGGCAAATACAAGAGTCTGTCCACTTTAATGAAAATTTCCGTATGGTAAAAGGGAAAAGAAAAGACCTTTGTCTCACTGAATATCAAGCGTCAAACTGTCATATCAAATAATACTTATAACAATGTACGCCCTCAATCCCCCCCCCCACACACACACACACAAAGTATCCACCACACTTTCACTCCATATTTTATGTACACCGCCAACAATTCCAAAAAGTCTGATGTGTGTACCCATGAAGGTAGTAGACAATGGAAGAGGAATTTTATTAGGAAAGATGTTGTTTTGAAATCTTGCTATTACTTGAAGGGGGCAAAGAAGATGCCTAGCAGCTGATTGTCGTTCTCAAGTGGAGAATGTATGGAAGAGTGCAATGTTACAAATGATATGTACAAAAACACCTTATAACAGATAAGGAATGAAGAATCTAAACATGTACATTTTATCAATAAAAGTTCTTTACGCATCTACCATTACACTGTGGCAAATAATAGGAATTTGTAAAAACAATGACTCACAGAATAATTTGTGCAATGAGTATTTCAAATGTTAGAGGAATATTTTGGAGAAAAGGAGAAGTAGTTAATCACACTGTAAGCATGTTTCATAATTTTATGAATTAATTCTTTAGAAACTAGGTGTTGTACTTGGCTAAGTTCTTTAGTACCTGAATATAAAAGACAAAATAGTTTTTCAAAATTGTTAACATGTTAAGTTAAGACCATGATTTACATGTAAAGTTATTGAAATAAGTAGCATTTATTTACAGTTATTAGGAAAATAAAACTCACTAAAGTAAAACTGAAACTTTCATATTAATTAATTGATATAAAATGAAGTTTATCACTGAAAAAATTATAATTATTTTGATTAATAATTATTTGATATATGTACTTTAATAGTTTTATTCCTTCCATGGGTTTTATGAGCAATGGCTAATACAAAAATTTTCACACACTCATAGCTCCCGGCCACACAAAAAGCTACAGTAAGCCTTCGGGTCAGTCGTGTGGTCTGAGTCTTCCACACATTCATAGCTTCTCATACAAAACAAGTTGCATTGTATATTGCAAACAATGAATTGAGCATAAATAATATGAAAAACAATTACCTCTGTCATAAGTCGTTTCAATCCCTCTAATTCGTCTTCGCCAGCTTCTAATTCACCACCCGGTCTAAACAGAAATTGTTTAATTAAAAATTAAAATATTTGGGGAACAAAATTTTATCACAAGTAGAATATAAAATAATTGATGTTATCAATACTTTCATGAAAAACTTTATCTGATATTTTCAGTTTTCTAGATAGACTTTTAAACTATTACAATAACGAGCTAAATAATTTTTGATATATACTACTGCTCATTAATATGAGTACACTAAGCATATTCTCTTTATACAAGCAATCAAAATTATTTTTAGAATGTTTGAATTCCACATATTTTATTAATATTTGTTAAATATATGTTATATATGTTTTTATATTTTGTAATGTATGTTCCAATATATGTTATAATATGTTAATATGTGTTTAATTTATTTCATAACTACTTCAAAGTATGGCAAAACTAAAAGTATAGCTAAAACTGTAAAAATAGTTTTAAAAAATCCTTATTCCTTCAATTAAACCAAAGCATGCTAACGAAAAATAGGGAATTTAAATATGCAAATTTCAAATATTTTTTTGTTTATTGAACATTTTACTTTCCCTGCTATACATGGTAATATTTAGGGGAAGTATTGGAATCGTGTCGAAAATCACAACTCGAGTTTTCAATGGATACACACACATTTTGAGACCTCTAGAATATGAAAAAAATATTTTTAGCATGAAGTCTATCTATGTGGGAGGGGAGGAGGGAGGGGGCTATCTGTGCAATGCATGTAGTGTACCTACTCTAAATCTTAAACTAATGGACCAAATTTAATAAAATTTTATGGAGACCTATGGGTGACCCTGATGTTGATTAGATTTTGTTACAATTCGGGAAAAAGGAGCCTGCTTTTTTTATGAAATGGCCTACAAAAATCATATGTATGCACTCTAACTAACAAATTAATTGACCAAATTACACAAAATTTGGTAGATAAGTCGCTTGTAGTGCTGGTTAGATTTTGGTATGACTCGGAAAAAAAAATCTGCCTTTTTTTGTGAAATGGCCCCAAAATCTAAAATATCTGATCTAAAATAAAATACTACATATGCTTAAATGTATCAATTAAATACTCGTTTGTACGTAATTTTTGACGGCAAAAGGAATAAGAGCAACCCCATTTCTCTAAGATAGACCAATCTTGAGATATTTTAATTTCAATTTTGAGGAACATAAAATGTTTTGCACTGTAGTTAAAAAACTATTTAATGAAATTTCTTAAAACTTAGTAGTTAAGTCCCTTGATGGTTATCCTGGTGCTGATTAAATTTTGATATGATTCAGAAAAGTATAACCGACTACTTTTTGCTAAATGCCCTGCAAAAATAGTGAAAATTTAAAATAAATGATGAAAAATTGTTAAAATATATTAATTACTAGTTTTTCAAGTAAATTTTGACAACTAAGCTGACCCTACGACTATAAAATGAATTGTTCTTGAGATATTTTAGTTTTTTGGAATTTTGAGAACCTGGAGAATTTAAAGTGAATTAAGTTTCCAAATGAATCAAAGATGCAATAAAAAGACAAATTCGATATATCAGAAAAATATCCATGTAATTTTCTGCAATTAAACAATTTAATGCATAATGAATAAAAAAATACAAAATGAATTTCAATCTGCAGGGAAAGTCATGTGCTGCCCACATCAGATTTTTTAATATTAAAGGATGTAAAAACTTCAGTTGCTAGCTGTAAAAAAAATGTTTTACAATGTCTAGTGATGCATTAAAAACACTGTTTAATCACAAGTCCAATATTTTGTTCTAATAATGATTAAGGGATATGGTGACTGGTGAGCCAAAAGAAGTATAACCATATAAGCAGATCTCATTCAGCTAAAAAATATGAATACTGAACAGTGCCCAATAGAATCAATGTGATATATCAGGATGTCTACTAGATTTTTAAAATGTAATTTCATGACTTTTTCATGCAAATGTGGCTATTTTTCATGACCTGAATAAAATCATCTGTAATGGTTCTTAAATTCATTCTAACGCATAACATACACTATGACTTTATCTATATGGCTACCATAATTATTAATACATATACAAATGTTCAAGGGAACAAAATATGTTCAAACACACAAATGAAGTTTGACGGAAATTTTACAGGTTCGGGAAAAATTCTTTTAAATAAAATAAATAAGATAAAATCCAGTAAATTGTTTAAATTATAATATGTTAAAGATAAATTTTCTCCGGAAGACACAACAATCACAAAAATAAAAAATATTGTCAAAACTTTACACAATTTGTTATAGAGATTTCTCCTGAATTTCTTTGCCTTCTAGAGAAAATTTGTAAACTGACACTTTCTGCACCCCTACAGTTATTAAGATTATATTTTTGCAAACATGAATATTAAATATGTATCTTACAGCAGATAAATGACTATTGGCGTTCAAATACAAAAGTATTACTCAAAGTATTTTTTTTCATGAATGGAACGAGCTAGATCCACGAGAGTGATGTCATCCAATTTATCGCATGGTATTACATATGAAAAGTGAACATGTTTCTCAATAGGAAATATTTTTTTTTTCATTTTATATGACTTTTTAATAATTTTTTTGAAAAATGTGCAATATCTCAAGAACGGTTCATGTTAGCGTTCTAAAATTTATGTCAATCGTTTTCTAATGAAAAATTACATGAGAAATGTCTATTTGCGTAACTTTATTAGTGGTTTCAATTTTTTGACGATTTTTTCAAAATTTTATTCGAAAATTCAGGGGGGTTCTGAACATTCGATTACGTATAAAAACAATAGGCTTCCAGTGTTTACGGATTGTGATTTTTGTACCAAATTTGGTTCGAATCGGTCCATTCGTTCGTCAGTTATCATCTCCACAGACTCACTGACACACACACATACTTTCACACACACACACACACACACACACACACACACACACACACACACAGACATCACTTCAAAAATGTTTGATTCGTGATCAGGGATGCTTGAAACGTGCTCTCCCGTCGAAAACTCGATTTCGAATTTTCGACCCCGTCACAATACTTTCCTTATACATTATGTATATAAGGAAAGTAAAAATGTTGATTGTGTATAAACTAATTAGCAGAGATTTTGAGTATTTAAACATTTCTACTGAATTTTCTAAAATTGATGAAATTTGTGACCGTAACAACAAAATCACGACTTTTTTTGGACTTTCGTGACAGTGTTAGAAATTAAAAATTTGAACTAGGAGTCATTTGACGCCTATAGGTTCTGACTCTAGGTGCCAAATAGACAAGGCTAGTTGCCATTTTTACATCTCTAACAATAACAACTATTTTTTAAATGCCCATTTTTATTAAAGATATAAAAAAATAATAATTCAGATTTTTGTATTAAAAATTGTTTAAAATTTTCTTAAAATTTAAAATAAACTGAAAAAGAAACTCAAGAAAAAATAAATAGAAAAATTGCTAATTTGTTTTTACTTGGCAAAAAAGGCATAAAAAAACAACAAATTAAAAAAAAAACTTTTATTTAACAATTTTCAATTATGGCCATCTTGTACAGTCATTGCCCCAATACCCCTTCATTTCATGCTTGAAAATTAATTTTCCTGAGTTAAAACAGCAAATAATATAAAAGCTTTAGTTGATGAAAACAAATTGCGAGAATGGAAAATACATGATAATAAAAGGGGATAAACGATAATCACGTATAAATGCACATTTTAGTGACATTTCCATATAATCTTTCTCATACTACTTACAAATATAAGAATTAAACACATTTAAAATTAAAATATTATAGGGGAACCTTGAGCGAAATTTAGACACTTTTTGTGGCCAATTTTGTCAAAGTATGAAATTTTATTTTAAAATCTGTTTACTATGTTCATCTTAAAAGTTTAAAAAAAAGGGGGGAGGGGGGAATTTGCATATTTGTCCGGAGATCGGCAGTCAATGCAAATATCGGAGCTTCACGAAGAAATGCAGAGTTGGCAGCTAGGATTCTGTATTTGCAAGTCAATAATAAGTTTTTGTTTTATAGTTACTACTCTTTTTCTTGTCGCTTTGACAAAATATAAATCATACCCTTCAAATTCATCTACACCCTATAGGTGAGCTAGACAGCCTGGGTAATAATAAAAAAAATATGAATCACATTAATTTCAGGGTATGATATAAAAAATGCATAGATGCCAACCTACCAGAAAGAAAGATAGGAACATATTGCATGAGGAAAAATCGCGCACTAATACCGTTTTCCCCCATACTGTTGCAAAATAGCTTTCTATTTCATTAATAATACATTTGAAAAATAGTTTTTCTATATAATATACGAAATAATTACAAACATTTCAAACGATGCAAACAAATTGTAACAGTGGAAAAATACTTTCAAAATAAAACGAAATATAGAGGATCATGCACAAATGCCGTTTATCGCGATACTGCTGCAATATAGCCTGTCATGTCATTAAAAATACGCTTGAAAGATAGTTTTTCTGTATAATATAGTATATACAAAATAATTACAAACGTTGTAGACGATGCAAACAGATTACAGAAGTGGAAAAGTATTTTCACAATAAAACGAAATATAAAGAAGATCGCGGACAAATGCAGTTTATCGCGGTACCCGGTACTCGTGAAATATAGCTTTTCATTTCTTTAATAATACACCTGAAAAATAGTTTTCTTGTATATAACAAGGAATAATCATAAAAATTTTAGTCGATGCAAATGTGTTTTTCCCACATTAATTAGAAACAGACGCAATCACGTGGAAACGGATTTTTAGATGAAAACACGGAAAAACCTCAATCTTAAAATTCCTGACTTTGTTTCTCATTTCGTGACCTACTTCCGATTTCATGACTTGTAGATACTCTTATGCAGATTTTCTTACAATAAAATATAAATATTATGGAAAAGAAAAATCAGACTACTGTGAATCCAAATCGGATTCCCGGAACAAGACTGAAAAAACGGTACAAGTACATAAAAATCTGAACACTTGGCAGCTATAAAAACGTCATTTTCAATGTCTAATAACAAAATATTAACTAACCAAATTTGCAAGACGCTGGAACGATTTAATCTGGAATGCAGTGTGTTCTATAATAGTAAGCAATTAGAATATAAAGACTGCAGGATCACGGGATCACTCCCTTTTCTTACAAATGGGATACGTAGATCTAGGAGGGAATAAAGGGGAGGGGAGCAATAGGAACTCGTTAAATACCCGGAATCTCGGATATCGGAATGTCTGAGGATAAAGCAAACAAATAAATTCTTCAGAAGTGCAATTTCAGATCTTGAAGAGTGGGGGTGAGTTGAAGTACAATAACGATCCCAATGTTTCCTTCCCTAAACAGACAGAGGGGGATTTTACTGTCTGTCTACCACCTGCAGATTTATCACTGGGCGTGTAACCGCTGTCCAGTCCTCTACCAGGGATCGTAATTTAGTCAAAGGGAAAGTGAAGACTGATATTTAACAATAGCATTGACTGATATTTAACAATAGGCGTAAAATTTGACAACCAGATTGAAGAATCTAGTCATCAAATTGAAATTTCTAGTCGCAAATTACGACTAACGACCGCTAATTTCGAACACTGTTTCGTGGCCTTTTTGACGATTCATGAGTTTCGTGACCTAGTAGACACCCTATATATTTATAAGTTGTCCCTCCTTTTTTTTTATTTTTCCTATAATACAGAGTACATATAAAGAGAACATACTGCAATAGGTTGTACAGATTTTAATGAAATGTACATGTTTTGAGCATCCCTGAATACAAATCAACTATTTTTTCAATATCTATGTGTTAGTCTGTGAAGACAATAACTCTTTAGGATAATCGCTTGAAATTTGGTACAGTTATTTGTAATTTGTAACCGTAAAAGGCTTGATTTTTAAAAAGGTCAAATCATGGGAAAGCCCTCCATGTTTTCTAAAGTAAAAAATAAAAATATAATTATGTTAAAAAATACAAGCACGCTTTGCCCACCAGCAGTCACTAAATATAGCAACCAGTTTTTATAGCAATCAATTTTCTGGCAAGTTCTGTGCCCGCTGTATGGGCTAAAATTGTCCATTACTTTATAAAAGGTTCAAGATCAAATGTTCCCTTTTCTACCCTAGGAAGGGAAGAAGGAATGGCCACAGCCTTTATCTACTAATTCTAAAGAATAACACTAGGCAGTCCATTTTCAGTGATAATTTCTTGACAACATCACCTATCTCTAATTTTCTTTTTCTATGTCCTTCTCATCAATACCCTCTAACTACTTGCAAAAAATAATCAAGATCTACCAAGCTGTTTTTTAGAAGAACTTCAAACATTTATGCAAAAATGTTTGGTTATGTATAAATAAATGATAATAAGCTCCAATAAACACTTCAATTCATAATATATCCAAATCAATAACAAACTATCTTACATCAAAAGGCATAGACAGAATTTAAAATTTTTAATATATGCCCTGGTTTCAAATGTGATTTGTTAAACTAATTCTAATAACATGTTCACTTTTAATATAGATTTCAATGGGTAAATTAATTTTAAAGTTAATATTATTCCATTTAAAATTTGGAAGGGATTTTAAAAACTCATTATGTTTATAGCATAATCACAGAGCTCTATCATTGATTGAGTGGGCAGCAAGAAATCTTGCCTACACATATTAACCACAAAACATTTACAACTTCAGGAATTTGTGTTGCATAACACTGCACATAATTCTGCTCCTGGAGGTATGTTTCTTTTAATAGATAAAAAGAATCGTATAAATTTTCAGCAAAATACAGATATTATAAAAGAGTTTTGATTTGTACACTGTTTTCACAAAATATCAAAATTTTTTAATATTTAAGGAAAGTCGTGTGTTGAACATATAAGATATATTTTCTAAGTGAATGTACAAACCACGAAAATTTAAAAATTACAAATTAAAGTAATTATTCCCAAATATCCCAGTAGCAGAATGTTTCTAGCTGATCTGCGACAAAGATTGATATTTTGAAAATTTATCTGCTGCTTGCACATTGTCTTAGAGTTCGTGTTCTTCATTAGTTGTTTCCAAAATTGGTCATTTTTTGTATATTTTTCATATATTTCAAATTTTACATACTTTGGTTTATTATTGTAAAGACTATTTAAATTATATTTATTATAGTAAAAAGTAAATTAATATTTAATTAAAATTATGAACATGTAAGTACAGATGTACATACATCAACTTTTAGTTTATGCTCTAAAAATGGCGATATTTATAAGTACTTCTCATTATTTTAATTACATTGAGAATAATCCTTTATTTTATTAAAAATATATTTAAGAAATAGTTTGAAATATCAGAGAAGATTTAAAAGATTCACAATAAAATATAAAGCAAAAATTTACAATATTTATATTTTTAGCAATATTAATTATTAACATACATTTATAATTGCTAACTTCTCATTTTTAGTATTTATTAAATATTAAAAACTTATTTCTAGTACTTTTCTTAACCTTTTCTAATTTAAAGTTTATCTTTAAGCCATTGTCAGTTTCATCCATTTTTTCCATTTTTTAAAGATTTCCCAAATTTACAATTTCTTTTTTCCTAAACATTTTAAACATTTGTAGCAGATTTAGTCACTAATTACTTTACAACCTTGTTTAAAATTATACCAATGTTTTTTACTATAAAACATTCAGGTGTTTCACACACAATTTAATTTGAGTCGGATGGTCTGGATCTTCAACACACAATTTAATCATTCAAGATTTTATTCTTTTAATAATATTTCTGATATTCCCCCTTTGTTTTTAAGTTTTCTCGTATCGAACTTTTTATTCTTTGCTTTCCCAACTGAAGTACCATTTGCAATAATGTATTGCTTTTCTTTTTATAGTTAAGGAGGCTAGACACAAATTTCTGATTAAATTAATATTTATTGCTAATAATTCTCAATTATTATTAATTTATATTCCTGGTTTTACCTTTTAACCACTTATTCCATAATATATTGAATCATTGCAAACACAAATATTCCGATAATTTTTCTCATCATTTTATCGGACATTATGAATACTGTTTCATAAGTTATTGTCTTTCAAGCAATAGTCTTATTTATTGTAATTATAGCTAATGCTATTCAATTTTCCATATCATTGTGTATTTTCCGTATAATCGTTTAGACTAGTAAAAAATCACCTCATAAACTATGGGACAAAAAAAAATAAATAAAAGTTAGGGGAGGGATACAAAGCATGACACAAGGTAAATCTTTATTTTGCAGATTACCTAGGTATGGAATAAGTAATAGACATTTGTTCTTCAAATTTAGTAATTCTCGATTTAAAATTTGTCTGCAAAGATTACAAATTGATCTGCGACGTACAATGTGCATAACCCTACTTTCTGCCATAGAGTTAAATACAAACTCGGTAATAAGGGGCTGAAGTATTACATTTACGTTTTGCAATTTAGAGCAACACGTTTTCGTGAATGTAAATAGGATGATAAAACTCTTGGTAATTTTTACTTTCATACTATAGAATATAGTACAAAGAAAGTATTGTTTCTACAAAAATTTCTGATTTTGAGGCCAGTACATGTTTTAGGCTCTCCTAAACATGTTTTGACTATTTTTAGAGTGATGTCCATCTGTCCGTGGTCGATTTCTTGTGTACATGATAAAAATAACTAATACAAATATTAATGGTTTTCAACAAATATTAATGGTCTACTTTATATCCAACTTTGCTTTCAAAAAATATAGAACTAGATGGAATTATTTAAAATTCAAACGAAAACTTCGAAATTTTATATTTCTTAAACATGGCAGCATATGAAAAATTCGACATAAAAAAGAGATTATTTATAGCCCAATAATCAGGAAACTTAATTTTTTCAATCATTGTAGTGAAAAAAAACTGCAATACAATTTTTGTGTTTGTGATGTCATTAGCCTCTCCTTGGAGAGGCAAGATACACAATTTATTAAGTTCTTTATAACTTAAAAAATAAAATTAAAATTATTTTGGGCTATAACATTTTATAAACATTCATATTCATGAATTCACTGCACTTACAAAATAAATGCAATTTTTTCATTCATTGGCTAGATTTGTAAGAAACAATTATTAATAGGAAAAAAAAGTACAAAACGCACAGATTCTATAAAATGGTTTTTACTTGACAGTTTTGGACAAAAAATATATTTGCAATAAAAAGAATTAAATTAAACATGGAAAAAAATAACATTAGGTGATTGAGTTTGTAAATATACTTAAAAAGCCATAGCAACTTCTGCTAAGATCAATAATCAAAAGCTAAGTGATGCAAAGAAATATAAATCGAATTACAAATATACATACAATTTAAAAAAGGTGGTACCAAGTTGCAAAAGCAATACATGAGGTAATCCATGTTCATGCACCAGTAGAACACCTTCAGCCGACCTTCGCATACCAATTTTATCAAACTCTTCTCTCATGCGACGAAATCTAGCAGGGACTGAACTATCTCGTTCATACAAGGGTTCTTTAGTGCCAAAAGTGTAATTTGTCAGAGGATACCTAGAATAAAAAATAGAACTTTAACTTAATAATAGACAAACTTATGTAGTACAACAATACATAATCAGGGCTTGAAATTTATGGTGGTCCACTGGTCCAAACCATAAAAATACCCTACAAAACAAAACCAGTAGAATAATAAGTTATAGTGGTCAGTCATCTATCCTAACAGACCAGTAATAAAGCAGGGTTCCCATTCTTTTTTCAAAACAAAAAAATAAAGAGTTTCTAAGGGCTTTCTAAGGATCCAATTAATATTTTATAAGGACTAATTGAGATAGGCCGTAAACTATATTGTGGCCTTCATTGCACTAAGGAAATGAACTGGAATGTGACGTATATACATATTTTCAGAGCTAGAAGTTGTCCTATATTTCCTATATATTTTTTAAAATAGGAAAAACCCCGGAGAACAAAGAAGTCTTGTCGCAAAACATAGGAAAAATTCTACTTCCGGGGGTTTTCCTATTTTAAAAAATATATAGAAAATATAGGACAACTTCTAGTCTTGTATTTGGGAAGAAGCTAAACCCTTTTTAAAAATTATTATGCTTTTTGACTCGAAAATGTGAAAGAATATTAGCAACATTAGCAGATTTATTTACAGTTTTAGACTCTACTGATCTTTTTTTAAATTATTATACTCATGTATCAAAAATCTGATGATGAAAGTTCTTATGATAAAAATTTAACTGATTTCTTTTTTTGAAATTTTTTGGTCCAGTCCTTTATCTCAGCTACTTTTTCTTTAATATATTTCCTTAATGCATTTGCCTTGAGCAAAAGATCAAAGTTTTTAGCAGATACTCCCTCATCAGATAGTCATGCTTCAGCTGATTTTTCCATTGTCACAATATCGCCTTCAAGACAAATCCTCTTAGATTTTAAGCAATATAGTTCCTCTAGTTTAAGTTTCCTTTTATTTTTTGAGTTTGTCCTTTTCACATTACTGCGCTGCTCTTCCAAATGAAGAAAATACTTTTGCCTTGAAGAAAAGACAAATTTTCTCATTTATTTACTTATTAGTATATTTTGAATGCCATTAGAATCATTTGAATTTTCATGAATAAGTCTTTGCGCAATATATGATTCTTCCTTTAAATTTTCTACCTCTAATAGCTTGTGGATAGTTTTCTACCTCTAATAGCACTCTTCCATACTTATTTTTACCAAACTTACTTTCATCTATTTTCCACAATCCCATTATTACCACCAATAATATTCCTTTCACTCAAAAAAACACTCACACATGTCTTGGCAAAACTGTTTTCAATCAATAACAGTGTTATCCAAAACATTCAAATGATTCATGATAAACTTGCACTCACAACTACCAAATCACATTAAGGTCATAATTAAAATTTCACTCACACTCAACTTACTCTAGTCTTCTCAAACCATGTAGTCCTCCTTACACTCCTAGAAATATCATGCTAATTCACTCCAGACCTCTTTCGATATCTATATTCATATCCATCAATCAATCACTCTCTCACACATAACTTCCTTTTATTGCCACACTTAGGACACAAATCACTCATAAGCCCTTTCATAACACACCAATGAATCAATCACTTCTTTCATACCCTTATTTTCCAAATTATAATAAAATTTAATGCTAGATTCATTCAAACCGACATCTATTCTACCAAATTTCACAGAGCTACACTCACTGTCCATTTACTAGCACTTACCAGCAGGCATTAGGAAAGTATAATCAACAATAAAAGCAAATCCGAAAAAGTAAATAAAAATTACAAATAAGTTAATAAAAGTTACAAATAAAAATGTAAAAAATGTGAAGCAGGCAACTGTGTCCGAATATGCAAATAAACACTTATCCTCAAAAAAATGCACTGTTACTGCAGAAAATGGTAACAACCATAGAAGCATGTGCTCATTGGATGTAATGAGAGGTTACCAGATTACAAGAAAATGTGCAATGCTTGGTGGCATGCTTTCAGACATGGGGATTATTCTCCGAATTACTCCAGAAAATGGTAGCAACCATAAAACCATGTGCTTATTGGTTGTAATGCATGGTTACCTGATAACAACAAAAAGCGATCGAAATTAGAACATTTTGATGGTGGCTTGGTGAGCTTAAAGATGTCGAAGACCTAGACAGTCCGACTCATCCTAGGACATGAACAGCTGTTTGAACGGCCAGGAGCTTAAGTGTAGGGGATTATTCTCCGGATCAACCGTTATACAATTAACAAAACCATACTTTACACTTCCTTATAAAGAAAAGTTCTTTATAATTATATTCCTTTAAATCTCATTAAAGAACCTTTCTATTAAGAAATGCCTTTAATTCTCATTAAAAATAACCTCTTTTAACCCTTTCGGGACGATTGGCACGCCTGCGTGTCAACTGCGAACTTGCATTCAAGGACGGACGGCACGCACTCATGACGGAGGAAACTTTACCGTAAACGGAGAGTGGCACGCATGCGTGCTTTCACGTGGAACGTTTTAATTTGTCTACTAGATGGCGTTAAATGTCCGTGGAAATAACTTCAATGTATTTTGCAGATGCATGACCTTGGCATAAGGAGGATCGAATGAATTATTTCTCCATTTGGGGCGGTGAAACATGATTTTGTAATATAAACAGACAGAGCAATTCTCGCAGCATCAACAATTTTATAATTGAGTTTCGGGTTTTATTTTTATTTCAGCATTATGATTTCATTGGTGAATCATAGGAATATAAGAGAGTATTTTTTTTTTTTTTTTTGGGGGGGGGGGGGGGGGGTTAGAGGCAGTGAAATTATTCGCTTATTTCGGATAAAAGAATGGGAGCAACTAACGAGTATTTTGTATTCAGATTTGTATGAAAAATATACATCAAATAGAAAATAAATATTTCTTTTATTCCTGAAAAAAGTATATTTCTGTGCTGAATAGATGATTTTTAGTGATTTTTTTTTTTAGAGTTAGGCTTAGTGCAAAATATTTGCCGTCTTTTGGGAACAGTTTGGAAGCAAAGCGCTCTGTCTTTTGGGCTGCAGCAGCTCCAGAATGCCGCCATCGCAAAAGGGTTAAATGACCCCCGTCGCATATAAAATGAATTTACCAATTGACCTTGCGGCTAATCCGGAGACCAACTTACCGCAATTTCAGCTCACTCACCACCAAGCGTTCCGATTGTGAGCGCTTTATGTTGTCATCTGGTAACCTCTTGTATCGGTATTTTTCGGCGGTAATTTTGCAACATCCAATAAGAATATGGTTTCTGTGGTTGCTACAGTTTCCTGATATAAATGTGCATTTCTTTCAATATTTTTGGCCGCAGTTACACATGCCTTAAGAATTTTATTTTTTTTTCTTAATCTGTAATAATTCTTTTTAATTTGAGTTTTATTTTTGCAGATTTGTTTTTGTTGTCTATCATATTTTCCTCATGTCGTTAGGTAAGCGCGAGCAAATGGAAGGTGAATGTAGTGTAAAACAAGGTAGAATGGATGTTTGTTTGAATGAATGTTGTATAAAATAATTGGTATGTTATGAAAGGGATTATGAGTGATAAGTATGTTTATCCTAAATGTGGAGATGAAATGAGGTTGAGTGCAAGAGATCGAATGACTGATTTGTTTCAATGGAGCATTTTTAGCATTTCAGCCGGAAGAAGGGTTCTGCAGGTTAGTATCTTTTGTTTAATTTATCCAGTGTTTTGAAATGTGGTTTATATTTTTCTGTGTTTAGAAAATTGCTTCCAAGTTCTTAATCTTTTCAGTTTGAGGACAAACTGTTTTATAAGTATCTTGATCTTTTCAGTTAAAAGTACAAACTTTTTTTATAAGGATCAATTTTTTTAAATTTTATTAGAGTACAAATTTCTTCCTAACACGGACCACTAGTACATTAGTTCCACAGATTTCAACCTTCAGGTTGAACCCCTGCCCCTGTACGGATCATTGGTTGCATGGAGAAAGTGATCTTGCTACGTGCGACATGCACAGATAAAATTGTAGCATATTCCGTGACTGGGCACAGCAGGCGACCGACCGGTCCTAATAAACTGGAAATCACTGGGAGCCCCATCCCAGTGTAGAATGACCTTTAGGTCCCCTGCCCGTACACGGACCACTGGTACATTCGTTCTATAGATATCGACCTTTAGGTTGAAACCCTGCCCCTACACGGACCACTGGTATATTTATTCCATAGATTTCAACCTTTAGGTCAAACCCCTGTCCCTGTACGGATCATTGGTTACATGGAGAAAGTGATCTTGCTATGTGTGACATGCACAGATAAAATTATAGCACATTCTGTGTCTGGGCGCCGCAGGAGACCGTTCCTAATAAACCGGAGATCACTTGGGGGCCCTGTCCCGGTGTAGAACGACCTTTAGGTCGAACACCTGCACCTACACGGACCACTGGCACATTCGTTCCACAGATAGTGTAAAAATTTTAAAATTCACAAAAATCACATTTTGTAGCATTTTCATGAGTACTATTCACTGTTGATCAAATTAAATTATACTATCATTTACATAAAAACTCTTGTTCAGAACACAGTAGCAAACGTCATGTCGGTGGGAGGAGCCTATTTCTAAACACTGAAGAATACGTCACTTAGGATGGGTGGAGCCAATTTCAAAACACGGGAGAGTGCGCCAACTTGGCGCGATTTGTACTTAAAAAAAATACGTGGGGTGGGCTGGTCTCCGACCGTGCAAAAAGAACACAACGCTCATCAGTCTGACATAACTGATCTCAAAATCGAGCAACAAGTATCGCATTAAACACAGAAATAGAGAAAACTAGTTATTATAAACGAAAGTGCATGAACAAAAATTTACTCAATTACAAATGATAATTTAAAGGCAATTAATGGAACCACGAGATCAAACTAAGCATCAAACTATAATTTTGAACAGCTCATTCAGACATCCAAAATAGAAGTAAGCAATGCACATACACTTCGTCAAGACAAGGGTAAAATAAAATGGCGGCATAAACAAAAGTTTTTTGAGACAACGAGACTTTCGACACTTACAAACTAATAGACCTGTTGAGAGTTGCATTTAAAGAAGTGTTGTTCCCAGTCATGTACTTTCCAGTATATTGAGAGCTTTGATTAGATTTTGGCCATCCAGAACCTCCAGAACTACGAGAATCATGAGACCGGCTGGAATGAGACGCCATGTTGTTTACAAATTACAAGCAATAAGTTTCCGTTGCCAACTGCAAGAAGATAATAATGGCTAGGCGCACATTTATCACTGTGTAGTATACTATAGTATTCTGTGACATTTATATTGATGTACGCCTAGACTAAACAAACTTGTATCCTAGACAAACTTGTATCCGTAAACACTGGTATCCATAAGACAAACTGGTATAAAGACTAGTACCCATGGCCTGTTTGCTTTTTCTTTTACGTAAGGACAAATTTGACTTTTATGTGGCAACAACATAAAGTATAAAAATGAGACAAAAGTGAGAAAGTAATAAAAAAAATTTTAAGTCTTGCCTTTAAATAAACAAATTGTCTGAAAATATAAAATACAAAAAAAAAAAGAGCAGCCATTGGCTTTGGCAATAGTCTCATAGAAAAAAAAAAAAAAATCTGAACTTCCTCCCATGGTTTATTTTTAAAGCTTAATACGGAAACTTGAAACCGTCCAAAAATTGACAATGGAATGTTATATAAACTCTCTTCCAATAGAGGTAATTATAAATCCAGTGTCCTATTCGAGATCGCCTTGACTTAGATTAGCGGTTCATAAACCTTTTTTGGAACGCCTTAGCCTTACTATAGTTCATTGGAACACTTACAATTTGTGTTTGATTTGTTTTCAGAACTGCAGTAATTATTGCCTTCATAACAAAGCAAAACAAATATAACATAAATGCATTAATAAATATAACTCTGAAGCGAAATGTACAGATTAATTTTATTGGGATTTATGTTACAAATTTTGAATATTTCAAACTTTTATAGAATTTGAAATGATTGTAAAAAATTCAGTACCTACTCATGTTAATAGCAAAATCAAGATTGTTACAGGTTTACGTAGCCGAAAGCCCAGACCCTCCGACTCGACTCGTCATTAGATATGGGCAGCAATTTGGACGGCCGTACAGGTTTACATAGCAACATATCAAAATCCTGTCTCTCATAAATGAGTAGCATCTTTCATACAGAATGCAATCACCGGTCTCAAAGGAAAGTTAACAGAAAGACTCAAGCTAAAAATTAAATGAAATATATTAAAAAACTTTTTAGGTTACACAGTTTGGAACAGATGTCGGATAATCTTTTTAGGCGGTTTTTACCTTCACGACAAAGAAATGTCACCAAGACTGTCAGACGGCAGGCTTGACTTAAGGGAAGATCAGAAATGCATGAAAATATAAAATTAATCTTGATTAAATACAAAAATAGTAACTTTGATTAAATAAAAGAGCTGCTATATTAGTGATTTTATATAGGAATGATCACTCTCTGTCGAAGGCCACGACAACAGCTGTTTGTACAATTGTTGATTTCTAGCAATTCAAACTATATCCACTGAAAAAACATCACAGAATCCGGTCCCACTGACTGTCGGAGGTTGCATGTCTAGCAACAGGTGTTCCATAGCACATAAAGCACAAGTTAACATCCATGCAGTGGACGTAACATGAAAATTTTAAAAACATTAAAATGATAAAAATACGAAAGAAAGTAAATGTCAACAATTTAATTTTTTAAATACAATGTAAATCCATTACACTGAAATTTTGAATTCATCCCTTATTAAAAATATAAAATTAAAATATAAAAAAACTACACAATTCAAAAATAAAAATCCTATTAAACAAAACAACAGTAAAAATTACAACCTAATTAACTTCAGCAATGATGACACTTTCAAATGAACCATTTCAAATCAAATCCAAATACACACTATTATGATATTGAAAGACACAGAAAGGGTTGCCAGAATGGAATGTTCTCCAAATAAAAGTATCAATTACCAGAATTCCACTTAAAAATCATCAAAAATGAAAAAGGGATTATACGACATCTGTACCTACAGTTTTAATAAAATGCACTAAAAAATAAAAAATAATTTTTTGCTACCGAAACATTTTTGATCATATGTGACTGGAAATAAAAGTGTTGTGCACCCATGATTGTATTTGGTCATCAAAATTTTAGGGAACTAGAAGTGCTAACATAGAAAAGACATATATAAAAATGACAGATTTTTCATTCAAAATTGGCAAAAAGTAATATAAATAAGTTAAGTGTAATCACTCATATATGTCATTTCTTTGTAATCACTTCTATTGTTCCTTAAAATTCTGTTAATATCCAAATACAATTATTTTATGGGTGTCCCACGATTTTATGTTTAGTCACATATGACTAAGAATGTTGTGATATCTAATATTTAGTGCATTTTTCTAGAACTGTGTAAATATTTTATTCTATATTTTTTAGTCTTATATCATTTTGTAATTGATTTTTCATCAGATATCAAATCAAGTCTTTTTAAAAAATTTATTGAATTCGTCATAACCGATAGTTGTCTGTTTCAACTTCTTGGATGGCATTTTTAGCATGCTTTCCTACGTCCTAAAGATCTTAAATATGATACACAACTTAGTAAAATATTTTAATCTATTAGCAAATCCTCATAAAAATAAAACCGGCATTTCTTTTGCAAAAAGACAACTTGAATAATCTTCCCTTCTATAGAAATATATAGTACCATTGTTGTAAGATAGTTAATTAACTGGAATGTAGCTCAACTCTATTTCATCATACTAGAATCCATTTTTTAATTTTTTTTTTTTTTTTTTTTTACAAATTTTGCAAGAAAACAATTTGGAAAATCCATATTGTTGGTCCAAATGATCACAATTATAGTGTCTTTCCCTTTATTTTAAACAGCCTCAGGGGAAGGTAACAGTGAACACCCTCAGGGGAAGGTAACAATGTACCCCTAAGGGTGGAAGGGGGAGTAACTTCCCCCTAAGAGTGTTGTCACAAATGCAAATATTGTATCCCGGCTTTTTCCACTACAATGATTGAAACTGCTAAGTTTTGTGATCATTGAACCATAAATAACCCATTTTATTCATAATTACATCAAATTCTTTTCCTATGCTGTCATGTTAAAAAAATATATAATTTTGAAGATTTCACCTCGAATTTCAAAAAATTCTTTCTAGTGCTATATTTTTTGATAGCAAAGTTGGATGTAGAATTTCATTAAAATCCATTGATATTTGTAGCAGCAGCTATCACAATAAGTGCCGAGTTTTCAAAATCTCAGAGCACAATCCAACAAAGTTATACAAAAGATTCAAAGTTGGATTCTATAAAGCTATAATAACTTACAATACTTCCTTGAAGAATGTAAACATATATCACTTAGGTGATTAAAATTGTTTCGAGAATGTTATAAGTTCTCTACTTTAGGCCAAAAGAACAATATGCTCCCTTAGCAATCACTAAGACCAAACTGCCTATGAACAGCAGTTAATTATTAGTGATTGCTAAGGGTGCATACTGTTACCCCACCAGACAGCATCACATGCATAATATACTTCCAGTTATCTGAGCAATGACATTGGGTAGTGCTTGGTTGTGACTTGACATGCAGCCAATTCCTTGTCATGAATAATTTCAGAATTAGTTAAAACTAAAATGAGCTGTGAGCTAACTGCATGCAAACAATGATTTTCACAAAACAGTAACTTCTCTTCCCTCCAAATTGATTAATAAAGCTATCATTAAAACAAGTGTAAGTATAGGTGATGCAAGTTTTTAATTATTTAAATTTAATACATACACAAAAATACAATCCTTATCGAAATTAATCGGTTGGAACCACTGAAGGAAAAACAGTTGTATATAATAAGTTATATAAGTATATATAAGTTATAAAATATAATAAGTTTAAAAACAATAAAAAATTTAAGTTGGAATTAGGATATATGATGAAAGCTTAAGATTTCATCGCATATAAATTTATATAAATCTGGTTGTCCATCCTATCAGTTGTGTAAAATATGTAAAAACAAGTTTCATTAACCCTTTCGCGACGAACGGCACGCATAGGTGCCAGATGCGAACATGCATTCAAGGACGAGCGGCACTCACTCGGGCCAGAGGAAATTTTACCGCAAGCGGATAGTGGCACGTATAAGTGCCAGTACGCAGAACGTTTTAATTTGTGAACTAGATGGCGTTACTTGTCCATGGGACTAACTTCAATGCATTTTGCAGAGGCATGACCTTGGCAGAAGAGGATCGAATGAATTATTTCTCCATTTGGAGCGGGGAAAATCATTTTGTAACATAAACAAACAGAGCAATTCTCGTAGCATCAACAATTTTATAATTGGGTTTCGGTTTTTATTTTTATTTCAGCGTTATGATTTCGTTGGTGAATCATAGGAATATCAGAGAGTATTTTTTTTTGTTTGGGTTTTAGAGGCAGTGAAATTATTCGTTTATTTCGGATAAAAGAATGGGAGCAACTAACGAGTATTTTGTATTCAGATTTGTATGAAAATTATACATCAAATAGAACATAAATATTCTTTTATTCCTGTAAAAAGTAGATTTCTGTGTTGAATAGGTGATTTTTAGTGAATTTTTTTCGAGAGTAAGGCTTAGCGCAAAAAATGTGCCGTCCTTTTCGACCAGTTCGGAAGCGAAGCGCGTCGTCCTTTGGGCCGCGACAGCTCCGGAATGCTGCCATCCCGAAAGGGTTAAGAAAACATAAGAGCAACAAGAGAACTGACCAAATTTCACAAAATTTGGTAGATACGTTACTTGTAAGACACTGGTAAGCCCTTGTCTAATTCTCAACATGCCTATCAACCGGGCAAATCTACGGACACTGCTCTTTACAGTCTCTCCTTTATTTTAGAGAGAAATCTCAATGCCAAGGAAATTGCTCTTGCTACCTTTCTTAACATTGAAGGTGCCTTTGATAAGGTACCCATCGACACCATTCTTGTTGCTCTTGACAGAAAAGGTGTTGATACCACGATCTCTTATTGGATCAAGAACCTGTTATCTAACAGGTATATCTGTGCATCTTTACTTGGTGATAGTATGACTGTGTATGCACTTTCGGGCTGTCCACAAGGAGGTGTGCTCTCACCAATTCTCTGGTGTTTAGTTGTGGACTCTCTTTTGGAAAGCATCAATATCTCTGGCGTCTCTTGCGTTGGATATGCTGACGATGTTGTCATCATTGCCAGGGGTAAATTTGGCAACACTGTCTCTGACATGATGTCTACTGCTCTCAGGAGGGTTGAGACATGGTGTAAAAATGCAGGCCTTACGGTTAATACGCAGAAGACTGCTTTAGTTGCGTTTACAAGGAAACACATACTTAATCTTGGGAATATTTGCTTCTTTGGACAGAAGCTTATTTGCTCCAAGGAGGTTAAATTCTTGGGAATTTATTTTGACAAGGAACTCAATTGGAAGAGACACTTGGACTACTGCACGACTAAAGCCAGAAGAATCTTCTGGTCTTGTAGGAATGCTATTGGGAAAACCTGGGGCTTAAATCCCAGAGCTATCCATTGGATTTACTCGATGATAGTCTGTCCTATCATTTCTTATGGATCCATTGTTTGGTGGTCCAGAATTAGAAGTGAAACTGCTAAACTTGATTTAGTTAAACTTCAAAGGATGGTGTGCATTGCAATTTCTGGTTGCATGAAAACCACTCCTACTGCATCTCTTGAACTTTTACTTGGTTTGCATCCGCTTTATATGCGTATTGAAGCAGAGGCACTTATCTGCATGAACAGACTCAAATATCTGAAACACTGGAAAGATTACTCAAGGTATCTATCTTGGGGCGAACTTAACAGTAATGTTGCTAGGCATCCTTATTTCTGTATGCCACCTGATGGCATACATGTCAAATTTACGTTTGATAAGCCTTATGAAATTCTTATCCCCTCACGGGATGATTGGAAGAGGACTCCTACCTACAATAAACTGAAATGTTTTGTATGGTACACTGATGGCTCGAAGATTGGCACAAGTACTGGTGCTGGTGTCTGTTGCCCTGATGATGGCACTGAGCTATCTTATCCGCTTGGCAATTTTGCTACTGTCTTTCAGGCTGAAGTATTTGCCATTCTTATGTGTTGTAGAATTTGCTATGACAGAAAGTATGAGAATAGCCAGATTTTCATTTGTTCTGACAGCCAGGCTGCTCTTATGGCTCTGGGGAAGTTCACTGTGACGTCTTCCCTTATCTGGGAATGTTATAATGCTCTCTGTAAAATTGCTAGTAATAATAGTGTCATTCTGTACTGGGTGCCTGGTCATTCGGGCATTCCTGGCAACGAATTGGCAGACGAACTTGCTAGGAAAGGCTCTAGTACTCCTTTTGTGGGCCCTGAACCGGCCTTGGGTATTCCCAATGATCTTATCAGAAGAATTGTCTATGACATCTTCAGGAAGCTTCAATGTAAGAACTGGCGTGACACTAAGGGACAAAGGCAAGCGAAAATTCTCAACTGCAATTGCCCTAGTACACGTCAAAAGGAACTTTTCAGGCTCAGTAGAACTGGCATCAGGAGAGCTGTTGGGCTCCTTACTGGGCACTGCACCCTCAAGAGACATCTTAATATCATGGGTGTCTCCAAGGATTCGCTTTGCAGAGGCTGCAATTACAGCGAAGAAACTGCAGCTCACATTCTATGTGAATGTGAGGCCTACTCTGCTCACAGATTCGAACACATTGGTCGTCATGTGATTGAACCCTGGGAGCTGAACGACATTCCTGTCAAGTGCCTGCTTATTTTCGCATCGGCTACTGGTCTCTTTTCTTAGGGATCTTCGTTTTCTTTTTGGGGTAGTACAATAGACCTCTGGTCGATGTGCTGGGCTCTTTTGGAGCCACCCACCTTTATTTCATTCAATTCATTCAAGACACTGGTGCTGATTAGATTTTGATACGATTCGGAAAAAAAAAAAACCTTCCTTTTTTACAAAATGGCCCGCAAAAATTTCATGTATCCACCCTAGCTAAAATACCAGTTGACCAAATTTCACAAAATTTGGTAGGTAAGTTACTTGTGGGATACTCTAGTGTTGATTAGATTTTGGTACAATTCGGAAAAGAAGAACCTGCCTTTTTTTATAAAATGGACCCTCAAAAATTTCATGTATCCACCCTAGCTAGAATACTATATTGACCAAATATCACAAAATTTGGTAGATAAGTTACTTGTGGGATACTCTAGTGTTGATTAGATTTTGGTACGATTCGGAAAAGAAGAACCTGCCTTTTTTTATGAAATGGCCCACAAAAATTTCATGTATCTACCCTAGCTAAAATACTATATTGACCAAATTTCACAAAATTTGGCAGATAAGTTACTTGTGGGATACTCTGGTCGAAATGGCCTGCAAAAATCACCAAAATCTAAAAAAAAAAAAAAAAAAAAAGACTACGTATGCTCAAATGTATCATTTAAATTCTTGTTCTATACGCAATTTTTGATGAAGAAAAGAATATAACACACTCCATTATGCTTTAAGACTAACCGTTCTCAAGATATTTGAGATTTCTTGCATGTTTGTTACTCCGATTTCGGAAAAATGTCCAATTACCAAATAAAAACAAAAATTGAATTAAAAATGCAAATTTAGTGTTATTTTGTGCAATTAAACTCAATCTAATGAATTATTAAAGAAATAAAGAAAATATGAATTTGAGTCTGCAGGGAAAGTCATGTGCTGCCCACATCAGATTTTTACTTCCCTGCAAAACATGGTAATGTATAGGGAGAGTATTAGAATCATGCCAAAAATCGCAACTCAAGTTTTTGACGGATCTACACGTTTCGGAACCTCTGGAATACGTAAAACTATTTTTAGCGGGACGTCTGTGTGGCAGTTGGACAGAAAGTATACGGATTCAGGCCGTCCTTTCACATCACACGCGGAAATTGGCTGGCTTTTGAAGCGATCGCCAAATGTATCGTCACACGCAGAGAGACTATCACCTTCAAAGTTATTTTGGAGCAAGTCAGCAAGTCACTTGATATTTCTCCTTTAAAATATGGCGGAGGAGGGGGAGATGCAAAAAATCTGAATGAATGATGGAGAGTAATCAAATACTTTGGATTTGATTCATTTAATGCATTCAAGACTTCACATTTACGTTCAAGTTATAACTGAATAAAGTTATAGCTCTAAGGCAATAGATTGATTTATACTTTCATATATATAGGCGAAAATTTGAGAATTCCAGTTTTTGTCGGGAGAGCACATTTCAAGCAACCTTGACCACGAATCAGACGTTTTTAAAGTCATGCATCTATGTGTTTGATGTGTGTGCGTGCGAGTGTGTGTGTGCATATGTGAGTGTGCATGTGTGAGTGAGTGAGTGTGCATGTATGAGCGCGTGTGTGTGCATGTATGAGTGCATGTGTGTGTCAGTGAGTCTGTGGAGACGATATCTCACGAACGAATGAAGCGATTCGAACGAAATTTGGTACAAAATTACAATTAGGGAAAACCGGAAACCTGTTGCTTAATGTTAGAACATGTATTAGCAAAATAAGATTTCTTTTAGCAAAATGCTAAAAAAAACTAACATAGTTTAAACCTTTATTTGGAACTTGCATCTCCTTCAAGGAAAAAATAACAATTTATAGTTTGCAATTATGAAGACTTCCTAACTTGTCAATATATATATATATATATATATATATATTATATATATATTATATATATATATAACACTCTGTTAATGGTTTACATACATCTTTTGTTATTACTTATGTTGATAAAGCCTCTAATAATTATGCTATTATCTGTAAAAAATTCTATATACAATATCTGTTAGATTATTTAAAAAATAATAGTCTATTTAAACTTGATTCACACTCTGTTAACAGTATCAAATTGAAAATTATCAATATGTATAGTGATTTAGATATTAATAATAAATTTTTGAAATTTCCATATATTGTGCTTATACCTAAATTTCATAAAAATCCTATTAAATTTAGAACTGTAACTAGTGGTCATAATTCATACTCTACTACTGCTAGTAAATTATTATTAAATTATTTAAATGTACTTAATAGTAATTTACGAGATTCTAGTAATAACTACATTATTCTAAATGATAGTAAAGAATTAAAAAATAAATTAAAAACACTAATAGGATTTCAAACTTTTGATTTTAAAGATCTATTTAATAATATTAAGATCACTTATCTTTATGATGTTATTTTAGCTCTATATAATGCTTATATTACTAATCAATCTCATCTTACTAAATTTACTAATTTTCCTAAGCTTCTCCATTTTGTTCTTTTCAATAATTATATTTTTCAAGGTAATAAATTATACTTACAAGTCTCAGGGGTTCCACGAGGTGACTGTAGTAGCAGTATGTTAACTAATTTATACCTATATCATTATGAAAAATTATTTACTTCAACAGATTATAAAATTTACAGATATATAGATGATCTGATTTGTTTAGTATTTACTGATAATTATGTCATAGATATAGATTTCTATCCAAATAATTTGGAATTAATACCTAATCAAACTACTATTTGTAAGAATATTAATTATTTGGATTTAAATCTTATTATTGAACCTACTGATGGGATAGTTACTAATTTATACGATAAAAAATATTTTTTTTAATTTAATATTAATTTTTTTAATTTAATAAATTATTTACTTCCTGCAACTCAGTTCAGTTGTTTAGAAATATTATATTTAATCAACTTTTTAGAATTTATAGATTATCAGATAAAAAATTTCATGCTTTGCAGATTAATAACCTCAAAATTACCAGTAAATTTTATGAATATCCAGCATATTTAGTAAATGGTATAGTTAATAAGTTTTAACTAGCCTAAAAACCTCATAATCTCTCCTTAGTATCTTATTTTAGCCATACTTTTACATTCTCTTGAATTTACATTATAATATATTTTCATCTTTTTATTTTGCAGCTTTAACTGTAGAATATATTATTTTATTGCCTTTACTTAGTACGGTTTTTATTACTCTCTTTGGCAACAGCAGATCACTTCTTTTCATTTCTGCATATGGCAACATTGGTCTAGTCATGTATTGCTCGTCATGGTTGTACTTTTTAGGTGTATTTTAAGGTATTTATATTTCCTTTATTTTTTTTTAATCTTTATGCTTGTCGTCCATATAACACAAGTTTATGGATAAAATATATCTTGTGTTTCAGAAACAAGCATTTTTGTGTTCATTTCGAAAGGATATATGGACTTGAAAAAGAATTTTTTCGAAATGAACTATTCTTAAGACTAGAGCTCTTCCAACTGCAAGCTTTTTTGCTTGATTTTTTTTTTTTTTTTTTCCTATTTTCATTCCTCTCCTTTGAAATTTGTTCATTGTCTATGTCTTTATGACCTGCATTACGTATTATAATTTCCTCTTATGGTTGAATTTCTTTTATTTCATTGTATTTTGTAGGCAAATTTTAAGATAGTGTATTATGAGTTACTACTTATATTACTACTTACAGTTACTACTTACATATATATATATAATATATATATATATATATATATTATATGTATATATATAATATATATATATTATATATATATATATATATATATATAATATATATATATATATATAATATATATATATATATACAAGGTGGCTGTAGTAGCAGTATGTTAGCTAATTTATACCTATATCATTATGAAAAATTCTTTACTTCAACTGATTATAAAATTTATAGATATGTAGATGATCTGATTTGTCTTGTATTTACTGATAACTATGTCATAGATATAGATTTCTATCCGGATAATTTGGAATTAATACCTAATGAAACTTCTATTAGTAATAATGTTTATTATTTGGATTTAAATCTAATTATAGAACCTGCTCAAGGGATAGTTACTAAATTATATGATAAAAAAGATTTTTTTAAATTTAATATTAATAAATTATTACCTTTTAATTCCTGCTACTCGATTCAATTGTTTAGAAATATTATACTTAATCAACTTTTTAGAATTTATAAATTATCAGATAAAAAATTTCATGCTTTGCACATTAATAACCTCAAAATTACCTGTAAAATGTATCAATATCCTGCATATTTAGTCAATAGTATAGTTAATAAGTTTCGATTAGCCTAAAATTCTCATATTCTCCCCTTATTATCTTATTTTAGCCGTACTTCTTCATTCTCCTGCAATTATATTTTCATCTTTTTATCTCGAAGCTTTAACAGTTGAATAACTCATTTTATTTCATTTTATTGCCTTTGCGCAGTACAGTTTTTATTACTCTCTTTGGCAACAGCAAATCACATCTTTTCATTTTGGCATATGGCAACATTGATCCAGTCATATTTTGCTCGTCATGGTTGCGCTGATGAGGTGTGTTTTGAGGTATTTATGTTTCCTTTATTGTTCCAATCTATATGCTTGTCGTCCATATAACACAAGTTTATAGATAAAATCTATCTTGTGTTTCAGAAACAAGCATTTTTGTGTTCATTTCGAAAGGATATATGGACCCGACGAGAATTTTTTCGAAATGAACTTTTCGTAAGCCTAATCTCGTAAGCCTAAATCTCCTCCATGTGCAAGCTTTTTTGCTTGATTTTTTTGTTTTCTTATTTGCATTCCTCTTTTTTGAAATTTGTTGATTGTCTTTGTCCTTATGACTTGCATTATGCTTTATTATTTCCTCTTTTTGTCTTAATTTCTTTTATTTCTTTGTATTTGTAGAAAATTTTGGAATAGTGTATTATGAGTTACTACATACATTCTAACTTTGGATTTAATAATATATATATATATATATATATATCTTTATATTTCACAAAAAAAAAATCCATAAATATCAAATTAGTGAGATTTTACATTCTACTGCATAAATATACCTTTAAAAATTGGTATACAAAAATTAAAGTTTATTTAGTCCTTCAGATCCATAATTGTTATATTAGATCCATTTGTGTGACGAATAAAACTGAGTGTAAATGTATATTGTTCACAACCCACTTAAAACTGTAAGTCACATACAATTTATCTCATGTGTTTACAAAAAATAATAATATAATTTTATTCTAAATAATTTTGAAATACAGATTTTGGTAGGAAAATTTTACAATTTGTCATTGTTTTTAACGAATTTTTTTTTAAACATATATTTCGTAGGATTTAGATGTTTAAAAAGATATAGTGGCTAATATGGATGCAGCATGAAATTACGGAGGAGGTAGGGTTCATGAAGGATTTCCACTTCTTGTTCTGGAGAGAGATGTCACTTCCTATTCAAAAATTTACATTTTCATTTCAACATCTTTTTTTCAGACTTTGCTTTAGGTACAGCTTAGATGAAGACTGATATAGATTAAACATTGAATTCCGGAGGGGTTGGTATGGTTCACTAAGGATTTCCTGGTCTGAATATGTAACTTCTGGTTTTTCCAATAATTCATATGACTGTATGAAATAAGTGTGCTAAAAAGTATAGAAATATGTAATAGCTCTTTCAAAATTGAAGTGTACACATCACTTTCCATTGCATAAAGCTTTTTTCATATTTTTATAATTTTTTGTATTAAAAATTTCAATTTTGCAAAACTTAGACTTAAAAATAATTGTAAAATATATTACTAATTTGAATGAACGATTACACGTACATAAGTTGCTGGACATGTAATTGGCCAGAGAATTTTTAAATGCAAAGTGCAATTAATTTTGATATTGTTTACCCTATTTAAATTAGGAAATATTTTTATTTATTTTCCAATAACATTTAAAATTCTTCTATTTGATAATAACATATTTAAAATTAAAATAATTTAAAAGTATAAAAGCATTAAAATTTTACCCGTTTTTAAATTTTTAAGAAAATTGACTTGAAACTATCACGTCGCAGAACCCCAAGGGTTCCGCAGAACACATCTTGAAAAATACTGCATTATCCTATGTGTGTTGGAAAAGCAACATTGCTCTGACAAACTGAAAAATGTCAAGCAAATTTCCTTAAAATGTTACAAATTTTGCAGTTTTAAAATGGCAAATGTTTCCTCCTTTCAAATAATCTTCAAATTTCGTTATGGATTTTTGTACTATATAAGAATTGAATAATAAACCGATTCTAAAATGTTACTAAAATGTTATTAAAAATGTTAATGTTGTTAATGTGATATCACCGGACGCGATCAAACATGAATCTACGTTTTTCGATATAGACTATAATCACTTTTACAATTTAAAGTTCAGGAGTTGTCTTTCTCTCAAATACAAGTTATGCCCAAGCGCTAACCCTATACAGATTGGACAAAACTCTACAGGCCACTTTATGTTCTGCAAAACTTTCAATGTAATCTGTTGCATAAATTGTTGCACTTGCAATATGAAGTACATCGGACAAACCAAGAACCCCTTGCACATACGCATCAATTTGCACAGAAACCAAATCAAAAACATTCTTAATCTGGATCCTCCAACTACGAACATTGAACTTAAACATTATCAACACTACGATTTTTCTAATATTGTGGTTACTATTTTAGATATAGTACCTAATCTTCAAGAACGCTTATGATGGGAATGCACGCATATTATGCAATATAGTACAGCATTCCCTTTTGGACTCAATACTGCCATATTCAAAAAGAATTTCAATTTGGAACACAGCAAAAAAAGAATTTTCACTCCCTATATCAAGTACATTATATCAAAGTAAAACCACTAGGTGGAAACGAGGATATATTAGCTTTTCAGACACTCTCACATAGATCTTTTCAGACACTCTCTTTTCAGACACTCTCACACTCTCACTAAGACATAGATATATTAGCTTTTCAGACACTCTCACCAAAATCAAAACTTTAATGGATTTATTCAACAGCAATACATATGTCAAGTGCAAATGGATTAAGAATACGGTATTTGGAGTAAAACTTAAATATTTGCCTCGTGTTTGGAATTTCATCATTGATCATATAACATCATTGGATCAAGAAACAAATAATGACATAACTCAAAATATTGCCATACTATTGGACTACATAAAATTGAGAGCTGAAAATAAGCTCACTCAGAATACTTTGTTACCACCTTCAAAAATAAGACATTTGAAAGTATACCTCTCAATTTAATGCTCAATCAATTAAATGATTTGATACCAATATCAAATATCAAGGTTAAGCTCACTTATCGTTTTGTACGTACCAATGGAAGAAAGTTTTATAACTATTGTGATAAATCCATCCGTTCGTCACCATTTAGTAACGTATGCCGTGGCTGGATACCATTTTGTAATGAATTTACCATTATCTGCTGCTGGATACTATGCCTCTGCATGGTTGTTGACTCAGTAGCGTTATTCCGGTCCGCGCACATAAAGTGAAATGTGCCGACCTAAATACCAGTAACCGTTCCCTTCTGAATTCGTGAGTTCGAATCAGTGATAAGATCATGAAAATAATGACTTTCTCCAAGTCTAGATAAAACAGGCATCGTTGATAAAGAAAATAAGCTTTTATTATAGCATGACGAGGAATATCAACAAGTTACAGAATAACATTCTGGTGAGGGCGAGAACCTGTGCATCAGGAGCACCAAACGTGCGACCTGTCTCTACGAAAATTGTCTCGCCTCTCTCGAAAAGCGTCCCTTTCGTGTATATATTCTGGTCCGAAATTTGAGGACCACCCTGACAAAGCTCTGGAATGTCTTTTTCCAAGCTCTGCATCTCATAGACCACCTAACGTTCCCCTCTGGGATTAGTTCTCCCTTCTCTGATGACGGCTCAAATTGGGTGCATTTCTCCGAAATCAGACTGTGATGACAGAGTTTTATAGCCTTGTTTTCCAAAAACTGCAATGCAGGCGGTCTTAAGGTGTATGAACTCTGAAACTGTTCTGAAAATGGCTGAAAATAGGCTTGAAAAAGTGACGGGTTCGTCACATGCCCCACCCAGAGAAAAACTAGGGTTAAATACCCAGCTTTTTCCAAAAACACAATTCACTTATAATAACACTACAACATTACACTCCTTGAGGATCGTCCGAACACAGGTCCATTGATCCTTATTACCCCATACAACTGTCTGGTAATGAGCAACCGCTCTTAACCCACATCACTCCTGCTATGCCGCATCTGTTGTCAGAATGCATTCCAAGTTTATGCATTTTCAGTTCTTATAGTGCACACCTAAAAATTAGAGTGTCAGAGTCTGCATACACAATAAAATTTTCTTAAGTCCAGAGTTTCTGGCATTCTTTCACGGTTTTTCACCTCTGAATAACTGTTTGTAAAACACATGGTTGCTGGGTATATGCCTGCTATATAGTGACTATTTACTTTGGCTGCCACCCAGGATCTCATATTATATACTTCCATTGCAACATTAAAACTCTCCCAGAAATCCCAGCCAAATAGTATAATATCACAAGCAAAACAAAAAACAACTACCATAAACACTAATAGATAATCTAATATTACACTACCCGATACACATAACTTTACATAAATTAACTATAAAAAAAATCTATCAATTTATACTATATAAATCATACACTTAATCATCCTATCAGTATCTATCTATAATCTCAACAGTGAGTTTACCTAATCTATCTTCCTAAATAATTCCCAGTTCCTTTAGAACCGTCTACACTGTAATCTCCCCCTACACTCCGGTAAGAAAAAAAAACCCGTACACTAATATATAACCACTCCGGTAGAATTTGTACACTACTATATAAAAGTTTCTAATAAAAGAAAATCCCATAAACCAAAAATCAATACACTAATATGAAATAAACTCATGCAACATTTGTACACTACTACACATAACCACTCCGGTAAACATTAAACACCGATACATAAAATCGGAACTAGCTCTCCCTCCGTTCCGCTTTCACGTAAAACTCCTGCGATATCGAAACTAACGTCTCTTCTCTTCGCTCCCCCGCCCCCTGCATCAGTCAGCTGGGAGGTTGCGGTTCCGAGCCCGGAGAAATATGCTCTGACCCACTTTCAAAACACATCTCCCCCTCCCCCCTTTCTGGGTACTGCCTTCTCCTATCCCATACCTCTCTTCCGTGGAAGAATCATAGTATCTCTCCACCCCTTCTTTCCTGCCATAGCCAGGGGTTCGCATCTTTCTGCCGGGATACTCTCGAATCGCAGCTCTTTCGTGGAATCTCGGAACTTTCCGTTTCGAAACCAAAAGTCCTCGCTCCTTCATTTCAGCTTTCGCGTTTTCACTCCCTAGGTCCCTAATCTCGTTGGGATATTTCTTCCTCTCGCCATCCGGTACATCTACCTGTCCGTTATTAACCTCTTGACTATCGGGGTTGCCCCACCCGGTCTCTGCTTGTTGCAGAAGAATTTCCAGTGGCCTGACTTTCGCTTGTCGCCTCCTTTCTGCCCTGGTTACCTTCGGGACGACTAATTGGCCTTCTCTCTCTCCTAACACATTTTGTGTGTAAACCACATATCCTCCGCATATCTTGGCTCGTTCCTCTAATTTTGCACACATTATTTGTTCCTTCGCAGACATCTGCGATTGCGGGAACTCAGCTTCCTTTAGTTTTTCGCTTTTTGCGGCTTCTCCCCCTGCTTCTACTTCAAAATTCGAAACTGACCCTCTCTGGGGTTCATAAACTGTTTCGCTTTCGTTTGCGCCCTCCGGAATCGGTTCGCGCCTACCTGGGTCTATGGCGTTCGCCTTCCCAGCTCTAGAATTTTTCTCTAATTCCTTCTTTACCTGTGGCGGTAACAATACTTCCTCTACCATATCCTTCACGACCGCGCATAAAACTTCCTTTTGGAGCGCACTATCGCTCTCCCCCCTGACCATTCCTAAAGGGATATTTATCAGTGGACATTCTACGGCCGGCCCGAATACTCCTTGTAAACGTATAGCCGCCTCCGTCCGCAATTCGCCTGGCGCTACGTCGCTCCTTACAACCGTAATTTCCGCGCCCGAATCCACTAGAGCCCACGCCAACTTACCATCGACGCTCACCGGCACCCTCTCTAATTTGCATAGCGGTCCCCTCTCCGTAGCTTCCGGATACTCCGCCCTAACTGCATCCACCCTGGCTACGACTCTATGGTCAGTAACTCGTGGAGCCTCCCTTTGGTCAGCCGCGCGTCTGTCTTCCCATCTCCGGCTAGTGTCCTTAGTACCATTCGGCCTCACCTGCCTCCTTTGAGGACAGTCCCATTTAAAATGGTTCTTCGACCCACATAAAAAACATTGGTCCTTCTTTCCCCCATTTACAGGTCCCCCAATATTTGTCCGGGCTCTTTCACCCTCGGATCGGAATTTACCCCGTTCCTCTTTCTCATTTTCACTAGCCTTGCCATTTCCTGGCCCCGACGCCGCATATGATTTTCCTCTGGCCGCGAAATACCTATCGCACTCCTTGGCCAGTTCCCTGGGCTTAAACCACCCATCACCTTGCCGTATACCTATATGGGCATAGGTCTCGACGTCCAGTCCCTGGGTAATTTTGTCCGCTACCACTAATTGGTTTACGGTCTCAAAATCCATTGCCCCCTTTAATTTGCAATAATAGTCCCACATGGACGTCGCCCGAGTCGCGAACTGAACGAAATTTTCGTCCGCCCGACGGCTCGCTTTCCGGAATTTTTCTAAACATACCTGAGGCGAAGGTTGAAAATTTTCTAATACAACTCCTTTTACTACCTCATAATTTCCATACTCCTCTTCTGAAACCTGAGTCAGCAAATTCGCCGCTCTGCCCCCCAGTAAATTTAACAAAATTGTCGCCCTGAATTCCAGCGGTACGCTCTCAGAAGCGAATGCCCTCTCTAGACTTGAGAAAAATACGCCCACTGGTCAGACCGTGTGGGTACTTTGACTGTTAGCAGTCTTATTATTCTGACTGTCTCCTCCACCGTTCGAAACCTCATCTGCGCCCCTGCCTCTACGCTTACAATCGGACTCTCTGTGGTATTGCGACTTTCCGCCCGAATTTTCTCTAACTCCAATCTTTCTTGGGATTCTAAATTTAATTTAAATTTATCTAGTTCTATTTTTTCCTTTTCCAACCTTAAGTTTGCTTCAAATTGTTCCTGTTCTGATTTTGCTTTAGCCTCCAGTTGTTCTCTCTCAAAATTTAATCGTTCCCGTTCTGATTTTGCTTTAGCCTCCAGTTGTTCTCTCTCAAAATTTAATCGTTCCCTTTCCACTCTTTCCGATATAATAGCTGTTAACATCCCTTCAGCGACATCTTCCTCATAATCTGGGCTTCCCAAAATTAATTTCCTTAACTCCGTAATTTTTAAATTTAGCGGTACCGACTCTACCAGCTCCATTGCTAACATAGCAAGATCTGCTTTTCGCGCTCTCGCCAAACATGCCATTTCAATTGGAAATGAAAATTATAACTATATATAAAAGTAATGTATTAACACTGTCTAAATCTGACTCTTCTCTATCTCAATACTGTATTTCCAGTATTCGAATTATTATTAAAAGTCTATACCTTAAATATAGATGAAACAATACATTAAATATCTTTAAAATTCACACTAAGCATTACTATCGCTATCTTGAGCTTTGATTAAAATTTTGCCTAGCCCTCTCTTTCATTACCAAAGGATCCTGAGTAACATAAACCAAAAGTAAAAATTATCACTCACCCCACAGTAGATTCTTTGGGCTTCGTTACACATCGGTGAAGGATCTGGTGTCGGGTTACTTTCTGGATGGTTGGGGATGTGGCTCCTCCGTCAGTAGCTGCGGGAACATTGGCTTTACGGAACTTTCTTCGGTTGCGGGTGGGAAAATCATTCAGTCCTTCCTTCTCTGCGGATTCTGCGTCCGTCCTGCGGTCATCGACCTCTCTGGTGTTGCTCCGTAGCTCTATTTCAAAGGCGCTTCATTCGTTTCAGACTCCGATGGTTTTTGACAGTCCAATTATCATGATATCTCACGTGCTGCCACCATTTTGTAATAAATCCATCCGTTCGTCACCATTTAGTAACGTATGCCGTCGCTGGATACCATTTTGTAATGAATTTACCATTATCTGCTGCTGGATACTATGCCTCTGCATGGTTGTTGACTCAGTAGCGTTATTCCGGTCCGCGCACATAAAGTGAAATGTGCCGACCTAAATACCAGTAACCGTTCCCTTCTGAATTCGTGAGTTCGAATCAGTGATAAGATCATGAAAATAATGACTTTCTCCAAGTCTAGATAAAACAGGCATCGTTGATAAAGAAAATAAGCTTTTATTATAGCATGACGAGGAATATCAACAAGTTACAGAATAACATTCTGGTGAGGGCGAGAACCTGTGCATCAGGAGCACCAAACGTGCGACCTGTCCCTACGAAAATTGTCTCGCCTCTCTCGAAAAGCGTCCCTTTCGTGTATATATTCTGGTCCGAAATCTGAGGACCACCCTGACAAAGCTCTGGAATGTCTTTTTCCAAGCTCTGCATCTCATAGACCACCTAACGTTCCCCTCTGGGATTAGTTCTCCCTTCTCTGATGACGGCTCAAATTGGGTGCATTTCTCCGAAATCAGACTGTGATGACAGAGTTTTATAGCCTTGTTTTCCAAAAACTGCAATGCAGGCGGTCTTAAGGTGTATGAACTCTGAAACTGTTCTGAAAATGGCTGAAAATAGGCTTGAAAAAGTGACGGGTTCGTCACAACTATAATCATTTAAGTAGAAATACATCTATATAGTTCAACAGTATGTACTTGTCAAAACAGTACTTATAAGGATACGTACCATAATCATATCATTACAGGTAATCTTGCAATTATTGAAGATCTACAATTAAGGAAAATATTTAAAAAGGTACCAAATTCCGTAACCAAGAATTCAACCACGTCAAAGAAGAATTCAATCAAGATCTTGATATATTCATTTATAAAATGGCAATTAAATAGTTTACCACTCAATGCTTTCGCTGAATGGAAATACCATATACTCAATAGATTTATCAATCATTATCATAGAAAACTTGAACTAATATCCAAATCCTTTATTCCTAGTTCTATCAAGGACGTTCAAAATCGATTTGTGATTACATACAGACAAAGTGATTTTCAATTATGCCTTTACCTGCAAAAAATATTACCTTGAAACCTTACAGAAATGTTACTTGGATCCTACTATGTATAAACCTTTATCATATAGTTTTGCTGTAATGTCTAACAAAATCAAAGCATTGTACAAACGAATTGGCATTAATTTAAAATCAGTTTCATTCCCATATCTGGTCCTCATCCCAAAACTGGTCCCCATTCCCATATCTGGTCCTCATACCTGTAAAATTCCGTACTGTAACAGTGGGATGCAATTCTTATTAACCTTGGCTAACAAGAAACTGCTACATATCCTTAAACCTGTTGTTAGTGCTTTATTACAACAGAATTCCATTATGATAAAAAACCAATGACATCATAAAACGTCTTAAATTCTGCAATAAAGATATACAATTTACCAGCTACGACTTCCAGAACCTTTTCAACAACATTGAACTTTCCAAATTATATGAAATACTTCTTATGGTACATGAAGAATTTAATCTAAAGAATGTAATCACTTATCATAGATATTTGGATCTTGTCCGATTGGTATTATATGAAAATGTACTTTATAATGGCAATGAATTTTACCAACAGATTAAGGGCATCCTTCTCTATTTTAGCAGATATATATCTATCATTTTTTGAAAGGGGCAATCATATATTATACGAGTTGCCATACTATAGATTCATGGACGATGTGCTTTTGGGACAATATATGCATACTCCTGAGTTTGATTTTAGCTTTTATCTCCAAGAATTGGAAAAAATACCAATAGTACTAAAAAGGACGAAGTAAATTTCCTGGATATCACCATCAAATACAACAATATAAAAGGAATTTATACAGTATTGTACGATAAACGGAAAAGTTACAACATGAAGATTAACCAAATCATAGAATGGAATTCAAATTTGACTAGGAATATTTTCAGAAATATCATCACGGGACACCTTAGAAGAAATCTCAACAACAATACATTCAAAAAAGATTGTATCCAATGTAACAGAAAAATCATGTATGAAGCATATAAAAAGAATTACCCGATAAATTTTCTAAAGCATCATTATAATTCCTTTTTTAACAAAGAAGAAGACTACTCCTTTAAATGTGACATGGGTAACATGACATCATATAACAGTGAATCATGATGTACGCATGCGTTAATAAGATGTACTTTAAGAGGTAGTCTTGTGCAAATTCCGGTTCTTTCGGTGATCTTATCAACATTTCGATGTTTCAACATCTCTTCATTCTTAGTTTCCTGTCGCCCTTCATTTCTGTCTTCGTTTGAGTGCCTTCAATTTTGCACATATACAGGAACCTGTCATTGTTTTGCATTGGTTCCGTGAGCATTGCCTGGGCAAAAAGCGCTTTAAACGGGAATGAGAGATCGCCATCCCTCTCTGCCATTTTTATGCAATATATCTGGCATCCCCACTTCATATCTTTACGTTTTCTTTGATATATATATTATATATATATATTATGTATATATTATATATATATATATATTATGTATATATTATATATATATTTTATATATATATATACCGGGTGGTCAGAATTAAAACACCCCTACTCTGAGCTCTCTATACATCGAACTACTCAGTGTAAAGGCTCCAAAATTATTGAACCTACTATAATTGAACCTAATAAAATGTGTTACAAATGTGTATTTTGTGCCTTTTCAGCATATTTTCTGTTGTACAGCGCCACCTATCGGTGTTTTTGGAACTAATTTTTTTTTCACGTAATCCCTTTCCCCATGTCTTGAATAGTAAGTTCAACAATTTTGGAGCCTTTAGACTGAGTAGTTCGATGTATAGAGAGCTCAGAGTAGGAGTGTTTTAATTCTGACCACCCGGTATATATTATATATATTATATATATATATATATATATATATATATCTTTATATTTCACAAAAAAAAATCCATAAATATCAAATTAGTGAGATTTTACATTCTACGATATAAATATACCTTTAAATCGGTATACAAAAATTAAAGTTTATTTAGTCCTTTAGATCCATAATTGTTATATTAGATCCATTTGTGTGACGGATAAAACTGAGTGTAAATGTATATTATTCACAACCCACTTAAAACTGTAAATCACATACAATTTATCTCATGTGTGTACAAAAAAATAATAATATAATTTTACTCTAAATAATTTTGAAATGCAGATTTTGGTGGGAAAATTTTACAATTTGCCATTGTTTTTAACGATTTTTTTTTAAATATCTATTTCATAGGATTTAGATGTTTAAAAAGATATAATGGATAATATGGATGCAGCTTAAAATTACGGAGGAGGTAGGGTTCATGAAGGATTTCCACTTCTTGTTCTGGAGAGAGATGTCACTTCCTATTCAAAAATTTACATTTTCATTTCAACATCTGTTTTTCAGACTTTGCTTTAGGTACAGCTTAGATGAAGACTGATATAGATTAAACATTGAATTCCGAAGAGGTTGGTAGGGTTCACTAAGGATTTCCTGGTCTGAATATGTAACTTCTGGTTTTTCTAATAATTCATATGACTGTATGAAATAAGTGTGCTAAAAAGTATAGAAATATGTAATAGCTCTTTTGAAATTGAAGTGTTCCATTGCATAAAATTTTTTTCATATTTTTATAATATTTTGTATTAAAAATTTCAATTTTGCCTAACTTAGACGTAAAAATAATTGTAAAATATATTACTAATTTGAATGAACGATTACACGTACGTAAGTTGCTGGACATGTAATTGGCCAGAGAATTTTTAAATGCAAAGTGCAATTAATTTTGATATTTGTTTACCATATTTAAATTAGAAAATATTTTTATTTATTTTCCAATAACATTTAAAATTCTTCTATTTAATAATAAAATATTTAAAATTAAAATAATTTAAAAGTATAAAAGCATTAAAATTTTACCCGTTTTTAAATTTTTAAGAAAATTTACTTGAAACTATCACGTTGCAGAACCCCAAGGGTTCCGCAGAACAAACACATCTTGAAAAATGCTGCATTATCCTATGTGTGTTGGAAAAGCAATATTGCTCCCACAAACTGAAAAATGTCAAGCAAATTTCCTTAAAATGTTACAAAATTTTGCATTTTTAAAATGGCAAATATTTCCTCCTTTCAAATAATCTTCAAATTTTGTTACGGATTTTTGTACTATATAAGAATTGAATAATATACCGATTCTACACATATATTTACTACGAAATCGTACACAAAGTTCTTAAATACATGTATTTTAATAGTATTGCTTGAAAACTACATTAGTCGGATTGTTATTTGATATTTATAAATAATCAAACCAGTATTTGAAATACTACTGTATACTTTGATAAGTTTCCTAACATCTTCCTTTATAATCTAATACAAATAATCTTCTAAACAATCTTCTAGATAATCTGTTACAAATAATAATCTTCTAAGTAATCTGATACAAATGTATCTAACGCCATTCTCATACGCAATCTGATATGCAATTAAATTATGAACAATATTCTTTATTAAACAATTCGTCTTCCCCTCCAATTGCAGGTGTAGCCAGAATAAACCAGAACTGGCGATAAAACAATGTTTGGCGTGTAGCATGAGAGATTACTTCTGAATGAACTGAATCGGCATACATTCTGCCTTATCGCGTCTGTGTGTGTGTCTGTCTGTGCAATGTATGTATCCACTCTAACTAAAAAACTCATGGACCGAATTTTATAAAATTTTGTAGGTAAGTCACTTGAGTGAGACCCTGGTGCTGATTAGTTTTTGGTAGGATTCGTAAAAACAGAACCTGCCTTTTTTTTGCGAAATGGCCCACGAAAATTGCCTATATCCACTCTAGCTGAAAAACTAATGGACTGAATTTCAAAAAATTCGGTAGATAAGTCACTTGTAGGTCACCCTGGTGCTGATTAGATTTTGGTACACTTCGGAAAAAAATAACCTGCCTTTGTTTGCAAAATGGCCCGAAAAAATCATAAATCTAAAATAAAAACTACGTATGCTTAAATATATCCATTAAATGCTTGTTTTATACGTAATTTTTAACGAAGAATAGAATAAGACCAACTCCATTACACTAGGACTAGTCATTCTCGAGATATTTTAATTTTTTTGCCATGCCACCTTTGAAAATAAGTAGTTACCAAATGAGAATGAAAATTGAATTAAATTTAATTAAAATAAGAGAACATGGATGTAAGTCTGCAGGGAAAGTCATCTACTGCCCACATCAGATTATACAAAAAAACTATTTTTAGCGTGACATCTGTGTGTGTGTGTCAGCCTGTGCAATATATATATCCACTCTAACTCAAAAACTAATGAACCGAATTTCATAAAATTTGGTAGGTAAGTCACTTAGGTATGACCCTAGTGCTGATTAGTTAGTATGATTCGGGATAAAAGAACCCGCCTTTTTTGTGGAAATGGCCTGTAAAAATTGCCTGTATCCACTCTAGCTGAAAAACTAATGGACCGAATTTCACAAACTTCAGTATAGAAGTCGCTTGGGATACTGATTAAATTTTGGTACGATTTGGAAAAAAATAACCTGCCTATTTTTGCAAAATGGCCCCCAAAAATCATCAAAAACTAAAATAAAAAGCTACGTATGCTTAAATATATCCATTAAATGCTTGTTTTATACGTAATTTTTAACGAAGAAAAGAATAAGACCAACCCCATTATACTAGGACTAGCCATTCTCGAAATATTTTAGTTTTTTTTTTTCGTATTTTCTCTACGCCACCTTTGAAAATAAGTCCAGTTACCAAATGAGAACAAAAATTGAATTTAAAGTGAATTAAATTTAATTAAAATAAAGAGAACGTGGATATAAGTCTGCAGGGAAAGTCATATGCTACCCATATCAGATTTTTAACTCTTAAAACAATGGAACTTTTACAGGCCATTTTAGGAATGAATTTGGGGGAAGGGTGTCTGAAACTGGGAGTTAATCACATCAAATTTAATTAAATTAATTTTATTTTTTGTCATCACAAATGTGTATCTGCAAAATTTCAAGAAAATCACCTCAGTAGAACAATAATTGGAAAACAATATTGATAAGGTGACCAATTTTTTTACAATGAAAAGGAGGATGAAAAAATTTAAGAAAAAAGTACAACGTAAATAAATGAAACATTTTATTAATTCAAACAAAAATACACTAATTATGCTTACATCCCTTTTAATTATTTACTTAAACGAGTATTTTTCCATTGAATGAATATTTTTTGTCAATATATAATTTTCTAACAGTAACAATATATTGGAAATTTCGGAGCAAGAAATATCCTTCATATTGAATTTTACCGTAAGTGCTGCAGCTAGAGTATCAACATTCAATCTTGATTTCTCACTTGTCCAAAAATCGTTACCAATTGAAAAAGAATTGAAATAATTTCGTATTTCCATTAGAAGTAAACACGAAGTATAATATAAAGTAAACAAAGTGAAGTGCGCAATGGTGCGAGACAAATGCGAGACACGTGAAGTTCTCCTATGCACTGCGCATGCGTTTCATAATCGCGTCTTTCCGAACTGTACCGTCATATGACACGTAACAGTTCGGTGTGGCATCTCTGAATACAGAGATTAACAGATTAGTTTTAAAATATTAAAAAGGAGGACAGGTAGGAGGACACTTTTCGAGGAAGGACAGAATCTACAAAAGAAGGACTGTCCTCCCTAAAGGAGGACGATTGGTCACCTTAATATTCAGCACTCAAAACTCCTATATTCCGTCACTAACCCTTTCTTTCTAAGATCCCAGTCTATATTTCAATTTCACCCATCTATGAAACTTGCTAATTTATTCTTCTCTTTAAATCAGTAAATGAAAATTGGATTTATAATTTTTATAACAGAAATCAGAAAATTGAATATTAAAGTTAAGAAATAGTATTTCAAGACTAGCAGCTTTAAAAAACTAAATTAATAACCAAAAGTATTGAAAGTTTTTTGAAATCTAGATTGTGAATCTCTAATTGTGAAAAATAAATTTAGAAAATTTAAATAAAATTTTTATCTGTTACAAAGTTTCTATATCTTACATTGACTACCTTTGCGACTGATTTCTTAATAATTCATCATTTTAAATGTGTCTAATTTAAATTTGTTAAACCAAATATTGTCTATGAAACTATAACTGGATCACATAAAATTATTCGATCTTTAAGAATATTATTTCATTGTGCATGAACTTTGATTGCATGCAGAACTAAATACACTTATATATTTGAAGTTTACAAATTTTGTCTTTAATAAATGTACTCTTTTTAGGTGCTCTCTCTAATATTTTCATATCTTGAAGTACCTGACAGACTTGACACTTGCCTTGTTTCAAAAAAGTGGCTACAAGTGATGAATTGTAGATTTCTATTGAATGACATTTGTGTAAAAATTAATCATTGCAAAGCCATCCAAATATTTTCTTTTATGACCCGTGATTTTTTAAAATTTCATATTATAAATATTATTATTGATGAAAATTGCATTACACTCTTCAAACTCATTGCTCCTCAAGTGGAATTAATTGCATTAATTGACTGTAAAATATGTGTAAATGAGTCTACTAATTTAAGCATCTCATTCAATAATCTTAGGACACTGAAAATTATTAATTGTGACCTATGGTATTTATTTACTTCAGTTCCAAAACTCTCAAATCTTACTTTATATGGTCAGAGTACTATTTCAGATGAAGGTGTTTCCGTTCTGCAGAAAAGTATGAAGCATCTTGAAAGTCTGACCTTAGATACTTGTGGATTTGCTAATCCTCTAATATTAAAGAGATTTTATCCCCATAGACAAACATTGAAGCAACAGCCTTCGTCTCATATTTTTTCATTTACAGCTATTAAAAGTTTCATATCTGAAAGAGTTAGTACTTTAAGTGAATTGTATTTAACTAATAATAATATTACCGATGCAGACATAAAAGAACTATCATGCATAAAAGATTTAAAATTAAGTAAAATTGTCTTTAACGTATGCAGTGGATATTGTAATTTTTTAATTGATCTTGTTAGAAATCAAACAAATTTGAAGACATTGCATATTAAAAATGGATCCAATTTAAAATATGAAATCATTGATGCAATATGCACATTTCTACCACATATCGAATCACTCGAAATTCATTATTGTAAATTCAGTGATGAATCTTTAAATAAACTATTTCAACTAGAATGTCTAATACAACTAGGCCTATTTTATTGCCATGGTATATCTCAAACTGGATTCAACATTGCTGTTAGCAATTTTAAACCTACTCAAATCAAGTATTTGTATCTGAATCGACTTTGCTACAACTTTGTTTCAACAAATACAGATATGCTTATTAAACAATGTAGATACTTAGTATGTTTGAATCTTAACTTCTGTAAGATACAAGATACTGAAGTCCATGTGATATCTGAATTTCTAGTTCATTTAGAAGATTTAAATTTATTTCATTCTCAAATCACTGATTATGGATTAACAGGAATGTCAAGTACATGTACCGAAGAAAACACTCAGCTGAAACCAATTTCTAATATAAAGTTTCTTAAGAAGTTAGATTTAGGTATGAGTAAAATAACCAATGATGGTGCAATTACAGCAATTAAGTATCAATTTTTAAAATATTTATGTCTTAGTGGATGTGATGTTTCCATGGTTATGATGAAAGCTCTTTTTGTTCAAAATCCAATTTTGAGCCAAATTCGCCTACAAAATAGCAATCTGGTACGTAATTCTCTTTCACATGTTTATATTACTTGTGTTTACCTACTAGAAAATGTATGTGACCTTCATTAGATCAGGCATACATGATCTTTGTTAGCTTAAGCTAATAAGTGTAGTTTTTAAAGTTAAGCTGTAACATAATTAGAAGCCAAGATAAATTAGTGAAATGTCTAAAATTAATTTAAAATATTCTTAAAAAACAAACCATAACCCATAACCAAAATTTTTAAAATGTAAAAATCATTTAAACAATTTTTTTTACTCAAAACTACTGTTGTATTAAATAATACAAAAATATCCTAACAGTATTTTATAAATTGAGTTTCAAAATGGAAGTATAAATAATTATGGTTATTCTTAAATTTTTAAATACCAATATTTGTTTGAGACTTCAGTCCTAACATTTTAAACAGTAACTTATAAGTAATAAATTTTTACGTCTGACAATTGCTCAACATTCTACTTCAACATAAAATAACTCAACCAATTTGATTTTTTTTTTAAATCACTCTGACATATATAGTTGCCTCACCTGAGACAAATGTATCTGAAACTGAATTCAACATTGCTGTTAGTAATTTTATCTAAATCAAATATTTGTATCTAAATCAACTTTGCTTCAACTTTCTTTCAACCAAATTTTTGGCTATCTGTAGCTTAGATCTTTTGTTACACTGACAACAAATGAAGACATATGTTTTATTATTATATATATATTATATACATTTAATGTGTTACTATGTGGTGAAATAAATAGCTGTTGTTACAAAACTATTTTTACTTAATGCTATTAATTCCTTTCAGGACAGAAAAACAGGGCTAGAATTCGAAAATGGGATGCTGTGTTGAATGTATTACTGCATATTATAATTATCATGAGTCTTTTTTTTTTTTTTTTTCAATAAGATTGTTTTCTGCAAATAAAAAAACATGTAATGTATATAATTTTGTGAATTTTAAGGACATTTGTGTAGTAGGTGATGGTCCTCTTATATTTGTCATAAATTTTAATTATTTCTTGTCAAAAGTTAAACAAGTTACTGAATTTCAAAACTGCAATTAAAACTTTCTTAAAATATTTACTAAAATATGTTGGTGCTGTGCAAGTGATTGTAAAATACATATTTTTCTTTTAAGTAATACTCCCCCAATACAAATAAACTGTTTTCAAGGTTTGCTGCAAATAGCATTTCTTTTTATGTAATACTCTCCCAATGCAGCAAAACTGTTTCAACAAAAAACATTTTACTTAAAAGTGTTTTTACTTGATTTACTAAATTTGAAAACAATCTCCTACAAGAAAAAACAATTTTAATATCAGCAAAACATTCAGATTTCTACCAATCTTCAATGTATCACTGTCTGAAGATGTGTTGTGTTACATACTATACATAATATAAATAATATACGTAACTTAATTATTATTCTAAAGTTTAGTAGCCACTGCCTCTCCACTTAGACTCCTTGTTTTTATTAGTCAATCTTCCCTCACTGCAGCAAACCACTTTTAGCACAAGTTACTGATGTCAGTTAATCACAACAATAAGTTATAAAAAGCACAATTGTCCAAAGAGAATAATTAACTTATTCAATTAATACTTTTAAATAAATTTTTAAATGTTGCACTTTAGAAAAAACAAAAAGATTGGTTTGAATTATATTTAAAACATAGATAAATTACCATGTTTTAAATTATATTTAAAACAGATAAATTACCATATGTTTATGTTTGTTCTTTTTTTAAAAATATTTAGCTCAATTGGCTAGATTCTATGATTTCACCTGCTTTTTATCATTATTAGGATCATTGTGAGAATTTAGTTACTAGCCATAGTGGCTACTAGTACACAAAAAAATTTACTAGCCAAATTTAAATTATTAGCTAGTGGCTACCTAATAATTTAGACTATAATAACCTATATATCAAGATTTTGAGCAGATTATAGATGATATATCATATCCCTGAAACCATTTGAAAAGTAGAAATTGAAAACGTCACTTGTTGCTATTCTATATAACCAGAAGATCACTATCTCACAGATCTATTAAAGAATTTTCAAGATAATTTTTAAAAATTCACATTAAAGCAATGAAATTTATTACTGCCCATTCAAAATGTATTCTTATATCTGGTATTACAGGGTGATTTGTAATTATCTGTATAAACTGTAATGGAAAATAAATGAACTATAAAACAAACCTTTTTCATTAATGACTGTATGCCTGCAGATGTCAGTCACCCTTTTGTTGCTATGGGAGACTGTTGGACGACACAGAAATTATCTATTTCTCACTGTCATTATTTGTAATGCAGACTTCAAATGTTTAACATGGAGCATTTCACCAATGCTAAGATAGCTGACAGGCATCTGGGCCAGAATAGAGCATTGAATATGGTAAGAGGGTTGCATGTAGTAGTCCTGTGTTACATCCTCAACAACACCCAAAACTATTTAGTGTATATGCAGAGTATAGGCACGATAAATCTGTAGATCCGAAAATTCATCTGAAATGTGATAGGTCAAGATAAGGATAGTACAGTCCTTGGGTTTCAATGCTCATTGGGTTCTAGTCTAAATTAGGTGGCTCACCCCTGGCCATCCAAGCAGATACATTAACAGCAATACCAACCAGTTAAAGATTTCAGTAGTGAAGAAGGAATATATTAGTAGTTTTAAGATATTCAGTAGTCAGGTTAAGAAATGAAATATATACACTCGCATAATACAAAAAAGCATATACATAAAATTATTTAAGCATATGTATAATTATGCATTAATGTATATATAACTAATATATATAATATACACTACATGACAGTGAAAATGAGACACCAAGGAGTGGGTAGAAAAATATACAGATTTCAGGGTAGACGCAGCTCACAGAGTTATGTAAAATATGCAGCTGTCCCGTGCTCGTTGAGTGAAATATAAGGGAAGGAACCTGCAGAATCAGCAATAGTCGGGCCGCTCTATCTGCCAGGGATATCATTTTGCAATTTTTTTTTCTTTTGTCTTAGAACAAACATGTTGTAGCAGATAATGCCAGGCTGAAGCCAACCGAGGCAGTTCCAGCAGACTGATGATTTCACGAGGGATATGGTAATCGGACTCAGAAGGGCAGGTTGGTACATATGTCAAATCTCAGCAGACAGCCACCTACACACGTCCACGGTGCACTGGCTATGTCAAAGATGGTTGGAACAAGGGAATGTGACACGTTTGAAGGGTGCCGGTATGGCCAGAGCAACATCTGCATACGTGGACCAATGCATCCGCCAGCAAGCGTTGGCGGCCCTGCATGCCACTTCTGTCTCCCTTTTGCAGCATGTGCAAGACACCCTTGATGATCCCATATCGACCAGGACCATTATCCACCGATTGCTCGTTGGTGACCTGCACGTATGGCATCCGTTAAGAAGACTGCCATTGACCCAATATCACAGACACCTCCGTTTGAAATGGTATCATGATACAGCCACGTGGACGGCAGAATGGCATGGTTGTGTTCTCGGACGAGTCATGCTTGTGTTTTAACAATGACAGTCATCGTGTATGAGCCTAGTGCCGAAGTGGTGACAAGCCGGCCGCATCTGTGGAATGCCACACCGCGCAGCATCATGGTTTGGGGCACCATCGCCTATGATAGTGCCCCCAATGCTATTTATCAGCAGAATAACGCTCGACTATACATGGCATACATCAGCCAACATGCCCTGCAAGGTACCCAGGTGCTTCCCCGGCCACCAGTCTCCGTTGATCTCTGACTAATTGAACATGTCTGGTACGTGATTGGATGCCGCTTGCGTGCGCTGCCACCACCACGTTTAGAAGACGAACTCTGGCAAATGATTGTCAGTGAATGGGCAGCCATCCCTCAGGACACCATCCGCATGCTCATTGACTCTACCTAGACGTGTTGCTACCAGTATCGCCGCCTGCGGTGGTCCTACAAACTACTGATCAAATGCTATTATCGCTCAGTGTATAGGTGTATCATATTGCAATAAACATCACTTATTGTTCATTGCTGTCTCTCTCTGTTTGCAGATTTTCATCACTTTCTGCCCACTCTTTCTTGGTGTCTCATTTTCACTGTCACATAGTATATATACTAAACTAATATCTATATTATATTAGTTTTTATCCTGTGAATACTTTATATTGAAGACATTTATGTTTGGTAAAACACAGCTTTTCACTAAAGAAAATAAAAATATTAATCTTTAATAAAAACTAAAATATAGCAATGTATTTATATTATAGATGTAAATATATCAGTTTTAATATATCCCTGACAAAATGGTTGCTTTTTTTTTTGCCTAAATCATTGTTTTGATACTAAGTTTTGGAAAATATCCCTTCAAAGGGTTCATACCCATTTTTCACAATAGGAAAATATGTATTATGCAAAAATAATTAAAAAATTAACCTTATAATTAACTAGAATATGAAAATAAACTAGTTTAGTCAATCTAATATGCAACATTTACAAGATGGATAGAAAAGATACTAATAAACTCTCGGCGATTCACGAAAGCAAAGTGAATTATGCTGGTTATGCGAAAATTAAGAAATTAACCAAAATATGAAAATAAGCTAGTTTAGTTAATCTAATATGCAACATGTAGAAGATGGAGATCGATAGAAACTAATGGATTATTGGCGATTAACGAGAACATAAAACAGAATTATGTAATCATATTGTTTATGTAAAAATAATTTAAAAATTAATAATAATTAACCAAAATATAAAAATAGGCGAGTTAAGTCAATCTAATATGCAATATTTAGAAGATGGACAGAAAAAAATACCAATGAACTCTCGGTGATTCATGAGAACTTAAACTGCATTACCCAATCCAACTGTTTATGCAAAAATAACCATTCAGTGATTTATGCTGAATTTGGTGATTTAAGCATATTTATTACTTTAAACAAAAGCCACCTTAATTTACATTGCAAGTGGCCATAAATCCCTGTTGTCATATTAATTTGATGGGCATTACAGTGCATGAAGCCATAAATCCCAGTTGTCATGTTGATTTGATTAGCATTATAGTGCAGTGCATGTGGCTGTAAATTTACATTGGCCTTAACAGAAGGCAATTTTTCATAGAAAACTATGCTGCAAATTCCATGATCTGTAGTATGAGGATGTTTCCCTTGAAAACTATGGAGAATCCATAGTAATCAGCATTTCTGACATTACATATTCAGGTAGATCCGAAGGTCTGGATAGTACAGCTGACATGCTTTAGCATATGGGGTTATATATAAAAAAAAAAAAAAGCTGCTATAAGATTGTTCCACAGCAGTTCTTCCATTTCTATTGTTAGCCCTCTACGTGATACATATTGGACACCTTAGCATTATTCTTCAACCCAGACTGTAAAGCCTACATGAAATTGTAAGGTATCTGTTCGGACAGCCTGGAAGTGCCTCCCAATTTAGACTGGAACCAGGAGAAGGGGGGGGGGGGCAGAATCCACAGGAACCATTCCCTCCTTCCCCTACCACAAACCTCTCTGAAGAACTTGCGGACCTACATATTTAACATGCCCATACTCCACATAAACATGGTGACAGTTTAAGCTGAGCCAGGAATCTAACTCATGTCATCCGAGTGCAATCACCATGCACTAACCACTGGGCTGTCCCACCCCCCACCTTAGCATTTATGAAATGCTCCATGTTACACATACAAAATCTGTGTTATAAATGATTATGGTGGAAAAAAGCTAATTGTTGCACCGCTCAACAATGCCCTCTAATGCCAAAGGGGTGATATCTGTGAACATATATTCATTAATGAAAAAGGTTTGTTTTAGTGTTCCCTATCTCCCGTTAAAGTTTATAGACAGTTTTGAATCTTTCTGTAAACTGTCTGAATTGATCATAAAACATTTCTAAATGTCTAAGTGTCTTCCATTTTCAATTTTAGTTTAAGGAGTAAAAATATTAGGTTTTCTTTTCATTCAAATGATTGTGATACAAATGGAACTGAATGTGAATGTATGAGAAAGTGCAGTGAAGACTTGCCATTAAAATTTACAACATGACAACAAACTATTTATACAACTCTTAAAAACTATGTATTTTTTAAATAACCTTTAGTGAAGAATTGTTTGTATGTTAAACATTAATTATCAATATATATATATATATATATATATATATACATAATTGAAAGATAAAGAAATTTAAAATTGAATCTTAAGAAAGAAAGTATTTTAGTATTTATGCGCAAGGCAGCAATAAACACTAATTACAAAATATAATATATAAAATATTAAGGATACAAAAGAATTAAGAAGGCAGTGTAAGGTGCTTACATAATGGCGGTAAGGGGTAGTGACCTTACACCCCAGTTAACAACGTGCACGTCCTTGATGCCGCGGCATTGCAGTCCTGGACGCCAGCAGACTGTTGCCAACCTTTGGAGTAAAATACTGTCATTGCTTTGAGCGATGTATTTAGATCTTGAGGAAGTATTTAAACTGGTGACAACTCAGTGATTTCATTCCATCTATTGATACTTCAGTTTATTTTACTACTCCATTTGTAATGGTTTTGTGATAATTTTGATTGTCACTCCAAAGGTCGGCAACAGTCGGTGCTGGCGTCCAGGAGTGCAATGCCGCGGCATCAAGGATGTGCACGTTGTTAACTGGGGTGTAAGGTCACTACCCCTTACAGCCATTATGTACGCACCTTACACTGCCTTCTTTCTCTTAATTCTTTTGTATCCTTAATATTTTATATATTATATATATATATATATTATATAAATATATATTATATATATATATATATATATTATATAAATATATATTATATAAAAGTATATATATATATTAAATAAAAGCATGTAATTGTGAAAATAATCCATATTCAGATCCACTGATAGGACATGTAGTCACTGGTGATAGTGCTGTCCTGGAAGATAGAAATTTAATACTGGCCTTTCAACTTGGTACAAAATATCGTAATCCTCATATAGGCAATAAATATGAAACCTTTCAGCAAGATATTGATAAATTTATTTATGATATGTCCATTCGTTTCAGTATACCTGACTTCACCTTCAATCAATGGCGATACAGGATATGCAACGACTTCAAGTTTTTTTTATCAACAGTTATATCAACCGCATGAAAATTGCAAATTGAACATTAATTATCTCAAGACCATTCAAGATAAGTTCATAATTACATACACTGATAAAGTTTCAAGCAATTACGCATTTACCTGCAAATACTATTATATTCAAACCTTAAAAGAAAAATATGAAAATGTTATGCTATATCAGAAAGTTAACATACCCCACAAAGAAATTAATAATAGGATTAAAGCCTTATATCAAAAAACAGGTATTAAATACACTAGCAGAATTAAGTACCCATACTTAATTAATATTCCTAAATTGCATAAGTGTCCTACTAGTTTCAGACCTGTTACAGTCGGTTATAATACTTATCTTACAAAAGCTAATTCAATTCTACTCAAACTTTTAAAACCTCCGTTGCATCAAATTAATAATAAAGGTAGTTACATCATCAAGAACAGTCAAGAAGTTATAAAGTCTTTAAAATATCACAAAAATCCATTATACTTTAAAACCTATGACTTTCAGGAACTCTTCAACAATATTGATCTTAAAGACCTATCTCATATCCTAAACCTTTTATATGAAGAATATGACTTGAAGAAAACAATAGAATTCATTAAATATAAGTCTTTAATTAATATTGTCATCAAAGAAAACTACCTTTTTAATGGAATTTCTTTCTATCAGCAAATTAAAGGCATCCCCATGGGAGGGGGGGTGCTCATCTATACTTGCAGATTTGTACCTGTACCTCAACTATTATGAAAGCCAATCACATCTTAATAATGAAATCATATACCTACGTTATGTGGATGATTTGATAGTCAAATATGAGGATGAGAATTATAGAATGAATTTGGATTTCTACCCACCAAACTTAATTTTGAAAGAAAATCCAACTACACTTAAAAATGTAATGGAATTTTTAGATTTAAGCATCGATTTCAGTAAAATACCTGTAAATTTTACTATCTATGATAAAAGAAAAAGTTTTAATATACCTATCAACGGTCTGATAAATTGGAATTCCAATCTTCACTTGAATATATTTAGGAATGTATTCTTGGGGGGATTGGCTAGAATACAGAGAATTATCAACAATGAAGACATCCGTATTGATTTTGATAGGACATTTCTACAACAAGCATATCTACAGCAATACCCCATTCCTTTTATGCTACATTATATTAATAATTTCTATGGTAATAATAATGCATATTGTTCAAAGTTAAAATCAATTTTATATCAATTTGGTCGATGAAGGTTCGCATACTATGAATAACAAGACCGCAGAACGATAACACGCAGATATATACAGGTCATTGTAGTCTGAAGGACTAGTTTGCCATCCAGTAATGGTCTTCATCTAATCATTGGACTTTTCTTTTTCAACGGTCTTATGATGATTGTTATTGTCACTCCGGAGGTTGGCTTCAGCCAGGGCTGGCATCCAGGATTACCACCATTAAGTAAGCTTCTCGCTAAGCCTTCCTTCTTTTTTCAAATTTTAAATGCTTTTAATACTTTTTATATTTATATTGTGTATAGTATTTGTAGCTGCTTTGCGCATAAATGCTATAACACTTCAATATCATTAATAACTTCCAATTTCCATCTTATATATTATATATATATATTAAAATTCGAATTGCTCAATATTCAAAATTTATTTTAATATTCTGGATTTGTTAATTTGTTTTAAAACATTGGTTTAAACAAATTAATTATGTCTAATGAATCTTTACTTTTGAAAAATATGTGTATTTATTTTGGTATCATAATATAATCCCCCCCCTCCTAAAAAAAAAAAAATCATATAATGAGCTATCATTTGTCAGTCTGAATACTGTACCAGTGTAAAAAAGTCATGATTAAAAAAAACTGATTTTTTTTTTATCATCATAAAATATTTTCAGTTTTTTTGTATTTATAAACAAATTGGTGAATATTAATTACAATAAAAATAAACCATTATTTCAAATAATATTTTGAAATTATCCATAAATGTTAAACATACATTCAATGATTTAAATATAAATACAATTTTAAATGCTTTTAACTACTCCCAGATGATTCCTTAATATACTGTGTACTAACATAAAAGTAAAGAACATTCTCTCTATACCAGTAGATGCAGCTTTACAGACAAGCAAGTTGTAGCTTCCAGTTTTTTTTTTTCCCCCAGTAACAGTCTTTAACCAAAATTAATAATTTCCACTACTGAAATGTGTTCAATGATTCAAGAGCTTTATAATCAAATAAAATTCTAATAAATAGTTCTGCATGGATTGCATCTGCATCAATTGTTTAGTGTACGTCCATAAATTTGAACAAAATATTATTAATCCAGTATTTCTATATTTTTCTTTAGCAAAATTAATGGCAGTGTCTTTACTTATGACGATAAATCCAAGCTGAAAGCAGTGTATTAACTAAATAACTATAAAGTATCAAATGCAAATAATTTACTTTTATATAGAGATTCAAAAGCAACTTGTACCTAGGCAAACATCTAAAAGACAATGCCAATTCGCCCTGAGAGGTGAAGCCAATGAACTAACAGCATAACTGTGGAGAAGTACCTCAAAACAAATTACTTTATGCTGTCCAGACCCTCATATCCAATTACAAGTTTCTAAAGTTCATAAACTACACAGAAGTGATTCAAAACAAATTACTTTTATCCAATTACAAGTCTGAAGTACATAAGCTGCACAGAAGTGATTCAAAACAAATTACTCTATACTGGACAAATATTGTTTAGTGTACGTCCTTAAGACTGGGTGTACCATACTTTATTTTATAAATTGGCAAGTGATCAGAAGCAGTGCACATGGGTGGATATCCATAAATATATAACTAACCATAAAAATGTTTTAATATACACATACTATGTAGTGGAAGTATGTTGTGAATATTTAAATTATCAGTAACATTTCTGTCTGTTCTGAATAACTCTGATCTAATTGTTACTGACTATTATGATTTCATGAGAATGATGATTGTCCCATTTTCATACAGGTCAAACATACTCGTATGAACAAAATTGATTAAATCTTAGTAGAAGGAACTATACTATTATTAGTATGTATATGTACAGCAACGTCTGATCTTTAGATGGCATGTCTAATGTGTAAATACAAAGTGAGGTTCCATAAAAAAATTACTATGTATGTATACATACATCTTTATTTAAATAAAATAATTGAACATATTCATATTTTAGTTGCAAAATTAATCAAATACATGTTTGTGAATGAAAAAAGGGTTTCAAAACAGTAAATGCATCAAACTATTAAGGTTTGACATGCAAGTGTAATACTCAACATTATACAAGATCACAAGTATAAAACGCGACAAGTGAATACACCACTATATCCAGGCTACCGGATTTTACCCAAAATAACTGTACAAATGACTAGATACCGCTTTCAAGAGCTTCTTGGTTTGAATTTTTAACCTCCCTGAAAAACTGTCATGTGTAATAAATTTATAGTTGAAAAGGAAATTTTTTTTAATTCCCTATTTGTTTAAAATGATCTCGAGAAAAGGTTAATATTTGGAAAATCTGAAATATTCAGCCCTTGTATTACAACGTCTTAAACTTGAATTAAGCAATTTTAAGATTTTTTTTATATGAATACAAAAAAGTAATCAGTTTAATAAAATATCAAAGTTATGAAACATTATATATGGCATAACTTGTTTCGAACTGTGTTTATATAATAGTTAAAATGTACTATATTTTCAAATATAAAAAATATTCAAATACAATTTTTCTAGTGTTATTTTCAAAAAAAAAAAATATTTTAAATCATTTGACTCAACACTAATAAAATATTTAACATACATTAAATAAGTTAAGAAACAGATCAATATAAGGAATATAAGTACATCTTAAAAGTTTACAATAACTTTATTTCTATAAATTTTCTACATACTTTCAAACCAGAATATCAAACTATTACTGGAATAAACAGCATCTAATGTTAAATTATTTCATTTGAAATTTTAATATGATGGCTTATTTAAAGTAAAATTTTCTGCAGAAAATATCGAAGTAAGATATGAGATTAAGCAATAACTTCATACAAGGAAAATATATTGCTTTCAGCAGAAAATATTATATATTTCACTTAATGATAAAGCTTTTTACAGAATTTATTAAAATATTTGAAATACTGGTTTGAAACATATATCTATGCACATTTATTAACTCTGTCAAAATAATAAATGACAGTTGGCATGCATTCATAGAAAAAAAATTTATATTAGCCTTCTACATACCCAATATTAGATGCTTACAAAGAAGAATTGCTTATAAACACGAGATAGCAAAATTAGGTTAATATATTAACACAAAGTTAAAACTATATAAAAGTCATGGTATTCCCACAAAATTTTTCAGAGTATTTTTTAAAATATGAACTTTAAAATACTAAATTTTCTTGACATTTCAGAGTTGGAAGATTTAAACATGATATAAAATATTTTGCACTGAAATAACTTTTACTCCATATCAATACTCATTGTCTATTAATGAAATATTATTAGCATTTTATTTTTTTTTTAAATATAGAAAAGAAAAACACTATAGTCTTACATACAGAGAATTCATGGTACATACATGAACATTCATTTATACACCATACTGACTTGAAGTCACTGTACAATTTTTCACAAACTTACTGTATCCAAGTATATATAATCAACTGTGCTTATGTGAAAACAATGGCTGAATTGAAGTTACAATCATAGCCAAATTATCATTAATACAATTTTAAGATAGATAAGATCACTTTACACAAGAACTTTTAAAGGATTTAAAATTTTATGGTCTTAAAAATCAAAATATGACAAATTTTTCTAGGAGTGGGAACCCTGGAAATAATCATTGAATAAAATATTAATAATACTTAAATTTTGTTTTTCACAGAAAAACATGCAAATTCATGAAGTAGCATTGTTCATAAGGATCTACAATTTAATATTTTCAAGGATATGAGTTTCTAAATACATATTTTCTAAATCAAATAAAATTTCACAACACACACGTGCGAACTTGTACATAGGTATGAGGGGTAGTGACCAAGAAGGGCACATTTCATTATAAATTCCTTTTTGAAAAATGCATGCTGTTTTTATGACATGGTTTATTTAACATAAAGTTTATTTTTTTGATCCGCTGAACTGTAAATGAATGCAGCCTTACATAAATACATAAACAAAATCAGCAGCATCCACTACCTTGGTTGGCTCCTTGTCCACTCATAGGCATATTTGGATTGGTCGGTGAATGTTGAGGGCCAATTTTAATACCATTTGCCTGTAATACAATACAATATTTAAGTATTATTAGTACCCGGGAAAATATTTCTAGAAGTATTCATGAATATCAATGTTTTAAATAAGAGAAAAAAATCCTGTTTAACTCAAATTGATATCCGATATTAGAATTTTAGATGCAATTGGAGAAGAAGCAAAGCCACAAAAGTGAACATTCTTAAAAACTATCCATTACAAAAAACAATTTATAGCATTTAAGTCGAGCAAAACAACCCCTTTTCTCTGAAATTCCATAACTAATCAAAATTAAATTTGCACAGATATTTTGCTGCTAAAAAATAAAAATATAATAGCATATTCATTTAAATCTATCTTCACTGAAAACAAAACTGCAGAAGGAGTTTAAAAATGTTGTATCATTGATCAAATTAATTGTACTTTCAGGGTGATGCAAAAATTGCACAAATTTGCAGTCATTTGTAAATCAGCATGTGATTATCTTTCCCCTCAAAATAACAGAATACCTAAAAACTATCAAACTTGATGACATACATACAGGGTTTCTAGGACAGTCCTTAAAAACCACAATAACTTTGGAATGAAAAGTATATATGTCAGAATCATCTATAGTAACGTGGCTGTGCCTGATTGATTGAATTGCAGGTATTTTTCATTACAATTATTGAAACTGTTAAGTTCTGTTATAATTGAGCCATATATAACCCCTTGTATGCACAATGATGTCAAATTTTGTCCCATACTGCAATGTTAAGAAAATATAAAATTTTGAAATTTTCACTCAAATTAAAAAAAATTCTATCTAGTTCTAGATTTTTCTTAAACAAAGCCAGATAAAAAGTTTTGTGAAAATCCATTAATATTTGTGGCAGCTATCATGCATACCAAAAAATAACCACAAATGGACATCGCTCATCGCTCTAAAAATAGCCAAAATGTGTTCCATGGGTTCTGAAACATATAGCAGCATCAAAATCTTAAATTTGAACATTTTTGTGCAGCCAATACGTTCTCTATACTATATTTTATAGTATGAGAAAGTAAAAATGAGTTCAATATGCAACTTCCCTTTTCTCTCTCTTTCTCTCTCTCTTTATATATATATATATATATATATATATATATATATATCTATATATCATACCTGCCAACCCTCACTGAAGAAAATTCAGTAGATTTCTTAAAGCACGCATTTCAATGTCATAACAAACGTTGCAGTATAAAAATAACATGCATTTAGGGAAAACTAGGGATTTTTCTTATCTCCATCCCCCCTCCTAAATTTGAATTATATACATATTTATAACACCAGACATGCTTACATGAACTTTCCAAACAGAAAAAGCAGGAGACTACTTTGTCGCAAATATATAGTTTACTTATGACACTTAATATTTGCTTAAAACATTAAAATACTGTATACCATTTAAATAGATTACGCTTTAAACTTATCTGAAAAAAAAATTCATGAACTATCTTTTGAATTAAAACAGTGTTAGTAACAAATTATAAGAAGAAATAACTTGATAATATTTGTTCTTGATTATTTATTAAATCTTAATGCCCCCCCCCCCCCCAAAAAAAAAAAAAATACTGCATTAAATATCAGGCATAGTACTGGTAGAATATGAAAATTCAGGACACCAATTTTATAACATTTCAGGACAATAAATTACAAAACAAAAAATATAGAAAGGTTTTATCCCGTGAAAATTACTTTATAATGGAAACAAATATTTATGTTTGGTAAAACACAGGTTTTCACTAAAGAAAGCAATAAATATTGATCTTTAATAATATATATATATATATATATATATATATATATATATATATATATATATGCAGCACTGAATTATATTCCTGCCAAAATGTTTTCCTTTTTATTTGCCTAAATCATTGATTGCTTTAATACTACTTTTTGGAAAATATCCCTTCAGGTTCAGAGTTATACTACCCATTTTTCAAAATAAAAAAATTGTATTATGCAAATATAATTAAAAAATTAACCTTAATAATTAGCCATAATATGAAAATAAACTGGTTTAGTCAATCTAATATGCAACATTTAAATGATGGAGATGGATGGAAAAAGATACTAACGTACTCTCGGCAATTCAAGCGATGTAACTGAATTATGCAATCGCACAGTATATGTGAAAATAATTAAGAAATTAATAGTAATAATTAATCAGAATATGAAAATATGCTAGTTTAATCCATCTAATATGCAACATTTAAACGATGGAGATGGATGGGAAAAGATACTAACAATGTACTCTCGGCAATTCATGCGAAATAACTGAATTGCGCAATCGAACTGTTTATGCGAAAATAATTAAGAAATTAACCAAAATAATTAATCAGAATATGAAAATAAGCTAGTTTAGTCAATCAAAAATGCAATATGTAGAAGATTGAGATGGATGGAAAAAGATTGTACTCTAGATGATTCATGAAAACAAACTGAATTGCACAATCGCAGTGTTTATGTGAAATTAATGAACAAAACAACATTTTAGTGATTTATGCTGAATTAGACAACCTTTAAAGAAGTATATTTATTACTTTCATAAAATGAGCTATCGAGATCTTAATTTACATTACACTCGGCCATAAATCTCCGTTAATTTTATTGGCATTACCCTGCATTTTATTATGAATTTACTACGATCCCGGAAATAGTAGAAATCAGTGCTAAAAAAACGGAAAATCTGTGTTTCTGAGGAATTATACCACGTCTGGTTAATTGATATATTTCAAACAAAAAAAAGTCGGAGAATTTCGTTAGTAATCCGGAGGCCGGAGAAGTAATAAAAAATCCGAAGTTTCCGGCCAAAATCCGGACAATTGGCATGTCCGCATCTGTAATCTTATGGATGTACTTTTAATCAAATAGAGAAAAATTTCCCACGTAGCTAAAAAATTCCTTTTATACGGAATTTTTGTGGATATTATCTCTAAACGTAGGGATTCTTTCAAAAAATCGTTAAAATCGGGAGATGTGTCTTCAAAAGTGGGAAATCAGGAAAAACACTCAAAAATCAGGAGTCTCCCGCCAAATTCTGTAGAGTTGGCACATATTATATATATATATATATATTGATTTTACCCTAAAAATGAAATTTTTAAATTTTTTTGTCTGTTTTTCCTAATTTTCTCTTTACTTCGAGAAACGTTTAAGTTTCTTTACATATTAATTTTCTAGCTGAATCTTCTTGGGTGTACTTGTAATCATAGCAGCTCTTTTTTTTAACACTTTACAATAAAGTTGAAAAGTGTTTATGACTTTGTTCATTCTGTCTGTCTGTCTGTCCATTAGCACGATAACTGCCATAAAAATGACTTAATGAAAATGAAATTTTAGTATGTTGTTCAGACGGTCTGTGGGACCTATGGGAATATAAATGAATAATATCACCCAATTAGTTTTGGATTGAACCCGGGATGAAAAAATGAAATACATTGAGCCCTATGGGACGTAATTTTTCAAACATTTTTTAAGCAGATTTAAAATTCACAAATTGCTTCGAAAATTTTAGGTAATATTCAAATTATTCCATAAAATATATAAAGAAAAAATTCAGCAAAATATATTCAGTAGTTTTTTAAATAAAAATTAAAATAATAATAACACCTCTTATATGAAGCAATCACGTGACCCACTTCAAAATGATATATGGCATCCATCTTGTCTCAAAATCGTGAGTTTTAAAGTTCTTTTTAATTCATATTGAGTGTTGTATCTGTCCTAAAACCACTTTATTTTTATTTAAATTCTGTGCATCTACATACTGAAACAACGCAATTACAATATATTTGAGTTTAAATGCTCATCCAAATTTGATTATTTCTACCACGAAGTCTATTTTTCACCTATGTAAAATGTAAACAGCAAAATATGTAGAATTAGTTGTATTAGAATTGCTGTATTTCTTTAACACAAAATCATTTAGTTCATGGAGTCTCCGTAGCTGATATGCATGAAACATTCATTGATTTTATAAAGAGAAGGACGATTTTTTTCGATGAAGTTTTACGCATAGAGTTTAATTACTTGTAGCTCCATGGTCTTAATTTTTAAATAAAATAAATTATTATAGTATTGTGATGAATGACATGAATGGGAAATTATTTATGAATGAAATGCTGCTTTTATAGAGAGAGCCAGGCGTGTTATTTTTTATGACGTCATTTGAATGAATTTCAGTTGTTTTCGATGAAGTTTTCAAATATAATAAATTATTGTAGTATTATGATAATTCTAAAATTATTACTGAGGAATGTATCACATTTTAGAGATGTTTAAACCAGGCAATTTATGATAATTTTAAAAATATTACCGACAAATGTATCGCATTTTAGAGATGTTTAAACCAGGCAATTTATATTTCAATGCCGTCATTTGAATGAAGTTCATTTTTTTCGATGAAGGGTATAGTTTTCAAATATAATAAATTAATGTAGTACTGTGATAAGTTTTAAAATATTACCGAGGAATGTATTGCATTTTAAACATGTTTAAATAAAGTTGCATTGAAGTTGGAAAGAGTTTCATAATCAATGCTTTAAGCATGATTGATCTTTCTTGTTTCGTTTTTTTAATATACTCAAAGTAATGAATAAAACTGTCCCATTCACTACTTACTTTACTTTGTGTCCCATTAAAGACTTTCATTCATTAGATTTTCAAAATTCAATGTATGTGACACCATTACAATGTAACTTAATCGTTTCCAAGTTAAATATATGAGGGTCATTATTTTATAACTGTTTAAGCTTTAAAAGATCACTTAAATAGAATATTTTTAATTTTAAGATGTTTACAATTACTTATATTTAGTGCTGAATGAAAATACAAAACAATAAGTTTTCAAATCACATAAAT